>CM035439.1:18854104-18894104 GCA_020310875.1 Ceratopteris richardii | reverse complement strand
GCAATCAGATGTTTCTCAACATTGTGGAATGCTATAAGAGGTGAGACTCTATGAAAGATATGGAAAGAGAGATGTGCTACTAACTTTGGAATTTTTCCTAAAGAATGGTTGATCGAAAAATATCTTTTCCTTTTATGCAAAACAATTTCCAATCATAAGAAGCCCCTGCCTCTTAGAAATCATAAAGTGTTTTTTCCTTCGAAACAACAAGATTAAAAGCAAGTGAGCACCACATGAGGGAGATGAGAGGATTATCAAACTTCTTTGTAAAGTCCTCTAGAAATGCATAGGCAATCCCTGATTTGTGGGATTTGGGGGTCCCATGGGTATTAGATCTCTTCTCTTGTATATATGATTTTTTTTGTAAATTAAAGCTTGGGAGAAAAGGCAGTTACGGAACTTCCTTTAGAGAAAAAAAGTAGGTAACCCATTATTTATTGTACATTCAATGTTTTAATAAAAAAAACTTTAGAAAGTTTGATTGGAGGGTTAATCCATTTGAATTAGCTTGAATTAATTTGAAAGTACATCTGAAGGTGGGTTGGCAACCATGGGATACTTCATATCTCACAAAGCAGAAGTTAATCACTTGGCACAACTCTAAGATCAACAAAGTTTGAATTCCATAAGATCAACACTGAAAGTGGTTTTCTCTGATCCAAATGCAATCAAATCAGCCTTGCCAAACATGCTTGAACAAGGAAATAATAATAGTAGCAATAATAATAATAATAATAATAATAATAATAATAATAATAATAATAGTTATAATTATAACAAGAACATACTCAAAATAATGTAGATACTCGAAATAATTTAATAGTTAACGAACCTTTTAGATCAGTAGATTGATGGCTCTATAGCCACAATGAATGACATCAATGGTCTGTTTTTTAGGTGACTAGATTGATGGCTCTATAGCCACAAAGAATGAGATCAATGGTCTGTTAAGAGGGGCCACAGAGCCATGAAGCCTTCGCTTCCATGCATCCATCCTTTTCAGGTTGACGGTAAGTAGTTCATACATGATAAGCTATTTGCCTTAGCTTGAATTAGTTTGAAAGTACAAGTGAAGGTGGGTTGGCACGCATGGGATACTTCATATCTCACAAAGTAGAAGTTAATCACTTGGTACAACCAAGATTGCAAAGTTCCAATTACCTAAGATCAACACTAAAAGTGGTTTTTTCTGATCCAAATACAGTAAGATCAAGCTTGCCGAACGTGCTTGAACAAGGAAATAATAATAATAGCAATAATAATGATAATCATAATTATAACAAGAACATACTCGAAATAATGCACTTACTCGAAACAATTGAATACTTAACGGAGCTCTTAAATCAATAGATTGATGGCCACAGAGGGTCCACAGAGACATGAAGCCTTCGCTTCCGTGCATCCATCCTTTTCATGTTAATAATAAGTAATTTTCAGGTCCATGCCTGTTTCTCCTTTTAGTCTTTTTAATCAAAAACTTCCTATTTCACGATGAGGATACACATGATTGTTCCAAGAGATAAGAGCTATATGGGAAAGACATACTCATTGATGGAAAGAGACACTATTGCATTATACATTACATAGCTTCTCTTCATGTAGGGCTATCCATGCATGCACATTCCTCATCTTCATGAAACGTTCTTACTGTGCCTACGTGCCTTTTGCATGAGAAACTCTACATTCACATGACAAGGAGTACATTCATCTTAGTATCTGCATAGTTTACATTCTCCTGTGCACATAAAAGATTAATACCGAAGAGAGAGGCTTACCGCACATGGAACTCTCGATCTCATGAAGGGAAAAACTATGTAGATATAATTACTCATAATTTTAGATATTCATGATGTGCATATGAAGGCGCTTATGCTCAATCATGTAGATGACCAAAAACATCCGATGTAGAAGACATTATTACCCTGGATCTTAGAAAGATGAACTGCTAAATATATAGCTGGAAAGAGACATTATTACTCTAGATCTTACTCTGCATATGAATTCAATGCTGTTAATATAAACATAAAACATGGAGAGCTACTGCAAACCCCGTTACAACATGACAGGGAGAGAGAGCATGGTTACTTCTGATAAGATGATACATTGATGACCCATAAATGGGTTTAGTTTCTGGCTTCAAGTAAATGTGTGTAAATATATATATATATATATATATGTGTGTGTGTGTGTATGTGTGTGTTGTGTGTGCATGTGTATTATGGGTGTATATCTGTGTATGCATATATGTATGTATATAAAAGCCCAACACCCTAATCCTAAAACCCTAACCCTTAAACATGTATATGTGTGTATGTTTATGTAATGTGTGTGTATCTTTATGTGTGTATATGCATGTGTATATGTATGTGTATGTCCATATGCGTGCATATGTATCTATATGTGTGTTTATGTGTATATGTGTGTATCTGCACATGTATACACGTATGTAAAACCCTAAAACCCTAATCCTAAACACCTTGACATAAAACATGCATATGTGTGTATGCTTGTGTATATATAAGTGTATGTGTAGATGTATTATGTGTGTATATGTGTATGGATGTGTAAGAACCCTAGTACCTTAATCCTAAAGACCTACACTAAATGCATGTATATGTGTGTATGCATGTGTAATAAATGTGTTTGTATATTTGTATTATGTGTGTATATATGTATATATGTGTATGCATGTGTAGAACTCCTAAAACCCTAATCCTAAAGACCTACACCTAAAACATTTATATTTGTGTATGAATGTGTATATATATATGTGTATGTGTATGTGAATATGTATTTTGTGTGTATGTGTGTGTATGTATGTAAAAGCCTATAAACCTTATCCTAATCCCTAATCCTAAAACATGTATATGTGTGTATGTGTGTATGTATATATGACGTGTGTATATGTGGATGTGCATGTATGTATGTGTATATATATATATATATATATATATATATATATATATATATATATATATATATATATATATATATATATATATATATACACATATATGTGTGTGTGTGTGTATGTTTGTGTGTGTTTGTGTGTGTATGTATTTATGTATGTATGTATGTATGTATGTATGTATGTATGTATGTATGTATGTATTTGTGTATATGTATGTATGCATATGTGTATGTATGTAAAAGACCTAGAACCCTAATCCTAAAGACCTAGACCCAAAACATGTATGTATATGTGTGTGTATGTGTATATATGTGTATGCATATCTGTGTATGTATGTATGTATGTATGCATATGCTTGTTTGTATGTATATGTGTGTGTGTACATGTGTATATGTATATGTTTGTATGCATGCATGCATATGCATGAATATGCATGTGTGTATGTAATATGTTTGTGAGTGTGTGCATATACGCGTGTGTCCATGTGTGTATGTAGATATGTGTGTATGTTTAAAAAAGTGTGTGTATGAATATGTGTGTGCGTATGTATATGTGTCCCTCTTATTTGTGTATGCATGTGAGAGTGTATGTGCATGTATGTGTGTGTACATATGTGTGAGTATGTGTATGCATGAGAGAGTATATGTAATATATGCCTATATATGTGTATGTATATTTGTATGTATGTGTGTGTACATGTGTGTGTATGTATGTATGCATATGTATGTGTATTCATATGTGTATATGTGTGCATGTATGTATATATGCATATGCATGTGTGTATATGTATGTTTATGTATGCATTCATATACATGAGTATGTATGTGTGTATCTATCTCTATCTCTCTCTTTTTCTCTCTCTCCCTCTCTCTCTTTCATCTCTTTCTCTCTCTATTTCATCTCTTTCTACCTCTATTTCTAATGAGAACAAAAGAATCACTTACATCTCTGTGTGTGTATGTATCTCTATCTTTCTCTCTCACATTCTCTATCTCTTGAATCTCTCTCTCTATCTTTCATCCCTCTCTCTCTCTCATCTCTCTCTCTCTCTATATATATATATCTCTCTTTCTCTTTCTTTTTACTCTTTCTCTCTCTCTCTTGATCTCTCTCTTTCTCTCTCTATCTCTATTTAACAAAACAAAACAATCACTTACATCGATGTAATGCTTTAGATACCTATTGTAAAAGTCCAATCAACAGCGTCTCTTTTCAAATTCCAAAGAACTGATACCAAAAAGCTCCTACAAAACCAAAGAAAAGAGAAAACATAGTGGAAGGGAAAGGGTGAAATAGTACGTGCATCACCTACCAGGATACGAGGTCTAAAGAGAGAGATGTGTGTGTAGGGAGAGAGAGAGAAAGAGAGAGAGAGATCTATGTGTGTGTGCGTGCGTGCATACTAGCACCTATATCTATGTCAATGTTTTCTGATGTGTATACTAGCCAAAACTTTGTAACAATTATATCGATGGTCAAGTGATTGTTTGTAGGACTTATTTGTTCCTTCTACGCATTTTGAACAGTCATACCAACGTCAGGGTGTGACCTTCTGTATGCCCATCAGATGTTGTTGTGTACATACATACATACATAAATAAATAAATACTTACCTAGATACTTACATACACAAACATACATACATAAAAACACATATATATGTAAATATATGCATGTGTGTGTGTGTGTGATTTGAAGCGTTTCTCTCAAGGGTGTAGTGAGATGCTTTCAATTACTATTGTTTTTGTCATTTCATTTGATGAATATTTTTTTTTTGTTTTTTGCTTAAATCTTGTGTTTATGATTCACCACCTTTTGTACTTTTTTGGATACAAATATTGATGACGGATCATATATAATATGTGTGTCCTTAGATGTGAATATTTTTTTTAATATAAAGGAAGTTCGGCATTAGCCTACTCTCCCGGACTTGAATTAAATAAAGAAAAGTACAAGAGAAGGGGACTAGTGCCCACGGGACCCCCCAAATCCCACAAAGCAGGGGAAGCTTTTATAGAGCTTAGATGACATTACAAAGAAGGTTAATTACCCTCTCATCACCCTCATGTGGGGCCCACTTGGGTTTAAGCTTGTTATCGATCAAAAGGAGTACTTGATGATGCCTAAAGGGGGGGGATTTTTTACAGTTGACAATCCTTTTGCCAAGGAGGAACAGCGATTTCTCAAATGACCACTCCTTGGGGGAGTCACCAAAGTTGATAGCACATCTTTCCCACCAGATTTTCCATAGGACCTCCCCTCTGATGGCGTTCCAGAGAGTCGCGGAGCAGCCGATCGCTTCTCCCAGCAGGGCTTGCTGCCAACTGAGACGTTTTTGAAGTCTAATTCTCTTTCCAACCACCTGCCAGAGTCTGTTGGAGTTGGGGCAGGTAAAGAAGATGTGTGAAACATCTTCGATTGACCGGTAGCAGCGTTTGCACCAGGGAGGGATCCCACAAATTTTGCTAGCCTTAAGGTTGGTCCAGATTCCATGATGAAGAATTTGCCATAAGAGGACAGACTTTTTGATTTCTATGAGGGGGTGCCAGATAGCCATGAACTTCATGTCCCACCGAAGCCGCGTCCATGACAGGCACCACTTTTTGTTGAGGTTAACCTGATAGTCGATCGTTTCTTTGATGTTCGGGATTTTTGATAGGCTATTCCCATTGTGCCCTTGTCTGATAGATCTTCTAAGTTTGATCACCTTTGAAAGTTTTCCATTAATGTTAATTTGGGTCGATGCGTTTCCGAGAAGGGTCGCGATCATCTTGGTGAATTTCTGACTACATCCAAGATCTTGTAGCGACTGTAGAATATAGTCCCATTCCAGCCTGTCGTAGGCTTTATCAAAGTCGATCTTGAGGAATACTACTTCTTGTTTAGACTCATTTGCAAATTCAAGACCTTCCCAGATATCTATAATGGTTTCCAAAATTGACCTGCCTTTGATGAAACCTTTTTGGTCCTCGCTTAACCACGCTCTCAAGTGGCAAGAGATTCTGTTGGCAATGACTTTGGTGATGATCTTGTATCCTGTTTGGAGCATTGTAATGGGATGCCAGTTCTCTATTCTGTTCTTTTCCCCTTTTTTGTGTACTAACTTGATAATGCCATTCTTGAGACAAGAAGGAAGCGCGCCAAACTTGAGTGCCTCTTGCCAAACCAAACGAAGAGGGGTGGCAACCACCAACTTCAAGGATTTAAAGAACTCATTAGTGAGCCGTCGGTCCCGGGCTTTTACCTGAAGGAAGGGCATCAATGACCTCAATGATTTCGGCTTCAGAGATAGAGGCATGAAGCAGAGAGTGAAGGTTGAGTGGTATCCTGTGGGGGGAAACCCAAGATATGGCTGCCATACAGTCCCTTCTATGGTGGGAGAGGGGGTTTGAGGTCCCCAGGAGTCTCATGAAGTGCCCTTCAATGATCCCAAAATTATCTTCTTCCGTATTGCATACATTGCCATTTGCGTCTAGCAATAAGGGGATCGATTCTCTGTTGTGTTTCCTTTTGAGGATACGGCACATCTCTTTGGTGGGTTTGTCGGCTTTGCCAACCCACCACTCCTTGAAGAAAATTTGCAAATTTTTCCTTTGTATCTCTTCCTCGTATCTCAGCAGCGCTCTGATTTTTCGAAGTCCTTTCTGGGCTTGAGATTTTCCTTTGTTCACTTCCTCCTCGAGCCGCCAGAGTCTATGATATAGAGCTTCTCTATGAGCCCGCCGCACAGTCTCTAGCATCTTCCTGGATCTAATCATGATCTGTCGTGACTTATCGACCGCACTTCTCCAACACTTGGCTGGGGACAAGCCAGAGGCGAATGCCTCCTTCCACACATCAGAAATTTCTTGATGGACAGAGGGGAGAGAGAAGGAGGGCACACTGGCATGGAACCAAGGAGCCTTACGGATCTTGGTGGGGGGTTGAAAAGTGATGACGATCGGGTAGTGATCAGAGATGGTGAGGTCGGTGCGTTGCGAGAGGGAAGGGTGGCCCCACTGATGAGTAAAACTCTGAGAAATGTAGCATCTATGAAGTCTAGCTTTCCTCAGGTCCTCGCCTGCTTGGAGATTTGACCAAGAAAAGCCATTGGAGTCTTTGAATTCGACCAAATCCAAGTGTAGTTTAGTTTTGTCCCACGTTTCTTTCTCCCGACTATCGATGACCCTACCCTTGCCCATCCATCTGTCCATAGGGTCCTCTACCATGTTGAAGTCACCACAAATAAGCACGTTGTGGGGGAGCAAGTCCAAGGAGGCCCAAGTGTTAAGTCTCTCTAACTCCCCATTAGGGGCATACAAAGAAACTAAAGTAAAACAAAAGGGAGCACCGAAAGAAACAGCAATCCATTGATGGCATTCATCTTCAATGGAGTTCTCAAGCTTTTCAAACCAGAGTTGATTAATACCGATTACCGTTCCACCGGACCCCCACTGATGCACCGTTGAAATCCAAACATGGGTCGAGGAGACATGTCTAAGCCGTTTCTGGAGGTCTTCTCCATCAATTTTAATCTCTTGAATACATATAAAATCTCGGTTTAGGCTAATGTCGCGAAGCCATTGACCAATGATGATCGCTCTTGAGGGTCGGTTAGCCCTCTAGCATTTAACGAGATGATGATCATTGTCGTAGTGAGCCCTCTTTGCGAGAGGGAGCTTTGTCCTTTCTTTTCTTGGATTCATGTTTCTTTTTCGCTCGGATCGGATCCCGAGTTAGCAATAGGTTCTTGTGGGGGCTTTTCCACGGTAACGCCATAGATTGTTTTCCTTTGCGGGATGCCTCCTGCTCGGAAGAACTGGGCACCGTTTTCAGCTCCGTTTCCGGAATAGTCGATCCGATGATGGAGCTTTCACTATCCATGTTATCTTCGTTGCTAGTAGTAAAGCCGTCTTCTTTGCTTGTAGTGTAACCCTCCTGCAAGGTTTCTTTACTGTCAGGGATCTCTAGGCCTTTGACGTCGGTGTCCACCTCAAGTTGGTTCCCACCTGGGTAGTCAAACTCATTGATGTCCTTTTCCAGATTGCAATACAAGTTGCTGGAGGGGGTAACTGACATGTTGTTTCGCTCAAAAGTTGCCCTAGGGCTTCTTTTCCTTCTTCTTCTGACTTCGATGAACCCGTCTGCATCAGCTTCTGGATTAAGGGGGCCCTTGAATTCCTCTACTTTCATCGAGTGATTCAATGCTCCATTGCTATCTTGAGCATTTTTGGGGGCTTCTTGATTTCGCTTGCTTTTTCGTCTCAAAGGGCAATCTTTAATCCTGTGACCTTGTTGGACACAACGAAAGCACGCGTTGGGAAGGTTTTTGTAACTGATGTCTTGCTCCCATACATCCCCTTCGCCCAAGTCCAGTTTGATCTTCGATGGAAGTGGCATACTGAGGTTAGCCTCGACACAGATTTGAGGGTGCCACCGAGCGTTGAACGAGTGTCTTGCACCTTCATAAATGAGACCACCAATGTCCTCGCGTGAGGCCAACGGCTTGCCGATAGGCGAAATGATGTCCCACACAAAGTTGTACAAGAAGTATGGCAGGTTAGGGAGCTCAACCCAGAGAGGGTACCGAAGCGATTTCGATTTGTCGGGAGTAAAATCAGGGGACCATCTGAATAGGCACAGGGTCGCCCGACCGAGTTGCCAAGTTTCGACACTAAGGGCTCGAAACGCCATATCTTCATTTTCAAAGACTAGCAGCAAGTGGCTTGCCGGTAAGAACTGACACTTACAAACAACTAGCCCACGGGGGAACCACTCGTTGCGAAGCCACTGTCGCACAGTTTCGAGCAGGGTGTTAGGGCCGAACATTTGGCCAAGGAGGCAAACTTTCTTGAGCTCCTCCTGAGTTGACAGAATTGCGGATCTATTAAGGGAGACCAAAGGGGGTTCAGCACTCTCGAAGGCCCCTAGGGCGGCACAAGAACCCCCCTCCAACAAAGAGGCCAGGTTATCGGTCTCCCCGGGAGGAGGGGCCAGGTTACTTCTCACAAGAGAGGGGGTCGCCAAATCCATGACAAAAGAGGGACACCCCGAGAATGGAGATCTTTTTCTTTTTTGATGAACAAACTCAGAGTTTTAGAGAAGATGTCAACTGCATTGAGCTTACACCCACTCCACGACGGATACTGGCAATTTGAAAAGAAGGAAGGAAAGCTCACTTAATAAAGGAAGACTTTGAATAGATCTGATTTTGAAAGCTTGTTTTAATGACGCTAAGCCCACATTGGAAAGGAGCTTTTCTTTTTATAAAGGAGCAGAAGGTTGCTACGAACAAGAGGTAGATTGAGGGAAACTACAGGACAAGCGAAAGCGCGTCGCATCAAAATCACAATACCCCACGAAAAGAACCATCTCAAATAGATTCTGACACGCGGTGGCAGGCGACAGAAGGAGAGCACTGGCGCAAAACAGTGAATCCGGGAAAGACACCAACAGGGGCGTGCTCCCCAAGAGAGAAAGCAAGAAACTGACGGCGCGCCAAATGTAACGACCGGAAGTCACCCTCGTGATTGATGGTTTGCCCCCCGCGATGGATGGTTTTCTCCCCACGATTGACGGTTTTCTCCCCACGATTGACGGTTTCCCCCGCGATGGATGGTTTTTTCTCCGCGATTGACGGATTCCCCCGCGATGGATGGTTTTCTCCCCGGCGATGGACTGGATTCTCCCCACGACAGACGGTTTTTCTCTCCGCGATGGGCGGTATCCCGGGTTGGCTACCCCACGAAAAAATCTAAGCCAAAGTGCAGCTCTTGGTTCTTGTTTTCATACATTTAATAACGTGCACTATGTTTCTATTGAAATTGTTCAGCTTTATCTTCCAATTATTATTATTATTAGTATTATTGTTATTATCATTATTATTATTATTATGTTTTTTTTTCTTCTTCTTCTTCGTTTTCTTCTTCTTGTGTGATCATCTCTTTGTTTCAAAATGAGCCATCATTTGCATGATTATATCAATTCGATCATGATATTTTGTTAATTGATTGAATTATTTTTATTATGCTTTAGATCTTTACTAATACGCATCATTGGAAACAAAATAGTAAAGCCTAAAATTTCTGTAGAGCATTTTGTTTTTGAAGGATCTCTAGTTTGACTGAAGGTCCATTATCAATGGTATCATGAAACTTGTCAAAATACAAAAAGAGAAGATTACAATGCCAAGGTAACATGGACCTTCGATGACTTCTTGAATAGGTGATTGAGGAGAAGGCGGGCTGAGCTGACAGAGCTGTTTTTTTTTATATAAAGGAAGTTCGGCAATAGCCTACTCTCCCGGACTTGAATTAAATTAAGAAACAAAGGTACAATAGAAGGCGGGCTGAGCTGACAGAGCTGTTGTATTGACAGAACTATGGAGCTGTAAATGTTCGGACACAGCGTCATGTTTGCAACTCACCAACTGAAGCAAACGACGGTCGGATTGCTGACAATGCAGATTGC
This sequence comes from Ceratopteris richardii, assembly GCA_020310875.1. Lineage (NCBI taxonomy): Eukaryota > Viridiplantae > Streptophyta > Polypodiopsida > Polypodiales > Pteridaceae > Ceratopteris > Ceratopteris richardii. The sequence continues at coordinate 18,883,744 of CM035439.1, read as the reverse complement.
TGATGGAAGTCATCCCCATCTTCTCAGGTGCTTTTAGTTACGACGAGAGGAGGTCTTTGTCGCGACCGACGGATTGTCCATCGTGAACGACGGGTGGTCCATCGCGACTGACGGGGAGTCAATCTTTCTGGCGGGTTGAAGGCTTATCAATTGCAATCGACGACTAAGTGGCGATTGACTGAGAACCAGGCTTAAATGGCGATTGACTGGGAACCGAGCGAGGGGTCGACGATTGATTGGAGTCTGGCCCTCAATCGCCAAGCGTGGAACTTCTTCAAAAAGGAACTAACGGCCTCTCAATATCCAGTTCACCGCACGTGGAAATTCAAAATGGCTTAATGCCCTCTCTGTCGCCGCGCGTCTCCTTCCATCACGATAATGTAATCTGACAAACTCTGTGAAGGTTTTCTTGGCCGTTGCGCAGTTTGTTGCTTAGTGTTAGCCATTCCAAATCTTTTGCTTCTGCGTGGCAGCGTCTGGCGGACAGAAAACGTTTTTATAAAAAAGAGAAAAAAGTATGAAAAAAAAAAAAAAATAAAAAGTTAAAAAAGAGAAAAAGAGTAAAATAAAAAAGGGGCCACTGCAGAGGGGACGGTTAATTCTCGATCTTATCTTTTTTGAGAAAGTGGGTAGCTTTAGAGTGGGTTTCCAAAAGGCTTTTCAAAGCAGGTTTCCAAGTCGTCAAGCTTCTAGAAGCATTTTTAAATTAGTAAATTTCAAACTCTAGAAACGCTTTTCTCATGAAGGATGCGATGGTTAAAGCGACACTTATTTTTTTGCACTTGTAAAAGTCCGACAATGTTGTCCTAAAGCATCCAATGAGCCTCGTGTGGGTTTGGTTCCTTTCTTGGCCGGCCTTTGTCATGGGTTTGGCGACCCCCTCATTTGTGAGAAGTAACGTGGCCCCTCCTCTAGGGGAGACCGATAACCTGGCCTCTCTATTGGAGGGGGGATCTTTTGCCGCCCTTGGGGCTTCCGAGAGTGCTCAACCCCCCTTGGTCTCCCTCAGTAGATCCGCAATTCTGTCAACTCAAGAGGAGCTCAAGAAAGTTTGCCTCGTCGGCCAAATGTTTGGCCCTAGGCCCCCCCTCGAAACCGTGCGACAGTGGCTTCACAATGAGTGGTTCCCCCGTGGGCATAATTGTTTGTAAGTGTCAGTTCTTACCGGCAAGCCACATGTTGCTAGTCTTTGAAAATGAAAATATGGCATTTCGAGCCCTAAGTGTCGGAACCTGGCAACTCGGTCGGGCGACCCTGTGCCTATTTAGATGGTCCCCTGATTTTACTCCCGACAAATCGAAATCGCTTCGATACCCTCTCTGGGTTGAGCTCCCTAACCTGCCATACTTCTTATACAACTGCGTGTGGGACATTGTTTCTCCTATCGTCAAGCCGTTGGCCTCACGCGAGGACATTGGTGGTCTCATTTATGAAGGTGCAAGACACTCGTTCAACGCTCGGTGGCACCCTCAAATCTGTGTCGAGGCTGACCTCAGCATGCCGCTTCCATCGAAGATCAAAGTGGACTTGGGCGAAGGGGATGTATGGGAGCAAGACATCAATTACAAAAACCTTCCCAATGCTTGCTTCCGTCAAAAATGGTGCCCAGTTCTTCCCAACAGGAGGCATCCCGCAAAGGAAAACAACCTATGGAGTTACCCTGGAAAAGTCCCCACAAGAACTTACTACTGAGTCGAGATCCGATTCCAGCGAAAAAGAAAGATGAATCCAAGAAAATAAAGGACAAAGCTCCCTCCCGCAAAGAGGGCTCAACATGACAATGATCATCATCTCGTTAAACGCCAAAGGGCTAACCGACCCCTCAAGAGCGACCATCATTGGTCAATGGCCTCGCGACATTAGCCTAAACCCAAAATTTATATGTATTCAAGAGATTAAAATTGACGGAGAAGACCTCCAGAAATGGCTTAGACAGGTCTCCTCGACCCATGTTTGGTTTTCAACGGCACACCAGCCGGGGTCCGGTGGAACGGTAATCAGTATTAATCAATTTTGGTTTGAAAACCTTGAGAACTCCATTGAAGATGAATGCCATCGATGGATTGTTGTTTCTTTTGGTGCTCCTTTCTGTTTCACTTTAGTTTATATGTTTGCCCCTAATGGGGAGTTAGAGAGATTGAACACTTGGGCCTCCTTGGACTCGCTCCCCCACAACGTGCTTATTTGTGGCGACTTCAACATGGTGGAGGACCCTATGGACAGATGGATGGGCAAGGGTAGGGTCATCGATAGTCGGGAGAGAGAGATGTGGGACAAAACCAAACTTCACTTGGATTTGATAGAATTCAAAGATTCGAATGGCTTCTCTTGGTCAAATCTCCAAGCGGGTGAGGACCTGAGGAAAGCTAGACTTGATAGATGCTACATTTCTCAGAATTTTACTCATCAGTGGGGCCACCCTTCCCTCTCGCAACGCACCGACCTCACCATCTCTGATCACTACCCGATCGTTATCACTTTCCAACCTTCTACCAAGATCCGTAAGGCTCCTTGGTTCCACGCTAGTGCGCCTTCCTTCTCTCTCCCCTCCGTCCATCAAGAAATTGTTGATGTGTGGAAGGAGGCGTTCGCCTCTGGCTTGTCCCCAGCCAAGTGCTGGAGAAGTGCAGTCGACAAGTCACGACAGATCATGATTAGATCTAGGAAGATGCTCGAGTCTATGCGGTGGGCTCGTAGAGAAGCCCTATATCATAGACTCTGGAGGCTCGAGGAGGAAGTGAACAAAGGAAAATCTCAAGCCCAGAAAGGTCTTCGAAAAATCAGAGCGCTGCTGAGATACGAGGAAGAAATATAAAGGAAAAATTTACAAATTTTCTTCAAGGAGTGGTGGGCAGGTAAGGCCGACAAACCCACTAAAGAGATGTGTCGTATCCTTAAAAGGAAACATAACAGAGAATCGATCCCCTTATTGGTAGACTCAAATGGCAATGTATGCAATTCGGAAGAAGATAATTTTGGGATCATTGAAGGGCACTTCACGAGACTCCTAGGGACCTCGAACCCCCTCTCCCACCATATAAGGGATTGTATGGCAGCCATATCTAGGGTTTCCCCCCACAGGATACCACTCAACCTTCGCTCCCTGCTACATGCCCCTATCTCGAAAGCTGAAATCATTGAGGTCAATGATGCCCTCCCTTCCGGTAACAGCCCGGGACCCGACGGGCTCACTAATGAGTTCTTTAAATCCTTCAAGTTGGTGGTTGCCACTCCTCTTTGTCTGGTTTGGCAAGAGGCGCTCAAGTTTGGCGCACTGCCTTCTTGTCTCAACAATGGCATTATCAAGTTAATACACAAAAAAGGTGAAAAGAATAGAATAGAGAACTGGTGTCCTATTAGAATGCTCCAAACAGGATATAAGATCATTGCCAAAGTCATTGCCAACAGAATCTCTTGCCACTTGAGAGCGTGCTTAAGCGAGGACCAAAAAGGTTTCATCAAAGGCAGGTCAATTTTGGAAACCATTATGGATATCTGGGAAGGTCTTGAATTTGCAAATGAGTCTAAACAAGACGTGGTTTTCCTCAAGATTGACTTTGATAAAGCCTATGACAGGCTGGAATGGGACTATATTCTGCAGTCGCTCCAAGATCTTGGATGTAGTCAGAAATTCACCAAGATGATCGCGACCCTTCTCGGAAACGCATCGAGCCAAATTAACATTAATGGAAAACTCTCGAAGGTGATCAAACTTAGAAGATCTATCAGACAAGGGTGCCCATTGGCTCCCCTTCTCTTTGCCATTGCCACGGAAGGGCTTAGCAGGTTGGTGGAGCATCAGGTGGAAGCTGGTAATATCAAAGGCCTCCGTTTGCCTCATGACCACAGTCAGATCACCATGAGGCTTTTTGCCGACGATATGAACGCGTTTGTCCACAAAGATTGTACCAGCCTGGAGACGTTCTGGAGGTGTCTTGCTACTTTTTGTGAAGCCTCTGGATCCACAATCAACCACGCGAAGACCGCCTTTAGAGCTATTGTTGGGTCACAGCCCGACCTTCTCATTGATCATGGCTGTCAAATCATTCCGCAGGGCCAAATTTTTCGGCTTCTTGGGATTCCCTTGGGGTTTGGCGTCTCTATGGAACAGCGGTGGAACTCGGTACTGGCCAAACTCGAAAACAAGCTTAACTATTGGAGAGGTATGCAAATCAATCTTGCTGGTCGCGCTATGGTTATCAACACGTTCCTCTTATCATCTACCATTTATTTCCTTTCTTGTTGGAGACCGAAAGAGCAAGATCTGTCCAAACTGGATAGTATCTGTAGAAACTTCCATTGGACCGGTGACCACAATAGGAGGGGGTGCCTAAAATCAAATGGTCCATGTGCACCAGCCATAGAGATAGTGGGGGGCTTGGTATCCTGGACATTGGGTGCATGGCTAACAAACTGGCGGCCAAATGGATGATTAGGCTTGGTGCAACGGGGAGGCCTCGTGGGCCAAGTTGATCTTCAGAAACAAGAATGAGTTGGCTCTCATGGGTTTCCCAAATTGGAAGAATCATGACATCTTGACCTTGTTGTTTTCCCCGATCCCTGTCTTCCCGAAAGGCTCAAATCTCGTGTGCTCCCTATGGAAGAGTTGGAATAAAGTCAAAAGCTACACAAGAATAAGTGAAGAATGGAAGTGGGCAGCCGGTATCAGACAAAACGACTCTATCTGGTTTCCGATTCATGGCATCCGGAGTGTGGATTCTTGGAACATACAAAATGCCAAGAAGTTATGGAACAAAGGCTTCAAAAAATGGAAACATCTCTGGAAGCAAGACACAAACCGCTGGATCAACTTTGAGGATAAAGACCCTAGTGTCAACATTTCGTACGAAGAATGGAACACTTTGCAAAGTAGATGTCTCGCTTGGGACCGACACAAAATTCGCCTTCTCATGGGACACGACACGTCAAGCTCGCTTGGTCTCAAATGGCACAATGGGAATAGCCTATCGAAAATCCCGAACATCAAAGAAACGATCAACTATCAGGTTAACCTCAACAAGAAGTGGTGCCTGTCATGGACGCGGCTTCGGTGGGACATGAAGTTCATGGCTATCTGGCACCCCCTCATAGAAATCAAAAAGTATGTCCTCTTATGGCAAATCCTTCATCATGGCATTTGGATTGTTCCTCCTAGGCAAAAGGATTGTTAACTGTAAGAAATCCCCCCCCCCCCGTTCAGGCATCATCAAGTACTCCTTCTGATCAATAATAAGCTTAAACACAAGTGGGTCCCACATGAGGGTGATGAGAGGGTGATTAACCTTCTCTGTAATGCCATCTAAGCTCTGTAAAAGCTTCCCCTACTTTGTGGGATTTGGGGGGGTCCCGTGGGCAGTAGTCCCCTTCTCTTGTACTTTTCTTTATTTAATTCAAGTCCGGGAGATTAGGCTAATGCCGAACTTTCTTTATATTAAAAAAAAAAATACAAAAAGAGAAAGGATGTTAAAATTGAAAAAAGTATCATATTGCAAGGAGTTGTAGTAGGAGACGTTTTCATTTGTAGAAGAAATCGTATTTCTCTAATGATATTTACTCAAATGTTTAATGTAAACTTGTCATGTGTGCCCCCTGAAAAAAGAAGAAAATAAATCCACATTGTTCAACGAAGTTTCGAGTTGAATAGTGAGAGAAGAAGAAGGTATGTGTAGCTTCATCGCCTTTGTCTTATGCTCTTTTTCAGAATGACGTTGATAAGGAGTGATCCATTACAAGATGATCCCCTCGCGCATGATACTGACCTTCAAGTTTGGCCTATAGGTAGATGCTTTTGACAATGATGAGCATGAGGATGTGAAGTGAGACAGAAGATGCCAATTACCTTCATTTCTTCATCTGCCTCTTCCCTTACTTGCATAAAATGCATGGGCCTCGATACCCTTTTCCTTTGAGCCTCCAATGTTGACTATCAAGGCCACTAATCTCTCAAAGTTGGAAAGATTACTTGTGACAAATACATAATTGATGAAAGCCTTCCAGTACTCTGCATCCCTAGCTCCATTCAATGTATATACAACTAGGACATCATAATTAGTATCATAGAAAAAATTTTCATCTTCATGTTCTTTCTAGATAGCCAAAATTCCAATTTGAGCTTTTTTCAACCTCCGAACATACTATCACTATAAGCAAGCAAGAAGTTTTGTCCTTCTATGCCAATTTGTGTTCGGCTCCTTATTCACAAATATTTTCATCCTAAAGCCTACTTCAAGTCTGGTGGAGGTCCATTAATTAATTTTAGTCATTGTTTTTGAGAAATAGTAGATTTTTAGAATATTGATATCTTTGACAAAAATTGTTGAAAAATACATCCTTTTTAAAGATTTTTGAGGGTAAGTTCGATATGTCCAACTCTAGTTTTTTAAAAGAAATCCTATCTATCACATATACCGATGATTGCAATGGATGTTTTGGAGGTGGTGTTGAGGATGTTCTAGGTTCACGTTCTAGTGCAGGTCTAATTATGACTTTGCTTGTGACTCCAATCTTGAATATTCCAAGTACACCTTTAGCATTTCTATCCATTAAAACCAATTTCAATAGGATGTTAAATGTCCCATTATCCATCATATTTCCTCATGAAAAATAGCAAAGGATGCTTAGGATACACTTGTGACAGTTGGTACCCAAATTCCTTAACAGTTGAACTCCTCTTTGAGAATAATGTAGCCAAACATATTACCTCTCGTTCTAATTTTTTTCATCTCACTTAAGTGTTTGTATCAATGTTTGCAATGGAAATATATGACTTACAGTAAAATGTTTTGGTGAGGTATACAATTTGTGATCTCTCTAACAATAAAATAATTATTAACTCTATTGTCTTGTGCAATCTATAAGCTTACACATTATGGAGAATTTTTTAATCTTTACTCATGTTCACTAAAAAGATTGCAAGCCATCTTACATGAAAAACTTTTGTATGCATGCTTTGATCATCTACATCTTGGTAGTTTTCTCTATATGAAAAAGTTTGATATGGTGTCCAATTCTCCTAAACTTGAGGCATCATCCAAACATGTATATGGGTTCTCGATCTTGGGTAATATCAAGTGCTCTTTCTTTTCTAAAGGTTGTATTGTAAGATATAAGAAAAATCTATAGTTTATTCAAAGTGATGTATGTGATCCTATGTAGAAACCATCTTTTGACACTTAACTTTACTTCATGACTTTTAGTGAGGAAATTTTTTTTAGGAACGAATGGTTCAACCTCCTAAAGTCAAATTCTTAAGCTCTTATGAGCTTCAAAGCATCCCTAAATATGCCTTAAAATGTGTTTACAAATAAAATGGGCATCATACATTTTAATAAGAAGAGAGGAATATATTTCGTTTGAGTTCAATGTATTCTTTATTGAACATGGGATAGAAGAACAATCTATTATACCCCATTCACGCACAAAAGAGACGTTTCATCTAAAAGAAAAAATAGACTTCTCATGGAAAAGGGAAGAGCTATGGTCAAGCGTCATTGATTACCTCATAGTCCATACTTGTAGGCCGTAATATGTGTTACATATATATGTATTCGATGTTTTATTAATGGATTATTATGGGATAGTTTCCACTTTCCCTATGTAGCTTGAAGCATAAATGGCCTCATAGGTATGTTCCTATAAACCTGTGTTCACTCAAAATAATAACTTTTTGAGATCTTGGGAAATAATAAAAAGAGAGCTTGCACAATCAAGCTATACTATGAGACTTTCTTGATCCAAGTTATCTCACTCAAAATAGTTTCTCCTACCTCGAGAGTAATTTTCTCCAAGTTAGGCCACTTACTACATTCAGTAGATATGCACATATACACCACTATTCACTCCTAAATGTATTTCTCTCTGAATATGTAGATTTTATCTTGAGCTTCAAGTCAACTTTAGGAGATAGTAATAGCTTTCGGAAAAACTAGATAATACAAGAAACAAATACAAAATTATTATAAAATGCGCTAGTCACTCAAAGCTAACTAGCTCCTACACACCAAAATCCTTTGTGAGATATGGCTAGTCTAAGTATGAAGAAAATCCCCAAGAAAGCAGAGGGACTAGTTAGCCAGGGGTCCACTAGCTTACTCAAATCCTAAAGTTCATATCACATGTGGGATCACAACCTTTCAAAGTACAAGTGTCAAAATAACATTGAAGCCTTTCCCTAAATGATAGGGAGCTCTTTCCCTAAATGATAGGGAGCTCTTTTCTCAACCTTGAGTAATTCAACCTAGCTCCATCATTTGAATGCCTATTTTGACGTTTGTGAGCTTGATTGAGAATAGTGATTTGAATGACATGTTAACAAATGGACCCTTTGTATATCTGTGTTGAACTTCTACCTCCTTATCCTGCATTGTGTTGAACTTCTACCTCCTTATCCTGCATTTTCTGTCTTTTCTAGTGGTAATGTACCTCTATGAGTTTTCTTCTAGCATGGAACATAGGACCGGTACATAGGTGCACACTAATCATGTTATCACACATGATTGGAAATTTATTGAATTCTAGTTTAATTCACTCATGAATTCTTTAAGCCAAATAATCTCACATGGAACTTTTGCAAATGCTTTATATTCAGCGTTTGTGAAAGGTAGGGAAACTCTAGGTTGTTCCTTTTCCATTCATGAGATGACCTTCTTGCCTGAATCTATTGCATATAAACTTGTACTCCTCCTATCTTCTTTGGATCCAACCCAACCAGCATCCATATATATTTTCACCTCCAAATCATCTTTAGAAGAATTAAAAAGACCTTCATCCAAAGAATCCTTGAGATATCCAAGTACTCTTTAAGCTATAAGTAAATGGGGAGCTCTAGGTGTGCACCTAAACTGAGATAGCTCAATTTCATTACCTTCCATTGAAGTTAATTTCCTATTTACTTCCATTGGGATGCTCAATGTTTTTCACCCTATAGTTACACGTCCAAGATGTACTTTCTCTACATGAACCAAATACCATTATCCTTATATATAACTTCAAAACCTAAGAAATATCTTACGTCTTAAAGTTTTGAGATCGTTAACTCCTTCCAACGTCTTTCTTTGATGTTCTTGATTCTTTCTTCATGGTCATCTATAATAATCAAGTTATCTACATACACACATAAGTAGATAGAAGCTTCACCATCTCTTTTGTTAATATTGATGAAACTACTTTTCTTTGTTTGTATCAACAACTGAAAAAGTTGTCTACAAGCCTTTGGTTCCATGCAGTTGGGGCTTCTTTGTACAATCATCAATAAAAGCTAAAAAATATCTATTACCTCCAATTGAGTTCTCCTTTGTTGGCCTCCAAAAACCTGTATGAACTAGTTCAATTGGCTCTTAGCTCACATAATTGATCTTATTGAAATGTAACCTAGTTTGCTTACCAAATTCACAAGATTCACACAAGCTCTTAAGATTGTTAGTGCAAATATTTGGTAATCCAAGGACAAAAATGTTCGCCTCTATATCCTTCAACCTCATGTGCTTGACCCTTGTGTTTTGTAGTCACTCGTCTGCATCATAGCTAACATAATCACAATCTCCTATGAAGTAGTTGAATAATTACCTTCCCTTTCTATGATGAATTTCTCTTGTCCCTTTCATACCAATCCCTTGCATAGAGGCCATACTTGCCATGTATGAAGCATCCTTCTAAGTTGTTATTGTCTCGATTGTGATTATACCTTCTTCCTCTTCCTCCAAAATTTCATCTTCCTCTTGAAGAATAGAACTTGCTCCCTGAGCTTCATTAGATTCTCCATTTGATTCTCTTCCCTCCCTTCCTCTACCTCTACCTTGATTTCTTCCTCTACCTATTTCTTGACCTGCATAAAATGTATTGGCTTCAATACCCTTTCCCTTTGAGACTCCAATGGTCATCTCTTTAGTGACCATCAAGGCCACTAATCACTCAAAGTTAGGAAGATTACTTGTGACAACTACAGAATTTTTTGAAAGCCTTCCACTGCTCTACATCCCTAAGTCCATTCAATGTATATACATTTAGGACATCATGATCTATGTGATCACCTATGGATCACCAATGCATCACTAACTGATGAGCTCCTAGGAAATAAACCCCAAATATTTTAGACGCTAATCCTAGAGTATGGGAGCTTTTATGATGCAATATATCTCACTCAAAATACTTGCTCCAAACCTAAGAATCAATGACTCCAAGTTAGGATACTTACTGCCTTCACTAGGCATGCAAAGAGAGTCTAGTGTTCACTCCAAAATTGATTTCTTTCAGAATATGTAGAGTTTCGACTTGAACTTTTGATTAGCCTTTAGAAGAAAGTAATAGATTTTTAGCAAACCAAACAGTACAAGAGATGGATACAAAATTATCGCAAAACTCTACCCATCATTCAAAGATACCTAGCTCGTACACAGAAAAAGCAGAATGTGAGATCCTCAAGTAAGCAGGTGCTTTCTTAGCAAGCGTCTTTTTCCTAAATAAAGGGGACCTCTTTTCCTACAAAATAGGCTTTGTCACATCTAACTATGATAGGTGCTTGAATTGAGAAATATGAGGCGGATTAGAATTCAAATTTGAACATGAATACTCTTGCTTTGCACCTTGCTCTACAATTCTCCAAATTTCATTCACTCAAAAGGCTCATATGCTCCTAACGTTGGAGCATGATTCTCAATATATTATAATACATCATTAATTATGAACCCTAGAATCGATGTAAGCCATATGTATCTCATGTACATTTCGTTTTTGTTTGTCATATGCATCATCGCTTGGACTACAACACACAAACTTGGATGATAAGCAAATGAAACTTTTATTTGTTGGATATAGTTTCAAGATAAAAGGAATTCACCTATACCACCCAGAAAGTAAACATATTCTACTTATCTAAGATATTGGCTTTGTGGTGGACGCACTGCAACCCTTCTCTCTCTCTCTCTATCTCTCTCTCTCTCTCTCTCTCTCTCTCTCTCTATATATATATATATATATATATATATATATATATATATATATGTGTGTATATATATATATATATATATATATATATATATATATATATATATATATATATATATATATATATGTGTGTGTGTGTGTGTGTGTGTGTGTATATGTATATGGGAGAGCTATATGAGCTCATATGGTGGGTACGAAACCTTTTTTAATTCTTTTGGTTATTGTAAACCCTATTGGATCTACCAGTAAGGCATATTTTCAGCCTATAGATATCGCTTCAAGGAGAAAATATGAATGCATGGTGGCATTCGCTTAAGCTAGTATAGGTCGTCATGCCCTTCTTTCTATCTTTATCTCCCCTAATAATTTTCCGAGCTTTGAGATCCTCACCTAAATGGGTATCCAAGTTTTTATATCCTATGGTTGAAATAACTGAGTAGTCAACATTTTGTTCATGGGACTATGATCCTATAAATATGGCAAAGGTATGACTTAAAGTTATCATTGGACATAATTTTGTTTGTTTCCTCAAATCATCGAGGGATTTGGCAAGCACATGCATGAATGAAACGATTGTTTGTGTGTATTCTGTAAGTATGTTTAACAACTTGAAATGCAAAGAACCATGTCGTTGGTTCAAGCCCCATGAGACATAAGCGCGGAAGTGTCCAATACGCAACCATCCATTCATGTGTTATCAGTAGAATGTGGAGAGGTGTTGATCTCCCACGGGTGGCCGTCTACACCTATGTGTGCTTAGCTTGGAGAGGTAGCTCCTGTAGTTATGGTTATTTATTATTATGTCAAGGAAAGCTACGTAAGATTGGTGTTTCGTTTCCCAAAATTCTCTCTCTCCCTCTGTCTCTATCTATGTGTATATATATGTATGTATGTATGTATATATGTATATATATATATATATATATATATATATATATATATATATATATATATATATATATATATATATATATATATATATATATATATATATATATATAAATAGGGAGAGAGAGAGAGAGGAAGAGAGAGATAGAGAGAGAGAAAGAGAGATGTTTCTCATGCAATTGAAGATTCTTATCCTCTTTAGGTGTAATTTATTTGGAATTTTCTCTCATGCATTATGCATCCTCGTGCCATATTAGTTATTTCCTCTATCTATGTGTATATATATGTATGTATGTATGTATATATATATATAGGGAGAGAGAGAGAGAGGAAGAGAGAGATAGAGAGAGAGAAAGAGAGATGTTTCTCATGCAATTGAAGATTCTTATCCTCTTTAGGTGTAATTTATTTGGAATTTTCTCTCATGCATTATGCATCCTCGTGCCATATTAGTTATTTCCTGGTCCAAATAGGTAACCTAGACTTAGGAATATTCCAAAATACATCCACGAGTGAATATTTTTGTTTAAATTCAAGCTCCAACCTTGGAACCTTCGGACTCTTTGGATGGATGCCACTTGGATTATTAAGAAATAAAAGATCAAGCACAAATACTTCAGTTTAAATTTTAACTTGAAAGGCCCCTCATAACAATCAAAATCCACCTATCATACTTAGGTGTGATAAAGCCTATAATTTATAAAAAGAGCTCCTCATCATCTAGGGATTGTTGTGAAGTTGATATATGTACACAATGTACTTATAATGTATAATCTTTCATGTCTATAAGCTCTCATGGGTTTTGAATAAGCTAGTAGAATCATTGCTTAGCAAGCCTCTAGCATGCTTGAGTGTTTTTTTGTAGAGTTTGAGTTGCCATATCTAGCTCACATATTTCTATATGTAGGAGGTAGATAGCTCTAATTATTGAGTAGAGTTTCCTTGTCAATTTATACTTATATATGATAATCTTTGGTTTTCTAGAAAGCTATCATTATTTCCCAAGGTTCTCTTGAAGCTCATGTCCAAACTTTGCATATTTGAAGAGAAATTACTGCACTAGTATACAATGGTCTCTATGTGCATGCCTAGTTAAGGAAATAACAGTTCTCTCCTGGACTAAGGATTTTGAGTGGAATAACTTTTGTTAACAAGTTCATATAGTTTTTTTTGTGTGTGCAAAAGCTTCGAGTTCAGCCCTCAAGACTTTCAAGAATCATTCATTTGGGTGAACAAAGGTATCTATAAGTGTGTCTATGAAGCCATCTATGCTGCTAAGCTACAAAGGAAAGTTGTATATTCTCCTGTCAGTCGTATCAAAACATTTCTTTATACAAACACATTCAAGGACGACTAGGAGTCATTGAAGGACTTTGAAGGAAGGATAATTCTTGGATCAATTTCAAGAGCACACAATCAAGTCAAAGTGAGTCTACTTGTGAAGTACAAAGGTAGAATCTATTGTTATTTTTCACTCCTATTGCATCAAAGCGATCAACAAGAGTACAGTACAGTACATCATGTCAGAGTATAGCACTCAAATCAAGAATTTAGAGAAAAACAATTATCAGTCATGGAGATTCATAATATCTAGTTACCTCATGGGGAGGACTATGTGGTCACATTTGCAGCACATATGCTAGACCTGGATTGGCTAAGAATCCAACTCTTGATGAGTTAAGGAACTTTAGAGAGTGGAATAAGAGAGATAAGATAGTTACCTTTATATGATCTAAGCACATCAACAATACTATGACAGGTCATATACAAGGTCTAGAGACGTCCATGAAGGTATGGGAAACCACAGAAAGATAGTACTCCGTGTCAACCAAAATTAGAAAGACTCAATTGAATAATTAACTCAATAGATTTAGAAAAATACCTAATAAAGCTATAAATGATATTATTTTGAAAATCAAAGAAGTGAGTGATGAATTGGGATCTTAAGTTCTTCATATAGATGATGATGACCTAGTTTCATACACGTTGAATGGGTTAAGGGCTGATGAGAACTGAAAGTCTTTTACAACATTTATTCATGTTAGAGATTGTCTTCCTAGATTTTTGCAATCAGTTAATTATGTTTATGCAGAGATGAATATTTGATAATCAAAGGCAAATGCACATGAAGCCCAAGTATTCTATGAAAGTAGAGGAGGAAGAGGAAGGAATCCAGGCAAACAAAGAGGAAGGCAAGGGAGAGGATTAAGTGGTGATCCTAAGCGAGACCAAGGAAGAAAAGTCTCTTGATCAAGAGGAAGAGGCATGTTTATAGGAAGAGGAAGGAGGTACAAACAAAATAGACACAACAACAACTCAAAATGTTGCTTCATTTGTAGGAAGTATGGCCACTATGCAGGGGAGTTTTATCAATGGGAGAAGACCAAATCCTCATTCAAAGGACAAGACAATTATGTGTCTACTTCACATGAGAATCAAAGTATGCTATGTATGATGGAGATGAGCTATGTAGGAACCATAAACAGAGGGCATGTGGAAGGTAGTTATGATACTTCTCATGCTATCAGACACATAGGTGATGCTATATTGGATGGCTTTCAAAGCTAAGTGCTTGATGGATGTTTATCATGTTCCTAGGATCACAAAGAGTCTTGATTTTGTGGAACAAAAGGTTAAGAGAGTTTTGAAGTTCAAGTTCAACCAAAAGGGATGCTTTGTGGAAAACCTTAATGAAGGGTAAAAATTGATAGCCAGAGATAGGAAGAAACGAAGGCTATTTACATCGGATGTGAAGACAAATTTCAAACACACTACTTACTACACATATGGAAGTAGGAAGGTAGTAGAATTGGAACTATGATTATAATCAGATTCTTAAATACTTCTAGGAGGCTTGTCAATTGGGTAAGCGTACTAGGTTAGCTTTAAAGAAGAGCAACTATGTGAGCTATCATCCATTTGACCTATTCCATGTTGATGCTTGGGGACCAACAAAGAGGTTTGACTTAATTCAAAGTCAAAGATTGTTTTTACATTCTATTGATAATTCCACAGGAATGACTTGGCTTTAGTGCATGAAACATAAGTTATACATCTTTTATTATTTCAATAATTTCAAAGCTATTGTAGATAGGGAATGTGATAGGTATATTAAATGCTTAAGGTCAAATGGAGGGAATACTCCTCCCATGGATTCTTTGAGTTCTGGGATTCACATGTCATCAGGAGGAAAATCACATCCAGATACACACCACACCAAAATGGTGTTGTAGATAGGAAGAGTGGGTACATTGAAGAATGTGCTAGGGAAATGAGAAGGAAATGGGAATGCCCAATTGCTATTAGGTTGATGCAGCAACCATAAAAATATACATCATGAATAGATTTCCCACATCAAGTACACATGCTACAACACCCTATGAACAAAGGTATCAAGGGATGCTAGATTTGATGAGATTCTACCTTGGTATGCTTTGAATGTATCTATTGAGGAAAATTAAGATATAGAAAGGAAGACTTCAAGTGGAGAACCAAAACTCATAGTCTTTAGTGGACAAAATGATTCAAGTAATCAATCATCATGGAATGGAGGAAGTTCTACATTAAGCCAACAGCATGATGCAAATAATAAGGGTGAGGCTAAAATCACTTAGGTAGAAGAAGATGAAGACTTATGGATGGAGCTCAATGTAGACCATCATGCAACGAAGGGGAAGAGCTAAAAATTCAATAAAAAATATCAAAATCAATGGAATGGTGAGATAAGATTGTCTGAGAGGGTAAGATATCATGTTGAAAGGCTTACCTATGATTCATTTATGGGTAGAAACTATGCATAGATATGAGCAACGTTACTGAAGTACCCACATGCTTCAAAGAAGAAAACACATGTAGGCAATGGCAAGACGATATGCAAGAGGAGATCAAAGCCTTGAAGGATAACCATACTTGTAAACTAGTGCAAAGGAAGAAAGATGTGAATATGATTGGAAACAAGTGGGTATCTAAGGTAAATAAGAATTCATATGCTATTATCCTAAGGTATAAAGCTAGGCTTGTACCTAAAGGCTTTTCTTATAGATATGGAATAGAATATGAGGATAAATTTATCCCTCTAGCTGAAATGACTACCATCAAAACCATCATTTCTATTGTAGCAAGCAAGCATTGGAAGATGTATCAACGTGATCTGAAGAATTCATTTTTGAATTAAGAGCTATAGGAAGGAGGTAGTATACATGAACCAATCATTAGGGTTTGAAGATAAAATAAAAAATGGTTATGTTTATAGTGTAAACAAGGCACTATATGGTAAGCACATCCAAGGATATTGAATAAAAGGATTGTAGACTATTTGATTAGTTGTGGATGCAATCAAAGCAAAGCAGATCTATCATTTTCTACAAGAGAGAAGGTGAAGCATCTCTCTACTTATGTGTCCATGTAGATGACTTTATTATGAATGGTGATCATGAAGAAGGCATCAATCACATCAAAGAAATGCTTGGAAAAGAGTTTAAGATCTCAAGCCTTGGTGATCTAATGTATTTCTTAGGTGTTTAAGTCATATACAAGGACAATGGTATTTGGTTTATGAAGAGAAAGTATATCTTAGATGTATTGAAGAAGTATGGACGCATAAGATGAAAACCATTCAGCAACCCAATGGAGGTAAACAAAACATTTAACTTCAATGGATGGTAATGAAGTTCAAGGTCCACTTTTGTACATGTCTATAGTGGGTTCTTTGAAATATTCCACTATTACAAGGCCTGACCTAGGTTATACCTTTGAGTGCTATCTCAATTCATGAAAACCCCTAGGGTTTCACATCTACTTGGAACCAAACAAGCACTATGATATATCAATGATACCTTGAATGAAAGCCTTTTCTAACTTCTTTAAGAAAATTTGCAAGTGAAAGTACATACATATTTTGATTATTCTACAAAAGAGAAGGTGACGCATCTCTCTACTTACGTGTCTATTTAGATGAATTTATTGTTAAAGGTGATTATGAAGAGGGCATCTAGGGGATCAAAAAAAGGTTTGGGAAGGAGTTTGAGATCTCAAGCGTTGGTGATCTAAGGTATTTCTTAGGTGTTGAAGTCATATACAGGGACAATGGTATTTGCATTGTATGTATTGAAGAAGTATGGACTCACAAGGTGCAAACCATTCAAGAACGAAGGGTACAAAGATAGGAGTTTCTGTCGATCGGCCCAGCACCTCTGTCGATCGGCGACTGACACATCGCAAGAGGGGAGTTTCTGTCGATCGGCCCAGCACCTCTGTCGATCGGCGACTGACACATCGCAAGAGGGGGAGTTTCTGTCGATCGGCCTAGCACCTCTGTCGATCGGCGACTGACTGAGGTCAAGAATCGAGCGCGGGAGTTTCTGTCGATCGGCCCAGCACCTCTGTCGATCGGCGACTGACTGAGGTCCGATTGCGTGAGGTAGTGTCACCCGGGTCCTATTTCCACGACTAACTGAAGGGCCATCCATCGCGTGACCAAGTGACTGTCGCGGTTGACCTTCCAGGAGGTTGTTTGTCCATCGTGCAATTCGTGCGCCGAGTCTCTGTCGATCGGTGACTGACTGGTGTCGGGCACAGAGTCTTGGTCGATCGGCGACTGACTGGTGTTCAATTAAAAGAAAGAATCGAGCGCGGGAGTTTCTGTCGATCGGCCCAGCACCTCTGTCGATCGGCGACTGACTGAGGTCCGATAGCATGAGGCAGTGTCACCCGGGTCCTATTTCCACGACTGACTGAAGGGCCATCCATCGCGATGGATGGATGGCGTGCAAGCGATAGACTTCTAAAGAGATAAATAAAAAAAAAAGGGAAAAAAAAAGAAAAGAAAAAGAGAAAAGAAAAAAAAGGCAGTAGAAGAGAGAAAAGATGTGAAGAAAAAGAAGAGAAAAAAGTAAAAAGGAAAAAAGAGCTATGTATTAATGTCGGTTGCTCCAGGGTTTCCAAAACTGATTGTAACCTATCGCCTGAGTGCATACCATCTATCGTGATTTTGGGACGCGACAGACTACTTTCACTTTCCCTTATGTCAGGCGGACCCATGCTTCTCGCGCGCGGGGTTTTCACTCGTTGAGATTTAAGTTTTCAGTCGGAGTGTCCCTCTTTTGTCATGGATTTCGCGACCCCCTCTCTTGTGAGAAGTAACCTGGCCCCTCCTCCCGGGGAGACCAATAACCTGGCCGCTTTGTTGGAGGGGGGTTCGTGTGCCGCCCTAGGGGCCTTCGAGAGTGCTGAACCCCCCTTGGTCTCCCTCAATAGATCCGCAATTTTGTCAACTCAGGAGGAGCTCAAGAAAGTTTGCCTTGTCGGCCAAATGTTCGGCCCTAAGCCCCCGCTCGAAACTGTGCGACAGTGGCTTCGCAACGAGTGGTTCCCCTGTGGGCTAGTTGTTTGTAAGTGTCAGTTCTTACCGGCAAGCCACTTGCTGCTAGTCTTTGAAAATGAAGATATGGCGTTTCGAGCCCTTAGTGTCGGAACTTGGCATCTTGGCCGGGCGACCTTGTGCCTATTCAGATGGTCCCCTGATTTTACTCCGGACAAATCGAAATCGCTTCGGTACCCTTTCTAGGTTGAGCTCCCTAACCTGCCATACTTCTTGTATAACTTCGTGTGGGACATCCTTTCTCCTATCGGCAAGCCGTTGGCCTCACGCGAGGACATTGGTGGTCTCATTTATGAAGGTGCAAGACACTCGTTCAACGCTCGGTGGCACCCTCAAATCTGTGTCGAGGCTGACCTCAGTATGCCACTTCCATCGAAGATCAAACTGGACTTGGGCGAAGGGGATGTATGGGAGCAAGACATCAGTTACAAAAACCTTCCCAACGCGTGCTTTCATTGTGGCCAACAAGGTCACAGGATCAAAGATTGCCCTTTGAGACGAAAAAGCAAGCGAAATCAAGAAGCCCCCAAAAATGCTCAAGATGGCAATGGAGCATTGAATCACTCGACGAAAGTAGAGGAATTCAAGGGTCCCCTTAATCCAGAAGCTGATGCAGACGGGTTCATCGAAGTCAGAAGAAGAAGGAAAAGAAGCCCTAGGGCAACCTCTGAGCGAAACAACATGTCAGTTACCCCCTCTAGCAACTTGTATTGCAATCTGGAAAAGGAAATCAATGAGTTTGACTACCCAGGTGGGAACCAACTTGAGGTGGACACCGACGTCAAAGGCCTAGAGATCCCTGACAGTAAAGAAACCTTGCAGGAGGGTTACACTACAAGCAAAGAAGACGGCTTTACTACTAGCAACGAAGATAACATGGATAGTGAAAGCTCCATCATCGGATCGACTATTTCGGAAACGGAGCTGAAAACGTTGCCCAGTTCTTCCCAGCAGGAGGCATCCCGCAAAGGAAAACAACCTATGGAGCTACCGTGGAAAAGCCCCCACAAGAACCTAATGCTAACTCGGGATCCGATCCGAGCGAAAAAGAAAGATGAATCCAAGAAAAGGAAGGACAAACCTCCCTCCCGCAAAGAGGGCTCACTACGACAATGATCATCATCTCGTTAAATGCTAGAGGGCTAAGAGCGATCATCATTGGTCAATGGCTTCGCGACATTAGCCTAAACCCAGATTTTATATGTATTCAAGAGATTAAAATTGACGGAGAAGACCTCCAGAAACGGCTTAGACATGTCTCCTCGACCCATGTTTGGATTCCAACGGCGCATCAGCGGGGGTCTGGAGGAACGGTAATCGGTATTAATCAACTCTGGTTTGAAAAGCTTGAGAACTCCATTGAAGATGAATGCCATCGATGGATTGCTGTTTCTTTCGGTGCTCCCTTTTGTTTTACTTTAGTTTCTTTGTATGCCCCTAATGGGGAGTCAGAGAGACTTAACACTTGGGCCTCCTTGGACTCGCTCCCCCACAACGTGCTTATTTGTGGTGACTTCAACATGGTAGAGGACCCTATGGACAGATGGATGGGCAAGGGTAGGGTCATCGATAGTCGGGAGAAAGAAACGTGGGACAAAACTAAACTACACTTTGATTTGGTCGAATTCAAAGACTCGAAGGGCTTTTCTTGGTCAAATCTCCAAGTAGGCGAGGACCTGAGGAAAGCTAGACTTGATAGATGCTACATTTCTCAGAGTTGTACTCATCAGTGGGGCCACCCTTCCCTCTCGCAACGCACCGACCTCACCATCTCTGATCACTACCCGATCGTCATCACTTTTCATCCCCCCGCCAAGATCCGTAAGGCTCCGTGGTTCCATGCCAGTGTGCCCTCCTTCTCTCTCCCCTCCGTCCATCAAGAAATTTCTGATGTGTGGAAGGAGGCATTCGCTCCAAGCTTGTCCCCAGCCAAGTGTTGGAGAAGTGCGGTCGATAAGTCACGACAGATCATGATTAGATCCAAGAGGATGCTAGAGACTGTGTGGCGGGCTCGTAGAGAAGCTCTATATCATAGACTCTGGCGGCTCGAGGAGGAAGTGAACAAAGGAAAATCTCAAGCCCAGAAAGGACTTCGAAAAATCAGAGCGCTGCTGAGATACGAGGAAGAGATACAAAGGAGAAATTTGCAAATTTTCTTCAAGGAGTGGTTTGGGCTGGCAAAGCCGACAAACCCACCAAAGAGATGTGCCGAATCCTCAAAAGGAAACACAACAGAGAATCGATCCCCTTATTGCTAGACGCAAATGGCAATGTATGCAATACGGAAGAAGATAATTTTGGGATCATTGAAGGGCACTTCACGAGACTCCTGGGAACCTCAAACTCCCTCTCCCACCATAGAAGGGACTGTATGGCAGCCATATCTAGGGTTTCCCCCCACAGGATTCCACCCAACCTTCACTCTCTGCTTCATGCCTCTATCTCTGAAGCCGAAATCATTGAGGTCATTGATGCCCTCCCCTCAGGTAAAAGCCCGGGACCCGACGGGCTCACTAATGAGTCCTTTAAGTCCTTCAAGTTGGTGGTTGCCACCCCTCTTCGTTTGGTTTGGCAAGAGGCACTCAAGTTTGGCGCGCTTCCTTCTTGTCTCAACAATGGCATCATCAAGTTAGTACACAAAAAAGGGGAAAAGAACAGAATAGAGAATTGGCGTCCCATTACAATGCTCCAAACAGGATACAAGATCATCGCCAAAGTCATTGCCAACAGAATCTCTTGCCACTTGAGAGCGTGGTTAAGCGAGGACCAAAAAGGTTTCATCAAAGGCAGGTCTATTTTGGAAACCATTATAGATATCTGGGAATGTCTTGAATTTGCAAATGAGTCTAAACAAGAAGTTGTTTTCCTCAAGATCGACTTTGATAAAGCCTACGACAGGCTAGAATGGGACTATATTCTACAATCGCTACAAGATCTTGGATGTAGTCAGAAATTCACCAAGATGATCGCGACCCTTCTCGGAAACGCATCGACCCAAATTAACATTAATGGAAATCTTTCAAAGGTGATCAAACTTAGAAGATCTATCAGACAAGGGTGCCCATTGGCTCCCCTTCTCTTTGCCATTGCCACGGAAGGACTTAGCAGGCTAGTGGAGCATCAGGTGGAAGCTGGTAACATTAAAGGCCTTTGTCTGCCGCATGACCACAGTCAGATCACCATGAGACTTTTTGCCGATGATATGAACGCTTTTGTGCACAATGATAGTACCAGCCTTGAGACGTTCTGGAAGTGTCTTGCTACTTTTTGTGAAGCCTCTGGATCCATAATCAACCACTCTTAGACCGCCTTCAGAGCTATTGGTGGGTCACAACCCGGCCTTCTCATTGATCATGGCTGTCAAATCATTCCGCAGGGCCAAATTTTTTGGCTTCTTGGGATTCCCTTGGGGTTTGGCGTCTCTATGGAACAGCGGTGGAACTGGGTGCTTGCCAAACTCGAAAACAAGCTTAACTATTGGAGAGGTATGCAAATCAATCTTGCTGGTCGTGCTATGGTTATCAACACGTTCCTCTTATCATCTACCATTTATTTCCTTTCTTGTTGGAGACCGAGAGAGCATGATCTGTCCAAACTAGATAGTATTTGTAGAAACTTCCTTTGGACGGGCGACCACAATAGGAGGGGGGTGCCTAAAATCAAATGGTCCATCTGCACCAGCCATAGAGATAGTGGGGGACTTGGTATCTTGGACATTGGGTGCATGGCTAACAAACTGTCGGCCAAATGGATGATTAAGGCTTGGTGCAACGGGGAGGCCTCGTGGGCCAAGCTGATCTTCAGAAACAAGAATGAGTTGGCGCTCATGGGTTTCCCAAATTGGAAGAATCTTGACATCTTGACCTTGCTGTTTTCCCTGATCCCCGTCTTCCCGAAAGGCTCTAATCTGGTGTGCTCCCTTTGGAAGAGTTGGAATAAAGTCAAAAGCTTCACAAGAATAAGTGAAGACTGGAAGTGGGTTGCCGGTATCAGACAAAACGACTCTATCTGGTTTCCGATCCATGGCATCCGGAGTGTGGAT
Organism: Ceratopteris richardii; assembly: GCA_020310875.1. Taxonomy (NCBI): domain Eukaryota; kingdom Viridiplantae; phylum Streptophyta; class Polypodiopsida; order Polypodiales; family Pteridaceae; genus Ceratopteris; species Ceratopteris richardii. The sequence continues at coordinate 18,861,494 of CM035439.1, read as the reverse complement.
TCTTGGAACATTCAAAATGCCAAGAAGCTATGGAACAAAGGCTTCAAAAAATGGAAACATCTCTGGAAACAAGACACCAACCGCTGGATCAACTTTGAGGATATTGACCCTAGCATCAACATTTCGCATGAAGAATGGAACACTTTGCAAAGCAGATGTCTCGCCTGGGACCGTCACAAAGTTCGCCTTCTCATGGGACACGACATGTCGAGCTTGCTAGGTCTCAAATGGCACAATGGGAATAGCCTATAAAAAATCCCGAACATCAAAGAAACGATCGACTATCAGGTTAACCTCAACAAAAAGTGGTGCCTGTCATGGACACGGCTTCGGTGGGACATGAAGTTCATGGCTATCTGGCACCCCCTCATAGAAATCAAAAAGTCTTTCCTCTTATGGCAAATTCTTCATCATGGAATCTAGACCAACCTTAAGGCTAGCAAAATTTGTGGGATCCCTCCCTGGTGCAAACGCTGCCACCGCTCTATCGAAGATGTTTCACACATCTTCTTCACCTGCCCCAACTCCAACAGACTCTCGCAAGTGGTTGGAAAGAGAATTAGACTTCAAAAACGTCTCAGTTGGCAGCAAGCCCTACTGGGGGAAGCGATCGGCTGCTCCGCGTCCCTCTGGAACGCCATCAGAGGGGAGGTCCTATGGAAAATCTGGCGGGAAAGATGTGCTTTCAACTTCGGTGACTCCCCCAAGGAGTGGTCAATTGAGAAATCGCTGTTCCTCCTTGGCAAAAGGATTGTCAACTGTAAAAAATCCCCCCCCTTTAGGCATCATCAAGTACTCCTTTTGATCGATAACAAGCTTAAACCCAAGTGGGCCCCACATGAGGGTGATGAGAGGGTAATTAACCTTCTTTGTAATGTCATCTAAGCTCTGTAAAAGCTTCCCCTGCTTTGTGGGATTTGGGGGGTCCCGTGGGCACTAGTCCCCTTCTCTTGTTCTTTTCTTTATTTAATTCAAGTCCGGCAGAGTAGGCTATTGCCGAACTTCCTTTATATTAAAAAAAAAAACCATTCAAGAACCAAACCAGGTCCACAAATAAGTGTGAAATAATACGTCTTAAAACTACATATATCTAGTTTCTAAGTAATGCTATCTTTGAGTCAAGAATTCAAATAGGTCATCATGATGGTAGACCTTTATACTATTACTATTCTTGCAAGGGCCGCTTCAAGAGGAGGAACATTTCTTCTCAATTGCTTACTTATATGGAGAGCTATGTCATTGAAAGATGGCTATGTACCATCAGACCTCCAAGTGGTAGCACTCTTTTTGGAAACAAAACTTGAAGACTTTCTTAAACATGTCCTTGCTGTCCTAAAGACACTAATGGGCCAAATCTAGCCTACCATTTAACTTATGTACTGTTATACTTATTTGGTCAAGGATTCTTCCCAACGATCCCTTCCCATCAATCACACATATATAGTGTATGGCCCTAAATCCAAGGCTCTCTAGGATTTCATTCCCACACTAAGATTTATAACATTACTTTGTAACTCCTCTCTCTCTCCCTCTCTCTGTCTCTCTCTCAGTATCTGCATGATGTATGAGGATGGAGGCTCGATGTGGAGGCACTAAGAAATTATTTTGGGCTTCCTTTGCACCTTGTGGGCCTCCGTTGGTTGCAATGCAAGACTTCTTCTTGTTCAAGGTTCCATACTACCCTTCTCCTAGGCTCAACAAATGTCAAGATCGTAAAAAAGAGTGCTATATATGAAAATTCTTGCATATATATATTCTCCCCTTTAGTAAGTACCACACGCATACACTCCAAACTTAAGTATTTAAAATTCTACAATAAATAAATTCTAGGAACTAACTTGAAATAAAAAATTGACACTAAATTTAAGTTCCCCTTTTTTCGATATAACTTTCAGGGACTACTTTCTGATAGTATATATTTGTGGTGATGTGTGTGAACACTCTTAATATTGTTGGAGGCCTTTTTCCTCTCTAGGAAATTTTTGTGCATCTTTTGTAGATATCCATAAACCTAAATTTGTTCCTATCTTTGTACATTCTCCATCATTAGTACACGTGATATTGTGCTCCTAAGCTTCTAGTTCTACCTCCCACTATATGTGCACATCTTTCATCCTAAAGCTCCAATAGTTAGTATCATAGCAAGAATTTTCATCTTCACGTGCTTTTTTTGATAGCTAAATAGCCAATTCGAGCTTTTTTCAACCTCCCAACATACTATCAGTATGATCAAGCAAGAAGTTTTTTCCTTCTATGCCAATTTGTGTTCGGCTCCTTATTCACCAATATTGGCATTCGAAAGACTACATCAAGTCTGGTGGAGGTCCATTCATTAATTTTAGTTAAAGTTTTTTAGAAATAGTAGATTTTTAGGATCGTGATATATTCACAAAAAATTATTGAAAATGTTGGAGTTCGAGGTTTGTGGAAGAACTCAAATGGCACAAGGAAGAAGAAGAAGCTTGAAGCATAGCACGTTATGGAAATAGTCACATATACAAGCCAGGGGAAAGAAACCTCCTAAACAGTGAAAAAAGTGCCTCGTTAGTCATATTGTGTTCACACATATCACTACCAAAATATATGAAAAAATCCCCCTTGGGAGTGATGTGGTAAACAAGGAGCTGGCACTCATGTACAAGTAAGTGCCAAGCTATGTGGAATCAGTCCACAAAAGGAAGTAAGGCCAAATCTTTGCAAAAAGCTTCAAACATCTCCCTAGGTAGAGCCTTCGTGAAAAGGTCTGCAATGTTCTCCTGCATGGGAACATATGCCAAGCTGATCTCTCTAGTAGAGAACTCTTCCTGACATAATGATAATGCACCTCAATGTGCTTAGTGCGAGCATGGAACACATGGTTCTTTGCAATTGCCAATGTGCTCGGACTCTCACTAAAGATGGTGGTGGCAAAAGACTCACCAACATCCAAATCAGCCATAAGGCATCTGAGCCACACACACTCCGGTCGTAGTGAAAGCTACCCTATACTTAGTCTTAAAACTGGACGTGGTCACAATACGCATGAGCTACTAAGCATGAGATACCAAGCATGAAGCAAAAACCACTAGTGGAAACATGAGTGTCATAGCAACCAGCCCTCTTAGAGTTAGAAAAGGCATGTAAATCTGGCAATAGAGATCCCCCCTTGGGATAAAACAATCCAAGTAGTTGGGTGTCACTCAAGTAGATGGGTTTAGCTGTCTGCAAATGCTTGACACGTGGGCAATGCATAAACCTACTCATCTATGAGAGAATAAACTAAATATCTGGTTGAGTAATGGATAAGTAAATCAAGCATCCAATAGCATGCTGATAGAGAACAACATCCAATAGCATGCTGATAGAGAACAACATCATGAAGAATCAATCATAAACCTGTCTCCATAGGAGTGGCAATAGGTTTACAGTCTTTGAGGCCAAAAAACTACAATAATGTGTCAATATATCTTGTTTGGCACAAAGTTATTCTACCATCAACTTGCATAAACTCAATGCCCAAATAATGATGCAAATGCACCAAATCTGACATCTCAAATGAGGCATGCAAATCAGCCTTAAAATCAGCAATATGTTTCTCATGAGGACTAGTGAGCAACATGTCATCAACATACACAACAATGATCAGAAGCACATCATTTTCATGCTTAACATGTAAGGTTCTTTTAATTACACTAATATTTTATTCCACATCCAGAAATGAATTAAAGTTAGAAGACATATATTCCCCCCTCGATCAGAATGGAGGGTGCCCATTTTACATGCTAACAAGTTTTTAGCCAAAACCAAAAATTGTTTGAACTACATAAGCAGTATGGACTTTGCTTTCAATGGATATATCCATGCATGCCTGGAAAAAGCATTGATGAATTTCACGAAGTAAAGATAGCTCCCAGAAGAGGGTGTTTGCATAGGACCATAGACATCATGGTGAACAAGCTGCACTTTTTGAGAAGCTCAAACTAAACCATCTTTTGAGAGTGAGGAATGCTGCATTTTGCCCAAAATACAGCCTTCACATACATGTTTACGAGGTGTCTCAAGTTTGGGTAGGGAGGACACCATGTGAGATTTTTGTAGGCATAGCAAACTTGCAAAATTTAGATGAACAAAGCATGCATGCCAAAGCTTTGCATTTGGCATAGCCTAGGAATCATGTACACCTGCCAAATCATTGATAGGTTTTTCATATTGTATGAGCTTATACAACCCATGACATAAAATGCCAGAAGCAATAATCACTTTGCCATTTGACAAATCATGATCTATACATCTCTCATCAACAAATTTCACAGCCATGCTAATCTTGGCTAAAGCTAAAACTAATAATAGATTCTTCTTGATACCTGGCACAAATAAAACATCCGACAATGTAAAAGAACTACCATCAGTAGTACTTTGAATGATCTTACAAACTCCCATGACAAGATAAGAGGAGTTGTTGGCACATGTGATAGTATTCCTTGTAGGGCCAGGCTCGAGTGAAGTGAAGAAACTATGCTGCAATGTAATATGTTTGCTTGCCCCACTAGCAAAGTACCCAGCATCTAAGTCTACTCCAGACATACACTATTTAGGAGAAGATGGGTCAAAACTACAAACAATAGTAAATGCCCATTCTTGATTCTACACTACATTAGCGAACTCTACTTTTAGTGTAGAGTCCTCTACAACAACCATTCTAGCCTCTTTAGCAGCCAGTTTTTGACAACTCTTTATGACATGATCATTTGATTTATAGTATTTGAAAAAAAAATTCTAGTTTTCCGTTTTCTTATCGTCTTTGCTATCCTTATTTGATTGTGTAGAATTAGAAGATTCTTGCTTGCTAGTAGAAAATCTCCATTTACCTTTGCCCTTCTGACTAGCTAGGAAAGCTTGATCTACAACAACCATAATCGACCGTTCTACCTAGACTGATCTTCTAACAATAGAACAAAGACTAACTTCTCAAATGTTAAGGCATTTGGATTTCCTTTAATCATCAAATTAAGAGTGGAAGCAAAACTTTGATATGAATCAGGAACAACATTCACAATGGTCTACACAAGTGAATTGTCAAGTAAGAACTTCAGTAGAAATAAATTGCTCTTTCAAATCTTTGATCTTTTTCAGAAAACTATCCATGGAATCACCTTCATTCATGTGCTCACTCTCCAACTATTTTCAAAGGTAAGCAACACAAGCCTCATTCCTTGCCTTGTATAAAGTGGTAAGTGTATCCCAAGCATCCTTAGTTGTTGTGCAAGGGCGAATGTGAGGAATAATGTCATGTTTGACTGACAAGGCTATCAATGCATGTGCTTGATTATCTCTGCCATCCCAAGGAATTTGCTCTATAGTAGGTGCAATAGGAACCGCAACATGAGTAGGAACATGAAGAATATTGTCATCTTCAATGCCATCTGTTTCACCTTTAGCAATCATGTTTGTAGGTGTAATATTATGTTTTTTAACACCCTCCACAATATTCCATAGTTCTTTTCCAACCAATACATGATGCATCATATAAGCCCATATAGTAAGGGGTATACTAGCTTAATCACATGTGGGATCACAACCATTCAAATTACAAGGGTTAAAATACGTTTGAAGAGATTCCTTAAATGATAGGGATCTCTTTTCTCAACCTTGAATAATTCATCTAGCTCCATCATTTGAATGCCTCTTTTGAAGTTTTTGAGCTTGATTGAGGCTAATGACTTGATGAAGATGTTAGCAAATGGATCCTTTGTACTTCTGAGTTGAACTTGTACATCCTTAGCCTACACTTTCTCTCTGTTGTAGTGGTAATGTACCTCCTTGAGTTTTCTTTTGGCATGGAACATGGGATGGGGACATAGGTACACACTAATCATGTTGTCAAACATGATTGGAAATTTATTGAAGTCTAGTTTAATTCACTCATGAACTTTTTAACCCAAATGATCTCACATGGAACTTTTGCAAATGCAATATATTTAGCTTTATCGAAGGTAGGGCAATTGTAGGCTGTTCCTTTGCCATTCATGACATGACCTTCTTGCCTGGAACTCTTGCATATCAACTTGTACTCCTCCTATCTACTTTGGATCTAGCCCAACCAGTATCCATATATGCTTTCACCTCCAAATCATCTTCAAAAGAATTGAAAAGACCTTCATTCAAAGTACCCTTGAGATATCTGAGTATTCTTTTAGCTATAAGTAAATGAGGAGTTCTAGGTGTGCACATAAATTGAGATAGCACACCAATTGTATATGCTAGGTTAGTCCGTAGGAAAGTGGAAAATTTGAGAAGGACCACTATTGACTTGTATAAGAATCCATCCTCAATTTCATTACCTTCCATTGAAGTTAATTTCCTATTTACTTCCATTGGGCTACAGAATGGTTTGCACCCTATGGTTACACGTCAATCCTCAATCCCTAATTGAAGGTCCATGTATACTACCTCAACTAGCTCTCCATTTAGAAAAGCATTCTTCACATTATGTTGATGCATTTTCCAATACTTGTAGGCTACAATTGGAATGATTGTTCTGATGGTAGTCATCTTGTTCATATCATGGAAGGTTTCTCTTCATCTAGAACACATTTGAGAAAATCCTTTAGCTACAAACATAGCTCTATACATGGAAAAGCTACCATCTAAATGCTTCTTTACATTATATAACCGCTTGTTTCCAATGATCCTCATGCCCTTCTTCCTTAGACCTAATGTCCAAGTGTGATTATCTTCCAAAGCCTTGATCTCCTCTTCTATAACCTCTTGCCATTCCATGTGTATATTAGCTTCTTCAAAACATGAGGGTTCTTCAAAAACGTTACTCGTATATGTATAGTGTCTAGCCATGAGTGAATCATAGGTAAGTTTTTCAACTCAATACCTTACCCTAGCAAATCTTCTTATCTCACCAGTCCATTGATTTGGATTCTTTTTTAATCTTTGAAATATCCCCCTTCTTTGCATGATGGTCTCTATTGAGCTCGATCCATAAATCTTTGTCTTCTTCTATCTTTGCGATTGTAGCTTTTTCTTTGCCTCTTGCATCAATAAATTGACTTGTTGTAGGACGTGCACCACTCCATGATGCATTTTTACTCAAGTCCTTTGGTTCACTAAGAACCATGCTTTCTAGTTTTTCACTTTCTCTTTAAATCTTCCTTTCTTCACCTTCATGTGCATACATACATACATACATACATACACTTGAAGAATACCAAAGTAAAAGATCATCAAATATGACATACCTTGATAGCTTTATCTCTTTTCTTCTAGGGCTATATAATCTATAACCTTTTTGTTCACCTACATAACCTCATTTGGGTGTTTTCTTCATGATGTATATTATACTAGTTCTTGCATCATCCCAAGAGTATTACCTTCGGAATCTCAATTTCATTTTCAATTG
>CM035439.1:18834104-18841604 GCA_020310875.1 Ceratopteris richardii | reverse complement strand
TCTTATACTACTATGGTTGTGTGTGCCAATACTATTATTCTTTTTTATTATTACAACTACTATTAAGGCCATTGCTATTGTTACTACTATGTACTATTGCTACTACTACTACTACTACTACTACTCCACTAAGGAAAAAAAATGAAAAAAGGGTCATGTGAGGATTTCAATCAGTGTTGAATCTTGATTAATCTTGGCAAATCCTTTCAAAACATTAGTTCATCTAAAACTATTCTCTCAAAAATATATTAGTTATGGAAGAGAGAGGAAGTTCATGTTAAAATCATGAAAAGTGGTATGCCTCAATGTTTGTGCTCCTCAAGCCTTCGCTAATTTTGAAGTTTTCCCTCTTGTTCCCTTACCTATATTATGTGTATTCAGGATGTTTTACACTTGTTTACTCTAGTGTCCAGAGCTGAACTCATTCTCTCTTCCTCATATTTCTAGACACTTCACTCATGGAGAGCCTCAATCCAAACACTTTGCTTTAGCTTTCATCTAGTGAATCTCTATGTGATAAGTTCCATATGACTATTACAATCAGTCATGATTATGCAACAATAAGAAACGTATTCCAAAAAGCTCTATAATCCTGTGAAGTTGATCGATTGTGTAAAGAAGGCAAAAAGCATTGTGATATATGCATAGATGGTGCCCTTTATCCAATTTTTCACAAACTAGAAGGTATCCATCTTTTCATAATCTTCATGATCTAATTAGATTTGATGGAGATGGCCATGATGGTTTACGTGGTTTTTGTTCAAGGCTTTGTGAGTTTTCAAAGAACTATGTGCAATACATAAACTATCTACAAAATGTACTACATCCAAGAGACTTATGATAGAGGGATCCAGAACAAAAGCTTTTACATTTTTCTACTCAATAGGAAGCTTTCAAGGAAATGAAAGAAACTCCTATAGGATTGAGAATGTGTTCAAAATGAGTGAAGCCTTTTTTAGATTTTATTAAAAAATCTGGCCAAAAAAAAAAGAGAATGAAAATTTTAAGAGATCATGTAACAAATGTGCTTGGCTTAACCATCTTGAGAATCTTTGTGCAAGTACATTTTTCTAATGAAATTATAAGTTGAATGATGTTTTAAAATTGTTGAAACTAAATGAATTCCAAAAAATCATGAAAGAAATGAATTTGTTGCTAGAACTAGCTCAAATTGAGAAGGTTTGTGATGGAGTTGGAGCGAGTAGAAAGTTTTATAGAGCAATTTCAAATGTTTTGTGTGAATTTCTTAAATTTAATAAAGTAAAACGCTCAAGATTGCCTAGATCGCATCATGTAGGCAAGTGTTGGCTCTGCTTGAATACGAAAATCATGTCTATATTTGGTGATTATAAACACATTCATGGTAGCATGCCTTATGAGGTGGGAAAACAAACTTTACATTTCATTTACATTGTGTTCAACAATATTTCCATAGATATTATAAGACTTCACACATATATGGTTCAATTCTATGATATAAAAGAACATGAATGTTCTGGCCTTTTGAAATTTGTATTAAAACTTGATGAAGCTAAAACTAAAAAATATCAAAAGATGGAGATAATAAATATTGCACTAATGAATAGAGTTTTGGACTATAGCCTTGGGGAACTGGATACTCCATCTCCCAACGTATAATAAAAAATGGAGTTATGGTAGGTTAGCTATGCTCAAGCACCATTTGAGAGTCATAAAACACTTTAGTAGTTGTTCTTACCAATGCACATTCCAAATGTTATCCAAAGGCATCATTCAGGAGAGTCGTTGAATGTTAACCACTATGGATGCCTTAAAATTGAGTGGAGACTTAAAGACTCCAAAATGCATGTTTGTTATAAGGGGGGGGGGGTGCAAATTGCAAGTACCCTTGTTTGTAGTTCATGGAAAGTCTATGTACAAGAGGGTGGACTACTAGAAATAAGGCTCAAGAAGCTCCTTCTAGACAAAATGTTAATCTACATAACTTATGTTTTGCCATGATTTGGGATCCCATACTTCTATGAGAATTGAGAAATGACACATATGTACATTGCATGCAGAGTTAAGAATCATTGACAAGTTGGTTCGTATTCACTTGGATTATGCATATTCATTCAAGCCTTTAGCTCTTTTAAATGAACACATTGAGAAAAAATGTGAAGCTCTACTTTTAGAACTGGGATTTCATTGTGGTGATGTTCATATAAGAAAAGATCCAAACCTTCACAAAATACAAGTGATGTACTCCAGGATGTGTGAATGGGAGGTGCAAAAGCAAGAAGATTCTTTAGTACCAATGATGGAAAACAACTCAATCCAATGTGGAATTGTTGGAAAAAAATTTATGAGGTTACAACAAATGTGAAAAGCGATCTAGAAATAGAAAACGAAAACAATGGGGGTGTGGTTCAAACTACATAAACTTCTAAAGATCATGAGGCAACAAGTAACTTCTGATATCTATGTGATTGAATTCAGAAGGGCAATCATAGAGATCATCAATTTATTTTCCTCTGCAATACCTAATTCCTCATTACGTAGTTTTGATAGAAAATATACCATTTTTTATAATGATTATGAACACTTTTATGTCTATTTGTGTTGACAATGATCTTCTAGTAGACACGATTGATTCAAGCGATTAGGGCCATCTAAGACTTTTAGTTTAGCCTATTTGCTTGAATCCATCGTGTTCTACTTTTCTCAATTTCGTGATTTAATCTTCTTGTTTAATACATGATTCCTCATATTTCTTAGTGTTCATAACAAATATTTGCTGAAGATTCACTCACTAATTAGACATAAAGACATGAAGACATATGAAGGATAAAGAAAGACAAAGAGAAGCAGAAACAAAGCACTCAAAAAATCAAGCCTTAGTATGAGTTAGAAGATCATAATGATATATATAAGGGAGCTCAAGAGGAGCTAGATATAGCCAGAGAGAGAGGCTAGAAAGTGCGCGTATGTAGAGATGAATAATAGAACCTGAACAATCGGGTATTCATCTGTAAGAGAGATGGTAAGGAAGAACTACGCAGCATAGGAGAGTTTTCCATGACTATGAGCAAAGGAAGGCCAAGTCATCTTGTACACATCTTCTCTAATAGAAAACACATGTTCATGTGGAAGAATTTGAGCGCATTCTTTGTATGTGAAGAAATCTAAGTGATTTTATGTTACTGTGAAAGTTAGTTAACAGTTAAAGTTTTCTCAGTACACATTTTACGGTATTTCTACAAGATAGTTCTCATTGTGTAGTGTAAAGTTTTTCATGAGAGATAGCTTACCTTGAAGCTAGTAGTCTCAACTACAAACTGATTAAAAGATTTTTGTGAAACGGGACATGTACGCACAGTACTAAGTGTGACCGTAAAGGCATCCAGAACTGGTGAAGCTTTATCTCAAACTTTAGAAAGAGTTCATTCACTGAAGAAAGCTAAGGTGTTACTTCTCTACCTCATCTACAACCATTTGAAGTAATCACAAATAGAATTGCAGTTGATTCCGGTAACATTCCGGTGCAATTATGGTGATAGTCCGGTAACAGTCCGGTGATAGTTTGGTGAAGTTCCGGTGATATTCTGGTGAGTTTAAAACACAGTTTTGGCACATCTAAGTGGTGAAAAGAATATCTAACAGTAAGTTAACATAGAACTGAAAAGACTGAAGTAAACCAGATCAGCATTGAAGCCTGTAGGAAGGCAAAGGTTTCTATAAAGTGAATTCTTGAAATTCACTAAACACAGTTGTGAAGTTTTCAGTTTCAGGAAGTTTGCTAAGCTATTGGTGTTTATAGAGGTGTTCTAACATCACTTTAGCTTAGTTCTTGTTGTGGCGTGGCGAAATTCCGTAGCTTAGTTTACAAGCTTTTGCCGCGTCGACATCAACAAGTGGTATCAGAACAGAAAGGTCCTCAAAGAGTAAACATAATTAAAGATACAAGAGAATTTAAAGAATTCTTCAGAAGAAAGGTGAAAGCTGAGATGATCAATAGCAAACAGAATCAGAGAAGCATTCCGAAGTCATTCTCAAGGGTAAAGGTTTATGGAAGGTAAAATACTTTAACGTTGTACTCATCGGTTGTAACAGAAATAAGAAGATTATGGAAGATCATATTTCTATTGACAAATTGGATAGAGATAACTATCCCGCATGGGTTATGTGAATGGAAGCCTTACTTATGAGTAAGGACTTAATGATATATGTGATAGGAGAAGAAAAGAAGCCTACTTTTGGAGACGACAGTCAACCAAAGAAAGAAGAGTTAGAAGCCTTGAAGTTGTGGCAGAAGAAAGATGCAACGACAAGAGCTTATATCTACAATACCATTACAGATCATCTACTACCACATATTAGAGTTCTGGAGAAAGTGGAACACATATGGAGTGCATTGGAAGATCATTTCCAAAATACTATGAAAGCTAGGAAGGCTAGCTTATGGTGAGAGTTTACAACGTTCAAGAAAAAGCAAAGTCAAAGCATTAATGATTATGTCACTAAGATGAAGGACTTGGCAGACAGTCTTGGATCTATTGACGAGGATATCGAAGATCATAGGTTAATAGCGCAAGTGCTTGCAGGATTGAGAGGAGATGAAAGGTGGAAACCTTTTGTACTCTCAACTGAACTTTCATTAAATCATTTTTTACCAAATTTAAAGCAGTTACTTGGAATAATGCTAAGGTTTGAGCAAGATTTGAAGGCAGATGGAGATAAAGGACAAATTTCTGCTATGTACACAAAGAATAAGAAGAAAGGTGGTAAAGGTAAAGGAAAAGATGAAGAAGAGATGACTACTCAAGCAAACTATGCAAGAGGAAGAGGTAATGTGAGAAGTAAAAATAGAGGTAAAAACAAAAGGAAGAGGTGATCAGAATAACAACAAAAAGACTTGTTGGATCTGAGGATTAAGCAATCATTTGGCTCATGATTGCTGGTATAATTCTCAAGGATCAAGTCAGAATCAGAATAACAATAGCAGAGGCAGAAGCGGAAGATATCAAAGAGGAAGACAAAGCCAAAGAGGCAGATATGGTAGAGGTGGAGCAAGAACTTGGGGATAGAATCAGTCTCACAACACTACCTACTACAACTATGCAAATGATACACAGAATGACAATCATACTACATTGATGATGAATTCGATAAGCGTGTCAGAGAATGAAGATCTAAAGGTATTCTATATTGACTCTGGTTGTTCAAATCATTTGTCAGGAAATATGGAATTGTTATCACAATTGGAAGGAGGTATTTCAAATCATACAGTACAAACAAGTGATAACACAAAACATAATGTGTGGTCAATTGGAAAAGTAAAGTGTAAGAATGGAGCTTATCTACTAACAAATGTTTTGTATGTTCCAACAATCCCAAAGAATCTGATTAGTGTGGGACAGATAGTAGAAAAAGGTTTTCAAGTCAGGTTTACAAATGAATGCATATTTGTTGAAGATCTAGAAAATGGATACAATCAAATTGTCTAAGGTAAAAAGGAAGGTAGACTTTTTACTCTTAAAGTACAAGGGAATGATGGTCAAGCTTTGATCACACATGGTGATAAAGCAATTACAGAATTAGACCTCTGGCATAAGAGGTTAGGACACTTTAATGAAAAAGGAATCAAAAGTATGGTGGAAAAATAATCTGTACGAGGATTACCAAATATGAAAAATCAACATATGATTCACAAATGTGAAGCCTGTCAGATGGGAAAAGCACAGACATTACCATTTCAGAAGAATGGTTACAAACACGATGGTTTGCTAGAACTCATACATACAGATGTGCTTATGCTTATGTACCATCACAACTTAGACATAAGCTTGAACCAAAAGCTGAAAAATACGTGTTCATCGGATATGATGAAGAGCAGATGGGTTATAGGTTATGGAGTCCTTTAACCAAACAATTTATTGTTTCCAGAGATGTGACATTTGATGAAGGAAAGAGCTGGTATGCAGATAAAGAGTATAATGATGAAACAGTTGAAGAAGAGATAAGAAGAAATGAAAAAGTTAAATCACATATGCATGTAAATGGAGACGAAGATTATATGCATGCAAGTACATCCCGGATTGGATCAGTTATCAGAAATGAAGATGGACGGAGATTTGATGAAGAAGAAGTGTATTCAAATACACATGAAGAATATGAACCAAGAAACTTAAACAGAGTAAGGAAACAACCAACAAGTTATTCCTATGATGCTTCTTATTTGACTCAGAAGAGCTATGCTTACTTAGTAAAGGAAGATGAAGAACCTCATAATTAGAGTGAAGAAAAAGGTAAAGAACAATGGGAAGAAGCAATGAAGGAGGAGTTCAATGCACTTGAGGAGAACAAGACTTGGGAACTTGTTCCAAAACCAAATGGTAATAAAGTGATTGGAAGTAAATGGGTTTACAAAGTTAAGAAGCTTGCAGATGGAAAAATATCCAAATACAAAGCTAGACTGGTAGTCAAAGGCTTTGCTCAGACGCATGGCATAGATTATGATGAGACATTTAGTCCGGTGGGAAAGATGTCATCCATAAGGACAGTGATTGCTATAGCAGCATCAAAAGGATAGGGGCTAAGTCAATTGGATATAAAGAATGCATTTCTAAATGGATATATATCAGATGAAGTCTACATGAAAAAACCTGAAGGGTTTGTAAGTTCCGGTTACCCAAATCATGTTTACAAATTAAGAAGAGCACTCTATGGATTGAAGCAAGCTCCAAGAGCTTGAAATTATATACTTGTGAAGTATCTCAATGATCTTGGATATCAAAGTTCAAAGGCAGATGCAAGTCTACTCATCAAGAGAATGGATGAAGGTATGATCTACATCTGTATTTATGTAGATGACATTATAATCCCAGGTAGCTCAGATCAAGGAATCAAGGAGGTAAAGAGATTGCTTGAAAAAGAGTTCAAGATCAGTGATCTAGGAAAGTTATCATACTTTCTTGGAATGGAAGTTACATATACAGATCATGGTGTTTATGTTTTGCAAGAAAGGTATCTCCTAAACTTACTGAAGAAGTTTAACATGGAGAATTGCAGAGAAGCTTCAACACCGCTTGAAGTCAATCATAAACTCAACAAATATAGTGGTGCAGAGTTTAAAGATATGAGAAAGTATCATTCTTTAGTGGGAAGCTTGATTTATGCTACGCTAACAAGACCAAATCTTAGTTATGCAGTAGGAGTTCTTTCATAGTTTATGCATTCTCCGAAGGATCAACATTGGGTTGCAGGACAAAGAGTTCTTAGATATATCAAAAGAACTATAAAGGAAGGATTATATTATCCTTTTACATCAGATATAAAGCTGAGAGCATACAGTGACTCAGATTGGGCAGGAAGTCAAGATGACAGAAGGTCAACGCATGGGTATATGATATACCTAGGAGATAAACTTGTCAGTTGGTGTTCAAAGAAGCAGCATATAGTGGCTTTATCTTCAACAGAAGCTGAATATAAAGGACTTGTGGAAGGAGCTAAAGAAGTGATATGGATGCAGAACTTATTCAA
>CM035439.1:18779104-18826604 GCA_020310875.1 Ceratopteris richardii | reverse complement strand
AGACCTGGAAAGAGCATCCTTTGCACACCATGAGGTCAACCTTTCTTGCTCTTCCCTTGTAGGCTGATGCTTGCTCCTAAAGGTTGGCATCTCTTCATCTCCTGAGATGTATCCATATAGACTTTACCCTTGAAGGTAGGCTTGCATACTTAGTGACCATGCTAAGTAGTTCTTTCTATCCAATTTGTCAATGAACGATGGAAATTCATCTCCCATCTTGCTTGTTGCTGCTCTGATACCAATATTGGAGGAGATGGTGGATAGTCTTTAGAGATGGTGGTGTTTCTTGATCCTTCTTCCCACTTGCCAAGAATGATTGTTGGAGAGTGTAGTGGGATCTTTAGCTAGCTAATGATCATAAATAATCACATATGTTGCTTCGGACATGATCCACTAATCAATGGATCAAAACAGATAGGTAGGAAGTGATCCAAGATCAAGAAACTTGTTATTCTCGTCTCTACACCTGTTCAATGTTTTGAATAATCTTTGAGCACAGCCAAAATTAGCTTGATTGCTTTTGGGAAACTCTAATTAGCTTAGAAAGCTACCAATCATGAGTGATTTCATAAAAAAAGATGGACTACACGTAGAGAATGGTATTTAACAAATAACACTAAAGTCCTGATATTTTTGGGGTGCAACAATCAAGAGCCTAGATACTAATGATGTGTCCATATCTCACGATTCAAAGAAACAGGTAATGAAACTTTCTAGTCATGTACTAGAGAGTGTGCTAACTCTACCATACTTTAAATCATGACAAATGACAATCATGCACTGAGAACAAGCTCTAAGAATATTACTGTTCTGATATGGTATTGATAGAGAAGTGAGGTGAAAATATAATAGAAAGTATATATTAAAATATGTACAAATACAATGTCATTTGCAATGATACACTACACAATGTGAGGGGTATGAGTGACCTATAGAGTAAGCTCCTCAAATCATAGTATGTCTTCTCTAATGATCTCCAAGAGTCGAGATATCCCACAGATCATGTCATCCTCTTTTTATAGTTGTAGTTGTTTGAATTCAAATTCAAAGATGTCTACCTAAAAGTGAATCCTAAAGTATAGGATATATTCTCTCATTACTCAACAACCAAAAACTTTGAGATGCTCTTTTCATGTTGGATAGGATTCTAAGTCAAAGCAATGGCACTCTGACTATCAGTGAGCAAAGGAGGTACATGTTGAGGTAGACCCATATCACAAGCAAGATGAGAAACCCACAATGCTTCCTTACATGCCTCACATGCTGCAACATACTCTAGTTATATGGTGGAAACAACTACACATTCTTGAAGATGAGATATCCAAGAGATAGAGCTTTGAGCAAAATGAAAAATGTACTTTATTGTAGACTTTTGATTGTTTGCACAATTAGCATAATCAAAATCTCTGAAACCAATTATGGATGCCTACCTAAGCATAGAAACTTGTCCTTAATATAGCTGAAATATCTCAAAATCATATTGACCACTTTCTAGTGCTTCTTGCGAGGATTAGACATATATCTACTAACAACTCCCACTGCAAATGCAATGTCTGGTGTCATAGATACCATAGCATACATGAGACAACCAACAATAGACTGATAGTGAAATTTTTTCATGATTTCTTTTCCTCATCTGATTTGGGGAAATCATCCTTGGTCACTTTAAAGTATGTGGGTAAAGGTGTATTCAATTCCTTTCCACCTTGCATATTGAAATTGTGAAGTACTTTAGATATCTAATCACTTTAAGACAAGTATATGTGTCTTTCACTTCTATCATGAGTAATGTGCATTTCAGGAATATGTTTGGCATCCCCCAAAACCTTCATATCAAATGTCTCACTCAACTTCTTTTTCAGAACAAACAAGTCATAAGAAGACTTCCTTCCAATCAACATAAAGTATCAAGCATATCAAACCCCCATATTAGCATCTCTTTGTGTAGAGGATATGACTCTCATTGCTTTGAGAATAGCCTTGAGACTTCATAAAAGCATCTAAACTTTGTTACCATTGTCTACGGGAGTGTTTAAGTCCATATAAGCTCTTCTTTAGCTTAAAAAACTATAATTTCTTTGATAGGAGCTACATTACCCTCTAGATGATCCATATAAATCTCATTTGTAAGATCTCCATGCAAGAAAGCATTTTTCACATCCATTTGGACTGTTGATATATTTAGGTAGTGATGTGTGTGAACACTCTAGGACCGCCGGGGCACTTTTTTCCCTCTTTAGGAGGTTTTTTTCCCCCGGCTTGTATGTACGCCTATTGCCCTAATGGGCTACTTATCTTTCTACATTCTCTAGTAATACATTCAGTCTTGTGTGTTGTGCTCCAAGCTTCTTCTTCTTCCTTGTGCTGTTCGCGTGCTTCCGTAGACGGCTAACTCCAACAATTGGTATCAGAGCAGGTCGTCGCTTCTTCTAGGGCGCCTTCGACACTCCTTCGTTTGCAGTCTCAGATTTGCATGAAATTTGGTGAGCATACTCAAGGTGTTTCCGAGATCAAAACGGCTTCGCTTTGTGGTGCCGAAATCGCGATCTGAGCTCGTTTCGGCCTCCGAACGCACTATCGCAGCGCTTGTGCAGGCTATTTTGTCCTTTTGTGCCAAAGGTATATACCAGTTTCTGTTCGCTAGTTTAAGCGTCTCGAAGTCTGCTACAGGTCTAGCAGAACTCATCTGGGTAGTTCCGTTCAACTTTTTGAGATACAGTCAATTTTCTGTATCAAGGTATTTTAGTCACTGGCCATGGCTGAAAGCAGTGATGTATTCCATATGTTGGCTGTTGAGGATAAGCTGGATGGTACCAACTACCCATTATGGGCTTATATGATGCGACATGTACTGGTTGCAAAAGGATTGTGGAACATTGTGCAAGGTGTTGAAAGACGTCCTGTTACACCTGTAATGACAGGTACTGCAAATACAGGTGTTGGAGCTGATGAAGATGGTGTCGAAGATGATATTCCGCAGATTCCTGTTCGTGCTGTTGTTTCTATTGCACCTACTGTAGAGCAGATTCGTTGGGATGGCAGAGATGCCCAGGCACATGCATTGATAGCTTTCTCTGTCAAACGTGCCATTATTCCTCACTTTCGCTCTTGCAGAACAGCAAAGGATACTTGGGATACACTTACCACTTTGTACCAGGCTAGGAATGAGGCTCGTGTTGCTTACCTCTGAAAACAGATGGAGAGTGAGCACATGAATGAAGGTGATTCTATGGACAGTTTTCTTAGAAAGATCAAAGACTTGAAGGAACAATTGATTTCTGCTGATGAGGTTATACCAGATAGCTCACTTGTGTAGACCGTTCTGAATGGTCTTCCTGATTCATATCAGAGTTTTGCCTCTACTCTTCGGTTGATGATGAAAGGCAATCCGAATGCCTTATCATTTGAGGAATTAGTCTCTGTTCTGTTGCAGGAAGATCAGTCCAGGCAGAACAGGTCCATTATGCGTGTTGCAGATCAAGCTTTCCTAGCTAGTCAGAAGGGCAAAGGAAAATGGACCTCTTCTACTAGTAAGCAGAAATCTGCAAATGCTGCACAATCGAAGAACCAAGATAAAGATGAGAAGAAATCAGAAAAGCCGAAATTGTTCTGCAAGTACTGTAAAGGAAATGATCATATTATAAAGAACTGTCCAAAACTGGCTGCTAAAGAGGCAAAGAAGAAAGAGGTTGGAATGGTTGTTGCAGAGGCCTCTACACCAAAAACAGAGTGTGCAAATCTTGTGCAAGAAGAAGAATGGACGTTTACTACTGTCTGCAGTTTTGACCCATCTTCTCAAGATCAGTGCATGTCTGCAGTAGACTCAGATGTTTGGTACTTTGACAGTAGGTAGTAGTAGCTATATGCTTTGCAAATTTTAAACAAATCGGAAATCGATTGGTATGTCTAATGACCTATTCTTCTCAAAAGAGTTGCTAGTGAGAATTTGCCAAAAAGGGTACATGTGTCTGCTAAACACATGGTTATTTCATATTGGAAGCTCCAATTTCAAAAATTTTTCTTCGAGATGCTTATCCAATATAGCACCTATGATATACCCAAAATTCAAAGATTTTAGAATTTATCTTCATAGTTAGAAGATATTCTAAATGTGCAGCAGCATTGTGTTTAGGCTCACCTAAGCAGAGGTGTAGCAGAGATAGAATGATACATTTTAATGCGTACTTGATTGAATTTTAAATTTACATTTTTTAATACCAAACAAGATAAGTTGACCTAGATTTGGGCACAAAGAAAATGAAATTTGGAGTTTGTTTGATCAGTCTAAGCGCTTCAAGAAGATGCCCTTGTACATTTTTCAGAGTTGGTCATCAAGTGTTCGACCCTTCCAATGAAATGGCTATAAAACTCAAAGAAAATATCCCAATGAATGGATTTTTGAGCCTAATGAAAGCTTTAGCAAAGTTAGATAACGGTGGGAAATTTCATACGTTTTCCGTCAGTAAAAGTTAGCTAAAATTAAGATTTAATTTGTTGTTGTTGGAAATTGTTTATGCAAGAGATGTTGTTGAAAGGAAAAGATTTTCCATAGGTTTATAATGATAGTTTTTTGATATAGTATGATCATCTTGGGCTAGCCATGCCCTAGATACGTGTTTATTGATCATTGGTTTATGGTGATCATTCTTACTAGGATAGAGGAGACTTTGTCTAAATTTTCAAAAATATATATGGTGCCATGAGAGCATGGAATAGGAGAATTTTGCTCGTTGTTCTTATTTCATATAATTGGATTCATAAAAGTTGTATAAATTCTAATTTCTTGTGAGTTAATATTTGATGCAAGCCACATCCTTCACAACTCTAGTTCATTTGATTTATTACATTGTTTCTCATTTCTGAACTCAAGATGAGTTGAAATTACAGATAGTTATGAGTGATAGAGTCATAGGAATGACTCTGTTCTTTCCATCGAGGGAAGGAAAACTTCAGGAACACTTCATGATTTCATTTTTATATTTATGAGTACTCACTGGTTTATTCTAATTATTTTGAGAGAAGTTTTTGACTTTAATCTCATACACACATCTATGTGGGGTACAAAGTTTGGCAGTATGGGACATCAAACTTCGTATTCTACTTAGGTATAGGACAGATGGTATGAGAGAGAAGTCTTTGAGATGGTATTTTTTATATGATTTGTAGTTCATTGAGATGATCTTCTTATTATTAGAAAACAGAGGGGCAATTGAGACAGTCATTGTGTATGTGATCGCACACAAGGAAAGTCCGCAGGCAAGTAGCCTAGAAGCAAAAAGGCAAGGTTTGCGAATAAGAACTATGAATAGGGAATTGCATTATGAAGAGATTCATAGCGTACATACTACTTTATTTGATAGGTCTGAGGATAGGCCATGGTTCATACATAGTGTTTATGAGGTGAGCTAGATGCTTAGGCTAGTGTGTTATGAGTGTGCACACATCTACTTACCATTGTTCTGGGTATCTTGTGGATCCATGTTATGATCCTCATTAGGGAGTTCCAGCTTATTACAGTAGTTTACTAGAGACACCTCATTCCTAGTTGGGAATGATTTGATCATAGTGATGATCAAACAATGGTGGTTAGAGATAAAGCAAGTTTCATCCACTTGGAACATCTTGCATGCTATTATTCAGAGGGTAGTGGTAGTTGCACTAGTTGCTATACTATCTTAGCACATCTTCACTTGGCATGCTAGATTTAGTTCCATAGAGTGGATTGGGATTTACTTTATATGAGAGATATTTTGGTCCATAGTTGGGATCATTATATATGATAGATCGAGATTTGGATCCATAGTTTGGATGTGACCGATTGAGATCTTAGTCCATAATTTGAATGTGACAGATTGAGATCTTGGTCCATAGTTTGGATCATTGACATATTGATATCTTGGTCCATGGTTTGGATCATTGATAGATTGTCATCTTGGATTCATAGTTTGGATCATGATGATACTTTCTTGAGTTTCATTTCATTACAGTGAGTAAATCAAGCATATTTACTTGAGCTTAGAGATTAAGCACTATTTAGAAAATATTTCCATTTATTTTTCATATTTTTTTTCACGAAGATTTGGGTCATAGTCAGATTGTTTTGGATGAGCATAGTATTTTTTTCATTACTCTAGTGGAGTAAGTGATCTGCATGATTATACCATATGATAAGCTGACATTAGGTATTCTAGGGAGACAAAGGCAAGCTGCCAAGGTCTCTATAGGTGACAAGCCGTCACAACTTAGTGTTCAATGTATAGGCATAGGGAGTCTGAGGATATTCCAAGTACTTATGCTACACACATAGGGACTCATTGGGCATTAAAGGGATTCCTACAATATGCCCAAGGCAAGGACTGGTATTTATTGTTGGAAATGCTAGATATGAGCAGAGAGACAAGTTTTCTACTTTTTTATCATCTAGTATTTTTGACACGTAGCACACTCTACTCTTATTAATTGGAATCACAGATTCTAGTTCCCATATTTATAGCTCCTTCTATATCATTGAGGACAATGATCTTTAGAAGGGGGAGAGTTTGGAATATTCCAGAGATGTACATGCTTGGGGGGAAGGAGAAGTTCCTTGCTCGGGGGATAGCCAAGGCCAAAAGCTAGAGAGTTCATATGAGGTACCTACTCATGATGGCCAATAAGTAGAGGTACCTTAGAGAGAACTCTAGATGGCGACTAGGCAAGGACTATAAATAGGCTGGGAGGTGAGTCCCAGGCATGTCATTCTCCACATCTCACATAACTCTTGTGCCATTTTTAAACCTTTGATAGTTCTAGGTGAAAGGTTAATCATGTGAGCTATAGTGAATACTACTTTTGCTCAAGAGCCTCATGAAAGGTTTGCATGATGCAACATAGAAACTACTCTACACTAAATAGTACTATTCATCCTTTTAGCTACACCATTTTGCACTAGGGAATAAGGAGTTGTAAACTCCTACAAATTCCTCTAGACTGATAGAAAGGGATGAATTCATCTGAGGTATACTCAGCCCCATTATCTGAAAGTAAATCCTTGAGATTAGTTCCTTTTTTAGTCTCAACTAAAGCAAGTCATTTTTTGAAGGTAGGGAATACATCATCATTTGATTTGATAGGACCAAGTATCAGATTCTAAGAAAATTTAATAGAGTCTTCCGAAAAAAATGGATAAATGAACAGTATTGACCAACCAAACGGGTCATGTGAGAATAAACGTGGTGACATAAATAAGTGTATCAAGGAGTAAATCCATATTTCTATAGTTAACAAAACCAAAAAATCTAGAAAACTTTTCTATACTCATCCTCTCTAAAATAAGCATATGAACAATGTCAAAATATTATATCACTACAAGTACTAACATGTAAACCTGCATAGTGAATCACTCACTCCATTGCATATAATCACTTAATTGGAAGAAGCCAACTAGGCTTATCAAGCACCTATAAATAACTAGTATACATCTCCTATGGCTATTGAAAGGAAAAAGGACTACTCCTACTCTACTCGCATTCACAAATCTAACAAGCTAAGGAGGAAGGAACAAAAGATAACAAAACATTATGAATGAATTAAAATGGAAATGGAAATGACTTACATGAGATGCTCTATGAGCATGGTGACTCCATGAGGAGTGGGAGCACACTCTTGGCAATGAGCTAGAGTGGATTCACTTGTGAGGAGTGAAGGGAGGCCTTGCTTATATGGAGTTTGGGAGAATTCCCTTGCATGTGGGATATATGTGCTTGCATGAGAATGAAAGTATACTTGGAACAACAGGGTGGAACATGGAACTCTCAACACTCCCCCTCCATGTGATGAACCTTTTGTTTTTAATATGGGGACTAGTGACATATGGGATCACTTAGTCAATTTGGTTTCTTTAGGATCCAAGGACATATGGGATCCTTGGACATAACTTGGACATATGGGATCCAAGTTTGGGACATATGGCATCCCTGGGATCTTGGGACATATGGGATCCCAAGACATATTCTTGGACATTTGGGATCCAAGAGTTTTTTAATGGGATCTAGGGACATATGGGATCCCTAGACATATAGGGGCTTTACATCATGGGGTAGGTAGTGCTTTCTATCCATTTGCCACCTTTTGAGCATTGTCTTGTTGTTTTAGTCTTTATGAGATCCATTGATAGGATCTTTGGTAGGGTACTTTTCCTTCTTGTGGGCTCTGAGTAGCATGTGTTCAAACCATAGGGAAGGTCTTACCACTTCTTTTCCTTTAGGTGGCAGTGTCTAGTCCCTTTACATGGGGCTTGAAATGATTTTGGAGCTCAATAAGATTTTACCTTTTCTATTTGGAGAGAGAGTATACATAGCTTCAAAACTTGATGGCTTTGGGAAGGTCCTACCTTCTTTAAGAAGGTGGTGTCTCATCCCTTACAAGGAGAATTATGTCATAAATTTGATAAAAATGCATGTTTTCAAGGGCATCAAAATTAAAATAGCAATGCATGACCTAAGCATGTATAAAATGGATATCACTCTTGTAATGTGCCATTGGGCCATATCAAAGGAGCATTATGAAGTTAAATATCACTCTTGTAATGTGCCATTGGGCCATATCAAAGGAGCATTGTTCAAAATCATGTGAATCTCGCTAGAGCAGGTTTCTAAACATTTTGAAGTATGCATTCCTTGAGTGACATAAAATGCATACATCATGCGAGCATGTGGACAACGACACTAGAGCTGATTATGATGAGCTACCTCTGAGGGACCTGCATCTCTAGATATCTCCATTGCATTTGTGATTATAATGAGCTAACCCTAAGGGACCCGCATCTCCAAATATCTCCATTCGCACTGCAAGTTAGGCAAAATTTTGAGGCAGAAGGCGTGCGGCTCTTTTTGGAATTGTGACTCTATGAGATGGAAGCATGCAGCTCATCTTTTGTCTGTTTATAGAGAGATTTGTGGCAAACAAGAACCCCTCCCGCTGCCCACTCTCCACATTTCTTGTCACGTTCTATTTGTAGTGATGTGCATTTGAGTTGCCACTTCAAAGCGCTACCGAACTCTTACCTGCGAAGTGGGAATCTCTCTGTCTCTCTCTATCTTTCTCAGGCAAAGGTGACATAAATGTTGGGCCGTTGCACCTGTGATGTAGTAGCCACCTATTTTCAATAGTCCTCTTCTACAGAGGTTGTGCTGTTTTGATTGTCTATGACTGCGCACGTATGTTCAATATGACTCCGAAGCATTTCTACAAAATTCAAGGCACGTCCCCAGCTTGTTCTCTTATGTGTGCAAGGCACAACTGGCAAAGAAACAGAATGCCAATTTCTCTGTCCATTTCTTTAGTATAGACTCATGAAGCATCTGCACAAGGAAAGCACTTTTGTTGCTTCATTTTTCTTAGCATGACTCAGATCGATTGTGGCGCAATACTCTCTTCCCTTTCGTTCTCTTTCAAGTAGTGGAAATTAGCTTCAGTGATTGTTTTCTCCATACTCATGGCTTCTGTGACTATGCTCTCTGTTACTAAACAAGCTCTCGAGAGTCCTTTTCTGTTGTTAGCCCTTGGCGAACTGTATCGAAGGGTTTTGAGAAAGCGCATCTGAACATGGAGCATTCGAGTAACAGTAAATGCTGGAGCACATGTAGAAGCCTTCAGACAGTGAGCAGAAGAGGGTTGTGCCCTTCTCTCATTTGAGTCCAGACATTGCAATAGCAGGAGACTGTTGCATTGATGGGATCAGGGAAAATTCCCTTTTCTCTTCATTGCCACATAGATACTTATGATGGCTTCAGCAGCTTCATTAAAAAACATAGGATAAAACTTGAAGCTTGTCGATCCTCTTTCAACGACATCCTCTTTCAGCAATTTCGAAGTTCAGATGAAATTGATGGGAGCTCGGGTGTTAAGAAACACTCTTAATGGGCATGATGTGAGTGCTTATAAGCACTTTTTATTGATGAAGAAAATTCTTACAAACAAAACTAAAATCTCAAAGATGCAACGATGCAGCTTAAAGATGATGATAATATAAGTCATGCTTTATGATGGGATGGTGGAAGGAGAAAAACAATAGGACTAGTGCTTAAAAGCACTTTTATTATGAAGATGAGAAAGGGTGGGAGGGAGGGAAAGAAGAAAGATAATGAAACCATGAACTAAAAAAATGAACCTATGCTCTAGTACCATGTTGAAATGAAAAAGGACTACTCCTACTCTACTCACATTCACAAATCTAACAAGTTAAGGAGGAAGGAACAAAAGATAACAAAACATTATGAATGAATTAAAATGGAAATGGAAATGACTTACATGAGATGCTCTATGAGCATGGTGACTCCATGAGGAGTGGGAGCACACTCTTGGCAATGAGCTAGAGTGGATTCACTTGTGAGGAGTGAAGGGAGGCCTTGCTTATATGGAGTTTGGGAGAATTCCCTTGCATGTGGGATATATGTGCTTGCATGAGAATGAAAGTAGACTTAGAACAAAAAGGTGGAACATGGAACACTCAACAATGGGGAGGTTGGGTAAGACTGCTGACTGCATCATGGAAGAAACCCCAACACCTAGGAATGTCCCTATTAAGAAAACCTCACCGAGACCCTCTTCATCACTGTCAAAGACTTTATGCAAAAAATATAACCACTATATCAATGACCACATTATTGTACATAAATGATATCCACAGAAGCATACATAGTGTGCATGTGGTCAATATACGTAGTGAAATAACATAGAAAGTATGAATTTCATAGCCCAAACACTAGTCAAGAACACGTGCAAGTGTCTATCAATTTTGTTCTTTAGTCCCAAAAACCTACATAAACTTGTGATGGTTGTTCCCACCACAACTAAAACCTTTCAAGTATCTTGTAGATTTACTAGTGTGGCTGAAAACATAGCCCCAAATCTAAATATTCATTGTTGAAGGAATACAAAGAACACTTTTCTTGATGTTCTTGAACTTGTGTAAAGAGAACTACGTTTAAAACTACTTCAAAATGCTTCCAATCACCCCAAAAATACTTCAAAACAGGCTTTGAAAGCAAAGAATGAAGCTTTGAGGGCACAAAACATGTTCAAGGTAATGTGAACCTTAGTCTTTTCCCATCTTCAAGTACCACAAGAAGGTAGCTTCATGGCAAGAGATTGTCTCTTAAGCGAGATCTGTAGGGGCGAGGGGAGGTGGGGCAAAGTGGGATGGGTGACCTCCCAAGAAGTACCAAGAACCTTTGTCTTCCTTGGTCGTTGAGATCCTCCCTCACGTGCAGCAAACAGGGACTTAGATGACAAGATAAGCCAAGATCTATGCTTTGGTTGTTACCTTAGTCGTAAGCTGTTGAAAAAAACATTGTTAATGTCGAATTTAAATATTTTGTTGTGTAAAGATGAACAATTATTTTTTAATTTATGTATCTAAATATATTTGTGTAGATGAATACTTTTTATTTAATTAACGTTTTTCAGATATACAAAAACGTCGTTTTACACTTACAAGGTCTAATACATATTTCAACTCTTTCGCTTCTTGTACTAGATCACCTATTTGACGCAATATCCTATGAAAACGTTATTTATGAAATAGATGACATAAATAACAGTGGTTTTTTAGTATAAAGGAACGAACATCAGTGAAGGTGCCGTCCTCTTGAGATCACTAGACCGCGCAGAAAGTTTACTCAATGGTGTGTCTTCATCTTATTCTAAAGATGCTCATGGCTTTTTGTGATGTCATTTGTGATTAAGGTTGGGTTCATGTTATGCTGATGACAAAACATATCATCCACAAAAAAGTTCATGGTTTCTTTGCTCTCTTTAGCACTCATGGAGAAGGTTAAAGATGTCTGACAAATTTTTAGCCATCAAAGTAGTAGCAATAGTAGAAGCAGTAGCAGTAGTAGTAGGAGTAGCACTAGCAATAGCAGTAGGAGTAGCAGTAATAATAGTAGTAGTAATAGTGGTAGCAGTAGTAGTGGTAGTGGCAGTAAGAGTAGCAGTAGCAGTAGTACTAGCAGTAGCAGTAGCAATAGCACTAACAGTAGTAGTAGTAGTAGTAGTAGTAGTAGTAGCAATAGCAGTAGCCGTAGTAGTAGCAGTAGCACTAGCAGTAGCAATAGCAGTAGCAGTAGTAGTGGTAGTCGCAGTAGCAGTAGCAGTAGCTATAGCAATAGCAGAAGCAGTAGCAGTAGCAGTGGCAGTAGCAGTAGCACTAGTAGTAGCAGTAGTAGTAGTAGTAGTAGTAGTAGTAGTAGTAGTAGTAGTAGTAGTAGTAGTAGTAGTAGTAGTAGTAGTAGTAGTAGTAGTAGCTACTACTACTACTACTACTACTACTACTACTACTACTACTACTACTAGTGATGGTAGATTTTGCAGCTTCCCTATGCAATGGTGGCCTTATAGCCACTCTCTCATAAACTCTTTTTACTAAATGATGGACTCTTTTAAAATATTAAGACCTTGGAAATGCAATTTATATGACATAAAATGGTTATTCCTACTTGAAGAACGAATGCCCCTAAGAGACACAAGTTGTGGTCTTCACTAGGCGTACATAGATAGACACTTGCTCAGTTCTCAATCTGGTGCTCTTGGACTATGCAAATAAATGATAGGAGTTGTAAACCAACTTTAGAGAACTTGATTAGCTTTCCAACAGACCCAAGATTACAAGAAATGATGGAGATATGACTAATGAACTTTTGTCAACCCTCATAGCAATATAAAACACCCACAAAGAAATCTGTGTGCTAGCTATGGCTACACAAACTTTATTCAAATCCCTCAAGCAAGCAAGAGGAACCTTTGGTTAGCATATGGGCCTACTAGCTTGCTTCTCAAGACTCTCTAGGAGCACACACATACATGAGATACATAACTTGAACTTGTTTTTTTGTTCATATAGAGTTGGAAAGCTTCTCTACAAGTTAGGAATCACTTTTCCTAAATTATAGAATTTTACTCACACCTACGTCGGATTAAAATTTTGGCTATGAGGGGGGATTCCATATTCAAATTGAGTTGTTGTTTCTCATAATTGAAGGCTTGCTCTGTGTAGCTCCAAGTCGCATTCATCTCATGGTCAATTTCATAGGAAACTTGGAGCTTGAATTTCAACAGTCACCCTCAAACTTAGTTGTAGTACTATGGGAAAGGTTAATCACGTGAACTCTACTCCATACTGCTTTTGCGCAGGAGCCTTGTAAAATTTTTGCATGATGCAGCATAGAAACTACTCTATCTTGAATAGTTCTATTAATTCTTTCAGCTACACCATTCTATACTAGGGAATAAGGAGTTGTAAACTCCTACAAACTCCTCTAGATTGAAAAAGAAGGTTTCATTTAGGTGAGGTATACTCAAATGGAAACTATCAACCACATGTGGGAAGGAGAATCAACCATAAATGCCTTAGTGGGCACAATACTGTCAAGTTTCATCACATTAACATCATCAGAAATAGCATTAATTTCTTCAATCTTCATAGTTGAAGAAGATGGTGCAGGTAATTGTTTAACATGTACATCCACAGTTTTCTCCATTACCTTTAACATTCTTTAATAGTTTGCAAACTTTCTTCATATGTCCCTTCTTTTGAAAAAAATCGCACTTGATATCCCTCTTTCCTTGATTTACTTCTACTCTTATTATGTTCACCATTCTTTTCCTTGTTCTTGCTCCTACCAAGTTGTTGATTTTTTCCTTGGTAAGAATCACAAACATTATACACATTCCCATTCTGAGTTCCAACCATAGAATTTCGATGGATGTCCTCACTCAAGAGGGCTCCAAATATGCCATCATAGAGGAGTTTACCACTAGGTGCACTACTGTTAATAGTTATGCAAAACGTATCCCATGATGATGAAAGGTGCATAACAACAAAACTACTTTCATTTCATGTTTTGTCTCCTTTTTCTGAGCCTCTAACTAAGAGAATATAGCATCAAACTCATTTAGATGAGCAACAATGCTATCTGTGTCCCTTATACAAAGGTCATATAGCTTTTTCATCAAGTACACTTTATTTGATGTCATTTCCTTTTTGTATGTATTGCATAATTCCTTCCAATGCTCCTATACACTTTTCGAGTCCAATACTGTAAAGTAAAAAGTATCTACTAGGTGCATCAAATGGTAGACCTATCCATTTCATCCAACTCATTCCAATGATCTTCATCTATGTGAGCACGCTTCTTTGAGATTCCATCTACTGGCTTCCATTGCCTCCTCTGAATAAACACATCTTTAATGTGATTCTTCCATAGAGAAAAGTTTATGCCATCAGATTTTGGAATCTCAAAATGGTCTTTGCCCAGCAAGTTATAGCTCCTTCTCCGAACACTAGAACTATACCCTGATGTACAATGTGTACCTAGAACCTCTGATGCCAAGATAATAGCAAGCTGGCTAGAATGATAATGGAGCTAGAAGAGTCCAAACACCACTATAACTCAAAAAGGGTCACCAAGTATTAGATTTTGTGGAAATTCAATAGAGTGTTCCCAAAAAAATGGATAAATGAATAGTAATGACCAACCAAACAGATCATGTGAGAATAAATGTGCTCACACCAATAAGTGTATCTAGGAGTAGATCTACCTTTGTATAGTTCACAAAACCAAAAA
Source organism: Ceratopteris richardii (assembly GCA_020310875.1). Lineage (NCBI taxonomy): Eukaryota > Viridiplantae > Streptophyta > Polypodiopsida > Polypodiales > Pteridaceae > Ceratopteris > Ceratopteris richardii. The sequence goes on along the minus strand of CM035439.1, from coordinate 18,811,998 downwards.
GTCTAGAAAATGCTTCCAGTCTCCTCTGCAAAATGAGCATATGAACAGTGTCAAAATCTCATAAAACTGGAAGTACTAACATGTAAGCCTACATAATGAATCACTCACTCCAATGCATATAATTAGTTAAATGGAAGAAGCCAACTTGGCTTATCGAGCACCTATGAATAACTAGCATACATCTCCTATGGCGAGGCTATTTAAGTCTTCCACCTCCATCATGAAAGAGACCTCAACATCTAGGTGTCTCCTAGTTAACAAAACCTCACCATGACCCTCTTTATGAACATCAAAGGCTTTATTCAAAAAACCTAACTGCTATATCAACGAATTCCATAACCCAAACACTAGCCAAAAACATGTGCAGGTGTCTATCAACTCCATTCCTTAGTCTCTAAAACGTGCATAAAGTTGCGATGTTTGCTCCCACCACAACCAAAACCTTTCAAGAAACCTATAGATTTACTAGTGTGGCTAAAAATAGAAACCCACAGCTGAATATTCATAGTCCAAGAAATACAAAGAACACTCTTCTTGATGTTTTTGGATCTATGTAAAGAGAACTATGCATGAAAGTACTCCAAAATGGCTCCAATCACCCCAAAAATACTTTAAAATAGGCATAGAAAGCAAAGAATGAAGCTCTGAGGGCCCAAAATATGTTCAAAGTAATGTGAACCTTAGTCTTTTCTCTTCTTCAAGCCCCACAACAAGGTAGCTTAGTGGCAAGAGATTGTCTCTTAAGCAAGCTCTGGGGGGGGGGGGGGGGGGGGCAAACTGAGATGGGTGGCCTCCTCAAAAGTATCGAGAACCTCTATCTTCCTTGATTGTTGAGATCCTCCTTGACATGCAACGAGTGGCAACTCAAATGACAAGGTAAGCTAAGGTCTATGCTTTGGTTGCTACCTTAAGCGTAAGCCTTAGAAAAAAAAAATTTAATCCGAAATTTAAATATTTTGTTGTGTGAAGATGAAGAGTTCTTTCTGGATTTATGTATGTGAAGGTGCTATTTTTGTAGATGAATACTTTTTGTTTAATTAACGTCTTTCAGATATACAAAAACGTCGTTTTACTCTTACAAGGTCTAATACATATTTCAACTATTTCGCTTTCTGTACTAGAGCACCTATTTGACGCAATCTCCTATTAAAATGTTATTTATGAGATAGATGAGATGTCTTCTTTAAGCTCTTGTACATAAAGGTTGGGTTCATGTTATGCTGATGACGAAAAATATCATCAAACGAAAAGTTCATGGTTTCTTTGCTCTCTTTACCGCTCATGGAGAAGGTTAAAGATCTCCGACAGATTTTTAGCCTCGAATGCAAATGCAAGGTTTTTATGTCACCTCTCTCTCTCTGTTGGGAATTGAACTCCCAAAACAACCTCCCGGTTAGGAGTGTAATGGGCTAACCACTTGCCCCAAAAGCCATGGTTGAGGATTACTTCCTAATCCTTTCTCTTAAGGCGTGGTTCAACCATCTCCTACTAGGATTATGTGACATTCCTTCCCCCTTAGACTGAGAATTGTCCTCAATGCTCACTTGTGGACCCTTCTAACTCTAGGACCCACTTTCCATGCATGAGCGCTTCCAGCAACCTCAAACTCTAGCACATGGACCAAATTTGGACCTATCCCACCCTCTGTGGGTGCCCAAATGCCCATGCGCCTTCATCCAAGGCCAGTTTCACACTCACCACGGATAAGCGCTTTTTCCAAGTGCCCACGAATGAGGCGCGAACCTCCATCTCGCCCAATATCTCAACTAGGCTCTGATACCAGTGTTGGGAATTGAACTCACAACCTCTCGGTTAGGAGTGTGATGGGCTAACCACTTGCCCCAAAAGCCATGGTTGAGGATTACTTCTTCATCCTCTCTCTTAAGGCATGGTTCAACCATCTCCTACTAGAATTATGTGACACTCTCTCTCTCTCTCTCTCTCTCTCTCTCTCTCTCTCTCTATATATATATATATATATATATATATATATATATATATATATATATATATGAAGAGTAATCCAAGAAATTGAGAGATAAACCTGGCAAATGACTCTCCATCTCTCTGTCCTATTTACACACAAATGGAGACATTGTAGAGGAAGATGAGAGATGCACTGTCGTTGCCTCTTTGCGTCCTAATTCTCATCGGCATGCACAAAAAAGCTCTGCACTGGTCGAACTAAAGTTCTGCAAAGCGTGCGCTCTTGTTCGCGAATCGCGATCCAATTTCATGGTAGAAAGCTTCAAGTTTGTCTTCATCTATACATGCGAATGGGGACAAAACTTGGACTCGATGACACTAAAATATTTAACGTGCAACCGTGAATCGTGATCGTGACTTGACGAAAAAATGATGGACCCATCAAGTCATGATTTCGGTTTTAGACTTCTTGTGCTTTCTTTCGCCAATAAAGAAAAGCTATGAAAAAGAGGGATCAAGGGAATCCATTGAATGTGTGTTGTCCTTTCTAAAATTTCAAGTCTATTGCGAGAATACATCAGTGATCAAATCTTGAAAAAATGTAATGGAACTAATGCATTAAGGAACTTCTTTCAATAAATTCGCAATAATTCCAACTTCGTGATATTTTGATAATCTCACATTCTTCTCATAGATGAGCTTCATTTGAATCATTATTAAAGGAGGTTATAGCAGCAACTCTACTAGTAGTAGTGCTAGTAGCAGTAGTAATAGTTGTTGTAGTAGTAGTGGTATTTGTAACAGAAGTGGTAGTAGTAGTAGTAGCAGTGGTAGTAGCAGTAGCAATAGCAGTAGCAATAGTCATAGCAGTAGCAGTAGCAGTAGGAGTAGCAGTAGCAGTAGCAGTAGCAATAGCAGTAGCAGTAGCAGTAGCAGTAGCAGTAGCAGTAGCAGTAGTAGTAGTAGTAGTAGTAGTAGTAGTAGTAGCACTAGCAGTAGTAGTAGCATTAATAGTAACACTAGCAGCTGCTACTTTTAATACAGTATTAGTAGCAATTCTAGGAGCAGTATCAGTAGCACTAGCAGTAGAAGTAGCACTTGCAATAGTAGTAGCAATATGAGTAGCACTAGCAATAGTAGTAGCAGTAGCAGTAGTAGTAGTAGTAGCAGTAGTAGTAGCAGTAGCAGTAGTAGTAATAGTAAAAGTGGAACTAATGCAGTAACTAACTTCTTTCATTAAATTCACAATAATTCCAACTTCACGATTATTTGATAATCTCATATTCATCTCATAGATGAGCTTGATTTGAATCATTATTATAGTAGTTATAACAGCTGCACTACTAGTAGTAGGTAGTAGGAGTAGTAGTAGTTGTTGTTGTAGTAGTAGTGGTATTTGTAGCAATAGTGGTAGTAGTAGTAGTAGTAGTAGTAGTAGTAGTAGTAGTAGTAGTAGTAGTAGTAGTAGTAGTAGTAGTAGTAGTAGTAGTGGTAGTAGTGGTAGTAGTAGTAGTAGTAGTAGTAGTAGTAGTAGCAGTAGCAGTAGCAGTAGCAGTAGCAGTAGCAGTAGCAGTAGCAGTAGCAGTAGCAGTAGTAGTAGTAGTAGTAGTAGTAGTAGCAGTAGTAGTAGCAATAGTAATAGTAGTAGTAATAGTAGTAGTAGTAGTAGTAGTAGTAGTAGTAGTAGTAGTAGTAGTGCAAATAAGAGTAGCAATATTCATAATAGTAGCAGTGGCAACACCAAGAGTAGTAGTAGTATTGCTAGTAGTAGTAGAAGTAGTAGTATTACTAGTAGTAGTAATAGTAGTAGTAGTAGTAGTAGTAGTAGTAGTAGTAGTAGTAGTAGTAGTAGTAGTAGTAGTAGTAGTAGTAGTAGTAGTACTAGTAGTAGTAGTACTACTAGTAGTAGTACTAGTAGTAGTAGTAGTAGTAGTAGTAGTAGTAGTAGTAGTAGTAATAGTAGTAGTAGTAGAAGAAGTAGTAGAAGTAGTAATAGTAGTAGTATAGTAGTAGAAGCAATAGCAATAGCAATAGCAGTAGCAAAAGCAGTAGTAGTAGCAAAAGCAGTAGGAGTAGCACTAGCAGTAGTAGTAGCAATAGCAATAGTAGTAGTAGTAGTAGTAGTAGTAGTAGGAGTAGTAGTAGTAGTAGTAGTAGCAGTTGCAGTAGTAGTAGTAGTACAGGTAGTAGTAGCAGCAGCAGCAGTAGTAGTAGTAGTAGTAGCAGCAGCAGCAGTAGTAGTAGTAGTAGTAGTAGTGGTAGTAGTAGTAGAAGCAATTGTAGTAGTAGTAGCAGCAAGTGTAGTAGTAGTAGCAGTTGTAGTAGTAGTAGCATTAACAGCCGCTACTGCTAATACAGTATAACTAGCAACACTAGTAGCAATATCATTAGCAGTAGCACTAGCACTAGCCATAGCAGTAGCAATACGAGTAGGAGTAGCACTAGCAATAGCAGTAGCAGTAGTAGTGGTAGCGGTAGTGGTGGTGCTGGTAGTAGTAGTAGTAGAAATTATAGTAGTGGTAGCAGCTACAGTAGCAATAGTGGTAGTAGTAGTAGTAGTAGTAGTAGTAGTAGTAGTAGTAGTAGTAGTAGTAGTAGTAGTAGTAGTAGTAGTAGTAGTAGTAGTAGTAGTAGTAGTAGCAGCAGCAACAGTAGCAGTAGCATTAGCAGTAGCAGTAGCAGTAGCAGTAGCAGTAGCAGTAGCAGTAACAATAGCAGTAGAAGTCCCAGTAGCAGTAGCAATAGCAGTAGCAGTAGGAGTAGCAGTAGTAGTAGTAGTAGTAGTAGTTGTAGTAGCAGTACTAGTAGTAGTAGTAGTAAAAGTGGAACTAATGCAGTAACTAATTTCTTTCATTAAATTCACAATAAATCCAACTTCACGATTATTTGATAATCTCATATTCATCTCATAGATGAGCTTGCTTTGAATCATTATTATAGTAGTTATAACAGCTGCACTACTAGTAGTAGGTAGTAGCAGTAGTAGTAGTTGTTGTTGTAGTAGTAGTGGTATTTGTAGCAATAGTGGTAGTAGTAGTAGTAGTAGTAGTAGTAGTAGTAGTAGTAGTAGTAGTAGTAGTAGTAGTAGTGCAAATAAGAGTAGCAATATTCATAATAGTAGCAATGGCAACACCAAGAGTAGTAGTAGTATTGGTAGTGGTAGTAGAAGTAGTAGTAGTACTAGTAGTAGTAATAGTAGTGTTGGTAGTAGTAGTAGTAGTAGTAGTAGTAGTAGTAGTAGTAGTAGTAGTAGTAGTAGTAGTAGTACTAGTAGTAGTAGTAGTAGTAGTAGTAGTAGTAGTAGTAGTAGTAGTAGTAGTAGTAGTAGTAGTAGTAGTAGTAGTAGAGTAGTAGTAGTAGTAGTAGTAGTAGTAGAAGCAATAGTAGTAGCAGTAGCAGTAGCAAAAGCAGTAGCAAAAGCAGTAGCAAAAGCAGTAGCAATAGAAATCGCAGTAGGAGTAGCACTAGCAGTAGCAGTAGCAATAGCAATAGCAGTAGTAGTAGTAGTAGCAGTAGTAGTAGCAGTTGCAGTAGTAGTAGTAGTAGAGGCAGTAGTAACAGCAGCAGCAGTAGTAGTAGTAGTAGTAGTAGTAGTAGTAGTAGTAGTAGTAGTAGTAGTAGTAGTAGTAGTAGTAGTAGAAGTAGTAGTAGTAGTAGTAGTAGTAGTAGTAGTAGTAGTAGTAGTAGTAGTAGTAGTAGTAGTAGTAGTAGTACTAGTAGTAGTAGTAGCACTAACAGCGGCTACTGCTAATACAGTATCACTAGTAACACTAGTAGCAATATCATTAACAGTAGCAGTAGCACTAGCCATAGGAGTAGCAATAGGAGTAGGAGTAGCAGTAGCAATAGCAGTAGCAGTAGTAGTGGTAGCAGTAGTGGTAGTAGTGGTGGTAGTAGTAGTAGTAGTAGTAGTAGTAGTAGTAGTAGTAGTAGTAGTAGTAGTAGTAGTAGTAGTAGTAGTAGTAGTAGTAGTAGTAGGAGAAGTAGTAGTAGTAGTTTTTTTAGTAGTAGTAGTAGTAGTAGTAGTAGTAGTAGTAGTAGTAGTAGTAGTAGTAGTAGTAGTAGCAGCAGAAGCAGCATCATTGATAGTAGTTGTTGTTGTAGTAAAAGCAGGAAGAACAATATTAATAGAAGTAGTAGTACAAAAATAATAGCTAAAGGAGTAGCAACAATATTAGTAGAAGTAGAAGTAGTTTTAGTAGTAGCAGCAGTAGTAGTAGTAGTAGTAGTAGTAGTAGTAGTAGTAGTAGTAGTAGTAGTAGTAGTAGTAGTAGAAGTAGTAGTAGTAGCAGTAGCAGTAGGAGTAGCAGTAGCAGTAGCAGTAGCGGTAGCAGTACCAGTAGCAGTAGCAGTAGCAGTAGCAGTAGCAGTAGCAGTAGCAGTAGCAGTAGGAGTAGAACTAGTAGTAGTAGTAGTAGTAGTAGTAGTAGTAGTAGTAGTAGCAGCAGCAGCAGTATTATTATTATTATTATTATTATTATTATTATTATTATTATTATTATTATTAGTAGTAGTAGTAGTAGTAGTAGTAGTAGTAGTAGTAGTAGTAGTAGTAGTAGTAGAAGCAACAAAAGCAATCACATTAGTAGCAACAATCATAGTAATAGTAATGCAAATAATACCATTGGCATTAACACTAGTATTAGTAGCAATCACATCCAAAACGAATAACAATAGTAATAGATATACTGTTAGTAATACCAATATGAATAGAAATAACAATAGTCGTATCACTATTAATAGGGAAAACAATAGCAAAGGTAGTATGTGTAGTATAAATAGAAGTAGCAACAATAGTAGTAGCAACAATAGTAGTAGCAACAAAAAGAACAATAGTAGTAGTTATTGTACCATTAGCAATAGTAAAAGTACTAGAGGTAGCAATAAAAGATGCAGTAGTAGTAGTAGTAGTAGCAGTAGTAGTAGGAGTAGCAATAGCACTAGTAGTAGCACTCGTGGTAGCAGTAGTAGTAGCAATAGCAATAGAAGTACGAGTAGTAGTAGCAATAGCAATAGCAGTAGCAGTAGCAGTAGCAGTAGCAGTAGTAGTAGTAGTAGTAGTAGTAGTAGTAGTAGTAGTAGTAGTATTAGTAGTAGCAGTAGTAGTAGCAGTAGTAGTATCCATAGTAGTAGCAGTAGCAGTAGCACTAGCACTAGCAATAGTAGTGGTAGTAGTAGTAGCAGTAGGAGTAGGAGTAGCAGTAGTAGTAGCAGTAGCAGTAACAATAGCAGTAGGAGTAGCAGTAGTAGTAGTAGTAGCAGTGGTAGTAGGAGTAGAAGTAGTAGTAGTAGTAGCAGCAACAGAAGCAATAGTAGTAGTAGTAGTAGTAGTAGTAGTAGTAGTAGTAGTAGTAGTAGTAGTAGTAGTAGTAGTAGTAGTAGAAGTAGTAGTGATGGTAGATTTTCCAACTTCCCTATGCAGTGATGGCCTTATAGGCACTTTCTCATAACCTCTTTTGGCTAACTAATGGAATCTTTTAAACTATAGAGACATTTGAAATGCAATTTATTTGACATAAAACGGTTTTTCCTACTTGAAGCACCAATGTGTCCAAGAGAGACAAGTTGTGGTCTTCACTACGCATACATAGATAGACACTTGCTTTCTTCTAAATTTGGTGCTCTTATAATATGCAAATAGATGATAGGAGTTTTAAACCAACTTTGGAAGACTTAATTAGCTTTCTAACAAACCCAAGATTACAAGAAATGATGGAGATATGACTAATCAACTTTGCTAGAAAAACGTGCCCTGGTGGTCCAAGTGTGTTCACACACATCACTACCTAAATATATCAACAAATTCCCTTTGGGAGTGATGCGGTGAACAAGGAGTTGGCACTCAAGTATAAGGAAGTGCCAAGCTATGTGGAATCAATCCACAAAAGGAAGTAAGACCAAAGCTTTACTTAAAGCTTCAAACTTCTCCCTAGGGAGAGCCTTTGTGAAAAGGTCTGCAATGTTCTCCTGTGTGGGCACATATGACAAACTGATCTCTCAAATAGAGAACCTCTCCCTGACATAATGATACTGCACCTCCATGTGCTTAGTGTGATTATGGAACAGAGGGTTTCTATCAACTGCCAGTCTGCTCTGACTGTCCGTGAAGATGGTGGTGGTAGAAGTCTAACCAACACCCAAATTAGCCCTAAGGTGTCTGGGCCACACACACTCAATAATCTCTGGGAAAGCTGCACTATACTCAGCCTCACAACTAGAAGTGACCTTATTAGGTTGCTTCTTGCTCAATGAAGATGTGCATGAGCTACCAAGCATGAAGAAAAAACCACTTGTGGACACCAGCCTAGTCACAATCATAGCAACTAGCCTAGTCAAAGTAATAAAAAGCATGGTCCTTGAAATGCTAATATTAATTTGGTTCTAGAGTTTGGGGAGATTTCGTATGAGCATTTAAACCCATCTTCTTCAAAACTAAGTTGAGTGAGGTTATTGTTGGGATCTCAAATGAATTAGAATAGACATGATGAACAAAATACGATTTTAGAGACTCCAAATGAAAATTTTGACACTCATTCAGGCACTAAATAACATGGATTTTTGTCAAGTTACATGATCATAACTTGATAAATATTTTAAATAATTTTTATATTTTAAGTTGATCAATGTTACCGTTAGTGTCCATGTGAAAGGCCAAATGGCCATCGGACACTTCTCTCTATATGTTATTTAATAAAACATATAGTGGCCTGGTCAACCATAGACTATAAGTGTGACCGCATTTGTAAGACCTAAGAAGTCTATCTTTATGCTTTCTGTGTACTGTGTTTTTTTGTACGTATTTTGTAGCATCTATGCGGAGTAATGTGTGCGGCCCTAGGAGCTTAGTTTTCTACTCCGAGGATGTCCTCATGCACCTCTCAAGAAGGAGAGTGCACTATGGTGGATCGGCATTGAACTACTTCATTGGTATCAGAGCAGTTCGACACAAAAGCTTTGTGCCTTTTGTGCAAGCGAAGTGAGCGCCCCACCCCACCCCCTCAGCTTTGTGTAAGGCTTAGGACTAATGTGGTGACCAAGGCATAGACCTTGGCATGCCTTGTCAAACAAGTCAGTGAAGTCATTGTGGGTTGCGTGTGAGGGAGGACCTCAATGATCAAGGAAGATACAAGCTCCCCATACTTCCCAGGAGATCACCCATCCTAGTATTGTTCCCCCTAGAGCTCGCTTAACCGTGACAATCTCTTGCCACTAAGCTACACTCTTGTGGTGTCTGAAGAAGAGGAAAGACTAAGGTTAACATTACCTTGAACATGTTTTGGACCCTCAGAGCTTCATTCTTTGCTTTCAAAGCCTCTTTCTGAAGCATTTTTGGGGTGTCTTTTGGAGCCATTTTGGAGTACTTTTGCACATAGTTCTCTTCACACAGGTCCAAAAAAATGAAGAAGACTATTCTTTGTACTTATTCGACACTAAATATCAACCTTTGCGGCTCTGTTTTCAGCCACACTCATAAAACTACAGGCTTCTCAAAAGGTTTTCAATTTTGGTGGGAGCAACCATTGCAAATTTATGCAGATTTTTGAGCATAAAACATCAGAGTTGACAGACACTTGTAGGTGTTGTTGGCTAGTTTTTGGACTGCGCATTCAGTTTTTTAGTGTCATTTTACTACATATATTGAGCACCTACACACCATGTACACTTCTGTGGATACCGCTTATGTACCTCCATGTGGTCATTGATATAGCGGTTATGTTTTCTGCATAAAGCCTTTTACATTTGATAAAGAGGGTTGTGGTGAGCTTTTCTTAGCTGGGAGACACCCAGATGTTGGGGTCTCTTTGGTGATGGAGGTGGAATACTTTCCCAGCCTCACCATAGGAGATGTGTGATAGTTATTCATAGGTGCTCGATAAGCATAGTTGGCTTCTATTGGGTAATTGATTATATGTAGTAAAGTTAGTGATTCACTTTGCAGGTAAACATGTCAATACTTGCAATTTTATGATATTTTGATACTAGTCATACACTCATTTTACAAAGGATACTCTGGCATAATCTTTCCAGATTTCTAGTTTTTCCAACTTTATAGTGGTCGATGTACTCCATTGATACACTTATTCATTGTTGTTTGGACTCTTCTAGGTCTATTATCATTCTATTCACTTCTCTACCATCATGGCATGAGAGGTCTCAAGCACATCTGGTGGATCAAGGTCTAGTGCTAGTGTTCCGAGGAGGAGCTATGACTTGTAGGGCAAAGAACATTTTGAGATCCAAAAATTTGATGGCAGAAACTTTGCTCTATGGAAGAATCAGATTCAAGATGTGTTGATTCAAAGGAGGCAATGGAAGCCAATAAATGGGATTTTAAAGAAGCTTGCTGACATGGATGAAGATGATTGGGATGAGTTAGATGAAATGGCCAGGTATACCATTTGCTTGCACCTGGAAGATAGTGTTTACTTTATTGTATTAGACTGTGAAAGTGCAGAGGAGCTTTGGAAGAAGTTATGCAATACATGTGAAAAAGAGACAACATTTAATAAAGTGTATTAGATGAGAAAATTATATGACCTTCACATGAAGGACACAGATAGTGTTTTTGCTCATCTAAATGAGTTTGATGCTATATTCTCCCAGTTACAAGCTTAGAAAATGGACATGGATAATGAAATGAAAGCAGTATTGTTGTTATGCTTGACATCATCATGGGATATGTTTTGCACATCTATTTGCACCTGGTGGTAAACTCGTGTATGATGACATATGTGGGGCACTCTTGAGTGAGGAGATTCGTAGAAAATCTACGGTTGGCACTCAGAGTGGAGATGCATATAATGTTCATGATTCTTACCAAGGAAAGAATCAACAACGTGGCAAGAGCAAGAACAAGGAAAAGAACGGTCAATGTATCAAGAAAGATTGTTATGCATTAAATAATGTTAAAGGTAAGGGACAAAATGTTGATGGTCATGTTAAATAGTTACTTGCACCATCTACGTCGACTGTGAAGATTGAAGAAATTAATGCTAGAGCTTGTATGGACTTAAATAGGCCCCTCGACAATGGTACCAAGAGTTTGATGCTTTTATGAAGTCTCAAGGCTATTCTCGAAGCAATGAGGATTATTGTCTCTACACAAAGAGATGCTCACATGCAAGCTTGATATGCTTGATAATTTATGTTGATGATATGTGGATTGCTGGGAAGTCCTCTTATGACTTGTCAATTCTCAAAAAGAAGTTGAGTCACACATTTGATATGAAGGATTTGGGGGATGCCAAACATATTCTTGGCAAGCACATTACTCGTGATAGGAGTAAAAGATGCATATACTTGTCTCAAAGTGAGTACATATCCAAAGTACTTCACATGTTCAATATGTAGGGTGGAAAGGCATTGAGTACACCTTTACCCACATATGTGAAATTGAGCAAGGATGATTGCCCCAAATCAGATAAGGAAAAGCACTTCATGACCAAAATTCCCTATAAGTCTGCTATTAGTAGTCTCATGTATGCTATGGTAGCTACGAGACTAGACATTGCATTTGCAGTGGGAGTTGTGAGAAGATAGATGTCTAATCCTGGCAAGAAACATAGGGAAGCGGTCAAGATGATTTTGAGATATCTGAGTGGTAGTAACGACAAGTGTCTATGCTTAGGTAGAGGGAAAGCATCCATTATTGGTTACACAAATTCTGACTATGCTGGTTGTGTAGACAATCATAAGTCTATATTAGGGTACATTTTTCATTTTGCTAGAGGTTCTATCTCTTGGAGATCTCATCTTCATGAATGTACAACTCTTCCTGCCAGAGAAGCAAAGTACGTTGCAGCAAGTGAGGCATGTAAGGAAGCATTGTGGCTTTCTCGTCTTGCTTGTGATATGGGTTTACCTCAGCATGTACCTCGTTTGCTCAGTGACAATCAAAGTGACATTGCTTTGGCTAAGAATCCGGTCTATCATGCAAAGACCAAGCACATTGAGGTGAGGTATCACTTCATTAGAGATTGCTTAGCCACTGAGTGCATTATTCTTGAGAAGCTTCATACTCGAGATAATGTTGCAGCTTCTTTGACTAAAGCTCTACCATAGGATAGCTTTCGACACTACTATCACTTGATGGGGGTTACTTGATTCATGATCTTACATAGTCACTTGTATACTGTGTAACATGCCCATCAGGTGGGAGGTATAGTTTGTATACTTACACTCAGGCATTCTTTATCATTCTTTATTTCTAGCCCATAGTTACTATGGCCATATTGGGCTTTAGTGGGAGATTGTTATTGTTAGTGTCCATGTGAAAGGCCAAATGGCCACATGAAACTTCTTTGTATATGTTCTTTAATAAAACATATAGTGGCCTGGTCAGCCACGGACTGTAATTTCAACCGCATTTGTAAGACTTAAGAAGTTTGTCTTCCTGCTCCCTGTGTATTGTGTTTTGTTCTTGTGTATTCTTTAGCAGCTGTGAAGAGTACCATGTGCGGCACTAGGAACACAGTTTTCTTCTTCGAGGATATCCTCATGCAACTCTCAAGAAGGAGAGTGCACTGTGGTGCATCACCATTGGCTCTCGAGAAGGAGAGTGCACTGTGGTGCATCACCATTGAACTACTTCAATCAATGGTGCAAACCAAACAAATAATCTATGAAATAATGATTGTGTGTGATAGATTTGATCACAAAAATACATGTGATGATTTATGTGAAACTAATTGAACGAGTTTGGTTCATTAATGGAAATGGGATTTTCTTTAGTGATTCCAAGAAATTGTTGGATTTTCTAGATTGGGAATGCATTTGAGCTATCAATCATTGCATGATGTAGAAAGATAATAACACCTTTAGGTTTATGGGGATATAAACAAGCTTGGAAGGAAACATCCTAAAGATGGAAAAAGGAACCCTAAAAATCCTAAGTGTGTTCATGAAATCATTATCGAAATATACTAGAAGATAACTTATCGGAGTAATGCAATGAATAGAGGGTTGAAATTCATGCATAAATGACATGAAAAGTGGGTAATGTTGAATCCAAGAATGGGATTAAGATTGAAGTTTTGTGAAACATGTAAATTTCTTAATGACGATCGCTCCACATAAATGAAATTAAGCTATCGAGCACTTGATAAGTGGTAAAACTTATGCTTATGTGCTGTTCAATGCTTCAAACCTAGGACATGCATAAGTTTTCTCCTCTATGAGACAAAAACTAATTAATACGATACCTATCCATGAGTAGATAAGTACGTCATTCAATAGCTTGTTGATAAAGACCAACATAAAATGGATCTTCAATATCAAGAAGATTCGATGATAGACATTTGGCATAAAGTAATGCCTATATAAAGCAATGCCCCAAATGTGACATTCCAAAGAGGCATGAAAATCATCCTTAAACTAAGAAATATTCTTTTCCTTAGGAATAAGACGAAAATATTAACCACATAAATAACAATGAAATCAAGTATACCATTAGAATTTGACCATTTTGAAATCCATTTTCTTATAAGTGTGAATAAATTTTACCACACATGCTGCTTGCTTTAATCCATACAATGCTTTCTTCAACTTTGCGCACTTTCTTTTCAAACCCCTTCTCAGAACAACTTGGAATTCAACACATAATCTTTTTCAAGACATTGCCCATTTAGAGATGTAACGTTAATGTGCCTCAAATGTACATTCGAGCCTTTTTAGATGCAAGTGCATAAATGCCATGGATGTTTTCTTTTTGAGAACGTAGGAGAAAAGTTCTCAATAGATTCAATCCCCATTTCTTGAGCATAACGTTTAGCTAAAATCCTAGTCGCATGGCTATCAATACTACGTTAAATATTTTCTCTTTAACTATAGAATCATTCATATCCAATGTAATAGTTTTCGAAGAGGAAGTCCCATAAACACTAAGTACCATTGTTCATAGTAGCATAAAATTTTGATTGCATAGTAGCCATCAAGTTTTTCGTGGAATGTAGAAAAAGTAGATAAAAGTAGGAAAGAAAGTAGAGGTGTCTATTTTTAGAAAAGCTAGTAACTTATGTTGACAACCTCTAAATATAAAGAGTGGTTCTTTTAGTGTAGGTGGCAAAATTGAGTGCTTCTTGTTGTCTTGCAAAGCTAGCAACTTGTACTATATATATGAACATGAGTGTTGCTAGAAAAAAAGAAACAAAAACCTCGTGCAAATAGGCGTTTTCTGAGATCGATTCTCTATAGTATCGAGTGTCTTGCTAGAGACATACCTCTCTTCATACTCTATATATCACCCAACATGAGGTATTTTTTGAGTGTTTTAACTTGGGAGTGTTTCCTTATCTATCATGCTTTCATTCTATATTAGATTTAGTCATTAGTTATGGAGTTTTTCTGTGCTATACTTCAATCTTCAAGTCAGGCATATGCATATGTTGTTGTAGAAGGGTCTTGATAAGGTTTTGATACATTAATTTCAGAATACTATTTTTTAATCTATACTCTATATTTTTTGAAAACATTTTCTCCTAGAGTATGAAACATGAAGTCTTTTTTCGTGCTATATAATTGGTTTTAACCAATTGTATTCAGACAATTGTTGGTGATTATTTATCTATGATCAACCATCCTTTTTTCCCTTGGTAGGCAAGTTTTATCTTTGAATTTTGGCAACATATATTTGATCTTTTGAGGATCTTGGAAGGTCTCATCACTTGTAATGGTGCACTTTGATGTTCATAAATTTCTATATGTAACATTGTGGTATTATAGCTATCTTTCTATCACATCTTGCATAGCGCTTATTGGATTATCTACTTGATGAGTAGAAATTCAACATGGAAAATCTGAGTGCATCTATTGAAAAGATATGGGATTGGAGGAATTATCCCATGCGGAAAATTTGAATGGAGTCTTATCACATATCTAAAGGTATTTGGGGATTAATAATAGGTATAAGAGTGAGTCCAGTATTACGAGAAGTTACTACACAAGCAGATCGAGCAAGAGAGCAAAAATGGATCAAAAGAGAGAGAAGAGTTTTTTTTAATATATCCCAAAACATTTTGAATACTATGCTTGGACATATAAGAGGTTTTAATACTAGTAGAGAATCTAAAAAGAATTTATAAAGTTTATTTTCAACTACCAAGAAAGCGAGGCAAACACTAAGAGTCAAAAAGAAGCCATGACAATCAGTTAAGTATTGTATTCTTGAGGTAAAATCTCTTATTTAATCATTACCCTCTATTAATGCATCTCCTAGCGAGGATATAAAGATCAATAGCATGTTAAATGGCTTGAGAGAAGATCAAAGATGGAAGTCTTTTATTACATCTATCATGAATCCGAAGAATCTACCATCCTTTGAAGATTTACAAACGCTCATGATGACTAAAGAAATCAACATAGAAGGTGGAAATTTTTATCATTACCAAAGAGTTTGTCAATGAAAAGCTCTTTATACTTCATCAAATAGAGCAAGAGGTAGAGGAAATTTGAGAGGAGGAGGAAGATTCAACGAGGAACATGAAGCATTAATGCTACTAGAGGAGGAAGAATAATACAAGATGGCCAACAAAGAAAACCAAATCCATAAGGTAACTTAGTTTTAATTATTGCAGTAAAGTTGGTCATTATGCTAGGTATTGCTTCTCCAAATCTAACAAAAGAGATGGTTTTAGAGGATGACAAAGAGGAAGATGCCAATATCACATGTATCAAAACAACCACGTAGTACATGAACAAGCATAGACACAAAAGCAAAACATTCTTAAGGCTATGCACACATAAACACAGAAGAGGAAGGTAAAAAAAAAAGAAACTTGGTATGTGGATAGTGGTTTCTCCAACAACATGAGTCATAATATGAATTTTTTTGTGAACTTACACAAGCCACATCATCATTATATGTGAACTTACACAAGCATAATGACCAACTTTACTGCAATAACTAAATGATGAACTTAGATCATGTTTGTGAGTCATGTCAATTTGGAAAACATGTACCAAGTCCTTTTTCAAAATCATGATTCGAAAGCTGAGGTCTTTTGGACTTGATTCATACTAATGTATGGGATCCATTTCAAGAAGAGTCAATGACATGTAACAAGTAATTTGTAAAATGTATTGATGAATTCTCAAAGTTTACCTTCATTTATTTTAGGAAATACAAATCAAGAGTGTTTGATATGCCCAGGAAGTTCAAATCATTGGCTCAAAAGCAAAAATCTAGAAGCATAAGAAGGTTGAGATCAAATGGAGGAGGTGAGTTCTTTTTTTCATCAGTTTCTTGTATTTTTAAAGGAAGATGGAATTAAGAAGAAGAATACAAATAGATACACACCTCAACAGAATGGTTTGACTGAAACAAGAAATGGGTCTCTCTTAGAGATGGTGAAAGAACTTGGAGAAGATTGTAGGAGGTAGAAAAGTAAGTTCCAAAGTGATGAAGTTGAGTCCAGCCAACCAGCACAAGACCAGCCCTTGAGCTTATGGAGATTCAAATAGATCTTATATTCATATGATAAGTGCAATAAAATCTATTATGTACATTGGGGCATCAAGGATAAAGAGTTGATACAAAATAGATAGGTTTGCACATTGAGTAGCTCAAAAAACTTGTTATCTTTGGATGAAATAATCAACTTCAAATACCCATAGCAGCTAGCATGATTACAATTGTAAAAAATCCTTTCTAAATAATGATACACATAGAGTAGAGTGTATAATGCACAAGATTACAAGTAATAATCAAAATATGCTTCTAGAATGAACTTGACACTCAATAGTGGTACCTCCTATTCTTCAAGGCTGCGTAGAGACAAACTTAGAGACAAAAAATCTGAGATTTCTCCAAATCTACTTCACCAAATGCTTTGAAAATTTGTACAAATAAACAAGACACTAGTAACTTTCCATTGAAAGCTTATTCATCCAATTGGAGCTCTATAGAGAGAGAAAAAACCTCTCCGAATTCACTATTGTTGAAGAAGATGGTGTAGAGAAATGGAGCAAGACAATGATGGCCAAAAGTGTATGGATACAGATTTCATGTGATGTACAAGTGATTTGAAGTATTTACTTAGACTCTTGAAGTGATCCAAGACTTCTACAAGTGCATTTTGAATTCAAATGAAGCTAGGATTTGATGGTGAAGAGAATCAAATCATGTTCCAAAAATCTAGGAAAAGTGAAGATCTAATCTGATCTATTTTTAGGTGATTGATTGATTCATTAATTGTCAAGCTCAGCCACCTAAAATTTTGATATATTTAGATAATGATGTCTGTGAACACACTAGGAACATAGGGCACTTTTTCCCTCTTTAAGCGGTTTTTTTCCCTCGCCTTGTATATACGCCTTTTGCCCTAACGAGTTACTTATCTCTATAAATTATAGTGGTAATACCTTCAGTATTGTGTGTTTTGCACCAAGCTTCTTCTTGTTCCTCGTGCTCTTGACATGCTTCCGTAGATGCCTAACTCCAACAATTGGTATCACAATAGGTTTCAGCTTCATCTAGGGCATCTTCATCACCAGTTCAATCACAGTCTTAGAAGAGCATAAAAATTGGTGAGCATACTTAAGGTGATTAGGAGATCAAAAGGGCTTCGCTTTGTGATGCCGAAATCATGATCTAAGCTTGTTTTGGCCCCCAAATGCACTATTGTGGTGCTTGTGTAGGCTATTTTGTCTTTATGTGCCAAAGATATGTACAGGTTTTCGCTCTCTAGTATAAGCGTATCGAAGTCTGCTACATGTTTAGTAGAACTCGATAGGATAGTTCTGTTCAACTTTCTGAGATACATTCAATTATTCGCATTAGGGTGTTTTAGTCAATGGCCATGGCTGAAAGCAGTGATGTATTTTGTATGTTGGTTGTTGAGGATAAGTTGGATGGTAGGAATTACCCATTATGGGTTTATATGATGCCTCATGTATTGGTCACAAGAGGACTATGGAATATTGTGCAAGGTGTTGAAAACATCCTATTACACCTACAAATATAGGTTTTGAAGGTGATGTAGATGGTGTTGAAGATGCTCATATTCTTTAGATTCCTATTCGTGTTGTGGTTCCTCCTGCACCTACTTTAGAGCACATTTGTTTGGATGGTAGAGATGCTCAAGTGCATGGATTGATAGCCTTTTCTATCAAACGTGCCATTATTCCTCACATTTGCTCTTGCAGAACAATAAAGGATGCTTGGGATACACTTACCATTTTATACCAGGCAAGAAATGAGGCTTGTGTTGCTTACCTCCAAAAAGAGTTGGAGAGTGAGCACATGAATGAAGGTGATTCTATGGACAATTTTCTGACAAAGATCAAAGAGTTGAAGGAGCAGTTGATTTTTGTTGATAAGATATACTAGATAGTTCACTTATGTAGACCATTCTGAAAGGTCTTCCTGATTCATATCAAAGTTTTTCTCCTACTCTTTGTTTGATGATGAAAGGCAATCCAAATGCCTTGACATTTGAAGAGTTAGTCTCTGTTCTATTGCAGGAAGATCAGTCTAGGTAGAACATGTCCATTATGCATGTTGCAGATCAAGCTTTCCTGGCTAGTCAGAAGGGCAAATGTAAATGGAGCTCATCAATTAGTAAGAAAAAATCTACAAATGCTACACATTCAAAGAAGGAAAACAAAGATGAGAAGAAATCGAAAAAGCAAAAATTCTTTTGCAACTACTATAAAGGAAACGATCATGTCATAAAGACCTATCCGAAATTGGTTGCAAAAGAGGCAAAGAAGCAAGAGGCTAGAATGGTTGTTGTAGAGGCCTCTACACTGAAAACAGAGTGTGCTAATCTTGTGCAGAATGAAGGGTGGTTGTTTACTACTATGTGCAGTTCTAACGCATTTTCTCATGAGCGTTGTATGCCTACAACAGACTCATATGTTTGGCACTTTGATAGTGGGGCAACCAATCATATCACCTCCTAGTGGAGTTTCTTCACTTTGCTTGAGCTTGCCCCTACAGGAATACTATGACATGTGCCAAAAACTCCTCTTATCTTGTTATGGGATCAAGAAGAATCTATTATCAGTTTCAGCTTTAGCCAAGATTGGCTTGTTTGTGAAATTTGTTGATGATAGATGTACAGTTCATGATCTGTCAAATGGAAACATGATTATTGCTTTTGGCCTTTTATGCCATAGGCTGTATAAACGCATAGACTATGAAAAATCTATGAATTTTTTGGCATGTGCAGTACATGATTCTCAGGCCTTGTCAGATGCAAAGCTTTGGCATGCATGCTTTGGTCATCTAAATCTTAATAGTTTGCTACATCTATAGAAATTTGAAATGGTGTCCTCTCTACCCAAACTTCAAGCACCTTGTAAACATGCATATGAAGGCTATATTTTGGGCAAAATGCATTGTTGCTCATTCCCAAAAGATGCTTCAGCTCAACCTACTCAAAAACTATAGCTTGCTCATAATGATGTTTGTGGTTCTTTGTAGACACCCTCTTTTGGGAACTATCTTTACTTCTTGAATTTCATTGATGATTTTTCCAGGCATGCATGGGTACATCCATTGAAAGCAAAGTCCGAAGTGTTTATGTATTTCAAACAGTTTCTAGTTTTGGCTAGAAATATATCACCATGTAAAACGGGAACCCTCCATTCTAACCAAGGGGGTAAATATATGTCTTCTAGCTTTAATGCATTACTGGTTGAAAGTCGGATAAAACATCACTGTACAGTGCCATATACACCTAACCAAAATGGAGTTGCTGAATGGAAGAACATGTCACTCATGGAGATGGCGACGTGTATGGTCAAGAGTTAGGCTTTACCACATAGTTTCTGGCTTGAGGCTGTTATGTGTGCAACATATGTACTTAACAGGTGTCTCACTAAAGCGTTGTAGTCTATCACTCCATATGAGGCTTGGCATGGTTGCAATGAAATGTATTTTTTTGTTATAGTTTTGAAAGCAAAGCCTATCATCTATATCATCCACTGAATAAATGTATTTGGGTTAGCCATCATGTTGTTTTTGTTGAAGATGCTATTCAACCACTAGTTTCATGTACTAAGGAGACATCTGTTAGCTCCACATACATGTATGATACTTTGCTACCTCTTCTTATAGGTGGATAGTCTAGTGTTGGTCCCAATGAGGGAACTTCTCAACCTTTATAGGTTTCATGTGATGATGAAGATCATTCCATTTCTGATGTAGATTTTCATGATGCACTTGTTGATGAGAGAGCTGATCTTGAGGATAGAAAAACTATGCCAAAATGGCTTGTGTAGACTTTGCAAGACATCAAATTAGATGCACCTCTATCATATCGTACTTGTTTAGGCTCTCATTGTGCCTCTTTTTCATCAAATTGTTATGCTATGGTTGGCTCTAGTCTCTGTGATGAGAATGAGCCTCTTTCATTTGATGCACAAAATTCAGAAAATTGGATGGCTACTATGCAATTTGAATATGATGCTATAATGGAAAATGGTACCTCCTCTTTATCTGAGTTGCCTCCTGGTAAGAATGTCATTGGTACTAAGTGGGTATACAAGCTTAAACAAAAGCCTGATGGAACAATTGACACGTATAAGGCTAGGCTTGTTGCAAAGGGTTATGCTCAAGAAAGGGGCATTGATTTTGATGAGACCCTTGCTCCTACTTGTCCACTGACTACCATTCCTAGCATATGTGCACTTGCAGCTCATCATCGTTGGAATGTACATCAGTTGGACATGAAAACTAGATTTCTGAATAATGATTTTCATGAAGAAGTGTATGTTCTTTAGCCCCATGGCTTTATGCAAAAAGGGCATGAAAACCAAGTGTGGAGGTTGAAGAAGGAATTATATGGTTTAAAGTAAGCGTCACGTGCTTGGTATGAAAAGATACATGCCTATTTAATTGCACATGGTTTTGAGAACAGTCCAACTAAAATCACCTTATATGTTAGGCGTGCTAATGATGTGCTTTGGATCATTGTTGTGTATGTTGATGACATGCTAATCACTAGTCCTCATGAGAAGCATATTGCTGATTTTAAGGCTGATTTACATGCCTCATTTGAGATGTCAGACTTGGGGCATTTGCATCATTATTTGGGCATCGAGTTTATACAAGTTGATGGTGGAATAGCTCTTTATAAAAAAAAACATATTGATACATTATTGTAGTGTTTTGGCCTTGAATACTACAAACCTATTGCCACTCCTATGGAGACAGGTTTATGATTGAGTCTTCATGATGTTGGAGATGCATTTGATGTTGTTCTCTATGAGCATGCTATTGGAAGCTTGATTTAGCTATGCATTACTCAACCAAGCTGTCTCACAGATGAGTAGGTTTATGCATTGCCCAAGTGTCAAGCATTGGAAGGGAGTTAAGCACATCTTTCGCTACTTGAGTGGTACCTAGTTACTTGGATTGTTTTATTCCAAGGGGGGTCACTATCGCTAGATTTGCATGTTTTTTCTGACTCTGAGTGGGATGGTTGCTATGACACTCATGTGTCCACTAGTGGCATTTGCTTCATGCTTGGTACCTCATGTATATCTTGGTTGAGCAGGAAGCATCCTACTCTGGCCACTTTGAGTTGTGAGGCTAAGTATAGGGTAACCTTCACAATTACTATTGAGTGTGTGTGGCTTAGATGCCTTATGGCAGATTTGGGGGTTGGTCAGTCTTCTGCCACCACCATCTTCACTAACAGTCAGAGCGAATTGGCCGTTGTGGGGATCCCTGTGTTCCACGTTCGCACTACACACTGACAGGGATGTGATATATTTAGGTTGTGATGTGTGTGAACACACTAGGATTTTCGGGGAATGTTTTTCCCTCTTTAGGAGGTCTTTTTCCCATGGCTTGTATATACACGTTTTGTCCTAACGGGTTACTTATCTTTGTACATTCTAGTGTTTATACATTCAGTATTGTGTGTTGTGCTCCAAGCGTCTTCTTTTTCCTTCTATTGTTCATATGCTTTCATAGATGTCTAACTCCAACATAAAATTTGTGGAGTTTAAGATCTCTTTTTCTAAGTTTAGATGTGTAAAGCCCTAGGATTTTACATTGGTAAATGATCCATAAAAAATCTTTTAAAAAAATACAATAAATGAGCATAAGTAAAAGGACAGTTCAATGGATACTTTGACATAATCAATACGATAACTTTTGATGTAGATCAAATCCACCTGAAGCATACTGTAAGCTTCATGTTCTAATAGCTCCTCGTAAAGCTAAAGTATGCTTGATTCCTCATTCTCTAATAGGTTGAATACCTACCATTGATATAAGAGTCTACAAAGCTTTACTCCATCAAGTGCCTTCATCATCATATCTCCTACTTGCACAAAAGAAGTATCAATCTCCTTTTCCATGAGCTTCTGCCTGATGAAGTGGTAATGCACCTCTATGTGTTTGGTTCTTGCATGGAAAATAGGGTTTGTTGCTAGATGCATGGAACTTACATTATCTCCAAATATGTGAGGTTTGTACTTACAAATCCCAAATCTGTATACAATTCTTTTAACCATATTGCATCTTGAGTTGCTATGATCAAACCTCTTTACTCTACTTCAGTTAAGGATAAAGAAATTTTTGGTGGCTTCTTGGAACTCCATGATACTAGCTTTGAACCTACAAATCCTAAGTAACCAGAGGTACCTCTTATATGATCCTTAGCTCCTACCAAATCTGCCTCTGCATATATTTTGATATCCAAATTTAAAGAGTAAAGATAGAATATACCTTCATTGATTGTACCTTTGAGGTACTTAAGTACTATCTTAGTTGCATCCATGTGTGATCTTCTTGGTGAGTGCATGAATTGGCTTAACACTCATACAAAATATGAGATGTAGGCCCTTGTATGATTAGCATATATCAAGCTACCTACCAAGCTTTGATGCTCTTTAATATCTTCAATTTTCTCCCCTACATAAACACTAAGTTTATAATACATCTCGAAAGATGTACGTGTATGTTTAGTGTGTTCCATTTTGAACTTAAAAAGTTCATCCTAAATGTATCTCCTTTGAGTTAAATACATTCCTTCATCTTTGTATATGACGTGCATACCTGGGAAGAATGTGAGCTCACCTAAATCACTAATTTTAAACTCCTCTTGCATGTTTCTCTTGATCCTTTGAATGTCATTCAGATCATCACCTATCACAATTATGCCATCCACATATACACATAGATACATAACCTCATTGTGATCCCATTTGATGAATACAGAAGGATCTCAACTGCTAGGTCTGAACCCTTGATCTTTAACGTATGTAACCAACCTATAACTCCAATATCTAGGAGCTTATTTAAATCCATACAATGCTTTCTTAATTATGCAAACATAAGATGCATGCTTAGGGTTTTCAAAATCCGGAGTTTGTGACGTATATACCTCTTCACTTATCCAAGAATTTAGAAATGCATTTTTTACATGAAGTTGGAGGAGTCTCCAATTTCTTATAGGAGATAAACTTATCAATGTTCTAATTGTAGTGATCTTTGCAACTAGTGAGAGTCTTTCCTTATAGTATACACCATGAGTTTGTGAACTTCCTGTGGCAACTATTCTTGCCTTATACCTACAAACTAATCCATCTGAATTTTTTTGAGTTTATATACCCATCTAGAACCAATTGTTGGAGTTAGGCATCTGCAAAAGCACATTAAGAGCACAAGAAAGAAGAAGCATGGAGCACAACACACAATACTTAATGTATTAACAGTAGAATGTACAAAGATAAGAATCTCATTAGGGCAATAGGCGTATATATAAGCCGGAGGAAAAAAACCTCTTAAAGAGGGAAAAAAGGTGCCCCGGTGGTCCTAGAGTGTTCACACATATCACTACCTAAATTTATCAACAAATCCCCCCTAGGAGTGATGCGGTGAACAAGGAGCTGGCACTCATGTATAAGGAAGTGCCAAGCTATGTGAAATCAATCCACAAAAGGAAGAAAGCCCAAAGCTTTGCGGAAAGCTTTAAACTTCTCCCTAGGTAGAGCCTTTGTAAAAAGATCTACACTGTTCTCTTGCATGGGCACATATGCCAAGCTGATCTCCCTAGTCAAGAACATATCCCTGACATAATTATAATGCACCTCAATGTGCTTAGTGTGAGCATGGAACATAGGGTTCCTCTCAACTTCTAATGCACTCTGATTGTTAGTGAAGATGGTGGTGGCAGAAGACTGACCAACACCCAAATCAGCGATAAGGCATCTCTACCACACACACTCAACAGTCGTTGTGAAAGCTTCCCTATACTCAGCCTTACAATTGGAAGTGGCCAGTAGGCTGCTGCTTGCTCAACCAAGATATACATGAGCTACCAAGCATGAAGCAAAAACCATTGGTGGACACACGAGTGTCATAGCAACTAGCCCAATCACTATCAAAACAAGCATGCAAATCTAGCAGTAGTGATCCCCCCTGGGAATAAAACAATCCAAGTAGCCGAGTACCACTCAAGTAGTGAAAGATGCAATTAACTGCCTACCAATTCTTCACTACTCGGCAATGCATAAACCTGTTCATCTATGAGAGAGCAAACCGAATATCTAGTCGAGTAACGCATAAGTAAATCAAACATCCAATAGCCTACTAATAGAGAACAACATCAAATCCATCTCCAGTGTCATGAAGACTCAATCGTAAACGTGTCTCCATAGGAGTGGCAATAGCCTTATAGTCTTCAAGGCCAAAACACTGTAATAATGTGTCAATATATTTTCTTTCACACAAAGCCATTCCACCATCAACTTGCATAAACTGAATGCCCAAATAGTGATGCAAATGCCCCAAATCAAACATCTCAAATGAGACATGAAAATCAGCCTTAAGATCAGCAATATCCATGCCATGAGGACCAGTGAAAAGCATATAATCAACATACACCACAATGATCAAAAGCACATCATTAGCACGCTTAACATATAAGGTTTTTTCAGTTGGATTGTTATCAAAACCATGTGCAATCAGATAGGCATGTATCTTTTCATACCAAGCACGTGGTGCTTGCTTTAAACCATATTCTAACTTGTTTAACCTGCACACCTAGTTTTCATCCCCTTTCTACACAAAGCCACGGGGCTAGAAAACATACACTTCTTCATGCAAGTCACCATTTAGAAATGCTATTTTAATGCCCAACTGATGTACATTCCAACCATGGTGAGCTGCAAGTGCACAGATGCTATGTTCGGTAAGAAGGAGGAAAGGTTTCATCAAAATCAATGCCTCTTTCCTGTGCATAACCCTTTGCAACAAGCCTAGCCTTATACCTGTCAACTCTCCCATCACGTTTACACTTCAGCTTGTATACCCACTTAGTGCCAATGGCCTTCTTGCTAGGAGGCAAGTCACATAAAGACCAGCTACCATTTTTCATGATAGCATTATATTGAGATTGCATTGCAGCCATCCAATGTTTAGAATTTTGTGCTTCATCAAAGGAAACAGGTTCACTCTTATCATAGAGACTAGAGGCAGCCAAAGCATAGCAATCTGATGCAAAAGAGGCACTATGAGAGCTAAACGAGTACGGTATGATAGAGGTGCATCTAATTTGCTATCACGCATAGTTTGCACTAGTCATTTTGGCATAGTTTTGCCTACTCAATATCAAGTCTCTCATCAACAAGTGCATCATGTAAATCTACATCAGAAATGGAATGATCTGCATCATCACATGAAACCTACAAAGGCTGAGAAGTTGCCTCATTAGGACCAGCACTAGGCTCTCCACCTGTAAAAAGAGGTAGCAAAGTATCATACATGTCTTTGGAGCTAACAAGTATCTTCTTAGTACAAGAAAGTAAGGGTTGAATAGCATCTTCCACAAAACATCACGGCTAACCAAAATGCATTTAGTCTGTGGATGATACAAATGATAGCCTTTGCTTTCAAAGTTGTACCCAATAAAAATAAATTTTATTGCTTTATCATTCAATTTTTTGTGATGTTGTTCACGCACTAATGCATATGCGAAACAACCAAAAACACACAGAAGAGCAAGAGATGGCTTGCAACCATGCCGAGCCTCATATGGAGTGATGGACTATAGCACTTTAGTGGGACACCTGTTGAGTACATATGTTCGACATATGAGAGCCTCACGCCAGAAACTATGTGGTAAAGCCTGACTCTTAACCATACAGCTCGCCATCTCTAAGAGTGACCTGTTCTTCTGTTCAGTAACTCCATT
The DNA here is from genome assembly GCA_020310875.1 of Ceratopteris richardii. NCBI lineage: Eukaryota > Viridiplantae > Streptophyta > Polypodiopsida > Polypodiales > Pteridaceae > Ceratopteris > Ceratopteris richardii. Next base: position 18,785,923 of record CM035439.1, on the reverse strand, counting down.
CTGTTGAGATGTATATAGCATTGTACACTAATGTTTTATCCCACACTCAGCCAAAAAAGCATTAAACTAAGAATACATATATTGCTCCCCTCGATCAGAATGGAGGGTGCCCATTTTTCATGTTGATAGATTTTCAGCCAAAATTTGAAATTTTTTGAAACACATAAACACTTCAGACTTTGAGTTCAATGAATATACTCATGCATGCTTGGAAAAATCATCGATGAAAGTTACAAAGTAAAGATAATTCCCAAAAGAATGTGTTTACATAGGACCACAGACATCACTATGTACAAGCTGCAATTTCTTTGTTGCCCAAACTAAACCATCTTTTGGAAAGTAGGAATGCTGCATTTTGCCCAAAATAGAGCCTTCACAAACATGTTTTCCAGGTGCCTCATGTTTGAGCAAAGAGGATACCCTTTCAGATTTTCTGCAGTCGTAGCAAACGAATAAAATTCAGATGACCAAAGCATGCATGCCAAAGCTTTGCATCTGACATAGCCTGAGAATCATGTACTACACATGCCGAATCATTTGCAGATCTTTCATAGTCTATGAGCTTATACAGCCCACAACATAAAATGCTAGAAGCAATAATGATGTCGCCATTTGACAAATCATGAATTGTACATCTATCATCAAAAACTATCACAACCAAGCCAACCTTGGTTAGTGCAAAAATCAATAAGACAGTTTTCTTGATCCCTGGCACAAATAGAGTATCTGACAAAGTGAAAGAACTACCATCAGCAGTAGTCAAAATGATCTTACCAACTCCCATAACATGATAAGAGGAGTTGTTGGCGCATATAATAGTAATCCATGTAGGGATAGACTCGAGTGAAAACAAGAAACCATGATGTGAGGTAATATGTTTGACAATGCTCATGCGAAGATGGGTCAAAACTGCAAACAATAGTAATGCCCATTCTTCATCCTACACAAGATTAGCAGAGTCTGTTTTCAGTGTAGAGGCATCTTCAACAACCATTCTGGCCTCTTTCTTCTTTACCTCTTTAGCAACCAGTTTTGGACAGCTCTTAATGACATGATCATGTTCTTTATAGTACTTGCAAAACAATTTTTGCTTTTTTTATTTCTTCTCATATTTGTCTTCCTCCTTCGAATGTGTAGCATTTGTATATTTTTGCTTATTAGTAGAAGAGCTCTATTTCCGGTTGCCTTTTTGACTAGCCAGGAAAGCTTGATTTGCAACACGCATAATATACCTGTTCTGCCTAGAGTGTTCTTCCTACAAGAAAACAAAAACTAACTCTTCAAATGTTAAGGCATTTGTATTGCCTTTCGTCATCAAATGAAGAGTAGAACCAAAACTCCAATATGAGTCAAGAAGACCATTCATAACAGGTTGTACAAGTGAACTGTCAGGAAGGACCTCATTTGCAGAATTCAATTGCTCCTTCAAATCCTTGATCTTTTTTCGAAACCTATCCATCAAATCACCTTCATTCATGTGCTCACTCTCCAAATGTTTTCGGAGGTAAGCAAGAGGAGCCTCATTCCTAGCGTGGTATAATGTGGTAAGTGTATCCCAAGCATCCTTAGCTATTCTGCAAGAGCGAAGGTGAGGAATAATGGCACATTTGATAGAAAAAATATCAATGCATGTGCCTGAGCATCTCTGCCATCCCAACAAATTTGCTCTATAGTAGGTGCAACAAAAACAACAACACGAACAAGAATCTGCTGATTTATTACCATCTTTGACACCATCTACATCAGCTTCAGTAGTTCTATTTGTAATACCTCAATTTGTAGGTGTAATAGGACATCTTTCAACACCTTGCATAATATTCCATAGTCCTTTTGCGACCAATACATGATGCATCATATAAGCCCACAATGGATAATTCTTACCATGCAACTTATCCTCAATAGCCAACATACAAAATACATCACTACTTTCATCCATGGCCACTAACTAAGATACCCTCATGCAAAACCAAAAGTTGTATATATCTTTGGTACAAGAAGATAAAATAGCCTACACAAACACTATGATAGTGCATTTAGAGGCCAAAACGAGCTCAAATTGTGATTTCGGCACCATAAAGCGAAGCAGTTTCTATCTCTGAAACATCCTCAGTACGCTTACCAAATTTCATGCTATTCTGAGACTGCAACCCAAGAGGTGTCGATGATGCCCTAGATGAAGCGGCGACCTGCTCAGATACCAATGGTTGGAGTTAGACATTTACAGGAGCACACGAACAGCACAAGGAAGAAGAAGAAGAAGCTTGGAGCACAACACACAATACTGAATGTATTACCACTAGAATGTACAAAGATAAGTAGCCCATTAGGGCAATAGGCATATATACAAGCTGGGGGAAATAAACCTCCTAAAGAGGGAAAAAAGTGCCCCCGCCATCCTAGAGTGATCACACATATCACTACCTAAATATATCAACACCAGTTACCTTTTGATTGGATGACATTGGAACCAAATCCCAGGTTTCCATCTCCTTTAATGCATCTATTTCCTTTTTAATGGCATTTTCCCACTTAGGGTTTCCATGTGCCTCCTCATAGGTTGAGGGTTCTTTTGAAATTGATTCTTTTGCAAAGTAGATTGAATGCTTTGTAACAAATGTCGAATCATGTCCATACCTTTATGGTTTATTCTTCTCCCTTGTTTATCTTCTAGGGGCTTGCTTGGAGAATTCTCCACACTCCTGCATCTTTGATTTGCCTCATGAATTCCATAGTTTTTAATCCTGTTCACTTTCATCTTGGCCATCATCTCTATCACTTCTTGGATCCTAGAGGTGTGTATCATGCTTGCTTCTTAATTGATGAGAATCAATATCAAGATCATGAGGTACAGTAACCTTTCGTTTGTCGTCATCATACCAAGACCTTTGTTCCTTAAACACAAGATACCTACTTCTGGTGAATTGCTTGGTTGAAGGATTACAGAACCTATAACCCATTTGAGTTCATTCATACCCAATAAACACTACCTTTGTTGCCCTTTCATCTAGCTTACCTCTTTTATGTGATGGTACATGAACATAAGCTAAACAACCAAGCACCTTGCAATGTTCAAGACTATTTTTTCTTCTAGGCCATGCTTCATAAGGAGTCATACCTTGAAATGATTTTTATTGTAGTCTATTGAAAAGGTACACAACAGTTGAAATAGCCTTTACCCATAGATAATGTGGCAACCTCTTCTCTTCAAGCATTGTTCTGGCTGATCCAACCAATTTCTTGTTTCTCCTCTCTACAATTCCATTCACTTGAGGAGAGTACCTAGTAGCCACTTCCCTTTTGATACCTTTAACCTCCAAGAACTCATAAAACTCTTTAGAGAAGTGTTCTCTCCCTTCATCAGAGTTGAGCTTCTTGAGTGATCTAAATGTTGATTCTCCACACGTGCAAGATACTTTTTGAAGCAATCAAACACTTCATTCTTATTTGATAAAGTAGAGAATAGTCCATATCCTATGGTCATTAATACATGAGACATAATAGCTTCATCATGCCAATGAAGGTTCTTGACTTGGCCTCCATGCATTTGTATGTACTAAGTCCAATAAGTTGTTGTGGATATAGCCTTTGTGTTTGTGTGTTTGTCTTTGTGCCTTCCCAATTTGAGATGCATCACATCTATTGATCATGTGTTGCTTTGATATTTTTGCATCCCTAGGTCACTTTGATCCCTCCATATGTCCTTCAAAGTTCTTTCATTCACATGTGCAAGTCTCTTATGTTGCACTTCAAGCTCACTTAAGGTTTGAGACCCAAAGTTGAATAGAGTTATGTTCCTCGTTTCTCCTACTTGAAAAGTAAAGAGCCTGCCTTGCTTCTCACCTCTCGCTATCTTCCTCAAGCCTTGACATGGATCTTCCATAAAAGCTCCATGTTGGATGAGCCTAACTTGCAAGCCGTTTTCTACTATTTGGCCTACACTTATTAGGTTTTTAGAGATAGAGGGTACATAGAGAACCTTACTCAGAATGTTTCTCTTACCATTGAAAGCTTTGACATTACGAATCTTTTCCACATTGTGCTTAGTATCATCCCTTGTTTTTACTTCATGTCTATGGTTTGGACTTTCCAAGTCAGATAGAAGAGCCATGTTGCCTGCAACATGACTTGAACACCTTGAATCTATCTACAACAAATGATCATGTTATTTACCTTCCTTATGGCTTGGATTGATCAAACGAAATGAGTCTTCATGTTGCTGATCTTTAGAATAATTGTTCTATTCCTTTCTATTATGGCCTCTATTGTTATTGTTGAAGTTGTGTCCACCTCTACCTCTATTGCTGCCATATCCACCTCTTCCACTTTCTTTCTTTGTCTTCCCATTGAACCAACAATTTTGAGTAGTGTGGTTGGTCTTATCACATATGGCACAAGGTTGAACATAATGAACTTTGATTTTGTCATACTTTGGTCCTTTCTTCTTCCCTTTCGACTTGCTCTTGCCTATGAAGTTTGCTTGGGAAGTCTCCTCTTCATCTTCTTCCTTCTTCTTGCCTTTTAGCTTCTTGTCCTTCTTATCTACATATAGAGCACTACTTGAATGACCATGATAGGAGTTCCCTTCATATACGCTATTGTTGCCCTCTTAATTGAAGAGTTTTCCAAGAAATATGTTGAAGTCTCGACCTTGCAAATCGATGATGAGATCATAAGTTGTGCTGAAAGAATGCCATTGCTCATCAATTCTAATTCCATTTGTTATATGCCTCATGATAGCCTCATCTTCAATCAGCTCTCCAATGGATGTTACTTGATCTACAATCCCCTTGACCTTTGCAACAAACTATATGATGGTTTGTTTAGGTTTCTTCTTGATTTGGTTGAACTCATTCTAAAGATGGTTCTTACTTGCCTTTGTGCTAGCACAATAGAAAGTCTCTAGGGCATCCCAAGTCTATTGAGGTGTCTTACATCCTCTAATACGTGGTAATGGAAAATCAGAGATAGGCTTAAGTATGTATGACCTTGCTTGAGCATCCCTTGCACACCAAAGTGTGAGCTTATTTGTCTCCTCTTGTGTAGCTCCTCCTTTTGATCTTGGAGTAGGCATAGCTTCATCACCTGCTACAATTACAAAAAGATTTCTACCTTGCAAATAGGCCTCCATTCTAATTTTCTAAGCTACATACATGTGTCTATCTAGCTTCTCCATCATTGAGGGAAAGCCATCACCCATCTTGATCTAGCTCTAATATGAATTTTCATCCCGACAACTAGCATAGAACTAGCCCTTGAACTTATGGAGACTCAAATATACCTTATAGGCATGTGATAAGTGCAATAAAATGCACTATTTAATTTGCAGCATGAAGGAGAAAGACTTGATACAAAACAAATAGGTTCGCACATTGAGGAGCTTAAAAAACTTGCTATCTTTGGATGAAACAATCAACTTAAAAAGCTCATAGCGGGTAGCATAATTACAATTGCCTCTGGAATGAACGTGACACTCAACATTGGTACCTCCTATTTTTCAGGGTTGCATAGAGATAGACCTGGAGATTAAAAAGTTACAATTTCTCCAAATCTAATGAATAAAACGCTTTGCAACTTTGTACGTCTAAACTTGACACTAATACCTTTGCAATGAATGCTATTCATCCAATTTGGAGTTGTATAATGAGAACAATAGCCTCTACAAGCTCACTATTGTTAAAGAAGATGATGTAGAGAAATGAAGAAGCAAGACAATGATGGCCAAAAGAGTATTTATATTTCTTCCATCTAATGTACAAGTGATTTAAAGTCTTTACATAGAATCTTGAAGTGCTCCATGAATTTTAAAAGTGGATTTTGAATTCAAATGAAGGCACGATTAGTTGTTGAAGAGAAACAAGTCACTTTCTTACAATCTAGGAAAAGTGACGATCTGATTTGATCTACTTTTAGCTGATTGATTGATTCATAGATTTTCAAGCCCAACCATCCTAAATTCATGGAATTTGAGCTCTCTTAATCTCCTTTGACATGTGTAAAGCTCTAGACTTGTACACTGTTAAATGATCCACAAAAAAATCTTTAAAAATACAATGAATGAGCATAAGTAAAAGAACACTTCAATGGATATTTTGACATAATCCAAACGATAGCTTTTTGATGTAGATCAAATCCACCTCAAGAAAAGTTTAAGCTTGATGTTCCTAGATGCATGTTAAATGAGAAGTACTTACCACTTACTTTTTGGGCCAAAGCATGCAATATCGTAGTTTTTGTGATGAACCCGTTACCACCTACTCAAGTTCATTTACAAAAAGCACCTTATGAAGTGTTTAATGGATCAAACCGAGTTTTTTATAGTTACAAAATTTTTGGAAGCATATGTCTTGTCATGTTCCACAATACTTAAGGTCAAAATTGGATCGAAGATCTCAAAAATGATTTTCATTGGTGTGGTAGAAGAACAATTAGGATATAGATGTATCAACCCACATACAAAAGAGGTAATTATTTCAAGAGATGTTTTTCATGAAGATAAATCTTGGTATAAGCATGAAGTGGAGGTAGATCAAGAAGAAAATTAAGAAGTCATGAAGAAGAGTCAAGTTCTCCAAGCTCACCAAAAAGTCAAATTACACATTCATAAGTAACTCCAATCAATATGTGAAGAAAATTCTTTCAAGGAAAATTGAGTCATGAGAAGAAAAATGTGAATGTTCTACATCAAGAAGAACTCAATCTCAAAGGCAAGAAAGGCATGGTAGTACAAGAACTCGATGAACGTGTCTAGTAAGAAAAATAAGGCACCCACAAAGATTTTCTCATGAAGCTTATAAGGCAAAAACTCTTGAAGAGAAAGAA
>CM035439.1:18766604-18774104 GCA_020310875.1 Ceratopteris richardii | reverse complement strand
AGCTGTAGTACTAGTAGTAGAAGTAATATTGGTAGTCGTAGTGGTAATAGTACGAGTAGTAGTAGTAGTAGTAGTAGTAGTAGTAGTAGTAGTAGTAGTAGTAGTAGTAGTAGTAGTAGTAGTAGTAGTAGCAGTTGCAACTGTAGCAGCAACAACAGTAGTAGGAGTAGCAGTAGCACTACAACATATCAGGGGCATATTGACGTTCTGCATAACCACAGTCATGCGTCGGCATCGGTATGACCATTGGAAACCCTTGAAAAACTATGGAAGTAATATACGGATCGGTAGAGATGCATCCATATGCACCTCAATATAAGTACTTGTATGAACATCAGTACATTATCAAAAACTACTGACGCTCATACCGACGCAATGTTTTAACCAGACTAGAGAGCAAAAATTTGACATTATCACGTTTTGAAACAAAACCTGCTATTGTCCAATTTGCACGCGTGAGCTTTATCAACTCTGTTTCTCACTCTCTCTCTCTCTATCTCTTTATGCACACCTCTCTTTCTCTCACTGTTTCTCACTCTTTCTCTCTATGCAAACCTCTCTATTTTTCTAGATCTGAAGTTTTGGTAAGTATCGCACATCTTGTAGCACTCTTTTTTCTTTCTTTATGTTTTCCCTTTTCTAATTTCTTTTCTCTTTAGTTTTGCAAGAGATTTTGGCACTAGGTCTTTGGAATTCGACAAAGGACAACTTTAAGTGGATTTTGATGACAACTGTCGGATCTCTGTAGTGGCGCCGCCCACGCTCCAAGGATCTTCCCAATTTTTGTCGTTTCTGCACAGACGTCGACTCACTCTCTCTCAGAGATGTTCGCACGGGGATCGATGGATTCATTGCCGCCCAGCCACGCGATGGATACAATTACTCTCTCTCTCTCTTGGCCCTCTGAATGCCCCACATGGCCTCACACATGAGTGCCACTTGGCACTCATGTGGTAAGTCCACCTATTTACAACCTTAGGGGTGGTTCACACCCCTCTTGAGGGGTATTCCATAACATTTCCTTCCCCTTAATTCCATTTTTGTCCTCAAAAATGGTATTGGAAGGTTTAAAAGAAAGAGAGGAAAAATAGTATCACCGCTCCCACTATATCCCCATGTATAGAAATACATGGTCCTATCTCCGTGTGTTTCCCCATATCCTTCCCCTTAAGAAAACTCTTGGGAAGGTAAACTAAAACTGGGAAACCGTCTCTGAGGGTGCTAACCCGCTCCCATGTGGCACTATCTTCTGAACTATCTTTCCACTTTACTAGACACTCTTTATACAAGTGACTCCTCGTCCGTTTCTCTCGAGTGCGTAGTATGCTCTCTGGCTCATGTGGAATAGATTGAACAGAAATAGGTTCTACTACCTCACTATCTGGAATGAGGTTGTCAGATTCACCCAGCCTTTTCTTAAGCCGGCTAACATGAAAAACTGGATGAATTTGACTATTCTCTGGAAGTTGGAGCTGGTAAGCCATCTTTCCTATTCTCTTAAGTATTTGGAACGGTCCACAATACCTAGGAGATAATTTTGGACAAGGTCCCGTCTTCATGGTTTCAGACCTAGATGGAACTCTAAGATAGACTTGCTCTCCTACCTCAAAGTTGATATCTCTTCTCTGAGGGTCAGCATAGGCTCTAGCCCTATCCTGAGCTTTCCTAATGCTGTCCTTAGCAAGTCTAAGCATATCATTCATTTCTTCCAAGAAGTCCTTTGCAGCTTGAACTTTTTCATTCTGCAAGCCAACTGCATAAGGAGCCCTTGGCTGAAACCCATACATAAGCATAAATGGACTATGCCCAGTGGAAGAGTGCTTGGCACTATTATATGCAAACTCTACTATAGGTAAGTACTCCTCCCAATTAGTTTGCCTTTCATTCACATATGCTCGAAGCATATCCTCTAGGATTTGGTTAAACCTTTCTGTTTGCCCATCCGACTGTGGATGCTCGGCTATACTCATGCTAAGCTTTGTATCCAACCTTTTGAAGACCGCTCTCCAAAAGTGGCTAGTAAACTTCCTATCCCGATCAGAAACTATGTCTAAAGGAAGACCATATAACCGGTATAGGTTCTCTACAAAGAGTCTAGCCAACTCAGGTGTCTTCACTGTAGTATGTGTTGGAATAAACCTAGCCATTTTGGTTAACCTATCCACAATTACCCAGACCGAGTCGTGCCCTCTCTGTGTCTTAGGTAAACCGACTATAAAGTCCATGGAGATACTCTCCCACTTCCCATTAGGAATATCCAATGGGTGGAGTAGTCCTCCAATCCTCAACCTCTCAGCTTTGTTGACCTGGCATTTATTGCACTTAAGCACATATTCTAGGACGTCCTTATGAAGTCCAGGCCAATAAAACTGCCTCTTAACAAGATCATAAGTCTTGTTAACTCCTGGGTGTCCCGCACTAGGTGTGTCATGACACTCATATAAAATATGCCGTCTCATCTCAATATCTCTAGGGACACACACCTTACCTTTATATAACAGATATCCATCTTGGACACTGTAATTCTTCCACTTGAATGCTTCTTGAGTACCCGTCGATACTCCATCCTCATTGGAAACCCGTATATTACGATCCCCATTCTCTATGGCTTCCCAAATCTCGGAATATGCAGGATCAAGCCTACATTTCCCTCTAAGGGACTCAAGTAGCTCACTAGTGATCTGAGTAAAACTCAGTCCATTGAGCATAGGCATGCGGCTAAGTGAATCAGCCACCACATTAAACTTTCCCTTCCTATACCTAAGCTCATAATCAAACTCTTGAAGGGTCTCTGCCCATCGGGCCTTCCGACCTTTAAGGTCTGTTTGATTAGAGAGCCACTTAATGCTCTCTTGATCAAACACTATCGTAACTTTGGCACCATATAAATAATGACGCCACTTCTTCAAAGCATGGACTATTGCATACAACTCCTTCTCATAGACGGAGTAATTCTTTTGAGCCGGTTCTAGTTTCTTGCTCTCAAAAGCTAATGGTCGACCATCCTGAACTAAAACCGCTCCTATAGCAAAATCACTCGCGTCAGTCTCAACCACAAATGGTTTATTGGGATCTGCTATATGTAAAAGTGGAGCTGTAGCAATTGCTACTTTCAACTTTTCCATACTTTGCTTCTGTTCGTCTCCCCAATGAAAGGCTTTCCCTTTCCCTTTAAGCTGTTCCGTCATCGGGACAGCAATTTTGGCATAGTTTTTAATGAATCTTCGATAGAAACCTGATAAACCTAGGAAGATCTGCAGCTCCTCCAGGTTCCGTGGATGTGGCCATTCCATAATAGCCCTTACTTTTTCAGGATCCATCTGGATTCCATCTTGGGAGACTATATGCCCAAGGTACCTAACCTCTGTCTTGAAAAATTCACACTTTGACTCCTTAGCAAAGAGCGAATTTTCCCTTAGCACTTGAAATACTTTTCTCAAGTGTTCTAAGTGCTCCTGTTCTGATGCACTATAGATCAGAATGTCATCTAAAAAGTCTACTACAAAGTGTCCTAGATAAGGCCGTAAAACACTATTCATGAGTTTCATGAAAGTGGCAGGAGCATTGGTGAGACCAAAAGGCATCACCAAAAACTCATAGTGCCCATATCTAGTCCTAAATGCAGTCTTAGGGACATCCTCTACCCTAATCCTGATCTGATGATATCCTGATCTAAGGTCAAGCTTGGTAAAATACCGAGCTTGATGTAACTGATCAAATAGATCTTCCAACCTAGGCATTGGAAATCTATTTTTGATAGTTACCTTATTAAGTGCTCTATAATCTATACATAGTCTCATAGAGCCATCTTTCTTTTTAACTAGGAGCATTGGCGATGCCCATGGTGAGTTACTAGGTTTGATGAAGCCTTTATCTAAATAATCCTGCAATTGCTTCTCAACCTCCTCATGCTGAGAAACACTAAGCCTATAAGGTGGTCTACAAATAGGGTTAGTGTTAGTAACAACTTCTATGGCATGGTCAATGTCCCCTCTCTCAGGTGGTAGCCCTCTAGGTAAGTCAGTGGGAAAAACATCTCTGAATTCAAACATAAGATCCTTAAAACTTTTAACTACACACTCTTGCAAAAAAGAATAGTAGAAAGTCCTGTTCATATTTACATTCAAAGCATGAAAATATACATCAGATGAGCTGTCTATACAATGCTCCATATCATGACTATACAATAAAAACATATCCTGTACATGCTGTGAAGAACAGAGACTATACAACTCTAATGATGAGATGAGAGGTGCACTAGGTACATCTCTCTCTCCCTGAATATAAACTGTACTTCCATTCTTTTCAAACTCGAGTGTGTTATTTTGATAGCTGCGTTTAAGTGTATCTCCCAACCCCCATAGCCACTCTCTTCCTAAGACTAGATCTGTCCTCTCCATATTCATAATTTGGAAGTCCATATGATCTGTATAATCCTGCATCTTGACTTCCAAATTGGATACCATAGTATCCCATATTCTTTTATCTTGCCCTTGCATCATAGATACAATGTATTTATGTGCACTAGGCTGTTGGGGAATCTTCAATTTCTTGACCAAAGCATAGTTTATGAAGTTATGAGTAGCAGAATCATCTATCATGACTCGCACCCTGGTCCCGTATACACTACCATGTAGCTTGACCAAGTCATGTGGTCCAAACTGCGGTGACCACAATGACTGAGTCAAACAACACGTGTGTTCTATATCCTCGTGCATCACCTCCACTCCCTTGCAGCTAGAGCTGCCATGAATGGGAAGGGTCTGCACTAGGTGGACCGCCTTTTTGCCCCTTTCAGGAGCCGTACTAGACTCTGGTCCTTTCTTCTTTTCTTCCCCCTTCTTGAGTGGACAGTTCCACTGTGAATGGCTAGGGGATAGGCACCTAAAACACAGGTTCTCTCTTTTGGCCTTCTCAAACTGGTCTGTGGATAGCTTAGGCCCTTGTGATCTTTGTTTTTTTAATAAAAACCTTGTTTTTCCCAAAAGGCAACTTTTTCTTAAATTTAGTGGTGCTAAGAGGTTTAAGGGTATGATCCGTCTCCATAGGAGTATACTGAGGACGGTTATGGTCCTCATATATCTGTGCATATTTGATCGCCTCCTCAAACGTCTTAGGCGCATTCCTCCTCACTTCCCTCTTTATGGCTTTATCCAAGCCCCTAACAAACCCTCTGGTCTTCTGAAAATCATCTAGACCCTTAAGCTTCAAAGTGATCTCTCTATAGTGGGATAGATAGACTGAAAGAGGCCTGCCTCTTTGAGTAATCCTATCCCACTCATCCCAGTTCCTCTCCTCTTCATTTTCAGGAAGAAACTCTTTTAGGAAAAGAGTTTCAAACTGAGTCCAGTCACTAGGGATAGAGTTCGCCTCCTTAAGACTCATCCACCACTTATAAGCACGCGGGCCCAGGGAGAGACTCGCCTCTAGCACACGATACTCAGGTGGGGTGCCCTTCAATTGATGCAAATCTTGCCACTTTTGTAAAAAAGTGTAGATTGCATCCTTATTCCTGTCTCGGTCATCCCCCGTAAAGGTTGGTGGCTTTAAGTCTTTCAGGAGGGGAGCTTCCCTAGAGCTCTCTCCTTTATATTTACTAGGAAGAGAAGTCTCTTTCCTAGTAATCTCTAGAGGAATGGTAGGAGTCTCTCTTTCCTTCCTAGCTAGGAAAGAGGTGACACTAGTCTCAAGAGAGATCATTTGAGACTTAAGTTGTTGTATAAGAGATGTAATGCTACCCAAATCTTTCTCTAACTTAAGGGTTTGCTCTTTCAAATCAATGAATTGGTCATGAGTGACAAATTCATCTATAAGCTCTTCATAAGTATACTCGTGCTGTGAAGGCTCTTTTTCTTCTATATTCTCTTCTATTTCTTGTCCTAACTCTACTTCTTCCATCCTAGCATCCTAATCCTCTAATTGCTCTCTAGGTGGAGAAGTGGTCTCAACTACTTGTTTGCCTTTATTTTCCATGTTTAAGTACCCTTCCCCCGTTTGCTAACTAGAGAGTATGAAAATGAATGGAAGTAGAGTTTAAGTATGCAAGAAGAAGAGAGATATAACACAAGAACACTTCCCTGATACAAAGTAGAGTTGCGGAAGCTAAATCCAGGTGGTCCTTGATGCTTCAAGCCGCTGATTTTAAGTCCTCGCCAGTCCCAAAAAAAAATTGGAAATGTCCGCTTGGTCCGGGGAGGTTCTAGACACCATAAACCATCCAAAATAACACCAAAAGTGCGTAGGAAAAGCCTCAAACGGGCAAACTGAATGCAACTGAACAATTTCAGAAATTTTCCAATCCTGGCCAGTCCACAAAGTATTGCCCAGCACCTGCACTTCAAAAATTTGAGACAATCCCAAGTGAAAAAAATTGGATTTGGAGTCCGGATGAAGAAAAACTAGGCCCGGGAGTGGCCGCCTAGTTCCTGCTGAAGCGCTGCAGAGAGATTTTGATAGGGCAAATCTCTTCCAAATCCAACACCGATGGTCTCTGAGCGAAGCTTGAAAGTGTAGCTTCGAAACGTGACCAAGATTTTTAAAATCCGATATGGTATGAAGAAGATATGCTCCGGAGAAGTGGGGTATGTCACCGGTGGGAAGTGAAAAGGTAACCCTCTTGAAGTAGAAACTTTGAAGAGCTCCAAACTGAAGGATTGAAGCTTTTCAATGAAAACCCAAGACCCAAAACCCTTCTCCACAGCCCGTATTACATATGTGTATCCTCATTTAACCAATATCTTGGTCCATGACATCACATTTGCCCTTTCAAATTTGAAAAAAAAACCACAAATTTTCATAGATTAGATGGACCTTAGAGTTTTTTCGAAAAACATCTCCACAGCAGTCGTCGTCTTCGTCACTTATCCCACATGTGTGCGCAACAGGCGGAGAAAGTCCCTATAAATCCAAGAGCATGAGATGCTCTACTCCATCTTGGAGTGGGGAGGGAGGAGCAGAGCTCCTCGTGAGCTGACGGACGTCGCTGACTGCGTGAACGGCCTGCGCGTGTCGCTTTCGTCGATTATTAACTTGATCCGGCCCCGCTCTGGTCCCTGGTCGGTATGGCTCTGATGCCAATGTCGGATCTCTGTACTGGCGCCGCCCACGCTCCAAGGATCTTCCCAATTTTTGTCGGTTTCTGCACAGACGTCGACTCACTCTCTCTCAGAGATGTTCGCACGGAGATCGATGGATTCATTGCCGCCCAGCCACGCGATGGATACAATTACTCTCTCTCTCTCTTGGCCCTCTGAATGCCCCACATGGCCTCACACATGAGTGCCACTTGGCACTCATGTGGTAAGTCCACCTATTTACAACCTTAGGGGTGGTTCACACCCCTCTTGAGGGGTATTCCATAACAACAACGATCCAAACAATTACATCGATGTAAGTGATTGTTTTGTTTTCGATTGATGTAGAGAGAGAGAGACTTGAAAGAAAGAGAGAGATCTAGAGAAACATAAAGAGAGAGACACAAAGATAGAGACATATACATAT
>CM035439.1:18756604-18761604 GCA_020310875.1 Ceratopteris richardii | reverse complement strand
CTCCTCATACAAATCACTTAGCCACTGTATGAAATGTCTTCTTCATGATTTGAGTGGGGAGAGAGAAATCTCTCCGACATTCACCCCCACCAAACCTGTGCTTCCTCCGGATGCGCCAAACGAAGACTTGTTTTCTGCTTAATGCTAAAAAATCAATTTTATAGCATAATATGTGCATGGGTTTTAAAATCAAAGTGCCTTATGCACGGCTGTGTAATTAGCCCTATCAATGCATACTTTAAAATGCATGTATAAAATTAATGGTGCAATCAATAAGACAAATAGCTTGTGATGACGAGGTTTTTATCTCCTATACTTAGAATTTGCTCGTAGATTTCATAATGCATGTTACATTTGATATTGGTGCAAATGAACGTGCATCTAAGGAAAAAATCAACATGTGTTTTATACATAATTTTGATGCGTACTTTAAATGCAAAGTGAAACAAAATGGTGCAAAACTGGAAGTAAAAGGTTTTTCATAATCTATTCTTGAAGAAAATCTTGATTGTCATCAAACTCCTATTCTTCATCTTGAACCTGAAAAATATCTTGAAAAAACAACTCGTGAAAAACGTAAGTATTAGCATATTGAAACCTAATATATCAATTCAAAACTTTTAGATAATCCATCTATAAAAAACCGAAGTAATAGTAAGTCATATTTTGGAGCCTCCATCAATTCGTCTTTTCTTGCTTGACCTGCATTAAACCACTCAAAAACATTGATTAGAAAAGCAATATTTAAATCATTAATGAAATTCATAATTTTAATTTTGTAAAACAATTCCGATATAAATCCCTTTTTGATAAGGAAGTAGGTTATAACTCCCATTCATAATTATCTTTTGATGAGGGAGAGATACAACTCCCATATAAATACCTTTTTGTTGAGGAAGTAGGTTATAACTCCCATATAAATACCAGTCATGGATAAAAAACATTCAATAAACAATCATAAACTTGCTCATAACATATCCTCTTATCAATTTGGCTTCTTGTACCTGTTTTGTCAAAATAACTTGTCAAAACGCATTAGTAAGAAACAATAATTTTAACTCAAAACATCAAAAATTTCTTGCATACATAACTCATTCTTCCTTTTAATGGTTTTTGTTGACTTCGTCATGTTTTGTGTAACTTGATTGATAATTTTTGCAAAAATTTCTTGTTCTTTCTCATTAAAATTTTTCTCGTTGTTTGTATTTTCATTTGCATTACTTAGTTGTTTAGTTTTCTCACTTTTCCCTTTAGTATTAGATTGATTGCCAGTTTCAAGATTCACTTGTTCTTCCATCTTTTCACCTTTCTCTTCTTCAAGTGTTTGATCATTCAGTAAAGATTTTTGCTCAATTAATATATTATGAAAATCTTTTGTTTTTTCTGGTTTCTCATAAGTTGTTCTCTCATGTTCTTGCTTTTCATTTGGCTTAATATCTTGCATCATCAGTTCAACTTGTGGGTTATCCATCATATTATTGTCTTGATCATTAGATTTTGTGGTATTTTCACGTTTTACTCTCCAGTGTTTTTTCACTTGTTTGTTTGATCTTGATCTTACTTGTTTTTGTTCAAAATATTTTACCATCCCACCTCTACCTAGGTTCAAGTGTAAAGGATCCTTCGTATGATAATCACGGATTTTGTGTTCATTTTCTAATACCAAGTGTTGCCTACATGCTTTCTCATAGGCCATACAATTCCTATAAGTATGACCTAGTTGGTCACACCAGAAGCATCTTACAGTTCTCTTTGGTCGTTGATATAAAGCCCTAGGATCAACTCTTCTATGATCGGGTAAAGGGTTTTGGTCAATAGAAGACATAGATCTACTTTGAACTCGTACTTGATAGCTATCTTTGCATTCACATGTAGCACTATCGTGTATTTGATTGTTTAACCTTTCAATATTCTCTTTTAAACTTGCAACCTCATGACCAATAGTTTTGAATGAAGAAATTTCCTTTACATGCTTTGCTATTGTTTCCATATTTTCATTCAAATTTGATAGTTCATAATGAAGAATTCCTTCTAAGTTCCTAAACTCGTGATCAAATTGAGTATCTATTGACTTAAGATTCGCATTAAATTCAGATACTAATGTAGTTAAAATTGAAATAAACGAGTTTAAGGACTCAAATTTAGAATTAAGCTTTAAATGTATTGATGAAATTAATCGTGCTTCCATATCATGCAGAAGGTTTTCGACATTAGAATTCATTTTCGTTTAACTATGTGCAAGCCAGGAAAATTCAAATATAAATACCTGGAATTTGTTTCCCGTCGGATGTACCTGAGTCGCAATGCCGTTTGTTCACGTCGGGTTCACCAAATGTCAGGTCGTGAGAGATGCTCGGATGGTGGATCAAGTCATCCGCCTAAATCGTTCGGCACACGCTTGAAACAAATCAGGTACGATGGACACTCACAAGAATATTAGTAATTCAATTGGCAAATCTTATCATATCATGAAACTTAACGTTCGCTAATCGAGAATTCTCAATAGTTAAATGTGATTCCTAATGATAAGCATGTAAGCTGAGGTGCGAGAAAGACTTAAAGACTTTATTAGTAATTCAATTCAAATATTGAATCATTACTAACTTAATGCAACTATAAGAACACGTGACTTTTGTCTGTTTTCACAACATTTTAAAACTATGAATATAACTCTGAAGTGGTAAACACAATGAATTACGGAATAGATTATAGACATAACGACATCATAATGTTAAAATGATCCTGAAGACATCAATTTGTGCATTCCTTCCTGTAATTGACCGCGCTATATGTCCATCGCAAGCTCTCAGCATCAGTGCGTTAGTCATCTTACATCATTGTTGTTCTTCGAACCATTCTCCCTATGAACATTGCCATCTTCTCAAAGTCAAAGCAAAAACAAATGAGTTCAAGCTTCTTCTTCTTCTATTTTATGCTTTCTCCCCTTTCACATGTGAGAACATATTGAGTGGTATCTGTTCCCAACATGAACTAATCTTTGCAATCGACGTCGAATCTTCAGAAACCTTAAGAATTCTGTGCAGTATATAATTGCAAATTGCAAAAACATTGCAAAACTTAGAGTAGCAGAACAAAGCTTACTATAACTAAGAAAAATTTAGATCATCGCATGGTTGTTCGTGTAAGAGACGAGGCATTGGCAGTTATTACAAAACCACATGATCCAGTACTCATCAGTCATATTCTACGTTCTTGGCATAGCAGATCATATGCACGTGCACGCGTCTTAAAGCTGTCAGAACATCCTTCTGATCAGAACGTCGTCACGCATAAGTTGAAGCCAGCAGAAGCATCAGATTTGCCACTGGAAAATCCGAATTGAAGTAGCAATTTGACTCCGCATCTGCCAAGATTATCGTAGAAGAAAATTCTTTTGCTCATCGTGAATTACTCCACTCCGCAGAACTGTCCATTTCTTTTGCTCAGCGTTGGATTACTCCTCAGATAATCGCCTCCCCTTCTTCTCTGTGTATCTGTTCCCAAAAACAACAAATCCATCCGCCTCTTCAGCCACCCCCCCCCCCCAAATGATTAATGAATTGGCCTTTCTCCTCCTGCGCCTATGCAGCTTCTGTCAACCCGATAAAAAACCGTTTTCATCTGAAAAAGAAGCATTCCTCCCTGTATGTCTCAGCCCTTCTACTCTTTAACCCTTCTACTGCGATCATATTAATCAGCAGGTAGGAACCTCCGGGACTCTCCCTCTCTCCTCTTTTCTCTCTCCATTCTTGGTCTCCTCCGTGTGTTGAGACCAGCTGCCGAAAAAGTCCCTCTCCCTCAGCCGTCCGTGATCTTTCAGAGACGAACAGCTGTCGCCCCTCTTCAGAATCCAACCCCTCCTTTTAGCGTTACTTTCTCCTTTTTCTTCTTTTAATAATCACCCATTATTTGAGACTGATCGCTATATTAATACTTGCGGCTTCCGTTTCTTCAATCGTCGTCATCGATTATGGTGGATCATTGCGTGCGCAATTGGAGTCAGAAGTATAGAGATGCGAGCATTTAATCAGTGAATATAGACTGAGTCTTTACTTTTGTTCGCTAGCATTCCTTTTGATTTATCTAGCCTCTCTAACAGAATCGACTACACTTGGAGAACTAAGGATCCTCAAAACAAGCATTAGTTGTTCTGTTGACAACACCTAAAGAGAGAAAGATCATTGTCGTGGTCGGAATTAGTTGTCAGCTCCATGATTTTCTTCATCATCAATTTGTCTTCCCTCATATACAGTGTCAGAAAACTTTCGGAGATGAAGCATCCCAAATTGTCTGAGTTACCCTCACGTTGTTAAAGCAAATCGTCCCTGCGCCAAATTTGCCCAATAGCTGGATATGTGTGTCCATAAACCATGAATTTGGCCTTTGTATTCCTCATGCAAATCACTTAGCCACTGTATGAAATGTCTTCTTCATGATTTGAGTGGGGAGAGAGAAATCTCTCCGACAGCGCATGACCATGACGACTCCAAGATATATTACATACGTGATGGAGCTCCGGTCATGGATGCGGTCGGAAAGGGCATACGTCAATGCATTTGACAGCTTTGCTCTATAGAGTTTGGACATTCTTTCATGTTAAAATCGAGCGAATAGGATAAGGATTCCAAAAATTATATCACACAATCGATATATGAAGAGTACCGGCCAGCACTTGGACATCCTATTGTGAGCTCAGAATGGATTGAGCATACGGCATGCGAGGTGATGTCTCATGGGCAGTTCGTGGATCGCATTGCTTTTAGAGCTGGCTTACCAAAGCTCGTTTGGTTAGATGTTGAAGAGTGGGAATCGATTCAGGATGAGTGACAGCATACTCTTGATCAATATTGTCAGCAGCGAGATGCGAGGGCCACACGTTTAGATACGATTGGAACGTCGCATTTGAGTAGGGCGGATACGACAATATGCGCTAACAATTTGTAAGCATCATTTTAATTATTCGATTTGTTTGTGTTAAGCATATCATGTATGTTCATCTA
>CM035439.1:18739104-18749104 GCA_020310875.1 Ceratopteris richardii | reverse complement strand
AGGAAAAGTAGAAAATTAAGCTAACTTGATATTGGTGTTTTATTGATTGATTGCCAACCCAAAGAACTTGTGATTTTTGGATTCTCTCTTCATTGGATATTTAACGTGAATAAATCTTTATGATTTTGACATTAATAATTATGATGGGATATCATAAATCGTGGTGGCCTTTACATCAATGAGTATTCCTTAACTCCAAGGTTCACTTCAATAGTGAATTCATTCCTAGAACAAACTCTTCTCATGTATGATGAAGGATTGACACCATAACAACTCCTTCTCAAGTTAAAGCATGCTTGAGTCTTCATTCTCCTATAAGTTGAATACTTGCTATTGGTTTGAACCTAAGAAATTTGGTTCCATCAAGTGATTTAGTGATCATGTGTGCTACCTGATTCTTAGTTGGAACAAAAGAAATATCAATCTCTTCTACCATGATCTTCTCCATAATGGAATGGTAATGAATTTGTATGTGTTTAGTTCTTGAAGGGAAAACAAGATTTGGTGCTATTAGAGTTTGAGGTCTACAAAAGCACATGAACATCACAGGAAAGAAGAAGAAGCTTGGAGCACAACACACAATACTGAATGTATTGGCAAGTGAATGTACAAAGATAAGTGGCCCGTTCGTGTTACAGATGTATATACAAGTCGATAGAAAAAACTTCAAATATCTGAAGGACCTTTTAGCTGCTTGCAAATATACATTTGTGCATTTGTTCATAAGCTAGGAGAACATGCTTACACTAAATGTTATGTCCAACCCCGTTACAGTTTCCTATATAAGAGAACCAATCAAAAACTTGTAGATAAGTGGATCTTCTAAAGTTTTACCATCTTCAAAATTGTACTTCACATTGTGTTCAATCAGATTACTAATACTCTTGCAATGTCCCATGCCATATTTTATCAACAAATTAAAAATATACTTCCTTTGTATAGGATATATACCACCTTCTTTCTTCATAATTTTTTTCCAAGAATAATGATCAATTATCCTAAATGTGAAATTTTAAATTCAAATCCAAGCTTTGCATTGATTCTCGATATTTCACCTTCATCATTTCCTGCTATTATCAAATTATTGACATAAATTGAGACATAAACAATCAACGATCCTTCACTTTTAACATACAAAGAAGTATCTGCATTCAAACACTTGTATCCGTACCTTTGAAGAAACCTTACCAATATGAAATTCCAAGCCATTGGATCCTATTTAAAACCATCTAATGCTTTCAAGAGTTTACATACATATGTAGGCTTCTTATAATCTTCATAATGAGTCTAATGCTCCATGTACACAAATTCTTTTAGATCATCATTGAGAAATGCATTTTTTATATCTAATCGATAAATATTTCATATCTTTCTTGTAGAAACACTTATTAATGAAAGTATTGTTGATATCTTGGAAAAGAGAGAAAATATCTCCTCGTAACTGATGCAATAAATTTTTTAATAACGTTTACAAACAAGCCTTGCTTTATATCTACTTACTGAACCATCATTGTTTATCTTGATCCTATACACCCATAAGTTATCACTTACCTTCATGTTATGTTTCCGTGGAACTAATTAGTTCTTTCTCTTCAAGAGTTTTTGCCTTATAAGCTTCATGAGAAAATCTTTGTGGCTGCCTTCTTTTTCTTACTAGATACGTTGATTAGTTCTTGTACTACCATGCCTTTCTTGCCTTTAAGATTGGGTTCTTCTTGATGTAGAAAATTCACATTTTTCTTCTCATTCAATTTTCCTTGAAAGTAAATCTAGAATTTTCTTCAAATATTGATTGGACTTACCTATTAATGTGTAATTTGATTTTTTGGTGAGCTTGGAGAACTTGAATCTTCTACATGGCTTCTTATATTTTCTTCTTGATCTACCTCCACTTCATGCTTATACCAAGATTTATCTTCATGAAAAACAACATCTCTTGAAATCATTACCTCTTCAGTATGTGGGTTGATACATCTATATCCTAATTGTTCTTCTACCACACCAATGAAAATCATTTTTTGAGATCCTCGATCCAATTTTGACCTTAACTATTGTGGAACATGAAAAAACATATGCTTTTGAAAACTCTATAACTATAAAAAACTCCTTTTCATCCATTAAACACTTCATAAGGTGCTTTTTGTACATGAACTTGAGTAGGTGGTAACGGGTTCATCACAAAAACTAGCATATTGCATGCTTTGGCCCAAAAAGTAAGTGGTAAGTACTTCTCATTTAACATGCATCTACGATCAAGCTTAAACTTTTCTTGAGGTGGATTTGATCTACATAAAAAGCTATCGTTTGGATTATGTCAAAATATCAGTTGAAGTGTTCTTTTACTTATGCTCATTGATTGTATTTTTAAAGATTTTTTGTGGATCATTTACTAGTGTACAAGTCTAGAGCTTTACACATGTAAAAGGAGATTCCTGAGCTCAAATTCCATGAATTTGGGGTGGTTGGGCTTGACAATCAATGAACCAATCAATCACCTAAAAGTAGATCAAATCAAATCATCCCTTTTCGTAGATTGTAGGAAAGTGAATTTATTCTCTTCAACAACTAATCCTGCAGTCATTTGAATTCAAAATCCACTTTTAAAATTCATGGAGCACTTCAAGATTCTATATAAATACTTCAAATCACTTGTACATTACATGGAAGCAATATACATACACTTTTTGTTGGGAAAGATGGATGGATGATCCAAGAGATTGAGTAGGTACTGCTAAAACCTGCTTTGTACCAGCCCTCTTTAGCTTCATACTTGATTAGTAGACTCCCTGAGCTTTCCAATGACACCAAGGAATGGCCTATGTCCTTTGGAAGTGAAGTGTGTAATGATTGAATCAAAACAGATAACTTTGGAAGTCACAAAGTCAAGAAAACCTTCTATTTTGGTCTTGACACCTGCTCAATGTTTTGCTCAGTGTGACCAGCACAGCAGCAACAATTGATAAAATTCTTTCTAGGGGTATTCAATTAGCTTAGTAAGCTACCATTTGCAAGTGGAATGATATAAAATGAAAAACTATACTCAGAGAAATTGATTTAGCAAAATTAGCTATACCCCCGACTTCTTAGGACTGTAGCAGAGATAGACCAGTGAGCACCTCGACGACGATTTCTCTGAATTGGCTGAATGAAATCACTTCTTTGTCAGCATGTAGATGACTTTGATCTGAATCCAACGAGCTTTGAATAACTGAATTTGGTGGAGTATTGGCTGAGATATGCCCTTGGCAAGTTGACAGACTTTTAAGTAGACTAGTAGAGAACACAAAGATGAATGATGTAAATGTATCTATTGATTAACAATTGTGTACAATCCCATGGACATGTCTAGCATTGCCAAATGGTATAGAGAGGTGTAGGCTATGGTATAGTCCTTACACACACTCAAGCTCAACAGAATGACCCTCGAGAATGGAGTGATCTGCCCGCGACTTTTTCACATCCAATTTTATAGGAAATGACTTAGGATTTGAATTCAAATTCAAATCTTTGGCTTCCTATGATCAAGCATCTAAACGTTTGGAGATATTCTCTCAATCAAGTGATCTACTTTTCCACGAATCACTTAGGTAGGTGATTACAAAAGATTCTAAGTCAAATTAGACTTTTACAATGAGGTAAAGTGGTAATAAACCACTAGCATATGTTCCTATCGTTCTTCATGCATGTGGAGTCTTCATGATGTCTTCCAAGCCAAATGTGTAGGGTTGTGATTTACACCAACAGCTCCCCCTCAAGCCAAACATTTTGGCTTAAGTCTATATCTTCAATCTTCAAGTATATCGTGCAATCCAATCATAGATTTGAACCTACAAAGTTTGGTCCCATCCAAAGCTTTAGTCAGCAAATATGCACATTGCATGTTGGTTGACACATAAGTCAGCTAAATGTCCTTGCTTAGCAACTTCTCCCTCACATAATGGTAATGAACTTCTATGTGTTTGGTCTTGGCATGATAGATAGGATTAGCTGCAAGGTGAAGAGAACTTGTATTATCTCCAAAGATAATTGGAGGCCTAGTATATAAGCCCAATTCTGTGTAAAAAAGCTTAATCCAAATTGCTTCTTGAGTGGCATTAGCTAGCCCTCTATATTCTGCTTCTGTAAAGGACAATGCGACAATTGGTTGCTTCTTTGCAGACCATGAAATTGGTTTGTCACCTGCAAAAGAAATGTATCCAGAAGTGCTTCTCCTATCATCCTTGCATCCTGCCCAATCTGCATCTGAATAAACTTTTATATCAATATCTGAAGTGTAAGGAAAGTACAAACCATGGTTGTGTGTACCCTTGAGATACTTCAAGATTCTTTTGGCAGCCTCTAAGTGAGGTATCCTTGGCTTGTGCATAAATTGACTTAGCACACTAACTCCATATGCAATATCAATTCTTGTAAGAGTAGCATAGTTTAAGCTACCTACTATACTTTGATAACCTGTAATGTCTTGGACTTCATCACCTTCATGGGCACTTAGCTTTAGGTTCACCTCCATTGGAGTGCTTGCTGCTTTAGCATCCTGCAATTGAAATTTCTTCAACATATCTTGTACATACTTCTTCTGAGTAATGTATATTCCTGAATTAGTGTAAACTAATTCAAGTCCCAAAAAATACTTCAATAATCCAAGACCATTGATCTTGAATTCCTTCATCATCTGGCTTTTGATGCTTCTGATTCCATTGACATCATTACCTGTAATGATGATGTCATCAACATAGACACAGAGATAGATTACCTCTGAATTACTTCTCTTAATGAACAAAGAAGTGTCAGCCTTACTCATGACAAAACCTTGGTCTTGGAGGTATGTAGTTAGCCTCTAATTCCATGCCCTAGGTGCCTGCTTCAATCCATATAAAGCCTTCTTTAATTTGCAAACATAAGTTACCTTCTTAGGGTCTTCATAGCCAGGAGGTTGTGACATATAAACTTCTTCTGAAATCCATCCATTCAATAAAGCATTCTTGACATCCAATTGGTACATGTTCCAATTCCTTGATGCAGCCACACTCACCAACACTCTGATTGTTGGCATCTTGGCCACAGGAGAAAATGTCTCTTCATAGTCAATGCCTTGGGTTTGTGTAAAACCCTTGGCTACCAATCTGGCCTTGTACCTGTTAATTGTGCCATCGGAATTTCTTTTCAATTTATAGATCCATCTGGATCCTATTACCTTCATGGAGTCCTTCTTGGGTACTAATTCCCATGTATCACTCTCCTTGAGTGCTTCAATCTCCTCATCCATAGCTTCTTTCCATTCTGATTTGGTGATTGCTTCTTCATATGAACCTGGTTCTTCATTTGACAAATCCTTTGCAAGATAAACTGAATGTTTAGTAACAAGAGATGTATCATACCCATATCTCATAGGTGTTTTGCTTTCTCTCTGAGATCTTCTGATTGATTGAGTTGAAGATTCTGGTATGTCCTCAAGCTTCTTCATCTTCATTTTGCCTTTGGACTTCCATGCCTTGAACACTTCAAGGTTGATTGTATCTTCATCATCTGAACTTGAGTCTCCATTCTGAGTAGGTTCCTCCTTTGTAAGTTTTGGAAATTCTTCTTCCAAATCATAGGGTAGTTTGACCTTCCTGCATTCATTCTCATACCAAGAGTCATTCTCATCAAAGATCACATCTCTGCTTACCATAAATCCCTTATTGGTAGGGTTATAAAACCTGTAACCTTTTGATTTAAATCATATCCAATGAAAATACATTTTTCAGCCTTTGGATCTAGCTTTCCTCTTACCTGTGAAGGAATGTGTACATATGCTACACATCCAAAAATTTTGCAGTGATCCAATGATGGTCTCTTACCATGCCATGCTTCATATGGTGTCATACCATCAAGTGACTTTGATGGTAACCTGTTTATGAGATAGGTGGCAGTAGAGACACTCTCTGCCCATAGGTAGTTAGGTAATTTCTTCTCATTAAGCATAGATCTAGCTGTCTCAACAATTAACCTATTTCTTCTTTCAGCTACCCCATTATGTTTAGGATAATACCTTGTGGTTATTTCCCTTTTGATGCCTCTGTCCTGCAAGAAGTCCTCAAATTCATTGGAGAAGTACTCACCTCCTCCATCTGACCTTAGCCTCTTCAAATTCCTTCCTGTCTCATTTTAAACTAATGCAAGATATTTCTTAAAACAATTAAATACCTCATCCTTGTGCTTCATAAAGTATAATACAGACCATCTGCTATAGTCATCAATAAAAGACACATAGTACCTTGAACCTGAGACTTAGGGGTCTTTGCTAGGTCCCCATACATCTGTGTGTACAAGCTCTAGATAGTCTTCATGCATATATCCTTTCTTGGAGAAGGGTAACCTGTGAGACTTACCAAATTGACAAGCACTACACTTGTAAATCATATGTTGCTTGGATACATTAGGTATCCCAAGCACACATTGGTCCCTGCACATTTGCTTCACGATCCTTTCTCCTATGTGCCCTAATCTCTTGTGCCAAATCTCAAGCTCTGAAAGTGTTTGATCTTTATAACTGTATAATGCAATGTTCTTTGTATCTTCCAACTCAAAAGTGAAAAGTCTACCTGATTTTTCTCCTTTAGCTATCCTTTTGAATCCATGTCTTGGGTCCTCCACAAATGCTCCATATTGATTGAATCTGACCTGCAACCCTTTCTCTACAATCTGACCAACACTCATTAAGTTTTTTGTAATGGTTGGTACATAGAGTACCCTGCTTAACAAATTCTGATTACCATCACAAGTCTTCACATTTCCAACTTTAACTACATAATGCTTTGTATCATCACCTGTTTGGACTTGGTGTTTACCTTTTGGTTCCTCAAGATCAGAGAGTAGTGCAACATTACCAGCCACATGATTTGAACATCCTGAATCAATATAAAATAAGTGATCATCATTTGTACCTAACTTTGAAGTCATGTTCATGATCAAGAGAGAGTCATCTTGCTCCTCTGTGTAGTTGTTGTAGTCCTTTCTGTTTCTGAATCCTCCTTGGTAGTTGCCATTGTAATTGTTGTTGTAGTTGTTGTTGTAATTGTTGTTGTGGCCTTGGTGATGGTTGAACCTTCCTCTAGACTGAGAGTATCCACCTCTTTGGTAGCCTCTTCCTCTCTGATTTTTGTAATTCCTGTAACACTCATCTGTGGTGTGATTTGATAAAACAAAAATGTTACATGGTGATGAGTTATAGGGTCTCCCCCTACCTTGCTTACCTCCTCTGCTCCTTCCTCTTGAAGATCTACCTCTCCCTGCATAGTTGGCTTGGGAGGTAGAGCATTCATCTTCCACCTTCTTACTCTTGCCTTTATCCTTAGATTTCTTATCAGTGTATAGGGCAGAAGAGTTGTTACCTTTGGTAGTATCTCCACTCTTGGTAAGCTTTGCTTCATGTGTGAATAGTTGACCCATGAGAGTTGTAAGATCTGGAGTGTGCATGTCCATGTAGAGATCCATTGCAGTGGTGAAGCTTTCCCACTTGTCATCAGCCTTAGTTCCATTAATTACCTGCCTTACAATTTGTTCTTCTTCAATTTCTTCTCCTATGCTTGCTAACTGATCTGCAACATCTTTGATCTTGGTCACAAATTCTGAAACAACTTGCTTAGGTTGCTTCCTTAGTGTTGTGAATTCAATCCACAACTGATTTTTCTTAGCCCTTGTATTGGAGGAAAAATATGATGACAAGGTTTCCCAAGTCTCTTGGGAAGTCTTACAATTTCTGAATGAGGTAAAAGAAAGTCAGATATAGAGTTGAGTAGATAAGACCTTGCCAATGCATCCCTTGCACACCATGTGTTGAGTTTTTCATGTTCCTCCTTGGTTGGCAAACCTCTTGCTTTGAACGAGGGCAATTCCTCATCTCCTGAGATATATCCATACAGACTCCTTCCTTGTCAGTAGGTCTTCATCCTTAGAGACCAAGCTTGATAGTTGTTCCTGTCCAATTTATCAATGAATGAAGGAAAACCATCTCCCATTTTACCTTATTTGCTTTGATACCACTGTTGGGAAAGATGGATGGATGATCCAAGAGATTGAGTAGGTACTGCTAAAACCTGCTTTGTACCAGCCCTCTTTAGCTTCAGACTTGATTAGTAGACTCCCTTAGCTTTCCAATGACACCAAGGAATGGCCTATGTCCTTTGGAAATGAAGTGTGTAATGATTGGATCAAAACAGATAACTTTGGAAGTCACAAAGTCAAGAAAACCCTCTATTTTGGTCTTGACACCTGCTCAATGTTTTGCTCAGTGTGACAAGCACAGCAACAATTGATAAAATTCCTTCTAGGGGTATTCAATTAGCTTAGTAAGCTACCATTTTCAAGTGGAATGATATAAAATGACAAACTATACTCAGAGAAATTGATTTAGCAAAATTAACTATACCCCGGACTTTTTAGGACTGTAGCAGAGATAGACTAGTGAGCACCTCGATGATGATTTCTCTGAATTGGCTGAATGAAATCACTTAAAACTTTGTCAGCATGTAGATGATTGTGAGCTGAATCCAACAAGCTTTGAATTCATTATGTTCAACCTTGTGCCATCTGTGATAAGACCAACCACACCACTCAAAATTACTGGTTCAATGGGAAGATCCAGAAAGAAAGTGGAAGAGGTCGATATGGCAGCAATAGAGGTAGAGGTGGACACAACTTCAACAATAACAATAGAGGCCATAATAGTAAGGAATAGAACAAAAGATCATCAACATGAAGACTCATTTATTTTGATCAATCCAAGCCATAAGGAAGGTAAATAACACGATCATTTGTTGTAGATATATTCAAGGTGTTCAAATCATGTTGCACACAACATTGCTCTTCTATCTAACTTGTAAAGTCCAAACCATAGACATCAAGTACAAACAAGGGATGATACTAAGCACAATGTGGAAAAGGTTGGTAATATCAAAGCTTTCAATGGTAAGAGAAACATTCTAAGTAAGGTTCTCTATGTACCCACTATCTCTAAAAACCTAATAAGTGTAGGCCAAATAGTAGAAAACTGCTTGCAAGTTAGGTTCACCCAACATGCAGCTTTTATGGAAGATCCGTGTCAAGGCTTGAAGAAGATAGTGAGTGGTGAGAAGCAAGGCAGACTCTTTACTTTTCAACTAGGAGAAACCAGGAACGTAACTCTATTCAATTTTGGGTCTCAAACCTTAAGTGAGCTTGAAGTGCAGGATAAGAGACTTGCACATGTGAATGAAAGAACCTTGAAGGATATATGAAGGGATCAAAGTGCGCTAGGGCTGCCAAAAATATCAAAGCAACACATGATCAATAGATGGGATGCATGTCAAATTGGGAAGGCACAAAGACAAACACTCAAACACAAAGGCTATATCCACAACAACTTATTGGACTTAGTACATACAAATGCATGGAGGCCAAGCCAAGAACCTTCATTGGCATAATCAAGCTATTATGTCTCATTTATTAATGGCTATAGGATATGGACGATTCTCTACTTTATCAAAAGTAAGAATGAAGTGTTTGATTGCTTCAAAAAGTATCTTGCACGTGTGGAGAATCAACATTTAGATCACTCAAGAAACTCAAATCTGATGGAGGGAGAGAACACTTCTATAAAGATTTTTATGAGTTCTTGTAGGTTAAAGGTATCAAAAGGGAAGTGGCTACTAGGTACTCTCCTCAAGTGAATGGAATTGTAGAGAGGAGAAACAAGACATTGGTTGCATTACCTAGAACAATGCTTGAAGAGAAAAGGTTGCCACATTATCTATGGGTAAAGGCTATTATAACTCTTGTGTACCTTGTCAAGAGACTACAATCCAAATCAGTTCAAGGTATGAAAGGGCAACAAAGGCATTGTTTATTGGGTATGACTCAACTCAAATGGGTTATAGGTTCTCTAATCCTTCAACCAAGCAATTCACTACAAGTAGGGATCTTGTATTTGAAGAACAAAGGTCTTGGTATGATGAAGACAAACAAAAGGTAACTCTACCAT
>CM035439.1:18724104-18734104 GCA_020310875.1 Ceratopteris richardii | reverse complement strand
TAGTAGTAGTAGTAGTAATGGTGGTAGTAGTAGCAGCAGTAGTAGTAGTAGTAGCAGTAGTAGTAGTAGTAGTAGTAGTAGTAGTGGTAGTAGTAGAAGTAGTAGTAGAAGTAGTAGTAGCAGTAGCAGTAACAGTAGGAGCAGTAACAATTAGAAAAAACTACTACTACTACTACTACTACTACTACTACTACTACTACTACTACTACTACTACTACCACCACCATTACTACTACTACTACTACTACTAATACAATGACTACTACTTCTACTACTCCTACTAGTAGTAGTAGTAGTAGTAGTAGTAGTAGTAGTAGTCATTGTATTAGTAGTAGTAGTAGTGGTAATGGTAGTAGTAGTAGTAGTAGTAGTAGTGGTAGTGGTAGTGGTAGTGGTAGTGGTAGTGGTAGTGGTGGTAGTAGTAGTAGTAGTAGTAGTAGTAGTAGTAGTAGTAGTAGTAGTAGTAGTAGTAGAAGTAGTTTTTTCTAATTGTTGTTGTAGTAGTACTTTTGATTGTTGTAGTGGTAGTAGTAGTAGTGATGTTACAACTTGAGAATGAGGTGTTAAATTGAAGAAGTAAGCCATTGCAAGTGTTGAAAAAGTAAATGCTATAGAATGAAGAAATAGAGATAGATGTTGTCTGAGATTGATACATTGGGAAAAAAGGTGAACCCTACATGGGCCTTGTAAGGATCCCTAACTTTTAGGGATTAAGCCTAATTTTGTTGTTGTTTAAGGGGACAAAGTGCATTTAATAGGGCACTTTTTAGTAGGCTGGAGTAGGCTTTTTTTAAGGCTGACTAGGCTCCGCTCTCTCTTCTATTAGAGAGAGAGAAAGGGAATCTACTTTCTACAACATCAACCTCGAGCATGTATGGGAATAAAAAAATGATTTTTTTTCAAAGTCTCAATTTCAATGTGTATTTACTTGAAAGCGCTCATTTTTTAATATATATGTGAGAAGTGACTTTTTTTAGTTTAGTTTTTAATTTTCCTTTTGAAGAAGTAATATTTTTAAAATCCCTCCAAGAGTAGAGTGCCACATCATCAAATTCGTAACTACTCTTCACCCAAAAAATGACTCTTTCAAAATTTCATCATTTTTGGCTATTCTTAGTGGAAAAACACACTGTGACCCATCCATATCTAAGGAAACAAAATTTTCTTGAGAAAGTCATGCTCTAGCATCTCTTCCAAACAAATTTCTGGTCTCTTTCTCAATATTGTCTAATTGTTGGAAAAGATGGTGTTGACACCTATTACAAACCTCACATTAGGACGTCCTCATGCCCCAACATCAACAAGTATCCATTTTTGTGTGCCTAGAGAGTTTGCTCCAAATACACAATGCAACAATGATGTGAACTCTCAAAATGAGCGTCATGAAGCTGGAGAAAAGAATATTGATCTTTGGACTCATTGTTCATTATACCCTCCTGATCCAATGTCTTCTTACCATCCACATTCCATAACCTCTCAACTTTACTTCAGTTCATCGGTGTCGGTAAAGTTGGGCTCTTAGGTTATTGTCAACGATCATCTACACATTCAACTGTCATTACTAAGTATTGGATTTAACAATATCAACTAAATCATACAAGGTTGGTCACTTTAGAAAGCACAATCATATCTTTACAAGAAATGCTTGTAGAACTTGAAAAGCATATGGAAGAAAAGGAGAGAACAATTGAGAAATTAAAAAACACTGTCCAACACTTGAGAGAGACTCCCCTTGGGATGCGACGTAGGAGACGATCATTAACGTCCTTTGACTCTCTTTCAATTGGTGGTGGAGCATGCAAACGATGGGATTTTGCGATAAGGTTTGGCTTGTATTTGTTTCTTTTTTTGGAAGACTTATATATATATATATATATATATATATATATATATATATATATATATATATATATATATATATATATATATATATATATATATATATATATATATATATAATTTTATTTTTTTCTTTTTGTGTACGTCATTCGTTGAAGATGTTAGTGCTTCATCAATGACAGAGGATCAATTCAAGTTATTAAATTCTTGTTTGACCAACAAGTAGGTGGTTAGTATTTTGGAGTCATGAATAGGAAACCTTACCAAGAAGAAAAGTGATTAAAGATT
The DNA here is from genome assembly GCA_020310875.1 of Ceratopteris richardii. NCBI lineage: Eukaryota > Viridiplantae > Streptophyta > Polypodiopsida > Polypodiales > Pteridaceae > Ceratopteris > Ceratopteris richardii. The sequence continues at coordinate 18,731,977 of CM035439.1, read as the reverse complement.
TCACAAAAAAGTTACAAGATATTATCACTCCTAGAGACGTGCAGATGGTATGTGATGAAGCAGGAATTAGTATTAAAGGATACAGTGCATTGTACAACCTTTTGAAGCATTCATTACAAAGACAAGGTATTTTGTAGAATATGTTTCCATCTCCTTACAAGGTATCGCTTAAGAAGTTAATGTCCAATGAAGATATAGCTAGTATTCTTGGAAACTACTTATATATAGATGATATTATGCCTATGTCTATTTATCATTTATCTACATCCAAAAAAAGAGTTGAAAAGCGTAGCTGGAAATGGATTTCCTTGCACAATGTACAACAACATATTCATGGATTTGGCGAGGCTTCAACAGGCAATGGTTTGATTTTACAAATCTACAATACTAGGTATGTCCACTATTGTTACCTTGATATACATTGTATTTTGATGTTATTTAAATTTTGGTAATTTATGCAGATTGTAATACCAAATTAAAGTTTATATTGAAGTTAGATGAATGCCACATCATAAAGGGACGACGAATGGAGAGATTGAGTTTGACACTCATGAATGAAGCTATGACAAATGCCATATCTGATGAAAGTAGTAACTCTAGCTCGAACTCTACATATAGTGTTCAATCCGAGAAAGAAATATGGTGGTTAGGTGCTATTGAAGTAACTAAAGAATCCAATGATGTTCTTTCATGGATTTTTAGTAGGACCCCATGGATCACTAAAGTAATAGTTTCTCAAATTCATGGTGCAAAGCTCCACATAGAAAAATTTGGTGATTTTGAGATAGATTTGCACTTGGGTTGGGATTTAAAAACTATCAAATGCATGTTAGGTTGCAAGCAAGGTGCATCTGCTCGTTATCCATGTCCATTTTGTACCCGAGGCTATAAGGTAACAAAGGGACAACAAAAAATACTATCTAGCTTAGATGAATACATAGATGCACCTACTTCCACGGAATGGGATAGACCCTTGTTACGGTGTCCAATGTTAGAAATACCTAACCGTGACACATTAGATAAAGATTGGAATCCCATTATTCCATTTCCATTAGTTAATGTTCACTTTTGCACATTGCACGCTTTCATGATAATATTTGATAGATTATTGAAGCTCCACATAGAATATGCATTTTCCATGAAGCCAATTGATAAATCTGTACAAGCCATCAAAAATTGGAAGAGTTGCTTAATTCAATTGGTTGTCATGGTGGTAATGTAACTCTAGTTGTCAAAAAACCTGGTGAATCGCAAAATAGTTTGCAACAAGTGTCAATCACAAGGAAGAAGGCAAGAAAATTTTTCAGAAGAGGTGTGAGCCCTAAGAAAAATGAATGTAGGGAACTATGGAAAGACTTGTGCATGATCACCACTGATAATGATTCTCAAATTGACCTTAGTGATAGGCAAAAGAAGGTTTGCTCATGCTTAGATAAGTTGTTAGGCTTAATGAGTCTTAATAGCTCCAACAAAAATGATCGTCAGTTGTTTCAAGATACATTAATGGAGTTTGCAAAGTGTTTCATCCTATCTTGGGGAGAGAGCAATATTACACATTACATTGTAAGTTTTCTTATTTTTTCAATTTTCTTGTTGATAAGATTGTGTTTATGTACTTATATCATTTCAGCATATTTTATTTGCACATGGAGCATTTTTTATGCATCGATATGGTTCGTTGGAGAATTTTAGTACACAAGGAATGGAGAAGTCACATTACAAGGCCAGAGGTGTTTACTTCAAGAACACACGACATGGTGGTGGTGCAATGCAATCAAATTATATGGAAGAGATGTTTAATTGGTTTTATGGTACTGCATTGTCAAGGACATATGCAATGGAACGAGCCAAGGAGTCAAAAGTTGCAAAACTTACAAGAATTAATTAACACAACTTGGCTAGTGAAAAATGGAAGTCATCATTGGGACCATTACGTCATGCTCAATGGCGGGCTACAAGAACACGACAGGGTTCATCATGGAAGTGAAGTCATTTTATACATTCATGGCATTTTCTGAATAATTCATAAGGTTTGCTACACACTAATCTCTTGTTTGCAATTTTTTAAGGTAATTTTTAAATTTTTAACTATTTTTTATCCATTCAGATGTGAACAGAACCTTTTTAAGTGAAGCATTATAAAAGGAGACTCATTATCTCATTTCAACATTCTAACACTATAGAGGATGGCACGAACAAAGCAAACTGCAAGGAAGGATCCCATTAACTTTCCTACCTATGTGCAAGGCACTCAGAAGCCACCATGGATGAATCACCACAAAAGGCGACGTAGTGTCTCGTGCTCTGCATCCCATCGCGAAACAGGTGGTGGTCATACCTTTGGGAGTGAACAATTGCATGAACAAGTGGAACATGGGCAATCCAAGGAAGAGGCTGTAAATCAACCGCAATCACCACCATCATCATATGATGAGCCTCCATCACCAAAGAGACCAACAAAGACAAGGGTGAAGGAATGTGCTCATAGACAGGTAGTTTCTGATGATGATTTTGATGAATCGCATGAGGATGTGTCTCAACAACGTTTAGAATCAAGTGAGGAGAGTCAAACATTGCCACCATGGGTTAACCAAGAAATACCTACAAATCATAGGGTTACTGTAGCAGGAAAGACTCTACCAACAAATTAGGGGGCCATACCAAATGATCAAGAGAGGGAGCAAAGCCAGCAACAACATCCTGAACAAGGAGAAAGCTTAAGATGCATGCAACGTAAGAAGAAAGTCTTTCAACCCCGTCGTAGACCGCCCCAACCAAGACCACATGAAAATGTCCAACGAAGACCACTGCCACCACAAGCTAGAGCACCACAATGAAGAAGAAGATATAGGAAGGCATTTGCAGAGATAAGGCACTATCAAAAGACAATTGAGCTTCTGATACCTAGAAGACCCTTTGCAAGGGTGGTTCAAGAAGAGTTACAAAGGTATTGTGCAGGGTTAAGGATCCAAGCTCTAGCTTTAGAAGCTTTACAAGAGGCAGCTGAAGCATATTTGATATCAATGCTCAAGGATTCCAACCTGTGTGCCATCCATGCTAAGCGAGTCACTATACAACCGAAGGACATAAAGTTAGCTAGGAGAATTAGGTGTGATCGTAGCTAAGTTTTGTAACTGATCTCTACAGACAAGAGATTTTTTGTAAATATTGCCATTTTCAATGAAACATGAGCACTTCTCCTCTATTCTCTTTATAATCTGATTATTTAGAACGAAACATGAGCAATCATTATACATTTCCATGTGTTTTCTTGTGATAATCTCTCATATACCAGTGACTGTTTTCTTATCTTGTCACTTTGATCATTGTATATTGATTAAATGTTAAAACCATGCCCTGCCACAGAAACACGGGAGAAGGCCCTGCAAACGTTTTGCAGGGCCTTCTCCTACGTTTCTGTGGCAGGGCTTATTTCTTTGTAAAAAAGCACTATTTTCACATGAAGGATCATGATGAGTAAAACTAGTTCATGAGGAGTGAACATGGAAAAATTTTGACCTCCCTATACCTTGCACTATGAATTTTCAAATACATACATGAAAATATCCATTTGCATTCTTGAAAATATCCATTTAGTGTAGGTTTACTCTCATTTAAGGTCTTGTAGGGCATTGGGAGGCCAAATAAAGCCCTGCCACAGAAACGTGGGAGAAGGACCTGCAAACGTTTTGCACGGCCTTCTCCCGCGTTTCTATGGCAAGGCTTTATTTGGCCTTTGAATGCCCTACAAGACCTTAAATGAGAGTAAAGAAGTCATGCTCAATACATCACATGCAGGTCCAAAAGAATTTTAGATAATATACTCAAAAAGAAAGACTTGAGACAATTGTAAATAAAGCAAAGTGAAAATTTGATATTAATTCAATTGTTTACATCAGTTGGCTTTGAGTTTCTCAATGACTCTCTTTCGACGCTCCAAAGCCATGAGTAGGGTGTAAGTCAAGATTGAGGTTGCTATTTCATCAACATTTCTAACTCATAGACCTAGAGATATACCTATTTGACCTAAGACCTTTCCACGGAAGTTGGAACCTAAGGTTGTAGTTACAAGGGATTTCTTAACTAAAAAGATACAATTACTCCCCTGCGTAATGGTTGATAAAAAAAGTAATTTACTTAAGGCCTTTAGACACCATGTCATGAAGTGGCCCTGCGGACTGAACTCTTTATGGATAATTACAAAATGTTCTTTGGGAAGTTTTCCAATGTAGTTTGCAAGGGAGGAGGCACCTCCACGAGCCACTCGATCACCTCCACTCCTTGCTGCAAACTTGTCGACTTCAATCACCTCCTACACAAAGTTTTATGATTAGTAGTTGCATGTGTTTGTAAGAATGAATGACATGAATTGGAGATACTTACATCTTGAACTCTATCTTCTTCTTCTCCTCTCTCTCTTGAAGATGTAAATTAATGCTGGAGTGGGACGTCCCACTCTACTCGATTACAGGTGAGGCGGGAACTTCTGATTCCAATATCCTTTCTTGTGCATTACTCAATTGTTCTTCTGTGATATGTTGATGTTCACTTGTAAGTATGTCATTGCAAACCAATTTTATTGTGTCGGCCACTGAGTCACCAAATGGCAAACACTTTTTCTCCAACAAGTCAGAGGTACTATCCAAAGGACACTCTGACAAAATACAAAACAAACTTAGGCATTCATCCAGCTGTAGCTCGAATGCCTTCTCTACATCATGTAAAAACAAATATTAGTGTCCCTCGACAAGAACCACTAAAAAAGTTTCAATATCCACCTCTAGAATAGTTGCTTCTAGCTCCGAGGAGGTGGATGGCTTAGGCACTTCTTTCAACTTATCATCCACACCAAGACGATAAGTTTTCTCAATAGCTTCTCTCTCTAATAGGAGATTCAAGGGTTCTTGAGGTGGTTCCTTTTTATCATTGACAAAACCACTTGTAAGAAGATGAGGGATCTCATGAGGAATTGGTTCTGGTTCCTCATTCACAAAGAAAATTGTGGCAGCAATGAATGAAAGATATTTTGCACCCATCTTGCGTTTCCTATTCAATCTCCTTCCTGCTTCCTCTACAATTACCTGGAACCGTTTCAATTGTTTTGCAAATGCCTCATCACCTTTGTGAATGTAGGTGAGAAGGCCACATGGAACCTAGGTTCCATTATATGGTGGTATTCCGATGGAGAAACGCAATATATGAACTTGCATATTTTGAAGTAGCTCCTCCAAAGCATCGGCATTCATTTGCACGGTTCCATGGAGGTCACGAACCTTGGAGAGAAGATCATATAGGTCATGTTGCCCTCTATAATCTGAATCCTCCAAAAATTCTAGAAACTTGTGGCGTGTGCTCTTAGTAGGTACAGAGGTGGAAGCCATAGCTTGCAAATGCGGACTGCTCTATCACTCAATGTAGTTGCAAAAGTGAGAAATGAGGAGAGAGGACTCCTATTATCACTTTTCTAGAATTTTTAAGTGATGGGTCCCACTTTCTTATAGAAGTGACTTTTCCTTAAATTAAAACATAAGATTCTTGGAAAGGAAAACTTTGACATTTGAGATCACATCAAAGAAAATAAACAATAAGAATGCTCTTTCAAGAAAAACCTTGAGAATGTACAGATACAAGTAGAATGTGGCCAAAATATCCTTGATGCAAATGTGAAAATTTTTTCATTGCAAAAATAGGTTTGTTTACAGGTTTCATAGTATCTTTACAAAAAAGAGCTATGACAATGAAATTTCAGTTCCATCCATGCTCCAATCTACAAGAACCTTGATTTTTCTTCCAATCTCTTTCCAATCTGTGGAAAATTCATAAAAGAGTAAAACATTTTCAAATCATGAACAATAGTGATAGATTAAGATATATATATATATATCTATATTTATATATGGAATACAGCTCTTACCTTGTTCCCTCGTATTCGAAATTTGAAATCATGAAGATCACCATACCATTGTTTGGTAACTTCACATTAATTTCAAATGAAGCTAAAGATCCCTCCGAGCTTTGCAAAGGTATCCACTCTCCTAGTTTACACATCCAACAATCATAATAAAATCTAATGTACAAAGAGGTGCGATGTTTTAAATAGTGAAACCCTATACCTGTGTCACCAATTCTACAACGACATCTATCCCCTTTTGACAATCCTTCTATAGAACCCCAGTTTTCCCCTAACAATCCTTCTACTACTTCCTATGTAATATCTTTACATAGGAACATTGCAGGAGTTTCTACAAAAGGAATGCCTTGAAATATGAAAACAAGCAATGGATTGGTAGATTCCAATGAAGACCTATTGATCTAGACAATCGTGTGAATTTCAAAGAGTTATGTATGTCCATCACCATCTTACGCTTGAAAGATGATATGGACAAAAATCAGGTTTGGCCCACTCTAAACTAAGAAGAGAATCAACTTTGATAATCTCCAACCTTCCATATTCACCATCTCTGGAAGGAACAATGTACTTGTGAGTGTAAAAGAAGATCCTTTCATGAATAAGTTTAGCAAGAGGTACATCTGGAACCATTAATGCCCCAATGTCTGCATGTAATGCTTTGAAAGTTCCTATAAGACTATGAAGTGGTTGCTCTTCCACTAAACTAGAAGGAAATATGATTGTAGCAATGAAAAACATATGAGATGAGTAATTAAGAAATTTAACACCATGAAGCATTGAAAAAATAGAAATACTCACAATGGATTGGATATCTAATTCTATTGGAGTTTTCTAACTTCATGGTTGAAACTGTGAATACATGTTGTACAATAGCAACCATCCCACCATGTGTTTGCTGCTTGAAGCCTAAGAGCTTACCTTTCCAATGAAGATCCAAATTTCCATGATCTCGAACACGATGAGGACCAAGTCCAGATCGCTGCATGTACACCGATGCACCTTTGCAAAACTCTTGTGGTAGCCAACTTCCTTCCATTGTTTTGATGTTGTGGCACGTCATTGTGTGAACCTGGTCTTTTGGTCTCCTATGAGCTCTAGAGCTTTCCATGGGAGTAAGAGTTGTTGTCATTGCTGCAAAAGTTGGGAGAATGGTAGGAGGAGAAACAACGCTTTTGTTGTATGGTATGGAGGGAATAGAGGTGAAAAAAATATGACTTTTTGGGTTTTGGGTATGAAAATGGGAGTTTGAAGAGGGAATGTAGAGTTTTTTGAGTTATTTTGAAAAAAGTCACTTTTTTAAATCAAAAGCATGCACCGATTTTGAATTAGAAGCCAAAAATAGCACTTTTGACCCTGAAAAGTGATATGGAGGTCATTTAATGGTATTATGATAAGTTTTACAACTTTTTAAAAATTTTGAAATTTTGGGTCCAACCTGATTATGAGATTTCTTCTCTCTCTCCAAGACAACCCTGAACATAGAGGAATCTTGTCCCCTCTTCCCCCTTCAACCTAGTAATTTATAGGGTATAGACAGTGGCCACTACCCTCTTCTGATTGGTCGATCACTAATCACTCCTTGAGCTAAAATGCCAATTCAAGGTTCACCTTTTTTCCTAATGTATTAGTAGTAGTAGTAGTAGTAGTAGTACGAGTAGTAGTAGTAGTAGTAGTAGTAGTAGTAGTAGTAGTAGTAGTAGTAGTAGTAGTAGTAGTAGTAGTAGTAGTGGTACTAGTAGTAGTAGTGGTACTAATAGTAGTAGTTTTCGTAGTAGTGGTAGTGGTAGTGGGTAGTAGTAGTAGTAGTAGTAGTAGTAGTAGTAGTAGTAGTAGTAGTAGTAGTAGTAGTAAGAACAACAAAAAAACAATCATGATATAGCTATCATTGCAAGAGTAGCAGTAAAAGTATTATTATTATTATTATTATATTTATTATGATTTTTATTAATATTATTATTATTA
>CM035439.1:18641604-18721604 GCA_020310875.1 Ceratopteris richardii | reverse complement strand
AGTAGTAGTAGTAGTAGTAGGAATTATGGCAAAAAATGCCCCAAAAGGTGCTTTTGCCTAATACAGATTAAGAGAATTGACAATTAATATCTTTGCATGTGTACAAATATATAACATTCTTATCTCCTTTAATCTTACAATTGTTTTTTTAGAAAATATGGTCTAAAGGCACGGTTAGTGTGATGAAAATTCTTGTATTCAATGAACAATTTCTTATTTTCATGCAAAACATAGATATTTTGCACACCACACAGTGAAAATCTTTAAATTTCCAAGAAAGAAATGATTTTTTGAAGATACAAAATATCTTTGGTTTCACAAAATTCTATAATATTTTTGTCATAGTTTATACATCAAATCAAAAGTTTGCAAAGCTCTTCCAAGTGTAGAATGTTTTTTTTTGTATAAATACTCATGAAGTTTGTGAATCTCAATGTCCAGCTTTTAGCATTTTCTATAATTTTGTGAGTGTTCGAATGGCTTATACTTCTCTCCGTCCTTCCAATCATGTAACATCATGTGAGGTTTATAACAGAGGAGATGATTCCTTATGGAAACCTCTTCTTGTGCAGCTAAATGATTGGGTGAATAAGCTTCCTAGTTGGAGAGGTTCCCATAGAGTGAACCAAGTTAGAAGAGACAACAAAAAAAAACCATTAGAAGGTCGTATTATCTATTTCAAGTTAAAGACACATGGCTGGTGTACAAGACATCAGTATGAGTACACTCCTAAATATCTCGTGCTAAACAACTAATTGCAATTCCTATCATATTGTAAGTCAAGTTTAAGAATGCTCTTTTATCATTTTTAGTTGTTGTTGTATTACAAGCTATCTATTTCTGTCATATAGGTATTTTTCCTTCTAATGTTGAAGTGTGACAACCTATTGAATGTGTAACAGGACATTCAAAGTTCTTCATAAGGATTATGCATAACTTTTGTATGCAAATAAATCTATTCAAGTTTTCAATAGCATTCAATTATTCGTCTATTTGCAGATTGTGAGGTACCAACAGAGAGGAGTGCTTATGGAAATCTTGTACATCTATCTACTCCTTGCATCTCTTCATTAGATTGGGATTCTCCTGATCAATGGACAATTTCAAGTTTTTTTGTAAAAAATGAAAGAGGACATTCAAAGGGCAATGTCACTCTACCAAATTTCAAGATTCAATGGTTTTTGCCTATTCACGTTTTTGTAGCATGTTTTAAAAACATGGTATTATAGAAAAGAAAACAGAATGTGGTTTAATATGTGAGTCTCAATATCAAAGATTGATGATTTTTTAGGTAGGGAATATGATAGCAAAGAAGTTCAAAAGCTAGGAGACATCATTTTATGTAAAGTTAGTCCAAATTCTCTTACAATTTCATATCAAATATCTCGACAGTCTTTGGTTTTAGGATATGACTATAGAAGGTGGAAAAAAAAATCTTGGAATTTGAATGCCCTTTGATTCATAGGAGAGCTATCTAGAATTGCATTACTTGCCTAACACGCAAAGTGATCAAGTTCCAACCCTTGAGAACGTCACTAGTCTTGCCCTCTTTCTTCCGCTAGAAATTTTGAAGGAAACAAAGACATAGTGTTCAATACATTTGTCTCGTTTTTTTATGTAAACTCTTTATATTCATTTTCGCAATGTTTTGGTTAATATCATTGTTGAGGAAGGTTTATATTGTGCAAAGAGTTACAAAATTTCTCGGGATGATAAATATTATTCTTTCTTATGTAAACTGTGCATATCATATTGGTGTTGTTTTGGGATATTTCTATTGGTCAAAAACTTAAATCATTTTTGTGCAAGGTTTCTATTTTTCTAAGACATTCCCCCAAATAAATTGGTCAAGAAAAGGATAAAGAAATAATCCATGTAAGTGATTAACCTAAATATAGCATTAAAGTATAGATATATTACAAAGTGAAGAATCTTGGAGCACACGACCAATTCAAGTGAGAGGGGCCATCGAAGGTTCTCTGACCACCCTAATGGCTTGAACTAGTTGTGTCCTTCTTTTTAATCTTAATGGATATTCTATCAAAGGGCACAACCAATTCAAGCCATTAGGACCATTTGAAGTTCCCTGATTGCTCTCTTTGCTTGAGTCGATCGTGACTAAATTAATAGTGAGAAGCAAGGAATAGAACATCAAGGGAAGGAATATTACAAAAACAAGAAGATTGGAAGGCATGACCAATTCAAGAGATAAGGGTCATTGGAGGTCCTTAGATTGGCCTAATTACTTGAATCGGTCATGTCCTCCAATCTTCTCCATTTTCCTTCACAAGCCCAAGTTTTCACTTCACAACCACATGATTCAACATATATGATGAACCACATATCATCTATGTTGGTCTCTTGACTTATTTATTAGTGAGAAGCAAGGAATAAAGCATCAAGGGTCTGAATATGTAAAAACCAAAAATATTGAAAGACACAACCAATTCAAGTGATTAGGTCCATTGGAGGTTTGACACTCAAAGCCTCTATAATTGTTTCTATAAGATTTGTGATAATTGTCCTTCTGAATTCAATCACATAGATACAAGAAGTTACTTGTTGCCTTATGATCTTAAGAAGTTTATCTAGTCTGAACCACACCTCCATTCTTTTTTTTTCTATTCTAGATTTCCTTTTACATTTGTCGTACCCTCACAAAATTGTTCCAATTCCACATTGCATTGAGTTGTTTTCCATCGCTCTTGCTAAAGAATCGTCTTGCTTTTGCACCTCCCATTGACACATCCTATAGTACATCACCTGCATTTTGTGAAAGGTTTGGATCTTTTCTTAGATGAACATCACCTCCATGAGATCCAATTTTTAAAAGTAGAGCTTCACTTTTTTTATGCATTCATCTCCAAGAGCTGAAGGCTTCATGGAATATGCATAATCCAAGTGAAGGCAAACCAACTTATCAATCATCGTTTACTCTGCATGCAATGTACATATGTGTCATTTCTCAATTCTCTAGAAAGTATGGGATCCCAACTCATGGCAGAAGATGAGTAGTTATGTAGATTAGCATTTTGTCTAGAAGGATCTTCTCCAACCTCACGTCTAGTAGTCCACCCTCTTGTACCTAGACTTTGCATGCACTACAAACAAGGGTACTTGCAATTTGCAGCCCCGCTTATACCAAATATGCATTTTAGATTCTTTAAGTCTCCACTCAAATGACACTTAATTTAAAAGCTTCCACAATGGTTAACATTCAACATTTCTCCTGAATGATGCCTTTGGATAACATTTGGAATGTCTCTCTATAGAACAACCACTTAAGTGTTTATGATTCTTAGATAGAACTTGAGCACACCCAACCCACCATAACTCCATTACTGATTGTACTTTGAGAGACGGAGTATCAAGTACCCAGGGCTATAGTCTAAAGCTATATTCATTAGTGCAATACTTATTCTCTCCATCTTTTGATATTTTTTAATTTGACTTTCATCAAGTTTTATTACAAATTCCAAAATCTAGAACATTAATGTTCATTTATATTATGAAACTAACCATGTATGTTGGAAACTTTTTATATCTACCCATATATTGTTAAACACAATGTACGTGAAATGTAAAGTTTGTTTTCCTACCTCATAAGGCATGTTACCATGATGTGTTTATAATCACCAAATATAGACATGATTTCCTTATTCAAGTAGAGCCATTACTTTCTTACATGGAGTTGTATGCAATCCAAAGCATTTTACTTTATTAATTGTAAGAAATTCACATCAAACTTTTGAAATTGCTCTATAACCCTTTCTACTTACTCCAACTCCATCAAAAACCTCCTGAAATTTGAGATGGTTCTAGCAACAAATTCATTTCTTTCATGATTTTTAAAAAAATAAAGCGTTTCAATCATGAAATTTCATTTAGTTTCAAGAATTTTAAAACATAATTCTAATGCAACAACCTAAGGATTACGACCACCACATGCTAGAGAGATGACTCTCCTCCCAACCTTACGCATGTATATATAGCTGCTTGAATCAAGGAGGACCACAAATGTAACTAGAGTCCACAAGTGCATGTGCAATCTCCTCCACTCCTTTAGTACCTTCCACTAGAGTCCACTAGTGGTTGGTGTACTAGCCTCTCGAGTTAAATGTCTCAAGCATCAAGTTAACTCATGTTGACTTGAGTTAGAAGGCTCTAGAGCTTCTTGGACAAAACTCTCTCCCCATGCTCCCCATGGGAGTTGAACCCAAGTCCTCCTCCTTCACAACCATGAGACTTAACCACTAGGCTAAGTGGATTACTTGAATATGAGAGCACATGAACTTATGCTTGAGTCTATTCTTGAGATATTTGGTCCTATAGACGAGTGACCAAACAGTGTCCGATTCCAGATCTATCTGAACCGATTAGACCCTTAGATCATAGACTTACTTTATTACATTCTTCCCCCCTTGGAAAATATTTTTGTCCTTGAAAATAGAGCTATACATTAGGAAAAAAGGTGAACCTTGCATGGGCCTTGTAAGGATCCCTAATTTTTAGGGATTAAGGAGCTTCAAATATGAGTAAAATAATGCACATCAAACCACTAGTGGTATTGGGAGTAAAATATTATTTCTTGAACCATCAACTTTGAAGTCAAAAAGCGTCTGCATCCGTGACCTTTGGATGGCTTAAATCGATGGCCTATATTGATTTGCGTAAGAATCTAGAGAGAGAATCCATTTAAATTCGTGGGAATAAAGGCAAGAGTGTGCAGAGTCTCTGCACAAATCTTGGCCATTACATTTTTGTATGATCCAACGGATCCCCGCTAATGGGGCTGATCCTTTTTCGGGGATGCATCCTGGCCGTCCAATTTGAAGATCATCTGATGGCTGCCTTTAAAAGGCGCCTTCCTCTTTAATGCGATGCATTTGGACCATCGGATCGAGGCCCGATCCAAAGGCCAGAAAACGAACGCGCCCAATCTTCCATGGATTCAAGCGAGACCGTCCGATCAAGGAGCCAATCCAACAGTTCATTGCAAAAGGCGTTTTTTCTCATCATTGCTTTGTTCCCAACCATTTGATCTCAAGCCAATCCAATGGTCCACATTCATAGACGCCTTGACTTTTGGCATTTAACGTTGGCCCTTAGATCTTTGAAGAATCCAACGGATCTAAATGTTTTTCGACTTTTCCAAAACCATTCTTTAAAGAAATCCACTGATTTTACATGGTTTTTGAATCTTTGACCAGACAAAAACAAGGGATGCCTAGCCTATGTGATTGAGGGACTAGACTGTGGCCACCACCCTCTTCTCATTGGTCCATCACTAATCACTCCTCAAGCTAAAAGGCCCATCCAGGGTTCACCTTTTTTCCTAATGATACACGCTTAAGGCATCCCTCGAGCCTCATGTTCTAAAACTTGAAGAACATGGTCATGTTCTAAAACTGGAAGAACATGTCTCATCTCTGTGGTGGCGTCCCTGCCCAAATGATTCAAAACACTATCTCATGTTGCATTTTGATGAACTGATCAAAGTAAAAACTAGTGAAAGAATAATAAGGGTGGATCTAAACACATCCCCGGCCAATTCATAGTTTTTGGATGTGTGATCTAGGCACAAACATGTGAACTAGTGGATTCAAATTACTAGTCCACATCTAGGCATAAGTGGTGCATGGACTTAGTAATAAAGGTGGGATTCTTATTCATTGCAAGACTTTAAGAACAATTGATTCACTTGAATTTGTTTTGGAAAACTAGAAATTTGGTTGTCTCAAACATCTATCTTAGATGTTTGTACAATGGTTTACTTTGATCCAACAGTTACTTGATTTTTTTCACCCGGCTAGAGGGCTATTTTGTCCAAATGGGTTAAAAAATCCAATGTAAACTGTAGGAGAAATTTTAACATTTTGGTTGAGTCAACCATACTAACTTGACCAATACAAATTCACAATGAAAATTGTCCAACTTAGGACACTTTTCTCAAAGACTTTAACTGAAAGTTCTTGGGAATTGCCAATCTGATGAGCAATTCCTAACCTCTCTATTCTAGAGTATAATGGACTTTAGGAAATCTTTTATGCTATAACTTGAAGCAAGCTCAAATAAATAAGTCCACTTAGACTTATTATCTTTTGAAGATTGGATGTTCAATTTAGTTATCTAATTCTAACCAGCTAACCCTGGTCTTTTGCAAAAGGAAGTAGATACCATGTCTGAGCCAATTCCAAAAGTTTTGAAAAGCAGAAAGAAATAGCCAACTCAAACTTCGAAAATACGTAAACTTGCTATGAGTCAAAGTCTAGATGACTTAGACTTTAACTTCTCAAAGATCTGTTTCAACAAGATATTGAAGCATTTTTTCTATCTTTAAGAGAAATAAGCTAGATTCTCAAAAATATTCAAAGCAAATAAAAAACATCATCCAACCACAAGATACTAGTGTGGTAACCAACATCAGTGTGTCGACCCACTAAGGTTCTATTGATGAGTTTTGTATTCAAAATAATGCTTTACTTGAGACTAAGTTCATGTCATATTTAGTCTTTCTAACTCGTTACTAGGAATGCAATTCTTGTGCATTTCTTTGAGTCAAAAGAGTGAATTTACCAAGTTACACTAGGAACTTGATGCTTGTCTTAGTCAATCAAATCCTTAGTTTGAAAAGATCAACTCAAAATCAAAGTCCAACTTCTTTCAGAAATTTATGAAATATTTCTGAATTAACAACATTTTATCTTGAAGTGTTTCAAGAAGATCTTGGAAGTTACTTACTTCATATCTTCAGTTTTCTTTATCTTGAAGTTATCTTGAAGTATTTTGAGATACTACTTTTATCCTCCTTGAATTAAACTTCTTCTTTGAAGTCTTAATGCTCTTGAGGATCAAACCTAACTTCAAGATCTAAACTAAGACTAAAAGATAATTATCATCCTACGGTTAGCAACCTGAGTATTAAGTCTGGTGTCCCATACCACCCTATTTTATAGTCACATTAATATGTGGGTGATATTTATCCGAAAGTCAAAACATATCTTAATAGAGAACCTTCTTGCTTCAATTCTTGATAAGAATTTTGAAGTTTCAAGCATTATCTCTAACTAGATATTCTAGGTTTTGATTCCTTCACATGATCGTCTCACAATCATGTGCTTTGTCTTGGAAACTTGAAAACCTCTGACAGAATATCAATTCTTCGTTGCTAGGGTTTTCAAATAAAAACCAATTAGAATTCCAAGTACTTTAATTTTCTCAAATTCAAGTTCAATTGGTTTATTCTTGACCAATTTTGTAGTGACAAGAGCTTCTGACTTCTTGTCTTTAGATTCCTTTCTTTACTGATGCTTTAGGTACCTACCCCAAGAACTTTATATAGGAATCTCTCTTCTACTTAAGTCTTAAGCATCCACTCATGCTCTTTGGATTTGTATCAAAAATCTCTTTAAGGATAGGCAAACATTATGTTTTACCTTCCATAGACTTAATTACCATCGACACGGTTGCAGACTATATTCTTGGAATATCTACTATGTTCAAACTTGAAATAGCTTACTATTTCGATTGCCAATACTTGGACAAACTTCACAATAGTTCTAATTGCAATTATCCTGGATAACCATGGCCAAGATTGTTCAAGTCTTGTTGATCATGCAATAATAATAAAGACGTTGTCTTTATCATTTAAGATCTCTAGAACTATCTATTAGAAGATCGTCATGTTCTGGGTCCTATCATATAGTACGAATCTATGTGTATTTTGGGAAGATTTCATGAATCAATTAAGATCCTCTACTTGGAACGTATACCTTCCCAAAAATAAGTTCATCTGGAACATGGTAGGAGAATGATCTCACATGGAATAGAATTCTTGACTATTTCATTTTAGTGTTTCTCTTTTAGGAAATATCTCAATTCTTAAAAGTCACTTACCGAGGTTCCATCGTGAGATACGAATCTTGAAAGCACAAAGAAACTTTTTAGAAATTACGAAATCTTCTAAATAGAAGAGTGCTCATGGAACATGGAAATATAGCTGAAGTTATCATCCAATCTTGGGATGCTTAAGAAGTTACATTTACGTAACTAATCAACTAAAGCTTATACGCATGACTTTCTAAATACATCCGGGACTTAGAGTCATCATACATCACAAAAAGTTTGCAAGTAACCAAGAAAATTTAATACTTAATTTTCTCCTAGTGCCTACTTATACCTAGTAAGACATCAAACATACTTAATTATCATTAAGTATTTGTCTTTTTTGAGTGAGAAACAAACCATGATCTTTGTAGACAACTTCCAAACCTAGGAAGTAGGTAGGTGAACCCAAATCACTTATCTTGAACTCTTCTCTCATCTAATCTTTGATCTTCTTCATACCATCTGCATCATTTGCTGTCAATATAATATCATCTTCATATACACATAAGCAGATGATCTCAGAATTACTCTTTTTAATAAAAAGTGAAGGATCTACCTTCTTGGTTGAAAGCCTTTGTCCTGCAAGAATGAAACAAGCCTGAAATTCCAAGCTCTTGGGGCTTGCTTGAGACCATACAATGCATTGTTAAGTTTACACACATAATCAGGATAAACTTGATTCTCAAACCTAGGTGGTTGTGCCATATATACCTCTTCTGTTATCCAACAATTCAAGAATGCATTCTTTACATCTAGTTGAAGTATCTTCCAATTCTTGGAAGAAGCATTACTAAGTAACACTCTGATTGTAGGCATCTTAGCTACAAGAGAACAGGTTTCTTCATAATCAACTCCTTGAGTTTGTGCAAAGCTTTTTTCTACAAGTCTTGCCTTATATATAGAACCATCAAAATTCTTCTTAAGCTTGTAGACCCATCTTGAGCCTATTACCTTCATAGATGAAGTCTTGGGCACCAAATCCCAAGTGTTGTTTTCCTCAAGTGCTTCAATTTCTTCCTTCATTGCATGCTTTCATTCTATTTTTTCTTTGGCCTCTTCAAATGATGATGAATCCTCTTGGTTTATGTCCTGTGCTATGTAGATAGAATGTTTAGTTACTAATGAGATGTCAAACCCATACCTTTCTAGTTTTTCCTTTTCCTTCATAGATCTTCTTAGGCCATGATGTGGTGATTCTGCCTCATCTCCAAGTTCCTGTAATTTTGCTTTACCTTTAGACTTCCATGCTTTGATCTTTTCCATCTGAGATTCTTCATCATCCTCTGAGGTGTCTTGTTCTTCAATCTTTCCTTGTTCTCTACCAAGCTTTGGAAAATCTTCTTCAAGATCATATGGTAAATTGACCTTCGTGCATGAATCTTCATACCATGAATTGTTCTCATCAAAAACTACATCTCTGCTTAACAAGAATCCTTTGTTGGTAGGATTGTATAACCTGTAGCCCTTTTGATTGTTGTCGTATCCAATGAATATGCAACTTTCTGCCTTTGGATCCATCTTGCCTCTAACCTGTAAAGGAACATGAGCATAAGCAATGCAACCAAAAATTTTACAATGATCTAAGCTTGGTCTTCTTCCATTCCAAGCCTCATATGGAGTCATCCCATCAAGGGATTTTGAAGGCACCCTGTTAATGAAGTAAGTGGCTGTAGATACAGCCTTAGCCCATAGATAATTAGGCAAATGCTTTTCATTTAACATGGACCTTGCAGCTTCAACAATTGTCATATTCCTTCTTTCTACCACTCCATTTTGCTCAGGAGTGTATCTTGTAGTTACCTCTCTTTTGATTCCTCTTTCTTGAAGAAAAAAATCAAACTCATGGGAGAAGTATTCTCCCCCTCCATCTGAAGCCTTTTTAGTGATTTACCTATTTGATTCTCCACAAGAGCCAAATATCTTTTGAAACATTAAAATACTTTATCTTTATGTTTCATAAAGAATAGGATAGTCCATCTGCTGCAATCATCAATAAAGGAGACATAATACCTTGATCCAGATATTGAAGCTTCCTTGCTAGGTCCCCATACATCTGTATGAACCAACTCCAAGAGATCTCCATGCATATAACCTTTCTTCATGAATGGTAACATGTGAGACTTTCCAAATTGACATGCACTACACTTATAAATCATATGTTGTTTTAACAAGTTAGTGAGTCCAAGTACACTTTAGTCCCTGCAAATTTGCTTTAATCACCTTTCACCAATATGTGCTAACCTTTTGTGCCATACTTCCAATTTTGTGAGTGTCTGACTACCATAATTAAAGAGAGCAATGTTTCTAGTGTCTTGTAATTCAAATGTGAACAATCTACCTATCTTTTCACTTTTTGCAATTCTTCTGAATCCTTGACTTGGATCTTCAACAAATGCTCCTGCTTTTGTGAACCTGACTTGCAACCCTTTCTCTACTATCTGCCCAACACTTATCAAATTCTTTGTAATGGTAGGGACATAGAATACCTTACTGAGTAGGTTGATGTTTCCATCAGGTGCTTTGACATTTCCTATTTTCTCCACAAGGTGTCTTGTATCATCTCCTCCTTGTACCTCATGCTTATTCCTTGGATCTTCTAAATCTGATAGGAGTGCCACATTTCCTGCCACATGATTTGAACAACCTGAATCTATGTAGAAAACATGCTCATGAGATTTACCTTGTGGCATAGCCATGTTCATTATCAATAATGAATCCTCTTTGTTTGAGTCTTCTGTGTAGTTATTGAAGTCTCTCCTTCCTTTGTAGCCTTCTTGATAGTTTGAATGATTGTAGTTGTTGTAGTTGCCATGATAATTGTTGAACCTTCCTCTTGAGTAGCCATAACTTCCTCTAGTGTATCCTCTTCCTCTTTCATTCCTGGAATTCCTAAAGCAATTTTCAGTTGTATGATTAGTTAGTCCACAAATAGAACATGGGTTGGAGACTTGGGATCTCCCGCTGCCTTGTCTACCTCCTCTTCCTCTACCACCGCCATGTCTTCCTCTACCTGCATAGTTAACTTGATATGTACCTGCTTCGTCATCCACTTTCTTTTCCTTTCCTTTGTTATCTTTGGACTTGCTTTTATCAGTGTATACAATTGAAGATTGATTACCTTTAGAGATTTCTCCATTTTTTATAAGCTTTGCCTCTTGAGTGAGTTATTGTCCAATGACTGTATTGAAATCAGGTACATGCAAGTCTATGTACAAATCCATAGCTGTGGTGAATGCTTCCCACTTGTCATCTCCTTTCCATCTGACCTGCCTTACAATTTTCTCTTTGTCTATTACCTCTCCAATGCTTCCCAACTGTTTTGCTATGTCCTTGAGCTTTGTGACAAAATGAGTCACATTTTGTTTGGGAGCCTTCTTGAGAGTTGTGAGATCCAACCATAGTTGATGCTTCCTAGCTTTAGTACTTGAAGAGAAGAAAGCTTCAAGTGCATCCCACACTTCCTGTGATGTCTTACAACTTCTAATGTGAGGCAACAAAAAATCTCAGATAGAGTTCAGGAGATAAGACCTTGCAAGAGCATCCTTGGAGCACCATGTGCTCAATCTTTCTTGCTCTTCTTGTGTTGGTTGACTTTTGTTCCTGAAACTTGGAATAACTTCATCTCTAGCCACATAACCATATAAACTTCTACCTTGGAGATAAGCTTCCATTCTTAATGACCAAGCTGAGTAGTTACCTCTGTCGAATTTGTCGATTGATGAAGGAAATCCATCTGCCATCCTTGCTCTGATAGTGAAGAGATGGATATGTATGTGCTTGAAGATGAAGAGGTGTTGCAAAATCCTTGATCTACCCTTTTAGCTTGCCAATGGTAAGATTCTTTCACTTTTACATTAAGTAAAGTCTTCAAAAGTTACAAGAGGTAGTTCACAAGTGAACTTTACATTGTCTTCATCTTCAGGCTTCTTCTTTGAATTTGTGGGACTCAAGCCAATACTTAGGCTTGCTATAGACTTGCTCCAACACACTACTACTACTACTACTACTACTACTACTACTACTACTACTACTACTACTACTACTACTACTACTACTACTACTACTACTACTACTACTACGACTACTACTACTACTACCCGCTTCTAAAGTCATTGCTATTACCACAAATATCTCCATTGCTACTACTATAACTATCAGTATTTGTATTTCTAAATAATAATTCTACCGCCACAACTACTACAGATATTATTAGTGTTATTCATAGTGCTACTACTACTTCTAGTTCTTCTACTACTACTACTACTACTACTACTACTACTACTACTACTACTACTACTACTACTACTACTACTACTACTACCACTACTACTACTGTTGCGGCTACTACTATTGATATTGCTATTGCTTTCACTACCACCTTAATTGCAAATATAAATATCATTACAATTTCTACTACGACCTCTATTACTATTGCAATTATTATTTCAGTTGTTGTTATTGTTACTCCTACTAAGAGTAGTGGTATTGTTATTGAATAACTACTTCTCCTTCTACTACCATTGTGACTACCAATACTACTACTATTTTCTATTGAACCAAATACTATTGAGGCTATTGCTATTGTTACTACTATTTCTCTTACTAATAATACTACTACCACCACCACTACTACTACTACTACTGCTGCTGCTGCTGCTGCTGCTACTGCTACTGCTACTGCTACTGCTATTGCTGCTACTGCTACTGCTATTGCTACTGCTACTGCTATTGCTGCTACTGCTACTGCTATTGCTACTGCTACTACTACTACTACTACTACTACTACTACTACTACTACTACTACTACTACTACTACTACTACTACTACTACTACTACTACTAATGCTACTGCTACTCCTACTGCTAGTGCTACTGCTTCTACTACTACTGCTACTACTATTACAGGTGCTACTATTGCTACAACGTTTACTATTACTACTACTACTACTACTACTACTACTACTACTACTACTACTACTACTACTACTACTACTACTACTACTACTACTACTACTACTACTACTACTTTTACTATTGCTACTACCATTGCTACGTTGCTGCTACTGCTACTACTACTACTACTACTACTACTACTACTACTACTACTACTACTACTATCACTACTGCTATTGCTAGTGCTAGTGCTATTCCTATTGATACTACTATTTCTATTGATACTACTATTCATATAGGTGTTGTTGCTGCTACTACTACTACTACTACTACTACTACTACTACTACTACTACTTCTACTACTACTACTACTACTACTACTACTACTACTACTACTACTACTACTACTACTACTACTACTACTACTATTACTTCTACTACTACTACTACTACTAAAGCCACTACTATTGCCATTGACACTACGAGAATTGCTAGTGTTGGTATTTCTATAGTTATACTACCACTAAAACTACTACTGATATTACTAGTGTTACTGATAGTTCTATCACTACTGTTATTGCTGCTCCCACTACTACTACTACTACTACTACTACTACTACTACTACTACTACTACTACTACTACTACTACTACTACTACTACTACTACTACTACTACTACTAATAATAATAATAATAATACTACTACTACTACTACTACTACTACTACTACTACCACTACCACCACCACCACTACTACTACTACTACTACTACTACTACTACTACTACTACTACTACTACTACTACTACTACTACTACTACTACTACTACTACTACTACCACTATCACTACTATTGATATTGCTTTTGCTATCTATACAATTGTTATTATTCCTATTATAAGTGTTATTACTATTTTTACTACCAGGTCTATTACTATTGCAATTATTGTTTCCACTGTTACTACTACTCCTACTAATACTAGTGCTATTGTTACTGAGTAACTAGTTCTAATACTACTACCATTATGACTTTCAATACTATTATTCTTTTTTATTTGTACAACTACTAGTAAGGCTATTGCTATTGTTACTACTATATCTATTGTTACTGCTACTACTACTCCATTAAGTGAAAAATGGCCAAAACTCACTTGTGTAAGGATTTCAATTAGTTGTGCTTAATCTACATTATTCTTGTCAAATCCTTTTAAAAAACTCTGTGTAGATTCATTTAAAATGTATCTCACACAAAAATATTTGTTATGGAAGAGAGAGGAAGTTCCTGTGAAAATCATGAAAGGTGATATGCCTCAATGTTTTTTGATCATCGAGCCGTTATTGATTTTGAAGTTTTTCCTCTTATTCTCTGACCTATATAATGTGTGTTCAGGATGTTCTACATTTTTAACTCTACTCTCCATAGGAGACCTGCTTCTCTCTTCCTCATATTTCTAGACACTCTCGTCATGGAGAACCTCAATTCAAACATATTCCTTGAACTTTCATCTAGCCAAACTCTATGTGATAGGTTCCATATCAATATTGCCATCATTCATGAGTATTCAACAACAAGAAATGTATTCTAAAGAGCTCTACAATCTTGTCAAGTTGATGGATTGTGCGAAGAAGGAAAAAAGCATATCTATATATGGAAAGATGGTGTTGTATATCCAATTGATCCAGAAACTAGAAGATATCAACCTTTTGATAATCTTCATGATCTCATTAAATTTGTAGGAGATGGGGATGATGGTTTATGTGGCTATTGTTCAAGGCTATGTGAGTTTTCAAAGAACTATATGCAATACATAAACTATCTACAAAATGTACTACATCAAAGAGACTAACATCAAAGAGATCTAAAACAAAAGTTTTCACATTTGTCTCCTCAGTTAGAAGCTTTCAAAGAAATGAAAGAAACTCCTATAAGATTGAGAATGTGTTAAAAATTAGTAAAGCCTTTTTTAGATTTGACTTAAAAATCTAGCCATTACAAAAAAGAGAATGAAAATTGTAACGAGATCATGTAACAAATGTGCTATGTTTAAACATGTTGGAAGCTTTGCGAACATATTTTTTGTAATGAAATTATGAGTTAGATGTAATAAAGTAAGTATATGATCTAAGGGTCTGGCCGGTTCAGATAGATCTAAAATCGGACACCATTTGGTCACTCATGTGTAGGACCAAAGATCTCAAGAATAGACTCAACCATAAGTTCATGTGCTCTCATATTCAAGTAATCCACTTAGCACCATGGTTAATTCTCATGGTTGTGCAGGAGGAGGTCTTGGGTTCAACTCCCATGGGGAGCATGGGGAGAGAATTTTGTCCAAGAAGCTCTACAACCTTCTAACTCAAGTCAACGTGAGTTAACTTGAGTCTTGAGACACTTAACTCAAGAGACCAATACACCAACCACTAGTGGACTCTAGTGGAAGGTACTAAAGGAGTGGAGGAGATTGCACATGCACTTGTGGACTCTAGTTACATTTGTGGTCCCCATTGATTCAAGCAGCTATATATACATGCATAAGGTTGGGAGGAGAGTCATCTCTCTAGCACGTGGTGGTCCTAATCCTTAGGTTGTTGCATTAAGCAGCTATATATACTGGGATAAGGTTGGGAGGAGAGTCATCTCTCTAGCACGTGGTGGTTGTAATCCTTAGGTTGTTGCATTGGTATCAAATCTCTAGGCAAGCTTTCATGGTGACCTTGCTAGGATCATCATCTTCCTCATGATTCCATGGTGACCTTGTAGATCTAGCATCCTGTCGAAAGCCTCATGAGAACCTTGATACGATTTCTAAGTCTCCACACGGAATTGAAATCTTGCCTTATGCATATGTCTTTCAGCTCTTTGCTTTTCGTGTGTTTCTTTCGGTCTTCCGAGATCTTCTTTTGCAAAAAGATTATTGGAATTATGACACAAGTGCCAAGGGGTATTGATCCCATGACCTGTTCATGTACAGATCATCGTTCTATCCATGAAACAAAGGCACTATCACGTTCTCATTGTTCTGCGCATTCAATTAGGATGATTAACATCTCGTTGAAAGCTTCTTCAACGCAAGCAAAAAGGGAGAAAATGGGAACGGGGAGGGTTGAAACTTGCGACATTCCCAATTCAGAGACTTTGTCTTATCCAAGAGCGCAGGCAGGATGATACAACTTTATTTCAAGCACTGCAGAAGTATAAACAATAAAGATTATCAGCAGCGAGGCCATCAATAGAGGGTGCCAACGCGGGTTCAAACCCGTGACGCAATAAGCTTCTTGCTCAGGAGCAAAAGAGAGAAGTGCCACCTTTGGTGGTATCAGGGAATCGAAACCACGAAATCATCATTCAAAATGAAGTCATCTATCAGCAGCATGCCCGGATCATTATGATTCAAGCTTTTCTTCATCAAGATTTATAAACTGTTGTAGACTTCTAGATCATGAACAAGGAAAAAGATATTCCTATCGGGTGGAACTTGAGCTAGAGATTTCTAAATCTCTGCAAATACACGCGTTCACTTGTACCACTGGATCAAACTTGTTTGATGTTTATTTCTCTCTCGGCTTCTACACATCCTTAATGCCTCACCCAGAAGTCTAAATTATCAAAGAGAAAACAAGATCTGCAGTGGGTGCTCACGGGTATCTCTTGGGCTTCCATCCTTATTTGTTAGACCAAGGTCAAGTAAGTAGAGAATGGTTCATCCAGAGGATCAATGGAAGGACGTAGCTAATTGGGAGATAAGTATTTTTCAGTTTCTACTTGGCCTTAATGCTTCATTTATCTTGTTTTCATTAGTCTACACTTAATCCTAGATGCACATTGAAATAGCCAAGATTTCAATCGATTAAGTGTAGATTAGGATAATGAAAACAATCCACTTCTCATTCTAGACATTAGTTTGCATTAAGGAAAGACTTGGTTAAAAAAAAAGGATCCTTGTGCATCAAAGAATGTATTTTGGTAGTTATGTACATATATATATATATATATATATATATATATATATATATATATATATATATATATATATATATATATATATATATATATATATATATATATATATATATATATATATATATATATATATATATATATATATATATATATATATATATATATATATATATATATATATATATATATATCGAGATTTTGTTTCCATTAAGTAAGCTTTTTATTGCACCACAAGGATATGTTTTTATATCATAGTGCATAAGGACAAAGGAAAGGATATACATGCATCAAGATTGCATGATATACATTCTTAGTACAAGGAAAAGTCATGCATCAAGCTCATGCATGATTGCATTATTTTCTGGGCATGCAAAGAACATGCATGCATATGCATGTGAGCATATGGACTTGCATGTAGGTACATGCATTTGCATGATAGAATAGAATGCTGTTTGCAAGTAGATAGATGTACTCTCTTAGTATTTAGCTTATTTTATAAAGCTCACGGCTTGACATTAGGGAAGACAGAGGACTAGTTAGTTGCAAACACATGTAAGTTCTAGTTTGCAGCTCAAGTAATTAGTCGATTCCTTCCCAAGTTGATACAGTACATTAAGGACATGTTGGCAAAATTCAAGATGCAAGATTGTAAGATTGCAGGTACTCCAATGGAGGTCAATCACAAATTGAGCTCACATGAAGGTAAACTCATAGAGGACATCACATCATATCAAAGTCTAGTGGGTAGTCTCAACTATGCCACATTGACAAGAGTAGATATATGTTACAGTGTGAGTGTGATAAGTCAATTTATGCACACACCAAGGAAACCACACATGGATGCTACCAAAAGGATTCTCAAGTATCTCAAAGGAACCATAAACGAAGGACTTTATTATCCTTATGTATCTGATTTAGGTTTGAAGCTATTTTCTGATGCAGATTGGGCTAGTTCCAAGGAAGATAGAAGGAGCACTTCAAGATATTTTACTTTTGCAGGTTCAAAGCTTATTTCATGGTCCTCCAAGAAGCAACCTACATTTTCTCTTTCTTCCATAGAGGCTGAGTACACATGTCTTGCCATAGCTACTCAGGAAGCTATGTGGATGAAGACATTATTCATAGATCTTGGATTGGAGTTTGGAACTCCAACTATTTTTAGTGACAATATGACTTCTATTCATTTGGCTCCTAATCCTATTTTTCATGCAAGGACTAAACATATTGAAGTTCATTATCACTATGTACGAGAGAAGTTTCTAAGCAAACAGATTCAAATACCATATGTGTCCACTCATCAACAATGTGCAGATATTCTAACCAAAGCATTGGATGGTACAAAACTTTGCAAATTCAATGCTATGATAGGTTTGCAGGTAATATTGGAAGATTGAAGACCTCAAGCGTACTTGGCTTGAGGGGGAGCTATTGGAGCAAGTCTATGACAAGCCTAAGTATTGGCGTGAGTCCCACAAATTCAAAGAAGAAGCCTTAAAATGAAGACAATGTAAAGCTCACTTGTGAACTATCTCTTGTAACTTTTGAAGACTTTACTTAATGTAAAAGTGATAGAATCTTAAGTGGTTGAGTCCACTTGATCAAAAAGGGAAATAGGAGCCACGAATTTGTGATTTGTGGTAGATAGAGAATCAAATCAATGACTAATTGATTGGAGAGTGATTGAGGGAAGTTAGCCACCCAAGCTCAACTATAAATAGATGGTAGCTTTAGTCGTGGTTAGAGAGACCTCAGAGAAGACCTCGAAGAGCTGAGCTTTATGCCATATCAAGGTGTGGTTTCAAGGCACACATATGTATCAATAAGTCCATTGTGTTGTGAAATAAAATATACTTTCATTTTCATGATCATTTAAGTTCATATTTCCATGTTCTTTTGAAGTGTACTACTCACTGCCATATCTCGCAGTTTTCTCAGTCAGATTGCAGAGATGGTTTTCTGAGCTTGGTGCATCATTTTCAGTGATTTAATTTGGTAAAGTTAGCTCTATAAGATTACTATATGCTCACCAATTTTCATTTCATTTGGGTGTCTTAATCTTCCGTTATGTTTAGTTGAAGTCAACCATGTCTGTTCATTTTCACTTTTCTGTCAGGTACCCAACTTTTTTACTCATCTTGTTAGAGCTGTTTCTTAGTGTGTACTTAACCGAATTTGATGATTTAAAGCTTGCTGGATTTAGCAACTGTCTAGTATAAGCATACAAATTTTCATAATCATTGGGTTCTTAAAGCTTGAGTTATGTTCATTTTTTTGCTCATTGGTCTCATTACTATAGCAGCCCATGAAAATCGAGATGATGTCATCACTTGTTAAACATCATTCTCACTGTGTGGTTCATTTATTTTGATGAGGCTACTCTTGAAAGTTAGCTCTTTAAGTTAACTAGACCTCCCCAAAAGGAATTAAGCTAATTACTGTTGTGCTTAGAGAATTATGCAAAACACTAGACAGGTGTATGAACCAAAATAGCAAGTTCTTCACCTCTGAGCTAACTCCAACTTATCTGTTTTGATCTATCTTTTTGAGAGTGATCTTCCAAGGTATTAGGGTGTCTAATACATTGGCAAGCTAAAACAGCCCACCACATACTCGTGGAGTTCATTTTGCTAGTGTAGATCAAGGATTTTGCAACACCTTTTCATCTTCAAGCACATACCTATCCATCTCTTCACAAGTAGCAGTAGCAGTATCAACAACCGCAGTAGTAGCAATAGTAGCAGTAGTAGCAGTAGTAGCATCATCAGCAGCAGCAGCAGTAGTGGTAGTAGTAGTAGTAGTAGTAGTGGTGGTGGTGGTGGTAGTGGTAGTGGTAGTGGTAGTGGTAGTGGTAGTGGTAGTGGTAGTGGTAGTGGTAGTGGCAGTGGCAGTGGTAGTGGTAGTGGTAGTGGTAGTAGTAGTAGTAGTAGTAGTAGTATGTATGTATGTATGTATGTATGTATGTATGTATGTATGTATGTATGTATAATGAAATTTGTTTGGTCTCTTTCAAGTTATTTTAATGTGGTATATGCTATATGAATTTCCTTGTATATGTCTCCTGCCTATTCATAATACTTGGTTCTAACATTCGACATGTCTGAATGGTGACAAGTATAGTGGAAGATCTTTGTTTGGGATGAAAATGCAAGCCAAGAACCTAGAATCATTAGGGAAAAAAATGAACCCTGCATGGGCCTTTTGGATTAAGGAGTGATTAGTGATGGACCAATGAGAGGAGGGTGGTGGACACAGTCTATAGCCTATAAATCACTAGGCTGAAGGGGGATGAGGGGACAGGATTCCCCTATGTTCAGGTTTTGCCTCTAGAGAGAGAAAGGAATCTCGTAACTTACCTGGGCCCAAAAATTCAAAATTTTCAAAAAGTTATAAAACTCATCATAACACCATTTAATGGTCCCCCAACCACTTTTTAGGATCAAAAGTGCTATTTTTGGGTTCTAAATCAAAATCCGTGCATGAACTGAAGTGAAAAAAGTGACTTTTTCAAAAATAACTCAAAATGCAACTTTCTCCCTCCAAAACCTCCCATTTTCATACCCAGGTCCCAAAAAGTCATCTCTTTCCACTACTTTCTCTCCCTAGCACACCATTGCAGCTCCTGCATCTCCATTTCTTTCTCTATGCATCATCTTCTTTGAATTCCTACTGTCATTTCCATAGCCTGATCTCCAATGGAGAAACCTAAATCTCATAGACGTCCAAAAGATGAGGTTATCGCGATAAAATGTCACAATATCAAGGCTCCAGAAGGATTTTGGTTAGGACAGGAGTTCTGCAAAGGTGCATGGGTGTACATGCAACCCTCTGGTGTTGGTCCTCACCGTGTGAGAGATCGTGGAAACTTGGATCTTCATTGGAAAGGGAAGTTACTAGGCTTCAAAAAGCTCAAAAATGGTGAAACTGTTGCCATTGTACAACATGTGTTCACAATGTCAACCATGAAATTGGAAAACTCAAACAAAATGAGATATCCTATCAACTGTAAGTATTACTCATTGACTTTTGTCCAAATTTCAGAATATACCTAGCTAAGTTGTGTATTTTTTTGTTGTAGACATATTTCCTTCTACCTTGGTGGAAGAACAACCACTTCATAGTCCTACAGGTACTTTCCAAGCATTGCATGCAGATGTTGGGTCGATAGTCTTTCCACAAGCCCGTCCTGCTCAGCTATTATGTGAGAGAGTTTTCTTTTACACACATACATATGTTGTACCCTCTTCATCAAATGATTTTGGCAAGTTAGAGATGATTAAGGTAGATTCTCTCTTAAAGCTTGAGTGGCCGCAACCTGATGTATGGACATTAACATCTTTGAAGCATAAGATGGTGATGGACATACACAACTCTTTGAAATTTACAAGAGTTTCAAGATCTATAGGATTACATTGGTGTGTTCCTGTTCATTGTTTTGTACATTTATTTCAGATATTCACAATTCTAGAGACGTCAACAATGTTCATGTTAAAAGATATCACGTATGAGCAGGTAGAGTGTTTGCTAGGTGAAAAATGGGGACTTGTAGAAGGATGCACCAAAGGGGATAGATACATTTGTAAAATTGGTGCAAGAGGCATAGGATTTTGATACTTGAAACATCGTACTTCATTGTACATTAGATTCTATTATGATCGTTGGATGTGTAAACTTGGTGAATGGATACCATTACAAAGTTCTGAGGGTGTTTTAATTTCATTTGAAATTAAGATAAATCTACCCAACAATGAAATGGAAGTTATTTCAGTAAATCATCATTGGACTCTTGCCAACGTGAGAGAACATCTAGTAATCATGGGATTTGAGGATCTGGATCAATCAAAGTTCAGAATACAAGGGGATAAGGTAAGTAGCATATGTTATTTCTTCTTTTGTTTATACAAATTCTTACACTCAAATATGTTCATTTAAAGTTTTCTATTTGTCTGCAGATTGGTAAGAGGTTGGAGGATAAAATTAAAGTCCTCCTTGAATGGAGTGTGGATGGAACTCAACTTTCATTGTCATAGCTCAAGGACTATTTGAGTGCTACAGTGTACACACACCTATGTTCCATTTATAATCCTACATCTGCAACAATGTATTTAACATGCAAGACATGTAGCATGTAAAATTTTTTGATCTCAATATGATGTACAGTTTGCCAAATCTTTGGTTTTTCCAATGGCAATTTATTATAATTTTAAAATTCTGAGAATTTTTTTTTTCTATTGTGTTGTCGTGTATCTTATTCTGGTTAATGATTCTGTTCAATCTTTTTATGAGCAAAAGTTTTTTTTCTGAGAGTTTTGTGCATGATTGTTTTATTTGAAGGTATCAGTTTTAGTTTTAAAATGGGTCCCACTCACTTTAAAATTTTGAAACTACTATAAAAGCAACACTTATTCTCTCATTTCTCACTTTTGCAACCAAGAAGAGCTACAATCACTAGCAGAGTACGCACACAAGCTAGCATCATGCGCAATGGCTGCCGCATCCTCCAGTACCCTGCAACTCAAACGTCCACGTGAACTCTTCAATGAGTTCTTGGAATCAACTGAGTTCAAAGGTCAGAACCACTTGTATGACCTACTGTCTAGGGTCCCTGATCTAGACAAAACAATTCAACTGAACTCTGATGTGCTCAAGGAAATCATAGAGTTCCTTGAGTACTACATCTTGCGTTTTTCTATAGAAATACCACCTTATGAGGGTAAATGGGTTCCATGTGACCTTCTACTCTACATACATAGAGGCGATGAAGCCTTCATGAAGCGCCTTAAGCGCTTCATGGCAATTGCGGAAACTGCTGGGCACTTACTAGATGAATCTGTGCCATTAGTAAAAAAACTTAACAAAAAGAAGAGGATGGGTACAAAGTACCTATCCTACACTGCAACAACATATTTTATTATTAATGAGGAGCCGGAACCTACACCTGTTGAGCTCCCCAACCTTGCCACTGGGGGTTTTGTTAAGGAGAAGAATGAGCCTCAACCAGAGGCCATAAATTTTTCCAAAGAAAGCATTACAATCCACCAAGAATTCCCTGGTGGTGTTGAGGATAAACTACATGTGCAATCAAGCATGGAGGAGGCCCCCCCTTCAAATCTCAACCCCTCTGAGCCCACATTACCAGAGGTGGAACTTGAATATCTCTCCTGCATCGTTGTGGATGGAGAGGAATTTATTTTACTCCATGACATTGAGAAGGCATTCGGTCTACGTCTAGATGAATGCTTGAGTATTTTCTCCACAATGTCAGATGTTCCACTTGACAACACATCTGACATACTTGAAAAGAAGTCCATCCCACTTGGGGATTCTGTGGCAGACACCATATCAATGGTGTGTGCTGATATTTTAAATGATGACAACAATTCTACTACAGAGGAGGAGTTCAGTGCAGCACAGGAGAGGATACTGAAGCAAAAAATTCCTACATCCCATGTAGCAGAGCAGAGTGGCATGGCCCACTCTAGCATTGATCTTGATGCCCCTGGAAGAGGGGAGGAAGAAGACAAGCTTCATGATGTAAGTGGTAATTGAATTAAATAAATCGATAATTTTAAGTTAACATTGTAAGAGCTTGAATTCTCATTTGTTCTTAACAGGAAGCAATTGAGCTCGACAAGTTCGCAGCAAGGTCTGGTGGGGATCGAGCTTCTCGTGGGAGTGGTGCATCCTTGGCAAACTACATCGGAAAGTTGCCAAAGGATGATTTTGTTATCATACACAAAGACTACAGTCCCGATGGGCACTTCATCACTTGGTGCTTGAAGGCCCTTAGCAAGATTTTGTGTTTATGTACAATTACCCAAGGCACTAATTGTGTCATTTTGGTTAGGAAATCCTTAGTTGTAACTACTTTAGGACTTAATTTTAGAGGGAAAGTATTAGGGCAAATAGGTATCGCCATGAGTCTTGGAATGCAAGACCCCCATGTAATATCAAGATCTGTATTGACTTACCAGCTGCCTCAATCTCTCCAAAGGAGAAAGAAAGTTGTGGAGAAATTGAAGGCAGCTGAGAAATGATGTAATGTCTTGATAATACAAGCCTTTTTTTTCATCATTTGTCTAGTTCTGTTTATGAATGTGCTAAAAAATTGAACTTATCTTCTCTCCACAAATTGTATCTAATTGGGGGTCTTTGTATTTTGCTTTGGTCCTCTGTATGATTATATGCTTAAAAAAGGCCAAAAAAGCCCCAGCCACAGAAACGCGGGAAACAGCCCTGTAAAATTTTTGCAGGGCTGTTTCCCGCGTTTCTGTGGCTGGGGCTTTTTTGGCCTTATGTAGTGTTTTTAGGTGCTACAATACATAGGAAACTATGTAATTTCAGATTTTCAATTGGTTTTGGTATTATCAGGACCAGAAGTTTTCAGTAGGGTATAAACTCAGCCTTTAGTAGCTAAAGATCTCAATTCCTATAGGGTATAACCTCTTAATACCTAGACCCTTGCATCTCTACCATATGTCTTATGCTTACCAAAGACCAAATATTGCAAAAAAAAACCCCAGCCACAGAAACGCGGGATTCAGCCCTGCAAATTTTGCAGGGCTGAATCCCGCGTTTCTGTGGCTGGGGGTTTTTTGGTGTTAAAAAGACATGTTGCACACCAGTATGTAGAAAAGGAACATATCTAGTCATAAAACAATAGGCAAGTGCATGCATGTTTAACTGAATCCATATATAACTGACTGAAAGAGAGAGAGAGAGAGTGAGAGAGAAAAAAGAGACAAAGAATATAAGTCAAAACAAAATTTTCTATTATCCATTGTATTACATCGCAAAGTAGCCTATCATAGGGTATAATATACACATCATGGGTTATTTCCTCTAATTCTTCTTGCTAGCTGAATGTCCTTCGGTTGTATGGTTACTCTCTTGGCATGGATAGCACAGAGGTTAGAGTCCTCAAGCATGGAGATGAGGTAGGCCTCAGTTGCCTCTTGAAGTGCTTCAAGTGCTATCCCTTGTATTCTTAGACCTGTTTGGTAGCTTTGTAGTTCCTCTTTCACTACCCTTGCAAAAGCTCTTTGTGGTATGAGTAGTTCAACGGACTTTTGGTAGTGTCGTATCTCTGCAAAAGCCCTGCAGTGCTTCCTTCGTCTTTGTGGAGCTCTTGGGTTGGGAGGTATGTTTGGCTGGCGTTGAGGTCGACGTCGAGGTTGATAGTTTTTTTTTCTCCGATGTACACGATGTGAGGGCCCAGCTTCATCTTGCACATTTTGTTGTTGATGTGGTTGTTGACTTTGCTCTCTTTCCTCCTCTGTTGGTATTTGCCCTTGTCCTTGTGGAAGTGTCTTACCTCCATGTGTCACCCTATGGCTCGTTGGTATTTGCATATCTTTCCATGGTGGTTGATTGTTGCTTTCCTCATATGGGGATGACTCTTCGTCGCTCTCTGGTACACTCCTTCTGATCAACTTCTGTTTGGGTCTTGATTTGATGGGTGTCCTTGTTGGTGGCTCATCATCTGAAATGGCCTCTGATCGTCCTTGAGTATAATAACCTTGTCTATTGGAAACTTCATTTTCTCGCACTGAATTGCTCCCAGGTGGTGTGCCATTGTGTGACACAGGCACATATGTGCTCCGGGAACCACTTCGAGGCCTTTGGGGGGGTTGCAACCATGGTGGGCGTTGTGTCCCTAGATGAGGGCTAGGAAAGAAGACGCGATCTTTCCTTGCAGTTTGCTTGGTGCGTGCCATTCTCTTGAGTTGCAAAAAGTGTGAAATGAAGTGAGTTCTCTCTATTTATAGAGTTTTTTAAAAACTGTTTGTTCACACTAGAACGGACAAAACCTGTTTAAAACCATACAGAATATTATATATTAAATAATAACACATTGAAATCAAGATTACAATAATCATATGTATTACCACATAATGGGAAATAGCGAATTCACTTTACTTCCAAGCTGAGCCTTCTCGTTGTCTCCTTGCACGCCACTGAGCATGATGAAGAGGACCTAACGATGACTTCCATTTCTCACTGGCAATGTTGTGTTGCATCTTTCTTGCAAGTTTTGCCAATTTTGAATCCCTAAGTCGTTCCACAAAAAACTTTCTCGAGAATGTAGTGCGGTAAAACCAATTAAACATCTCCTCCATGTAGTTTGATTGCATTGGGCCACCACCATGTCGGGTGTTTTTGAAGTAGACACCCCTCGCTTTGTAGTGTGACTTTTCCATTCCTTGGGTACTAAAAATCTCTAATGACCCATATCGATGCATGAAAAAAGCTCCATGTGCAAACAAAATATGCTAAAAATTGTTAAGTACATTGGAAAAAGGTAAGTGCAATGAACACTTGTAGAAGAAGATTACACTTACAATGTAGTGTGTTATATTGCTCTCTCCCCAACATTGAATGAAACACTTGGTGAACTCCACTAATGTTTCTTGAAACATTTGACGTTGAATAGCACTAGACCTAGTCAGACCCATTAAGCCTACAACCTTATCAAAGCTCGACCAAACTTTCTTTCTCTTATTACAAAGATCAACTTGAGAGTCATTGTCTGTTGTGATCATGCATAGGTCTTTCCACAACTCATAACGTTCATTATTTTGAGTGCTAGTACCTCTTCTAAAAAAATGTCTTGCTTTATTCCCTGTCATTGACACTTGTTGCAAGCTATCTTGAGATTCTCCAACTTTCTTAACAACTAGGGTTACATTTCCACCATGACAACCAATTGAATTAAGAAGTTCCTCCAATTTCTTTATAGCTTGAATAGATTTATCAACTGGCTTCATGGCAAATGTGTATTCTATATGGAGCTTCAATAGTCTATCAAAAATTCTCATGAAGGCATGCAAGGTGCAAAAGTGGACATTGACTAAAGGGAATGGAATAATGGGATTCCAATCCTTATTTGACATGTCACGATTAGGTGTACCTAACATGGGACACCTCATTAAAGGTGTATCCCATTCAGCAGATGGAGTTGCATCTGTGTCATCAACTAAATCATCTATGTTGTTTTGTTTTCTCTTTGTTCGTTTATAACCTCGTGTACAATATGGACAAGGATAGAGAGTAGATGCACCTTGTTTGCACCCTAACATGCATTTGATAGTCTTTAAGTCTCCACCTAAGTGCCACTCTACTTCAAAATCAGCAAGGCTTTCTACATTGATTTTGGCACCATGAATTTGAGAAGTTATCACCTCTGTGATCCATGGGATCCTATTGAAAATCCATGTAAGAACATCATTGGATTCTTTAGGTACTTCAATAGCACCTAACCACCATATATCTTTCTCTGATTGGACACTATATGTAAAGTGATGGGTAGATTCTTCACTATCATCAATAATAGCATGGGCCATAGCTTCGTTCATGAGTGTCACACTAAGTCTCTCCATACGGCGTCCCTTTATGATTTGACATTCGTCTAGCTTCAATACAAACTTGAGTTTGGAACCACAATCTACATCAAATAACAAACATTATATTATTAAAAATACTATGAATGTCATTATCAAAACAATGGATATACCTTGAAGTGTGGATTTGTAAAATTTAACCATTTCCTTTTGGAGCCTCTCCAAATTGACAAATATGTTGTTGTACTTTGTGTAGATGAATCCCTGTCTAGATGTGTTTTTCAACTCTTTCTTTGATGTAGATGAATGATAAATGGATGCAGGCATAACATCTTCTATATGCAGGTAATTGCCAAGAGTATTGGCTACATCCTCATTGGTTATCTTCTTCCTCACAGATACCTTGTAAGGGCATGGAAAAATGCTCTGGAAAATACCTTTGTTTTGTAGAGCCTCCTTCAAAAGATTGTACAATGCAGTGTACGCTCTAGTACTAACACCTGCTTCATCACATACCATCTGTACCTCACTAGGACTAATAATATCTTCTAAGTTGCCTGCAAAATCTTTAATCACTTGGGTTTTGATGTGATTTCCTATTGGTGACTCCAAGATCATAAGCACATGTTTGTTGCTAAGACAAGAATTCAGAAACTTCAATTGATCCTCCATTGTTGAGGAAGCACTCGCATCTTCAACAAATGACCTGCACAATAAGAATCTCAATCTAAAAGTCTTTTAACATAACTAAACAAAGGAAATACATACCTAAGTGTGTAAACACGTCGCTTCCGTGCTCCACCACCAGTTGAAAGAGCTTGAAAGGATGATAATGGTCGTTTCCTAAATCTCATCCCAAGTGGAGTCTCTTTTAGTTGTGTAAGATTGGCTTTCAACTTTGTAATTGTGCTCTCCTTTTCTTCCACATCTTGTTTGAGACTATTATTGTGCTCATCCAAAGATTTGATAGCACTTTCTAAAGTGTGTATAGCACTCTCTAAACTGTGTATCTTGAAATGGTTGT
The DNA here is from genome assembly GCA_020310875.1 of Ceratopteris richardii. Lineage (NCBI taxonomy): Eukaryota > Viridiplantae > Streptophyta > Polypodiopsida > Polypodiales > Pteridaceae > Ceratopteris > Ceratopteris richardii. Next base: position 18,693,502 of record CM035439.1, on the reverse strand, counting down.
GATGACATTGTTGCATCCAATAATTTGCTATAGATGTAGAATGGTTAGACAATCGCTTGCAATAGCCTAGGAGTCCATCTTCACCGGAACCAAGGAATTGTAGAAATGTGGAGATAGTATGGAATCTAGGATGAACATTAGCCATTGGATCCAAGGGATACAAAGCACCATGGACCCAAAGATCAATATTCTTCTCTCCAGCTGCACGTCGTGCATTTTGAGAATCTATGTCATTGCTACCTCTAGTTGTTGGTGCAAATTCTGTAGGAACACGAACATGTACACTCTTTGAGTGAGGAGCACGCGCTGGTGCTGGTGTCATGTTCGTAATACATGTGAGCACCATGATGTTCCAAAACTCCAGCACCGAATGGGAAGAAGCACACAGATGGCTGGAATGGCTAGTACAGTAGCTATGTGCAAGAAAAAAAGTGTGTTTTGGTATGTGGATAGGTCAAAATGACTTTTTTCAGTATGTTAGAGGGAAAATGAGTTTTTTTTCAAAAATTCATGTTTTGGGGCAACCAAAGTTACGAGTTTGATGATGTGGCACTTAACTTTTGGAGGGATTTTGAAAAGTATGTTTTTTAAGTATTTTTTATAAAAATAAGTCTAAAAAAATTAAGTTCTGACATATACATAAAAGTATGGGCCATTTTGAATAAAGAATAGCTGAAAAAGAGACTTTTTCAGAAAACTCATTTTTTTATTCATAAAGATGGACGGATTTGATGAGGTGGAAAGTGGTTTTTCTCTCTCTCTATGTGCAGAAGAGAGAGAAGGTCCTAGCTCAGCCTAAAAAAAAGCCTACTTCAGCCTACCAAAAAGTGCTCTATTAAATGCACTTGTCCCCTTAACAAAGTACAAGATTAAGCTTAATCCCTAAAAATTAGGAATCCTTACAAGGCCCATGCAGGGTTCACTTTTTTTCCTAATGTTTCAAGATAGTAGCATATCACTCATCCAACAAATATAAGTATAATGCGTTCTTTTATTTGTTACAACATCTTGCGAGGTAGTATTTTTCTTTGAATTTGTGCACAACATGTGTTCTTAATGCCCCATGGATAGACAGGTGTAAACGGCATTCATGATGACCCTTTCAACCCATTGGCTTGATTAGTAAGTTGAGTAGAGAAGCCGTTGGGATCATTTCGAAAGTAGAAATGATGACAAAAGAGGGTTTTGAAGAATCCACTTAAATTGAAAATGAAATTGAGACTCCAAAGGTAGTAAAGGAAATGAAAGTTCCCCAAGCTCCATGACCATAATTGGATGACTATTCAAAACATATCAAAGGTCTTGGTTTTTGTCTATTTCAAATTGATCAATCAAATACCATAAAATAAGTAGAAATAAAAGAAAAATCTATGTTAAAATTCTTGTGTGTGGTGGACTTCACAATGTAAATAAAAACTGAGACTATTTGTGTGAAGCCAATCAAAAGAATTTGATTAATTCGAATGGAGATGAGACTTTAATTAGTGATTCTAAGAAACTATTGGAGTTTGGGATTGGGAATGCACTGAAAACAATTGACCAAATTAGAAGAACATCCAGCGTATCACTTAGCGCCAAATGTAACATTTAGTGTAACACTAAGTGCCAAAACAGCTCTTTAGTTTTACAGTGGTATATACAAGTTTTTTGTTTTTGAGAGTACAAGGAATTTGAAATGTCCAACCGGGTGGGAATTGAACCCCGGCACTCTACCCCACGGCGTTCAATGCATACCGCTACACCACCCATTTGGACATGGTATATGCAAGTTGGGGACCACAACATCCTAAAGAGTGAAAAAAGAACCGCAAAAATTCAGTGAGTTCACACACCACTATTAAGATATACTACAAAATCCCTCATGGGAGTTCTCTGGTCAATGAGGGATTGAAATCCATGTATAAGTATCAAAAAATAGGATAACTTTTAATCCACAAATTGGAATAATCCCGAACCTCTTTGAAACTTTTTTAAACTTTTATGAGACAGCGTTTGTAACAATGCCAACAATATTTTCATCTCTAGTTAGATATGCCGAACTGATCTCTCTAGTAGAGCGTTCTCACCCTATATCAAGATTCCAACTAGAAGTTTCTGTAGAAGGTTGTTTCTTGCTCAACCAAGATATGCATGAGCTACAAACATCAAGAAAAAGCCGCTTATGGACACACAACTCATAAGAGCCAATCCATTGGGAGTAAAAGGAAAAAGGCGTGAAATCTGGCATGATTGATCACTCCGTGGGATACAACAAGCCAAGCTATCCAACACTAAATAATTAATAACGGATATGCTTATGTGGATGAAAAATTTTAACACGTAAGGAGTGTATAAATTTGCTCATCTAAGAGACAACGGACTTTGATGTGCAAGTTATTTACAGTCCAACCATTGTGAGTTGCAAGCTTACAAATGCTAGATACGTTTTTTCTAGGTCCTCTAGTAGCAATGATCTAATTAAAACAATCCCTTTTTTTGAGCATAACCTTTAATTATAGTTGGTGCAATTAGCAATCCTAAGTGCTTTGCTAAGGACTCAGGACTACACATATAGAGAACCACATGTGAACTCATGCTTGTCAATTTTAGTGTAGTTACCTTGGATAAATGTAAACGTCAAGAGAAGAAGGAATCTTGTGAAGTAAGGAGAGTGAAACCAAGACTTATTTGGAATAAGAATCAAATCAATTACATCCCTAAAGTGTAGGTGAGGGGAAATTCAAATTCAATCTCATGTGTACAAATACACATACTTTTAGTTGTGGGTTAAGTGAGCAAGTATTAGAGAATTTGAGCTTCATCAGTGAGCAAACTCTAAGCTCAGATCATCTATGTGTAGTTCAATACGCTCCTACTATATCATATGTGCAAAAACATTCATATTTTGATACATTATGATGAGTATATATGTATCTAATGTCTACTTTAGCTACTTCATCATTACAGTGAACTTGTGGGATCAATCTCTCTGTGTGTACTCATTTGTTTAACCTGATATAGTTAGAGTAGAGTGTTGAATATTCACCTATGAATTTCCATTAAGTTTGGCTCAATATATCTAGAGATATGAAGCAAAGAAGATGACTATGTTGCACATCGTCTAAATCCCAAAAAGTCAGGATAATCCGCCAGACTTGATAGATTCATTTCTCCTTGTGAGGCTAAATTCATGAAATAACTTGATTTAGTTAGCTATACATTTGAACTAGAATTTTGCAAAAGCTCTTTGGTCAATTCATACCCGGTTGTGAGCCCTAAGCATAATGTTGAGACTTTCTATGCCCAAAATAGAAGGTTCTTCTCATTTCTTGCATATGTTATATGTTTTGATGCAAAAATTTGACAAACATCTACGAAATGCATCATTGGGAAGTTAAAAATGTTTACTAAGGATCCTTGAAGTTAGATTTGTAGGTGTAGAGTAGGATTTTTATAGTACCAGCTCATCTCTAGAAATAACCACACCATCTGCTCAGAGTGGTATCAGAGCCAGTAGTCCTCATAGGAGATTGATTTCCTTCATCTATAGAGAAATTGGATCGAGGAAACTACTCAGCTTGGTCACTTATTATGGAAGGATACCTTCAGGGAGAAACCTCTATGGTTATATATCTAGAGATGAGATGATGCCAATCCTCAGAAGCAAGGGCCAACCAACATAAGAAGAACAAGAGAGGTTATACACATGGTGTTCAAAGGATGCTTTAGCAAGGTCATATATTCTGAACTCAATGTATGAATTTTTACTTTCACACATTAGCATTTGCAAGACTTCACAAGAGACTTGGAATGCTCTTGAAGAATTCTTCTCATCAAGTACCAAGGCGAGGAAGAATAAACTACTGATGGAATTCACCACACTTAACAAGATGCCCAAGTAGAGTGTGATTGATTTTGTCACCAAAATAAAGAACATAGGAGAACAACTTGGAACCATTGGAGAAATCATAGATGAAGAGTAGACAATAAGGCACATAATCAATGGAATAAAGGTAGATAACAAATGGGAAGCTTTCACCATAGCCATGGAACTCTACATGGACATGCAAGCTCCTAATTTCAACACCCTCATGGGACAATTTTTCACACATGAGGCAAAGCTAATGAAGAATGGAGATAACTCAAAAGGTAATCAATCCTCTACTGTCTATACATATAGGAATAAGAACACAGATAGCAAAGGAAAAGGTAAGATGTCTGATGATGAAGGATGCACCTCTCAAGCAAAGTTTGTAGGAAAAGGTAGAGGCTCACGAGGAAGAGGTAGAGAAGGAAGGCAAGGCAAAGGGAGAGCTCAAAGCTCATCTCCATGTGCCATATGTGGCCTAACTAATCACATCAATGCAAATTGTTTAAGGAAACCTAGGAACCAAAGAGGTAAAGGCTGCAATAGAGGAGGCTACGGAAGCTCAAGAGGTCGATTAAACAACAAGAATGGATAGAATAACAATTCATACAACAACAAGAACTACCAAGGAGAATATAGAGGAAGGAGAGACTACAAGAATTATGTAGATGATCAAAACCAAGAGGATTCGTTTCTTCTAATGAACATGACCATGAAGAAAGGTAAATCAGATGAACATGTATTCTATATAGACTCAGGTTGCTCAAATCAAGTAGCAAGGAATGTAGCTCTACTCTCAAACTTGGAGGATCCAAGGAATAGACATGAATTCCAAACAAAAAATGACACACGACATCTAGTTGAGTAGATTGGTAATGTAAAGTCTTCAAATGGTAGCATGAACCTATTGAGCAAGGTATTATATGTGCCAACTATCTTCAAGAACCTCATAAGTGTAGAGAAAATAGTTGAGAAAGGATTGCAAGTTAGATTCACAAAGAATGGAGCATTTGTTGAGGATCCACATCAAGGATGCAAGAGGATAGCAAGAGGCAAAAAATTGGGTAGATTATTTACATTTAAGATCCAATATACTAAAAATATTTTATTGTTCAATTATGGTAGTCAAACTCTCTTAAGATTGGAAATTTGGCACAAGAGGCCAGCTCACATAGGTGAAAGAGCTCTCAAGAAAATCAATAGGGATCAGAGTGTACTTGGTGTACCAAATATATCCAAACAACACATGACCTACAAATGTAGTTCTTGTTAATTTGGCAAGTCTCATAGACAACCCTCCACAAAGAAGGGATAAATTCATGGAGACTTATTGAGTTAGTCCATACAAATTTATGGGGACCAACCACGGAGCCTTCAATATTTAGATCCAGGTATTATGTATAATTCATTGATGATTCTAGCAAATGGACACTATTATACTTTATGAAACACAAAGATGAAATGTTTTCATGTTTCAAGAAATACCTAGTTCTTGTAGAAAATCAAATAGGTAAAACTTTGAAGGGACTAAGGTCAGATGGAGGGAGAATATTTATCCCATGACTTTGATTCTTATCTCCAAGAGAGAGGAATCAAAAGAGAAATAACAACCAGGTACACACCAAAGCAAAATGGAGTGGCAAAGAGAGCAAATAGAACAATTACAGAGGATACAATGTCAATGGTTCATGAGAATAGGCTACCTAATTACCTATGGGTAGAGGCTATATCCAGAGCCACATAATTGATCAATAAACTCCCATCAAAATAATTTGATGTTATGACAACATATGAAGGATGGAATGAAAGAAGACCTAGGCTTGATCATTGCAGAAGTTTTGGGTGCATATCATATGCACACATACCTTCACAAATCAGAGGAAAATGGAATCCAAAGGTAGAGAAATGCATCTTTATTGGCTATGAACTTAATCAAAAAGGTTATTGTCTATACTATCCAAGAAACAAAGGGTTTATTGTAAGTAGAGATGTTGTGTTTGATAAAAACAAATCGTGGATTGAAGATGTTTGAAGGAAAATCAAACTTCCCTATGAAGTAGAGGAAGAATTTCCAACATTATCAAAGAGGAATGAGCCTACAATTGGAGTGTCAAGTGATTTTGATGATGATCAGAAGAATCCAAGAAGGGAATTCTATTCTTGGAACTCTAGAGGCAAAGCCAAAGTCCACGAATTGAGAGATAAGGCATAATCAACTCAACAAACTATAAGAAGTTCTACTAGAGAGAAAAGGAAGCCAAAACGTATGGTTATGAAACTTCGTTGGTCACTAAACATTCCATATATATAACACCAGACTCAAACTCTAAAGAACCTACTTCCTATAAAGAAGCCAAGAAGAAGCCAAAATGGAGAAATTCCATGCAAGAAGAGATGGAAGCTTTAAAGAAAATCACACTTGGGAGTTTGTACCCAAGACTCAATCTATGAAGGTCATTGGTTCAAGGTGGATATATAAGGTAAAAAAGAATTCTGATGGTTCAAGTAACATCTAAAAAGCAAGGCTCGTAGCCAAAGGGTTTGCACAAACTCAAGGTATTGATAATGAAGAAACATTTTCACCTCTTGGAAAAATTCCTACTCTTAGAGTGCTTATGAGCATTGCATCTTCCAAGAACTGGAAGAGATGTCAAATGGATGTTAAAAATGCTTTACTAAATGGTTGGATATCAGAGGAGTTATACATGGCTCAACCTCTTGGCTTCAAAGATCAATCATACCCAAACATGTGTGCACATTGAGGAAATCCTTGTATGGCTTGAAGCAATCTCTTAGAGCTTGGAATCATAGACTTGTCACTTACTTGCATGATAAAGGTTTTAATGTAACAAAGGAAGATCCTTCCCTCTTCATTAAGAGGGATCATTCAAAGGTCATATACCTATGTATATGTTGATGATATAATCATTACAGGTAATGATAAAGAAGGAACTAGGAAGATTAAAGCACAAATAAAGGAGTTCAAGATCAATGATCTTGGTTTGCTCACTTACTTTCCAGGTTTGAAAGTGGTATATATAGAGAAAGATATGTTCCTCACACAAAGGAAATGCATTGGATATATGCTCTCTATATTCAAAATGGAGAATACAAAGTTTACAGGTACTCCCATAGAGGTTAATTTGAAATTGTGCTCATGAAGATGAGCTGATTGAAGATATAAGTAGCTATCAAAGTCTCGTTGGAAGCTTAAATTATGCTAATCTAACTAGAGTGGATATTTGTTATGGATTAAGTGTTTTAAGTTAGTTCACGTGTACTCCAAGGAAGTCTCACATGGAAGCAACCAAAAGAATCCTAAAGTATTTGAAGGGCAAAATCAATGAAGGGCTATACTATCCATATACATCTGATATAGATGTTAAACTCTTCCCTGATGCAGATTGGACCAACTCTAAAGATGACAAGAGAAGCACATATGGACACCTTACTTTTAGGGGTATAAAGTTAATCTCATGGTCTTCAAAGAAGAAACCCATAGTTGCTCTTTCATCAACAAAAGCTGAGTATAGAGGACTTGCAAAGTCTACACAAGAAGCTATGTGGATTAGAACCCTATATTCTTATTAAGGGTTGATTACTTCAACTCAAATTATATTTGAAGATAACATTAGCTCATTACATCGTGTTGCTAAACCAATCTATCATGCTAGGAATAAAAATATAGAAGTTACCACTATGTCAGAGAGATGATTATGAGCAAAGAGAATCAACTTTCATATGTATCAACTCATAAAAAATGTACAGATATGATAACAAAGGCCGTGGATGGAAGCAAATTGAACAAGTTCCAATCAATGACTAGATTATAAGGAAAATTGAAAGATTGAAGACGTAAGCATCTTAGGCTTGAGAGGGATCTCTTGGTGTAATTAGCAAGCCTAAATGTGTTTCTAAGGGCTTAGCACTTCACATCTATTTAACACCTCACATAGAGAATCACATGTGAACTCATGCTTGTCAATTTTAGTTTAGTTACCTTAGGACCACTTTTAGGTGAGGGAAAATTCAAATTCAAACTCAAGCCATGTGTATAAACACACAAACGTTTAGTTGTGGGTTAAGTGAGAAACCATGAAAGGATTTGAGCTGAATCAACGAGCATACTCTGAGCTCACATCATGTCTGTGTAGTCCAATACAATTCCTTTCTATCATATGTGCAATAGCATTCATATTCTGATACATTACATTGAGTATATCTGTGTCTACTTTTTGCTTCAACTACTTCATAATTATCGTGAACTTGTGGAATCAATTTCTCTATGTGTGCTCATTCATTTGCTATAATAATACATTGAATAGTTAGAGTAGAGTATCAAGTGCTCTCGTATCAACTTTTCATTATGTTTGGTTTATTATATCTTGAGATATGAAGCAAGGAAGATAACTATGTTTGCACATCTTCTAGATCCTGAAAAGTCAAGATAACCCCCCTAGCTTGCTAGATTCATTTCTCCTTGTATGGTGCAGCTAAATTAATGAAGTAACTTGTTTTAGTTAGATCCAGTAGAAGTGTGCAAAATCTCTCTAGTCAATTCATACCAGGTTGTGATTTTTGAGCATAACAATGAGACCTTCTAGGCCCAAAATAAAAGGTTCTTCTCAGTTCTAGCATATACAAGTTATCTATCTGGATGCAAACATTTGAGAGTGTTGCTCAAAAGGACATTATGCTTCTAAATGCATACTTCTGAAGCTAAATCATTCTTCTAAGCATCCTTGAAGTTAGATTGGCAGGTGTAGAGCAAGATGTTTGCAGAACCATCTCATCTCTTGACATAACCACACCATCTCCTCACAATTATAATCATAGCCTCATAACTATTGCTACATGTGATCAAGATTTCATGTTAACATATATAATCATTTACAACCACTGTACTGTTTCCAACAAGGAAAGTCACACAAAGGTGCAAGAAACTAAGAATTACGACCACCACATGCTAGAGAGATGACTCTCCTCCCAACCAAATGCCTCTATATATAGCTCTCTCCAGGGGATTGCCTTTTTGGGTAGGTGGATACTAGCGAGCCATGTGTCGGCCATGTAACTGCATGTGCGCCAAGTGTCCCAATCAACTCGAGTTAACTCAAGTGGATGCTTCTAGAAGGCTCTAGATCTCTTTGGGCAAAATACTCTCCCCATGTCCCCCATGGGGATTGAACCCAAGACCTCCTCCTTCACATCCTTGAGACTTAACCACTAAGCTAAGTGGATCACTTGTTCACAAGAGCACAAGACCTCATAGTAAGTCTAAACTCGAGATCTCTGGTGATACACACGGATGACCAAACGGTGTCGGATTTGAGATCCGTCTGAACCGGTCGGATCCCTAAATCATAGACTTACTTTATTACATTCTTCCCCGCTTGGAAAAATATTTTTGTCCTTGAAAATAGAGCTATATACATACTATAGGCAACCCCCGAGCCTCATGTTCTAAAACTAGAAGAACATGGTCATGCTCTAGAATTGGAAGAACACGTCTCATCTCTGTGGTGGCATCCCTACCCAAATGATTCAAAACACTATCTCGCTTTTCACTTTGATAAACTGATCAAAGTTCAAAGTATTGAATGAATAAATAAGGGTGGATCTAAAAACATCCCTAGCCAATTCATAGTTTCTCGATGTGCGATCTAGGCACAAACATGTGAACTTCCTGGATTCAAATTACTAGTCCATTTCTAGGCATGACTAGTGCATGGACTTAGTAACTAAAGTAAGACTTTGAGAACTCTAGATTCACTTGAATTTGATTTGGAAAATTTGAAGTTTGGTTGATCCAAACATCTGACTTGGATGTTTATACAATGGTTAACTTCCAACCAACAGTCACTTGATTTCTTCACCTGACTTGAGGACTGTTCAATCCTAATAGGCTTGAAAATCCTATGCAAATTGTAGGAAAAAGTTTTCCATTTACTTTGGATCAAACTTACTATAACTTGAACAATTCAAATTCCAAATGAAAAGTTGTCCAACTTAGGACACTTTTCTCAAAGAGGAGCAAAAAGTTCCTGGGAATTGTCAAACGGTTGAGCAATTCCTAACTTCTCTATTCTACAGTATACTGGACTCTAGGAAATCTTTTATGCTTTAACTTGAAGAAAACCCAAATGAATAAGTCAATCTTGAAGTTATCGTCTTTCAATATTTGAAAAGGTTCTTCTACAGAACATCTATCTAGGATGTTTAATTTAGTTACCTCGTTCTATGCGTCTAACCCTTGACTTTTATGAAAAGAATCAGATAGCATATATGAGTCAAATCCAAAAGATTCCAAAAGCGGAAAGAAAGAACTAAAACTCTCTTCAAACAATTCAAACTTCGAAGATACGTAAACTTGCTATGAGTCAAAGTCTAGATGACTCCATATTTTACTTCTCAAAGGTCTATTTCAACAGGGTATTGACACATTTTTCTTAATCTTTAAGAGAAATAAGCTGGATTCTCAAAAAGATTCAAAGCAACTTGAAAACATCATCCAGCCACAAGATACTAGTGTGGTATCCAACATTAGTGTGTCGACCCATTGAGATTCTGTTGATGAGTTTTGCATTCAAAAAATGCTTCACTTGAGACTAAGTTTAGATCATATTCAGTCTTTCTGACTCCTTACTGGGAATGCATTTCTTGTGCATTTCTTTGAGTCAAAAGAGTGAATTTACCAAGTTACATTAAGAACTTGGTGTTTGACTTAGTCAATCAAATCTTTGGTTGAAAAGATCAACTAAAAATCAAAGTCCAACTTTTTCAGAAATTTATAAAATATTTGTGAATTAACAACACTTTATCTTGAAGTGTTTCAAGAAGATCTTGGAAGTTACTTACTTTATATCGTCTCTCCTTTATCTTGAAGTTATCTTGAAGTATCTTAGGATACTACTTTTATCCTTCTAGAATTCAACTCCTTCTTTGAAGTTTAGATTTTCTTGAGGATCAGATCTAGCTTCAATATTTATTCTAAGACTAAAAGATAATCATCATCTCATGTTCCGATGTCCCATACCATCTTTCCTACATCAATCCGAATATAAAATTTGGTGTCCCATACCACCCTATTTTATACTCACATTGATGTGTGAGTGAGTATTATCCTAAAGTATAAACATCTCTTGATAGAATACCTTCTTACTTTAATTCTTTCCGAGAGACTTGAAGTTTTAGGTATTACCTCTAAATAGCTTTTCTAGGTTTTTGATCCCTTCACATGATCGTTTCATGATCATGTGCTTTCAGAACATTCATCCTTTTTTGCTAGGGTTTTCAAATGAAAACCAATCAAAATTCCAAGTACTTGAATTTTCACGGATTCAAGTTCAATTGGTTTATTCTTGACCAATTTGTAATGAAAAGAGCTTTTGACTTCTTGTCTTTAGATTCCTTTCTTTACTGATGCTTTAGGTACCTACCTCGGGGACTTTATATAGGAATCTGTCTACTGCTTAAGTCTTAAGCATCTGCTCATGCTCTTTGGATTTGTACCAAAATCACTTTAAGGATAGGCAAACTTTATGTTTTACCTTCCATAGACTTAATTACCATTGACACAGTTGCAGACTACATACTTGGAATATCTACTCTGTTCAAACTTGGAATATCTTACTTTTTCACAATTTTCCATTGCATAAATGGAACTAGAGTGAATAATTCCCAAAAGGAAGTTTATTGCCAATACTTGGGAAATCTACAAAGTAGTTCCAATTGCACATACTTGGACAATCATGGCCAAGCTTGATCAAGTCTAGTTGATCTTGCGACTAAAATAAAGATTAAGATCTCTTGAACAATCAAAAGCTTCTTTGCTTACTCACGGGGTTTTTATAGATCTTTTCCTGAACTTCAGTCCAAGCATACACTCATGCCTCTTAGATTCCAAAGCTAAGAATCTATAATGTACCTTTAGGTTGTATCTCTATTTGGACTTAAGTACCCATAACAAGGGTTTGGTAATTACTAGGAACTACTTACTATCAACTTACTTGAAAGATTTTAGTCTCACATTTAGGGAGATTTTTTTCTTTCAAGAACTTTAGATTTCTGTCAAGGAATCAAGTAATACTAAGGCAATGATTCATCTAGGAATCGTTTTCCTTACTAGAATGATCTTGAAAAGAAATTCTTGCCTTTTGGACAAGACCAAGACCTTAAGCTTTTTTGCTTGTCCAAAAGATATTTCTTTTTTTAACCAATGAAATAGTTAGCTAGACTATTTCATTTTATTGGCTTATATTTAGGAAATAGCTTAATTCCCAAAGATTAAATTGACGTATCTTTTAGGAAAATATCTTGATTCCTAAAGATTAATTTGACTTGGGTTTCTTCTTTAATCTCGAATTAGCTTAAACAAAACCAAGCATACTTTATATCTTGGCAAAACATCTATATCCTAAAGAGGTTTTGCCTTCTTCATCTTTCGGCAAAACATCCATAACTAGTAGATGTTTTGCTCTTATATATCCAATCCATCAATTTCTATCCGGATTGATGGGTATGTCCGTTTTTGGAAAGATGTGCTTAACAAGAGGTCTAAGCTATCATTTTTCCAATGGCTTATCTCTTTATACACCTTTCATTAGAACATCATCATTCCTTGGTCCTATCATATATTATGAATTTATGTGTATTTTTGGACTTATATGTCATTAAGTATTTGTTTTTGATAGTAGAGTATCAACTTGGGAAGGGATCGACTAATTACTTGAGCTGCAAACTAGAACCAGCATGTCTTTGCAACTAACTAGTCCTCTCTCTTCCCTAATTTCAAGCAGCGAGCTTTATAAAGTAAGATAAATACTTGAGAGAGTACATTATTATATCTACTTGCAAACAACATCATGTTCTATCATGCAAATGCATGTGCTCACATGCGTATGCATGCATGTTCTTTGCATGCCCAAAAAATAATGCAACAATCATGCATGAGATTGATGCATGACTTTTCCTTGTACTAAGAATATATATCATGCAATCTTGATGCATGTATATCCTTTGCTTTGTCCTAATGCACTATGATATTAAAACATATCCTTGTGGTGCAATAAAAAGCTATTAAAACATATCCTTGTGGTGCAATAAAAAGCTTACTCGATGGAAAAATTAAACTACCAAAATACATTCTTAGATGCACAATGATCCTTTTTTAAATCAAGTCTCTCCTTAATGCAAACTAATGCTTGGAATGAGAAGTGGATTGTTTCATTATCCTAATCTAGACTTAATTGATTGAAATCTTGTCTATTTCAATGTGCATCTAGGATTAAGTGTAGACTAATGAAAACAAAATAAATCAAGCATTAAGGCCAAGTAGAAATTGGAAAATACTTAGCTGGCAATTAGCTACGTCCTTCCATTAATCCTCTCAAAGAGCCATTCTCCATCCTTGAGATCTCCATATGCATATATTTTGCTCACGCTTCATAGCCATGCTCACATCTCTCCAAAATCTTGAAGAGAGCTGTCTTTTGTCGATCGAAAAGCAATGAAAATCAAGAACACGATCTTCCTTGCTCCAATCTGATGTTTTACTTTGTCTTTGGATGGTATGTTTCCATTGGATGACAGAGGTCGAAAGATCCAATCTTGTCTGGCTCTGCCTTTCTCTTTAGTTTTGATCAATCTTTGTAGCATAAATAAGGAAATAAGAAAGAAACCTTGCTTGCCATCATGGATAGAAGATTTCGACTTCGATTGACAATGCGGGTTCGAGTTCTGAAGACCAGCCACTCGAAGAGGCCCTTATTTTTTTTCTTTTGGTTGTGATCTACCAGTTAATATCGTATGGAACTTCCATCCTAAGATGCATGATATCCTGGATAGCAGAAAGCTTCTGAGTGCTAAATGATGTGGGTTCAAGCCCGGGCTGTTCCCGTCCGTAGACGACCTCTTGTCCTTTTACTTACAGTAAAGAAGATTCGATAGCACTAAAATTTTTGGCTCTACATAATTTCATCTACAGAATGATAAATCCGTTGGTTGTTGTGGTGGACAAATGAAGTCTTATCAAATATGAGATCAAGGGTTCTAGACCCATAACCATCACCTGAGAATTGTCTTTTTGCTTATGTTCTATGAAAATCTACAGCGTCGAATGCTGAAGTATAAAAACATCATGATGCCCACTTGCTTGAGAGTCAAGAGGATATAGATGTTGCCATTTCAAATGTATAATGGGTTCAAAACGCCTCTGCTACTAGTTTTCTTGGATTTTCCTTGTGTTGAAGAAACTGCAACATAGGATGAAGCTGACTTGCTCTGGTGCTTCATACTGCACCGCCATCTTCAAGTGCAGGAATCAAACGTGGCTGAAACAAAATAAGGCTTGTTCTTCTGGATGACATGCAGCCTCTGGAACACTAGGTCGTGGGCTCAAATCCCACATTTCGACCCCCTGAAAATGACGTCTTCCTTTTGTTTGTTTCAGCTGCTGTTGTGCCATGTCTAGCAAAAACACTAATTAAAGTGCATGATTTCATTGTCACCGGCACTTTGATTTCTTGGATAGAACAATCGACTTGGCCGCCTGCATCCCGAGTTTGATCCCCACTCTTGCTAGTTGACTCCACAATAGTAAACACATATATAATGTGAAGGCTACTTCGTTTTGCTAACCAAATCTCATGAAAGCAAGATCGAGCAATGAAGTCATTGCGGAATACAAACAGAGAGAAGAATACTGCACACGAAATAAAATTACATGAAGAATAAAAGAATTCTTTCATCGCATGAAGAAGATAAACTATCAAGAAGTCTTCATGGAAGCTCTACATTAAGGAAGATGATGATGAACCACCAAGGTCACCAGGGAAGCTTGCCTAGAGCTCTGATACCAATGCAAGAAACTAAGAATTATGACCACCACGTGCTAGAGATGATGACTCTCCTCCCAACCAAATGCCTCATAGAAAGGGGAGGTAATTATGCAACTTCTTCAAATGAAAATGAGATTATGTTAGCTATGATGCACATAAGTGACTACAGAACACAAGGGTCAAGCACATGAGGTTGATGGATATAGAGAGGAAAAGTTTAGTTCTTGGATTACCAAATATTTGCACTAAGAATCTTAAGAGCTTGTATGAATTTTGTGGATTTGGTAAGCAAACTAAATTAACTTTCAATAAGATCAATTATGTGAGCTACGATCCACTCGAACTAGTTCATACAGGTATTCAGAGGCCAAAAAAAGAGAACTCCATTGGAGGTAACAAATATTTTGTAGCTTTCATTGATGATTGTACAAGGATCACTTGGCTTTAATGTAAGATACATAAATCATATGTCTTTTATTACTTCAAGAAGCTCAAAGCTACTGTAGAGAAGGAATGTGATATGTATCAAATGTTTAAGGCCACATGGAGGTCGTGGGGATACTTCTCCGATGATTTCTCTATTCTATTGGAGTCAAGTAGCATCAAGAGACAAATCACATGTAGGTACATAGTACAATAAATGGTGTAGTAGAAAGGAAGAATAGCTACATTCCATAATGTGTTAAGGCTATGATGAAGGAGATGGGAATTCCTAATTGCTCTTGGGATGATGCAACAACCAATATAATATACATCATGAAGAAAGCACCCAAATCAGGTTATGCAGGTGAACAAAAAGGGCATAGATTCCATAACCCCACAACATAGGAGCTTAAGCTATCAAGGTATGTCATATTTGATGATCTTTTAACTTGGTATTCTTCAAATGGATGTATGTATGTATGTATGTATGTATGTATGCAAATGAAGGTGAAGAAAAGAAGACTTCAAGAGAAAGTGAATAACTAGAATGCATGTTCTTAGTGGACCAAAGGACTCAAGTAAAAACTCATCGTGGAGTGGTGGACATCCTACATCAAGTCAAATTATTGATGAAGGAGCAAAGAAAGAGCTACAGTCACAAAGATAGAAGAAGACGAAGAATTAAGATTGAGCTCAATAAAGACCATCATGCGAAGAAGGCAGAGAGTTCAAAGGTGAAAACAAATCCAAATCATTGAAATGGTGACATATGAAGATTTTCTAGGGTAAGGTATCTAGTTGAAAAACTTACTTATGATTCACTCATGTCTAGAAACTCTACATATGTGAGTAAAGTTTTTGAAGAACCCTCTTGTTTTGAAGAAGCTAATATATGTAGGGAATGGCAAGAGACTATACAAGAGGAGATCAAGGCTTTGGAAGATAATCACACTTGGACATTCATCCTAAGGAAGAAGGACATGAGGATCATAGGAAATAACTGGGTATATAATGTAAGGAGTGTTGGAACATTAAGCTTTAATTATGCTTGAGGTGGACATGATCTTCATCAAATCCATCATTTGAATGATGTCACATACACTCCTTGAAGAGTTTTATTTGCATTCATTTATTGTATTGAGAATTTGATTATAGGTTCACCATTTTATGTGATTTTCAAAGTATTTACCTTTGTAAAAGGAAAGAGTAAAAGGCCTAAAATCCATGAGCTAGAAGTGGTTGAGATTGATTCTCAATCAATAAATCAAGAGGTAGATATGAATTCATCTTTCTCTTTTGCTAGACTGTGGGAAAAGTTTCCAATCAATCTAAACTACCAAATTTGCCTATTTTTGAGTTCAAATTTATGAAGGAAAGGTGTAGTCATATCATCAAGAGTCCATGTGAAGACTGTAGATCATTTTTACATTATTTAGATTGTTGAATTTAAGCAATACATATACTCTTTGATCATTGCTTGGTGTCATTTCCATTCTCTGCTTCTTCTTCCTTAGACTTAGTCAACTTGCAGAGATGGTTGCCTCTCTACAGTCCTTTAAATCTAGTTTTTAAGCAATCATTGGAACGTTATACCTATCTACGTTATGTGTACAAAATTTTCAAGTCATGTTTTTATTAGTTTCAATGAAAGGCAAGATTTTCAATCTTCAGGTAATTCTCTACACATCCTTGAAAAATCAAGATGACACCTGATCAATGTTAAGGTGATTTCTCCTTCATTGACTGATATAAATTAGGGCTTTTATGTATTTTAGCAAGCCAAATCTATCTATGATCCTACCTTAAGAGGAATTTTTCCAATGGTTTTTTCTCATGCTGCTCTCAAAGTTTAAAGTCACAACTTCCATCCATTTTTAGAAGGTTTTTATGAGCTAGTCAAGGTGCACGTTATCTATTTTGCATCAACTTTTTCTTGTTGAAGTTCCAAAGTACCTACTGGGCTTTGTTGAACTAACCAAAAGCCTACAAGTTCTACTTTATATATCCAAAGAGATAGGGCTAGTTTTATGTTGTTTTTCTCGACCAACTTCAACACTTGACAATTCAACTCTCCAAGCCTCTCCAAGCATCTCCAACTTCTTTCAAGGACGCATTTAGATGGTAGGATTTCCATGTAAAGAACTAGGTTTTTAGCTAAAGGTTTTTCTCAAAAATGTGGTGTGGATGATGAGTAAACCTTCAATCTTCTAAGCAAGATGACTATCATTAGAACAATCATTCTGATTGTAGCCTACAAGTATTGGAAGACGCATCAACTTGATGTGAAGAATGCTTTTCTAAATGAAGAGCTAGCTGAGGTAATATACATGGAAGAACAATTAGGGATTGAGAATAAAATTAGAAGCGAATATGTTTCCAGGTTAAAGAAGGCACTACATGGTCTAAAGCAAGCCCCAAGTGCATGGAATCAAAGACATGTAGACTAATTTTTCACTTTTGGATACAAACAAAGAAAAGTGGATTCATCATTATTCAGCAATAGAGAAGGTGAAACATATATCTACTTATGTGTGTATCTAGATGACTTAATTATTACATGTGATCATGAAGAAGGCATTAAGGACATCAAAGAAAGACTTTGGAAGGAGTTCACAATCTCAAAAGTTTGAGATCTAAGATATTTCTTAGGCGTTGAAGTTATATATAAGGATAATGGTATTTGGATCATGTAAAGAAAGTACATCTTGGATGTTTTGAAGAAGTATGGACTCACAGGGTGCAAAACATTGAGTAGGCCAATGGAATTAAATATTCAAGGGTACTTTGAATGAAGGTCTTTTCCATTACTTTGAAGATGATTTGGAGGTGAAAGCATATATGGATGTTGCTTGGGCCGGATCCAAAGATGCTAGGAGGAGTACAAGTTGATATGCAATAATTTTAGGCAAGAAGTTCATCTCATGGATGGCAAGGGAACAACCTACAATTGCCCTACCTTTCATATAAGCTGAATACAGTGCATTTGCAAAAGTTCCATGTTTGATCATTTGGCTTAAAAAAATCATGAGTGAATTTTATGTAGAGTTCAATAAATTTCCAATCATGTGTGACAACATGATTAATGTGTATCTATGTATCGATCCCATGCTCCATGCCGGAAGCAAACTCATAGAGGTACATTAACACTACATTAGAGAGAAAGTGCATGATAAGGAGGTACAAGTTCAACGTAGAAGGACAACAGATCGATTTGTTGACATGTTCATCAAATCATTGGACTCAGTCAAGCTCATTAATATCATAAGAGGCATTCGAATGATGGAGCTAGGTTGAATTATTCAAGTTTGAGAAAAGAGGTCTCTATCATTCAGGAAATGTCTTCAAAGTTATTTTAACGTAACTTGTACTTCAAATAATTGTGATCCCACATGTGGTATGAGTTTTAGGATTCGAATTAGTTAGCAGACCCCTTGCTAACCAATTCCCCTACTTTATTGGGGATTTTGTTCATACTTAGAGTAGCCATATCTGACAATTAGATTTCTCCCTATAGGAGCTAGTTATCTTTGAGTGACTAGCAGCATTTTCTAATCATTTTGTATTTGTTTCTTGTATTATCTGGTTTTTCTAAAAGCTATTACTATGTCCTAAAGTTGACTTGAAGCTCAAGCTAAAATCTACATATTTTGAGAGAAATTAACTGAAGAGTGAATAGTGTTCTGTATGTGCATGTTTAATGAATGTAGTAAGTAGCCTGACTAGGAGGAAATCACTCTCAAGGTAGGAAAAACTATTTTGCATGTGATAACTTGCATCAAGAGAGTCTCATAGTGTAGTTTGCTTCTGCAAACTCTCTTTTTATTTTTTCCTAATATCTTAGAGAATTATTATTTTGAGTGAATAGAGGTATATAGAAACATACATATGAGGCCATTAATGCTTCAATCTGCATAGGGAAAGTGTAAATTATACCATAAAAATCCATTAATAACACATGTAATACATATGTATGTGTTAAAGGAGATGGTGGACACTTTCGAGAGATGAGATGGTCCTGCAAAATTTTACTTCACATCCACCAAAACTGAGTTGAGGAGTCCAAGGTAGACCTCTTGAGCTTTCCAGGAAGCATAAATAATCACCAAATTACCTTGGAAGATGATACTCAAATCACTGGATCAAAACAGATAACTTTGAGTTTTGTTGTGAGCCAAAAACTTGCTATTTTGGTCACTACACCTGCTTAGAGAAATCAACAATACTCCTTTCCTGGTAACAATTGGACAAAATCCTTTTGGGAATATCTAACTGAATACGGTAGCTAGCTTCTACAAGTCATTTTACTTGAAATGATAAACTATGTAATGATAATGATCTTTAGCAAGTCTTGGATGTATCTCGACTTTTTAGGAGCTAAACAGTATGCAGACTAGAGAACACTATTTTGCACATTACTCAATAATGACTGAAGAAAATGAGCTAAAAATTTGTACCATGCAATAGAAAATCTAATGAATTTATAGAAAGTTAAATCGCTGAAAATGATGAAGAATTCACTGAGAAATGGACAAGAGAATCTCATTGTTTTGAGTGACTCATGATAGAGAAGAGAAAATGAAACATAAACAAAGTGTATGTATTAATGAACATCAAGTACAATGATATTGGAAATGAATGATTGCACAATATGAGGGAAACAGTAGAGCTGTAGTGCAAGCTCAATATCCACTCGAAGTCCCTCTAAATATCTCTCCAAATCAGGCTCACATCGCACGCATTTTTGTGCCTTCTTTTATAGATAAATTTGGAGCCATCTTTTGAATTTTGAAATTCAAACTCTACCAAAAAGTGTACTTAAAGTTTAGAACTTCAATCCTTATCAAACTCACCAAATAAATCTTGTAATCACTCCTCCAATCTTCACGTGAGTGCAAGTGGTTTTTTACATATTAACTTTTACAATGAGTAAAATCAAACTTTTAGAAGTGGAAAATCCCATGAGTATGCACGAGGATATATGGAAACTTATGGCTAGGTAACCAAGTATGTAGGCTTGTGAATATTGCACCAAAAGCTCCCCCTCAAGTGTAACATGCTTGGGATTCAACTCTTCTTGATCTCTTGCAATCCAATCATCAGCTTGAACCTGTTCAATTTAGTTCCATCAAAAGATTTAGTAACATATCTGCACATTGGAGGTTTTTAGACACATAGGACAATTGTATGTTCTTGCTAAGTAGCTTCTCTCTCACATAGTGGTAATGCATTTCAATGTGCTTGTTCCTTGCATGATACATAGGATTAACACCCAAGTATAGTGAGCTAGTATTATCTCCAAAGATCATTGGAGTGTATGTATGTAGCCCCAAGTCTCAGTAAAGTTGCTTTAACCACATTGCCTCTTGTGTTGCATTTTCTATGCCCCTATATTCAACTTTAGTTGATGACAATGCCATAGTTGGTTGTGTCTTTGATGACCATGAAATTAACTTAGACCTTGCAAAAAATAAGTAGCTAGAGGTGCTCCTCCTATCATCTTTTGAGCCAACCCAATCTGCACCAAAGTATAGCTTGATATCCAAGTCAAATGTAAATAGATAAAATAGTCCTTCATTTATGGTGCCCTTCAAATACTTTAAGATCCTTTTGGTAGATTCCATGTGAGGTTTTCTTACTATACACATGAATTGACTCAATGTACATACTCCATATCATATATCCACTCTTGTTAGGGTTTCATAATTGAGACTCCCAACAAGACTTTGGTACCCTATAATGTCTTCAAGAAGCTCTCGTTCATGAGCACTAAGATTTTGATTCAATTCCATGTGCATACCTACAGTTTTTGCATTTTCCATCTTGAACTTAACTAGCGTGTCATAGATGTACTTTCTCTGAGTAATGAAAACACCAGATTCTGAATATACAAGCTCTAAACCAAGAAAATATGTAAGCAATACAAGATCATTGATCTTGAACTCCTTCTTCATCTCAGTTTTGATCTTCTTGATGCCATTGGCATCATTTCCTGTAATAATAATGTCATCCACATAAACACATAGATAAATAACTTTTGAGTTACTCTTCTTAACAAACAATGAAGAATCTACCTTCCTTGCAACAAAACCTTGCAAGTACGTGAAAAGCTTATGGTTCCAAGCTCTAGGATCTTGCTTTAAACCATATAGTGCCTTCCTTAATTTACATACATAATCAAGTTTGTCTTTGTCTTCATATTCTGGTGATTGAGTTATGTAGACCTCATCAGAGATCCAACCATTAATAAATGCATTTTTAACATCTAGTTGGTACAAGTTCCAATTCTTTGTAGCAATACTCACAAAAACTCTGATAGTTGGCATCTTAGCCACTAGTGAGAAGGTCTCCTCATAATCCACTCCATGGGTTTGAGAAAATCCCTTTGCTACTAGCCTTTCTTTATACTCGTTAGGGCATTAGGTGTATATACACGTCAGGGGAAAAAACCTCCTAAAGAGGGAAAAAAGTTCCCAGTGTTCCTAGAGTGTTCACACACGTCACTACATAAATATATCAACAAATCCCCCTTGGGAGTGATGCACTGAACAAGGAGCTGGCACTCATGTATAAGGAAGTGCCAAGCTATGTGGAATCAATCCACAAAAGGAAGTAAGCCCAAAGCTTTGCAAAAAGCTTCAAACTTCTTCCTAGATAGAGCCTTTGTAAAAAGGTCTGCAATATTCTCCTATGTGGACACATATGCCAAGCTGATCTCCCCAACTGAGAACCTTTCCATTACATAATGATAATGCACCTCAGTGAGCTTATTGCGAGCATGGAACATAGGGTTCCTCGCAACAACCAATGCATTCTGACAGTCAATGAAGATGGTGGTGGCAAAAGCCGAGGCAACACCCAAGTTAGCCATAAGGCGTCTGAACCACACACACCCAACAGTCACTCTGAAAGCTATCCTATACTCAGCCTCACAACTAGAACTGGCCATAGTAGGCTGCTTCTTGCTCAACGAAGATATACATGAGCTACCAAGCATGAAGCAAAAACCACTGGTGGACACACGAGTGTCATAGCAACCTACCCAATCACTACTAGAAAAAGCACACAAATTGGGCGATAGTGATCCCCCCTTGGGATAAAACAATCCAAGTAGCCGGGGACCACTCAAGTAGCGAAAGATGCGCTTAACCACCTGCCAATGCTTGACAGCTGGGCATGCATGAACTTTCATATCTGTGAGACAACAAACTAACTATCTGGCCGAGTAATGCATAAGTAAATCAAGCATCCAACAACCTATTGATAGAGAACAACATCAAATGCATCTCCATCATCATGAAGACTCAATCGTAAACCCATCTCCATAGGAGTGGCAATAGGCTTATAGTATTCAAAGCCAAAAGGCTACAATAATGTGTCAATATATTTCGTTTGACACAAAGCCATTCCACCATCAACTTGCATAAATTGAATGCCTAAATAGTGATGCAAATGCCGCAAATCAGACATCTCAAATAAGGCATGCAAATGAGCCTTAAAATTAGCTATATGTGTGTCATGAGGACTAGTCATTAGCATGTCATCAACATATACCACAATGATGAGAAGCACATCATTAGCATGCTTAACATATAAGGTCCTTTCATTGGGACTGTTCTCAAAACCATGTGCAATCAGATAGGCATGTATATTTTCATATAAAGCACGTGGTGCTTGCTTTTAACCATATAATGCATTCTTTAACCGGCACACCTAGTTTTCATGCCCTTTCTGCACAAAGCCTCGGGGTAGAAAAACATACATTTCTTCATGCAAGCCACCATTTAGAAATGTTTTTTTAATGTCCAAGTGATGTACATTCCAACCATGATGAGTTGCAAGTGCACACATGCTACAAATAGTAGTCATTCAATAAGAAGGAGCAAAGGTTTCATCAAAATCGATGCCTCTTTCCTATGCATAACCCTTTGCAATAAGCCTAGCCTTATACCTATCAACTCTTCCATCAGGTTTATGCTTCAACTCATATACCCATTTAGTGCCAATGGCCTTCTTGCCAGGAGGCAAGTCACATAAAGACCATGTACCGTTTTTCATTATAGCATCATATTCAAATTGCATTGCAACCATGCAATGTTCTGAATTTTGTGCTTCATCAAACGAAACAGGTTCACTCTCATCACAGAGACTAGAGGCAACCATAACATAGCAATATGATATAAAAGATGCACTATGAGAGCCTATATGAGTATGATATGACATAGGTGCATCTAATTTGCTATCACGCAAAGTTTGCACCAGCCATTTTGGCATTGTTTCTTCTTGCTCAATATCAGCTCTCTCATCAACAAGTGCATCATGTAAATCTACATCAGAAATGGAATGATCTACATCATCACATGAAACCTACAAAGGCTAAAATCTTGCCTCATTAGGACTAGCACTAGACTCTCCACTTGTAAAAAGAGGCAGCAAAGTATCATACATGTCTTTGGAGCTAACAGATGACTCCTTAGTACATGAAAGTAAGGGTTGAATAGCATCTGCCACAAAAACAACATCATGGCTAACCAGAATGCGTTTAGTATGTGGATCATATAGATGATAGCCTTTGCTTTCACAACTGTACCCAGCAAAAATACATTTTACTACTTTATCATCCAATTTTTAGTGATGTTGTTGAGGCACTAATGCATATGCCAAACAACCAACATCACGGAGATGAGCAAGAGATGGCTTGGGACCCTGCCAAGCCTCATATGGAGTGATAGAATGCAACGCTTTAGTTGGACACCTGTTAAGTCATATGCTGCACACATGATAGCCTCAATCCAAAAACCATGTGGTAAATCTTGACTCTTGACCATACACCTCGCCATCTCCATGAGTGAGCTCTTCTTCCGTTTAGCAACCCCATTCTGTTGAGGTGTATATGGCACTATACAGTGTTGTTTCATCCCATCGTTCAGTCGAAAACGCATTAAAGTCAGAAGACATATATTCCCCCCCTCGATCAAAATGGAGGGTGCCCAATTTACATGCAGGCATATTTTTAGCCAAAACTAGAAAGTGTTTGAAGAACATAAACACTTCAGACTTTTCCTTCAATGGATATACCCATGCATGCTTGGAAAAATCATTGATGAAAGTCATGAAGTAAACATAGTTCCCAAAAGAAGGTGTGTGCATAGGACCACAAACATCACTATGTACAAGCTACACGTTTTTAGTAGCCTGAATAGAACCATCTTTTGGAAAGGAGGAATGCTGCATTTTGCCCAAAATACAACCTTCACAAACATGTTTTCCGGGTGCCTCAAGTTTGGGAAAAGAGGACAACATTTTAGATTTCTGGAGGCATAGCAAACTAGCAAAACTGAAATGACGAAAGCGTGCATGCCAAAGCTTTGCATCTGACATAGCTTGAGAGTCATGTACTACACATGCCAAATCATTTATAGATGTTTCATAGTCTATGAGCTTATACAGCCCACGACATAAAATGCTAGAAGCAATAATGACGTCGGCATTTGACCGATCATGAACTGCACATCTATCATCAACAAATTTCACAACCACGCCAATCTTGGCTAATGCAGAGAGTGATAACAAATTTTTCTTGATCCTTGGCAAAAATAAAGCACATGACAAAGTGAAAGAACTACCATCACCAGTAGTCAAAATGATCTTACCAACTCCCATAATAGGATAAGAGTATTTGTTGGCGCATGTAACAATATTCCTTGTAGGGGCAGGCTCGAGTGAAGAGAAGAGACTATGTTGCAAGTTGATATGTTTGGTCGCCCCACTATCAAAGTACCAAACATCTAAGTCTACCACAGACATGCAGTGCTCATGAGAAGATGGGTCAAAACTCCAAACAGTAGTAAACATCCATTCTTCATCATGCACAAGATTAGTAGACTCTCTTTTCGATGTAGAAGCCTCTGCAACAACCATTCCAACCTCTTTCTTCTTTGCCTCTTTAGCAGCTAGTTTTAGACAGCTCTTAATGACATGATCATTTGCTTTATAGTATTTGCAAAACAATTTTTGCTTTTTTTATTTGTTCTCATCTTTTTGTTCCTTCTTTGAATGTGCAGCATTTGCAGATTTCTACTTACTAGTAGAAGAGCTCCATTTACCTTTACCCTTCTAACTAGCCAAGAAAGCTTGATCTGCAACATGCATGATGGACCTGTTCTGCCTAGACTGATCTTCTTGCAACAGAATAGAGACTAACTCCTCAAATGATAAAGCATTTGGATTGCCTTTCATCATCAAAGGAAAAATAGAAGCAAAACTCTGTTATGAGTCGGGAAGACCATTCAAAACAATCTACACAATTGAGCTATCTAGTATAACTTCATTAGAAAAAATCAACTGTTCTTTCAAATCCTTGATCTTTGTGAGAAAACTCTCCATAGAATCACCTTTATTTATGTGCTCACTCTCCAATTGTTTTCGAAGGAAGCAACACCTGCCTCATTCCTAGCCTGGTACAATGTGGTAAGTGTATCCCAAGCATCCTTAGCTATTCTGCAAGAGCAAATGTGAGGAATAATGGCACATTTGATAGAAAAAGCTATCAATGCATGTGCCTAAGCATCTCTACAATCCCAATGAATTTGCTCTATAGTAGGTGCAACAAAAACAAGAGCACGAATAGGAATATGCAGAATATCATCATCTTTGACACCATCTCTATCAGCTCGAGCACGTATATTTGCAATACCTATGTTTATGGGTGTAACAAGACGTCTCTCAACACCCTGCACAATATTCTACAGTCCTTTTGCGATCAATACATGAAATTATCATATAAGAACACAATGGGTAATTTGTACCATCCAACTTATCTCAACAACCAACATACAAAATACATCACTGCTTTCATCCATGGCCACTGACTAAAATACCTTGATGCAAAAAAATAACTGTATCTGAAAAAGTTGAACAGAATTACCCAAACGAGTTCTACTATAAATGTAGCAGACTTCAAGATGCTTATACTGGCAAACTGAAACTGGCATATATCTTTGGCACAAAAAGGTTACAATTGGAGAGGTGTAGAAAATGCCCTAGATGAAGTGGCGACCTACTCTAATACCAACTGTTGGAGTTAGATATCTGCGAAAGCACATGAACAACACAAGGAAGAAGAAGAACCTTGCAGCACAACACACAATGCTGAATGTATTACTACTAGAATGTACCTGTAAGATGCTTGCAAATTATGTATTGCACATGAATAAACATCATCAAATTATCCATAATGTGTAAGCTTATGGATCCCACATCACAATGTAGTTGATGCAATAATTATGTTATTTTTAGGAAGATCACAAATTGTATACCTCTCATGAAAACACTTTACAATAAAGCATATATTTGCCATTGGAGACATTGGTACAAAATTTTGCTTCATATCTAGAACATATAAGGTATCCAACATCATTAATGCATTATCATTAGCATTATTAAGTTTAGTTCTTCCAACTCCAATGATGTGATATGATGAATTGTTTGTGCATGTGAGTGTACAAGCATTTGGGGCACCCTTAGGTGGGATGAAAAAAAAAATAGAACGAGAACCAATATGTTTTGGCTGCATTATTTTCAACGAAGAGTTCAAATGTTAAGGAATTTGGGCTTCCTTCCATGTTGATCCAGAGAGTAGAAGAAAAGATTTCATAGAAATTGTTTTGCCCATTGTGAATAGCCTATGCAGTTGAGCTATCTAGGAGAATTTCATATCCAACAACTAAGTTTTCCTTCAAATATTTGATCTTTGTGACAAAATCTTCAATGAATTCCCCTAAATTTGTATGCTCACTTGCCAATTTATTATTAATTTTATCAACATGATTCATTTTTTGGGTCACATAGTGTCACAAGTGTATCATAAGCATGCTTTTCTATTTTTCATTGGCAAATATGATGGATAGTGGGACATTTGATGGATAAGCAATCAAGAAATGTGCTTGTGGAGCTTTAACATCCTATTGAAATTGGTTTTAATGGATAGGGATGATAATGGTGTAATTGGAATATTCAAGATTGGAGTCACAATGGAACCCATAATAAGGCCTACACTAGAACCTGAACCTACAACATCCTTGAAACCACCTCCAAAACATCCATTATGATCATTGGTATATGTGATGGATAGGATATCTTTTAAAAACCTGGAGTTCGACATATAAAACTTATGGTCAACAATCATATAAAGAAATTTGTATTTTTCAACACTGTTTTGTGGATATATCAGGATTGTAAAAATCTTTTATTTCTCAAAAACCTTGACTAGAATTAATGAATGGAGCTCCACTAGACTTGAAGTAGACTTTGAAATGCTAATACTAGTGAATAAGGAGCCGAACACAAATTGTCATAGAAGGACAAAACTTCTTGCTTGATCATAGTGATAGTATGTTGGGACGTTGAAAAAAGCTCAAATTGGCTCTTTAGCTATCAAGAAAGCACATGAACATCAAAATTATTGCTTTGATACTACTTGTTGGAGATTTTGGATGAAGAATGTGCACAAATAGTGAGAGGGAGAATTAGAAGCTTAGGAGCACAATACCAAGTGTACTAATGAATGTAGAATGTACAAAGATAGGAACAATTTTAGGGTTATGGATATCTACACAAGACGTGAAAAAATTTCCAAGAGAGGCAAAAGCCCTCCGACAATCTTAAGAGTGTTCACACACATCACCACAAAGATATACTATCAGAAAGTAGTCCTTAAAGTTTATATTCATAAAATGGAAAATTAAATTTACTATTAGTTTTAAATTTCAAGTTAGCTCCTAAAACTTTATTTATTGGAGACTTTTAAATACTTAAGTTCGAGTTGTATACATGTGGTACTTGCTAAACGAGAGAACCTATTTGCAAACATTTTCATATATAGCACTACTTTTAGGGTCCTTGCATTTGTTGAGCATTAGGGGAAAAAATGAGCCCTCCTTGGGCCTTTTGGATTATGGAGTGATTAGAGATGGACCAATGAGAAGAGGGTGGTGGACACAATCAAGTCCCTTAGTCCCATAGGCTAGGCATAGGCTTCCCTTGTTTTTGTGTGGTCAAAGAGAAGAAAACCAACTATAAGTAGTGGTTTTGCTTATTACAATGGTTTTTGAAGGATTATGAATTATTTCTAGCCCTTAGATTGACTCATCCATCCAATGGATGAGGTTGAAATGCAAAAGTCAAGGCATCCTTTCATTCTGGCCCTTGAATTAGGAATATATCCAATGGATGAGAGAAGTAGGAGCCTCAAAAAAGTGCCTTTGCACAAGGGCCATTCGATCAGCCTTGAAATTGGACGGTGGAGGTTGAAAATTGGAGAAGAAAGGTGCTCAAAAGTTAAGTGATTGGATCTTGCAACCGTCTAAGGGTTTAGATTGAATGCCCAAAAGGAAAGGGCACCTTTTGTCTGTTGGAGTCAATGTCAATATTGATCAACATTAGCTTCATTAGAAGTTTGTTTTTATCTTCAAATCCCAAATGGGCACCATGGTTACACTATTACTTTCTCATCCCGACAGCAAAAAATATTATTTTTCTCTCTTCAAGAGAACCACATCAGCGCCTTGGTCTAGGATAAAAGATTTGAAAACTAACTTAACCCGCCAGGGTTCAAGCCATCGCATGCGATAGCAGAAGAAGTTTTTTAGCTTTTCAAAATCGACGCGCAACGTTTAACTAGCTTTTTCATAGCGATGGATGTTAAGCGATCGCCGAGTGATTTAGCGATCATAGTTTCTTATGTGCTTTTGGAGTATTGCTTTTCAATGGATACACAAACTATATAAAGACGTCCTTGGCTCATTGTTGAGATATCATTCATCAAGCAAAGAGGAGGTGATCAAGCGAGCTCTTAGTGTTGTGATGCTTTGGAGGTGAAGTTTTGGTGAAGGAAAGGCTAATCTCTTGGAGCAAGAAGTCTTGTACAAGGTGGTGGTAACTATCTTTTGTGAGTTAACCTTATATTTTGTTTTTAGGGTTTCTCTACCCTAATCTCAAAATTAGGGTTGGTTGATTTACAATTTTGTTACACTATTTTGTGAGAATAAGGTTAGCTTCATTGCTCATTGATTTCACACACTTAGATTATTTCAACATAATCTAAATTTTGTATCATCATCTTCTTGGATATTCTTCCATTAGTGAGTGCACCACTTTATATGGTTGAATAGTACTCCCATGTTGTAATTTGGACATCTATTTTTAGTGAGTAAGCATCCAGCTTACGTTCTCTATCCTTGTCTCAAGATCTATTTCTTTCTATCTCTCACTTATCATCTTAATTAATTAAGTGTCTATGCTCAAAAGGTTTTAGTTTGGAACGATCCTACGGCCCAAAACTCCAACACTTGGTATTAGAGCATAATTGACATACACACTTAGTTAAGATGAGTGGCATTAGAATTGAGATTGAAGACAAGTTGGATGGATCTTCTAATTATCCCATGTGGAGTTTCATGATGATCAATATTTTAGTGACAAAGGATTTATGGAGTATCGTCAATGGATCCTTAACAAGAACTAGACGAGAAGGCGAAGAAGGAGCTGCAGTAGCTTCAAGAGGTACTGGAATTACTATTACACAACCAAGTGAAGAAGAGGTAACTACTTTGACATCCAGAGTCACAGGTAGGTCTTTACCTATAGTTCCTCCTACTGAAGATCAGGCAAGGTGGGATGCTAGAGATGCTTTAGCACTTTCATTCATAGCAATGAGTGTTAAAAAGCATATTCTACCAAAGATCAGATCTTGCAAAAGTTCTAGACAAGCTTGGTTGAAGCTTGGGAATCTTTTTCAAAGAAGAAATCCTGCTAGGAAAGCTCACTTGAGGAGACAACTAGCAAATACAAGGATGAAAGTTGTTGAGTCAATTCAAACCCACATTACGAGACTCATTGACTTGAGAGATCAACTTCTAAATGTAGGAGTTGAGATATCAAATGAAGAAATGGTAAATATGCTGATTAATTCACTTCCTATTTCATATCGGTCTTTTATAACCACTCTTACCCTTACCACAAGAGATAGAGAGGTTACATTTGAAGAGCTAGAGTTCTTGTTACATCAAGATGAAGATCAGTTGAAGGGAATGGAAGAGAATGAAGAAACACTTTCATCTTCATCAAAGGGTAAAAAGAAGAAGAAGGATAAGAAGGAAAAACATGATTTAGATATATGTGAAGGTTGTCTTGAAGGTAAGATGCATAAACTACATTTCAAGAAACATGGTCATATTACAGCTACTAGGAAATTGCAGATTATTCATTCAGATGTGAATGGACCTATGAGAGTCTGCAGACTCTAATCATGGTTTTAGGTATTTGGTTCTATTCGTTGATAATTTTATGAGATATTCATGGATCAATGGTCTTAAGTTGAAGTAAGAAGTCTTTCCTATGTTCAAGAAATTTGTAGCTATGGTTGATAATGAAAGTCAGGAAACTATCTAGATTCTCAGAAGTGAGAGAGGTGAAGAATACTTATCAAAAGAGTTCGAGACATTTCTTGATGAGAAAGGTATTACTCGACACATAACTATTGCTTATAATCCTCAGCAGAATGGTGTTGCAGAAAGAAAGAAGAGAATACTTGTTAAGATGATGTGGAGCATGATGGCATCCAAGAAGCTTTCATCGAAATTATGGTTTGATGCAGTACATACAACCAACCACATTTTAAACAGGTCATTTACAAAAGCTTTAAAGGTAATCACACCGTATGAAGCTTATTATGGTAGAAAAACTAATGTGAGTTACTTTAGAGTGTTTGGATCACTTTCTTATGTACATGTTGAGAAAAAGGACCGAGGCAAACTAGATGTAAAGGCAAAGAAAGATATTTTCATTGGATATCCTATTGAGAGTAAAGGATATAGGTTTTATGTTCTAGAAACATATGAAGTTATTCTTTCATGTAATGCTTATATTGCTGAAAATAAGGTTTATGATAAAGAAGCAAAATTTCAGAGTTCATTAGTGAAAATTACTATGGATTTTTTAGAAAGATTCTGGATGTACATGTTGAGCCATATCATGAGGGAGTTAAAATTCCTAGGATTCAAGAAAAAGTTGAAGAAAGAGGAATTTCACAACCTTCTACAGAGTCAGTTCCACATGAGACTTTGAATCCAAAAATGGAAGAAGTTAGAGTTCCACAAAGTCCTTGTACCTTGGAAGGAAAAGTTCCAGAACCTGTGGAAGCTGAAAGTTCAGAAATAGTTTCACCACTATTTCAAGATACACCTACTTGGTTATATCAGACTTGGAAAGATAGTGGTATAAAGACTTTTACTAGAAGAACAAGGAGTCAGACTAAACAACAACAACAAGATCATATAAGAGCAAGAAGTCAGACTAGACAGCAATAACAAAAAGATCATGTAAATCTTGTTGAAGAATTTGAGAATTATGATGATTTGGCTTTTACGAAACTTGAAGATGAATCTGCATGTGTTAAAGATGCACTTAACATTCCTATTTGGAGAAAAGCTATGCAAGAAGAGATTGTTTCTATTCATAAGAATCAAACTTGGAAGCTATGTGAGTTACTAGAGGGAAAGAAGGCTATAGGTGTAAAATGGATCTTCAAAATCAAAAGGAAAGCAGATGGTACTATTGACAGGTACAAAGCAAGATTGGGTGTCAAAGGATATGCACAACAAAAAGGTATTGATTATGATGAGACATTTGCTTGTACATCTAGGATGACTGTTATTAGCTCAGTACTTGCTTTAGCAGCACATTTTGGTTGGCATATATATCAACTTGACATTAAGACTACTTTTCTTAATGGTGATTTACACGAGGATGTGTATATTCAGCAACGAGAAGGTTTTGAAGAGACAGGTAAATAACACTTAGTGTGTAAGCTTATAAAAGCTTTGTATGGTTTAAAACAGGCACCTAGAGCATGGTATGAAAAGATACATACATATCTTTTGTCCTTTGATTTCCATAACTCAGATGCAACTCCAACTCTTTATGTCAAAGATGAATCAGGTATGATGATTATAGCAATCATTTATGTGGATGATATTATAGTCACAGGTCCCAGAGATGAAGATTTGCAAATGTTCAAAGAACAATTGAAGCAAACATTTGATGTTAATGATTTAGGCATTTTGCATTATTATCTTGGGATTCAGTTTCTGTTTCAAGATAAGTGTATCTATATGATGCAGCAGAAGTATATTGAAAAACTTTTGGAGAGGTTTTAGATGAGTGATTCTAAACCTATGCAAACACCTATGGATCAGAACGCATCTTTACGGATGGTAGCAGATGCAGATTCATTTGATGCTACTTTATATAGTCAAGCAGTTGGGTGCTTGATATATTTGTGTAATACACGTCCTGATATACAGTTTGCAGTTTCTCAAGTATCAAGGTTCATGCAGAATCTGATAGTGTTACATTGGAAAGCAGTAAAGCGGATCTTTTGATATTTGAAGGGAACTTCCAATTTTGCTATGGTATTTTCGAAATCTACACATTTGTTACTAAAAGGATTTTCAGATTCTGATTGAGCAAGTGATAGAGACACAAGAAGAAGTACTAGTGGATACTGTTTTTATCTTGGAGTTTGTCTTATCTCATGGCTTTCAAAGAGATAACCCACTATTGCCACTTCATCATGTGAAGCTGAATATCATGCAGCATTTACATCTACTCTAGAGTTAGTTTGCTTGCTGAAGATTTTCAGTTATCTTGATGTAAGAGTACATGAACCCATTCAGATATTCTCAGATAGCCGGAGTGCTATAGCTATAGCAAAGAATCCAGTGCGTCATGCAAAGACAAAGCATATAGAGGTACACTATCACTATATTCGAGAGTAGATAGCTAAGAAGCACATTGAGCTAGTTTATGTTCCTTCCAGTGAGAATGATGTAGATATATTTACCAAAGCATTGACTAGAGACAGTCATGAGAAGATTTGCAGGTTACAGAAGCTTGTACCAATATGACATTGAAGGAGGGATTGTTGGCGTCAATGTGAATATTGATCAACATTAGCTTCATTAGAAGTTTGTTTTTATCTTCAAATCCCAAACGGGCATCGTGGTTACACTATTACTTTCTCATCCCGACAGTGATAAGTATAATTCTTTGTCTTCCCTCTTCAAGAAAACCATATTGGTGCCTTGGTCTGGGAGAAACAATTTGAAAACAAACTTAACCCACCAGGGTTCAAGTCCCATCGCACGCAATAGTGGGAGAAGTTTTTTAGATTTTCAAAATCGACGTGCAATGTTTAACTAGCTTTTTCATAGCGATGGATGTTAAGCGATCACCAAGTGATTTAGCGATCGTAGTTTTTTATGTGCTTTTGGAGTATTGCTTTGCAATGGATATACAAACTATATAAAGAGGTCCTTGGCTCATTGTTGAGATATCACTCATCAAGCAAAGAGGAGGTGATCAAGCTAGCTCTTCGTGTTCTGAAGCTTTGGAGGTGAAGTTTTGGTGAAGGAGAGGCTACTCTCTTGGAGCAAGAAGTCTTCTACAAGGAGGTGGTAACTATCTTTTGTGAGTTAACCTTATATTTTTTTTTTATGGTTTCTCTACCCTAATCTCAAAATTATGGTTGGTTGATTTACAATTTTGTTACACTATTTTGTGAGAATAAGGTTAGCTTCGTTGCTCATTGATTTCACACACTTAGATTATTTCAACATAATCTAAATTTTGTATCATCATTTTCTTGGATATTCTTCCATTAGTGAGCGGAGTAGTACTCCCATGTTGTAATTTGGACAACTATTTTTAGTGAGTAAGCATCCAACTTACGTTCTCTATCCTTATCTCAAGATCTCTTTCTTTCTATCTCTCACTTATCATCTTAATTAATTAAGTGTGTATGCTCAAAAGGTTTTATTTTCGAATGATTGTAGGGCCCCAAATTCCAACATTGTCCTCATCCATTCAATGGAGATCCAATCCGATGGCTTATGGCAAATCGTGACGCTTTATGCTCGGATTGGAGATGATCCAATGGTCCAAAAATGTGGAGAGTGTGTTCCAAAAGATGCGTGGAGATTCTCCCAACTTGAGATCAGCCCCGAATGCGGGTTATCCTTGGATTGAGGTCAATCTAAGGGCCCAAATTTGTGCAGCAGTTTGTACAAAATTCATGAGGATCTGCAACCTCCCACAACTTGTCAGTAAATCTCTCTCTAGACTTTCATCATCCTTAATCTTAGCCATTGATCAAAGCATCCAAAGGCTCTTTAAATTACCCTTTTATAATTCAAGTACAAAAATATTTTCCTTGAGAATACCAATAGTGGTTTTTCTTGTCCCTTGAATCTCCTAGATTAAGCTTTATAATCCCTAAAAATTAGGAATCCTTACAAGGCCCATCCAGGGCTCATTTTTTTCCTAATGGCCTAGGAGAAGGGTAGGTATGGAACCTTGAGTGATAAGAAGTCTTCCATTGCAACCAAGGGAACCCCACTAGGTGCAGAGAAAGACCAAAATAGATTTTTAGTGACTCCACATGGAGCCTCCATCCTCATACATCATGCAGATACCAAGAGAGATAGAGAGAGGAAGAGGGATAGAGAGAGGGATTTACAAGATATTGTTTTAAATATTAGTGTTAGAATGAAAGCCTAGAAATCCTTGGATTTAGGTCCACACATTATGCATGTGTGATTCATGGTAAGGGATTGTTGGGAGGAATCGTTGACCAAATAAGTTTAACAATACACAAGTTAAATGGTAGGCTAGATTTGGCCCATTAGTGTCTTAGTTCAGCATGTACATTTTTGAGAATGCCTTCAAGTTTTGTTTCCGCAAAGAGTGCTACCACTTGGAGGGCTATGTCTTATGGTACATAGCCATCTTTCAACAACATAGCTGCCTATATAAGTAAGGAATTGAGAAGAAATGTTTGTCCTCTTGAAGTGGCTCTTGCAAGAATAATAATAGTATAACGTTTCACCATCATAATGACCTATTTGAAGTCTTGAATCCAAGATAAAATTGCTCAGAAACTAGATTTTGGATTATTAAGAGGTATTATTTGACACTTATTTGTGGACCAAGTTTTGAACAAGTGATGCCAAACTTATTTAAAACGTTTTGTAGTCCTCTTTAAAGCTTTTCAACTTTTACTCATCTTTCAAAAAATAAATTAAAAAATCCTTGTAGCTTCCACTACATAGAATCATTCATTTTTTAGAAAAAACAAATCTAGCCTTTTAATTAATCTATTTTATTGTCATTTATTCTCTAAAAGTAAACCCAGTATTCTTTTTTACTTAAATATTTTAAGAATGTGAAAACACCTTTCTCATAGTCAGTTGATCAAATAATAAGTTTTATGGGATAAGAACTCAATTTTTCAAGTGTATTAGCAAAGCTAAATTTCAAAAATTATGGGAGAATATACAACTTCCCTATGCAACTTTGAAGCACAGATGGCTACACACACACTCTTGGATACATGTGTTCACTCAAATGAATGATTCTCTAAACTATTCAAGATAGAACCCGAGAGCTTTTGCACACACCAAATACACTATGATCTTGATAGTGAAAGTTAGCTCACTCAAAATGCTCACTCCTACTATAAGAATGGATGCCTACAAGAGTAATTCATTCTTTAAAAGTAAACCTAGTATTCTTTGTAAGTTAATTATTTAAAGAATGTGAAAAACACCTTTCTCATAGTCAGTTGATCAAATAATAAGTTTTATGGGATAAGAACTCAATTTTTCAAGTGTATTAGCAAAGCTATATTTCAAAAATTATGGGAGAATATACAACTTCCCTATGCAACTTTGAAGCATAGATGGCTACACACACACACTCTTGGATACTTGTGTTCACTAAAATGAATGATTCTCTAAACTATTCAAGATAGAACCTGATAGCTTTTGCACACACTAAATTCACTATATGGTCTTGATAATGAAAGTTACCTCACTCAAAATGCTCACTCCTACTATAAGAAGGGATTCCTACAAGAGAGAATAGTTATTGCCTTCCCTAGGCATGCAAATAGAGACCAATGATCACTATTATAGTATTTTTTTCTCAAAATATGCACAGTTCAAATGTAGGTTTCTTTTTTGCCATCCAAGAGGTGAACTTCTTGCAAGGCATCACTGCACATCCACTTGTACTTATCTTATCTTATTTGGATCTAGCCCAATTAACATTTCTTTATGCTTTCACCTTCAAATTGTCGTCAAAAAGATATAAAAGACCTTCATTTAAGGTACCCTTAATATATCATAGTATTCTTTTGGCTACAAGAAGATGTGAAACCCTAGGGGTGTACATGAGTTGAGATAGTACCCAACAATCTAAGCTAGGTTAGGCCTTGTAATAGTTGCATTATTCAAAGATCCCACTATAGACATTTACAAAAGTGGATCGTGAACTCCATTACCTTCCATTGAAGTCAAACATTTTGTTTACCTCCATTGGGGTTCTGAATGGTTTGCACCCTATGAGTCCATACTTCTTTAATACATCCAAGATGTACTTTTTCTCCATAAGCTAAATACCATTTTCCTTGTATATGCCTTCAACACCTAAGAAATACATTAGATCCCCAAGGCTTGAGATCTTCAACTCCTTCCAAAGCCTTTCTTTGATGTCCTTAATGCCTTCTTCATATTCACATTTAATAATAAAG
This sequence comes from Ceratopteris richardii, assembly GCA_020310875.1. NCBI lineage: Eukaryota > Viridiplantae > Streptophyta > Polypodiopsida > Polypodiales > Pteridaceae > Ceratopteris > Ceratopteris richardii. Next base: position 18,656,748 of record CM035439.1, on the reverse strand, counting down.
TCGTCTACATAGACACATCAGTAGCAAGATGCTTCACCTCCTCTTTTGTAGAACAATCAACATATATATGCGCTTTCACCTGCAAATTGTCTTCAAAAAGTTAGAAAAGTCTTTCATTCAAGTTATCCTTGATATATCATAGTACTCTTTTGGTTGCAAGTAGTTGTGAAACCCTAGGGGTTCTCATGAATTGAGATAACACTCAATGTGGCATAGTTCAAAGAACCCACTATAGACATGTACAAAAGTGGATCTTGAACTTCATAACCTTCCATTGAAGTTAAATTTTTTGTTTACCTCTCAGCTCCTCTCACATAGCTTCTTGCCATTCCCTGCATGTGTTTGCCTCTTCAAAGCGTGCGGGTTCTTCACTAACCTTGCTCATATATATGCATAGTTTCTAGCCATAAGTGAATCACAGGTAAGCCTTTCTACATGATACCTTACCCTATCAGACATTCTTATCTCACCATTCTATTGATTCAGATATTTTTGTTGAATTTTGAGCTCTTCCCCTTCTTTACATGATGGTCTACATTGACCTTGATCCATAAGTCTTCATCTTCTTCTATCTTACTGGTTTTAGCCTCACCCTTATTCTTTGCATCACTTAGTTGGCTTAATGTAGGACTTCCTCCATTCCATGAATCCATTTCTCCACTAAGGAACATGATTTTTGGTTCCTCACTTGAGGTCTTCATTTCTTTATCTTAAGTTTCTTGAATAGATACATTTAAAGCGTAGCAAGGTAGAAGCTCATCATAGCTAACATCGCTTGATACCTTTAGCTCCTTTATTGTGGGTTTATAGCATCTATAACCCTTTTGTTCATTTTCATATCCTATAACCACAGATGTCTCTAATCTAATATGATTTTTTCGCCTTAGTTCACTTTGAATCAACAAATTGCTTGTACATCCAAGCAATTTCAACTCTTACACAACTAGTTTTGTATTGCACAACAATTCATAAGGTGTTGTAGCATGATTAGTTGATGTGTGAAGTTTTTTCATGATGTATATTCCAGTGGTTTCCGCATCAACCAAATAGCTATTGGGCATTCCCATTTCCGGCATTCCCATTTCCTTCTCATTTCCCTAGCACATTCTGCAATGTACCTATTAACCTTTTTGCAACACCATTTTGGTGTGGTGTGTTCCTTGATGTGATTTGCCTCTTGTGCCATGTGAATACAAGAACTCAAAGAATTCATGGCAAAAGTATTCTCCCCCTCCATCTAACCTTAATCATTTAATATACCTATCAAATTCCTTATTTACAATAGCTTTGCGATTCTTGAAATAATAAGAGATGTCTAGCTTATGTTTCATGCAATGGAGCCAAGTCATTCTTGTGCAATTATCAATAAAAGTTAAAAAGCATCTTTTACTTCGAATTGAGTCATCCTTTGCTGATCCCCAAACATCTGCATGGAGTAGGTCAAATGGATGATAGCTCACATAGTTTCTCTTCTTGAAAGCTAACCTAGTCTGCTTACCCAATTGAGAAGCTTCAGAGAGGTATTTAAAATTCTGATTATAAAGGTTTGGCAATCCTAGCACTAAAATCTTTGCTTCCATTTCCTTCAATCTTTGAGGATTCATATGTCCATATCCTTTGTGTCATAGGTCCAATTCTACTACCTTCTTGCTTCACATGTGTAGTAAGTAGTGTTTTTCAAATTTGGCTTCACATCCGATGTGAATAGCCTTCCCTTCTCCCTATCTTTGGCTATCAATTTGTACCCTTCGTTAGGGTTTTCCACAAATCATCCCTTCTCGTTGAACTTGCTATGCAAACCTCTCTCAACTACTACTACTACTGCTACTACTACTACCACTACCACCACTACCACTACCACTATCACTACCACTACTACTACTTCTTCTTCTTCTTCTTCTAATCATAATAGTAGTAGTAGTAATAATAATAATAATAATAATAATAATAATAGTAGTAGTACTTATATACTCGTATTGTTACTATTAGTGCTATTGCTCTTGCTTTTGCTACTACTATTACTTGCACCAAACTAGACTATTAGGACCACCACATGGTAGAACTCTTCTCCCAATCTTATGTGTCTATATATAACTATTGGAAACAACAAGGATCACACATGTAAGTGGAGTCTACAAGTGCATGTGTGATCGCCATCACTCAAGTGGTAATTCCACCAAAGTCCACTAGTGGTAGGTGTATTGACCACCTCATTTAATTCTCTCTTGACTCAAGTTAAAGAAAACTCTTTCCATGTTTGCCATGGGGATTGAACCTAAGAACTCATCCTTCCCAACTTTGTGACTTAACCATTAGGCTAAGCGGATTACGTGTTTTAAAGAGAACATGAATTTGTAAAGTCACTTGGACAAAAATCTCTTTCCATGTTCGCCATGAGGATTGAACCTAATAACTCATCCTTCCGAAATTTGAGACTTAACCATTAGGATAAGTGGATTACGTGTTTTAAAGAGAACATGAACCTATGGTTAAGTTTAGTCTCAAGTTTTTGGATGTATTTATAAGTGACCAAATAGTGTCCAATTTATGATCTTTTTGAACCACCTAGACACTCAGAACATAAAGTTTAGTTTATTAAACTATTCCCCTTGTAAAATACTATTATCCTAAAAACTAAAGCTATATATAATATCTATAGGCATACTCCAAAGTCTCACATTCTAACCTAGAAGAACATGTTTCATCTCTATGGTGGGATTCACCTTCTATCCCAAATCAATAGAGGAGAATTTACAGGTTCATCGGTGCTAAAATAATCCAAAACACCATGTAGCTTTGCACTGATAAAGTAATTTGAATACGAATTAGGGAATGAATAATAAGGATGGATAAAAATAAATATTCCTAGCCAATTCAATTTTTACTTTTTTGTGCTATCTAGGCACTAACATGCAAAATGGGTGGATTCAAAATACTAGTCCATTTCTAGGCATAACAAATGGATGGATCTAGCAACTAAGGTGTGATTTTCATTCCTATCAAAACCTTGAGAACTCTTGTTTCACTTGAACTCGATTTGGAAGTCAAACTAGAATTCGTTTTAACTTAAACATCTAGTAGAGATGGTTGTAGTATGGTTTACTCGCAACCAACATTTACTTGATTTATCACATAACTAGAGGGCTAATATGTCCTAGAGGGCTTGAAAATACTATATAGAATGTAGGAGAAACTAGCCCGTTTAGTCTTGGTCTACCACACTTTAACATGACCATGTCAAATCCAAAATGAAAATTCATCCAGATTAGGACATGTTTCTCAAAGAATTTGGTTCTAATTTCTTGGGAATTCTTAATCTTGTGCTCAATTCCTAACTCCTCTCTTTAATAGTGCTCTAAAATCTATAAGAGAGCTAGTGTTACTTCACTTGAAGAAACCCTCAATGGATAAGTCAACTTAGACTTAGCATATTTTGAAGATTGAATGGTTCTTGTACAAAACATCTATCTGGGATGTTTGATTTAGTTACCTTTTCCCAATTCGCTATCCCTCATCATTCCTAAAAGGAATTAGATACCCAATTTGAATAATGTCCAATAGAGTAGGAAAGTGAAAAGAAAAAAAACTAAAACTCTATTCAATCAAGTCAAACTTTTAAGATACTTAAAATGGATAAGATTCAAACTCTATGTGACTTGAGGCCTTTACTTTCCCAAGATCTATTTCAACAAGCTACTGAAGGAATTTATCTATCTTTAAGAGAAGTAAACGAGATTCTCAAAACAATCCTTGGAGTAAAGCCAAAAAATAATCCAACCAAAAGATACTAGCTTGGTTTTGAAAAATTTTCCAATCAATCAATTATTATATGTGGGTGAGACATTGGTCCACAGGGATCATTCCATGTGTGTGTGGGACAAGGGTGAGTCATAGCCAAGGTCACAAGCTCGGGGGGATATCCTATAGTATTCAATAATAATGGGGATGATTGTTGCATGATGGTGTGTTTATATACCATGCCATAAGCACAATGAAAGTTTTTAGGGTGTGTAATCCGTTTTGGTTGATTTGTAGTTAGATTGTGCCTTCCAACATTGTTATCATGGAAATTTCATAACAAGTACTTGGTATATTTTTTTACATTTTCAAATTTATGTTGTTATGCTACCATGATTTCTAGGATTCATGATGCATATGCATTAAAGAGTATCAACCATACTAAAAATTCCTTATTTTACCATTTTTTTCGTTAAGGAAAGGCTTGTGACTTGTTTATTTTCTACTGCCACTTATTTACTTTAGGCATACATAGAGCGTCCTATTTCCAAAACTATATATATATATATATATATATATATATATATATATATATATATATATATATATATATATATATATATATATATATATTATAAAGTGACCAAAACCCATATCCTAGCATGGAACCATGGCCATCGTCACCTACTAGGAGAGATACACTCATGGGAGAGCACCTAGTAGATCCCATTCAGACCATGAGTAATAGGATTACCAATCTAGAGGGCGCACTTCATGATATCTTGGAACACATGCATGGTTCCAAGAAAGAGGAAGATCTGCATGAGCCAAAGTTGTCAAGAATGGATGTGGATGCTCCAAATGAGCATTAAGCATCCTAATCAGAGAGGTGAGATGGCAGCTTAAGAATCTTAAACCGCGTAGGTACCATGGCTCAACGAGTGCTAGCACTGCTGATGCTATTGAGTAGTGGCTCACCAAGTGGGAGCAGTGCTTCCACTTGTGTCATATGTTGGAAGATAGCTGACACAAGATTCAACATGCCACATATAACCTTATGGACATCACCCATAGGTGGTGGTGCAAAATAGAACAAGATAAGAAAGAGCCGACATCATGGGACCAATTAAAGGTCTTGTTCTATAAGAATTTTGTACTACGTGATGAGAGGTCTAGAGCACTAGACACATGGTTCTTCATCATTTAGAGGAATCAGATGGTTCAAGATTACTCCGATAAGTACAAAGATCTACTTCTTTAAGTACCTTATACTATGTTTGAGTTTATCTAGGTCCTCAAGTTTATCTTGGGACTAAGAAAAACCATTAGACATTTGGTGAGGAAGAAGAGATGTGCATCCTTGGCACAGGCCATGGAGATGTTTTTAGTCTATGAGGATGTCCATAGGGGCAGAGTCCCAGTGTTAGAGGTCCTCATGGCCGAAGATAAGTGGATCCTTCCACACATCTATTCCTGGCTCGATCAGTGCACAACCTTCTAGCTAGAGATCTTAATTTGGATGCACTCTTGGATAGTTGAGTTGAAGATGATTCAATTGCGCATCAATTGTGAGGAAGCCTTAAAAAATAAAGTAGAAAGGCTTTGTTCATGGAGCATTGGTATATTTCAAGAAGAAGAAAAAGGTTCTTTTATAGGTAAATACACTTTGGAGATAGCCATCCTATGAGTGCAAAAAGGTTCAAAGATCGAGAAGATTATGTGAAACACAACAAAGGTTTACTTGAATGTATTTGAGATCGTCCTTTCAAATTACTTTTATGATAGTCGGTGTTAGTATCCAAGTAATCTCAAATCTTTTTGAAATGATTCCCAGTCATATCATAATTTCCCTTCTCTCATGTGCATTCCACACCATTGTTGTCAATCATGTCTAAAAGAGTTTCTTCTCTTTCTTTGTGTTATAGGATTATGCACATCTCTTTAGTTGGTTTGGTAGCTATACTAGCCCTCCATTGTTTGAAGTACATTTGAAGTTTCTTGCTTTCCTCTTTGTATCTAAGGTGGGTCCTCATCTTGAACAATGATTTTCGCATGTAGGAGAATTTCAAGTGAAGGGAAGTGTTCGATAAAGATTCTTGCTCCCTATCCTTGGGATATTATTGTTTTCCTATGAACTTTTCATAGGATCCCATGGGTCTGATTGACACATTTAATTCAACTCCTTGTAGAGAGAAGAATTGTTGTTGAACCGATTTCTCTAGAAAAGAGAAATATCATCATGGCTCTCCCAAGGGCCCACCACATAGAAATTGACTTGGGGCAAGCAAAGAAGAGGTGTCCCAAGTCATCATTTCCATAAAGAAATCATTTATGTCATGGAGGGGCTCGACAAATTTAGTTAACTTTTAGATTGGTCCAAAATCCTTGGTGGAGGATTTTCCACATAGGAACCGGTTTTTTAACCTCAATGGGGGAATGTCAAAGGGATTGGAACTTCAAATCCCACCTCAGCCTATTAAGCTTGACATAAAAGTCCATATTCTTATTGAATATCAATATTTTATCAAGATTGTTGCTATTGTGCCATGTAAGACCTTGAAGGTGAGGGGATTCATGCATAATAAGGAAGAGAGTCCTCAAACCCTCCCAAGTATGGAATCAACTTTGTAATAGGCGCCATTCTTCATAGTCCACTCTCCTAACCATGTCAATGTCCTCAAATCTAATCAATTTTCATGTTTCTTAATTCCAAAGGTTTTTCCACAAACAAAAACCTTTGTTCCAAAGCTTCCTAGCTTTTTAGAGGTTCCAAGGCTCAACACCTCTGTTGCCCTTGATAGGGAACTAGATTGGATCATTTTTTCTAATCCTCTTACACATTTCCAATCTTCAGTGATGTTGAAGAACTTTTTCGCCTTGTTCCAACTCTTCCAAAGGGAGCAAATAGAAGAGTTGTAAGATCCATACCCTTCCACCCTGGAAGGTGCCCACAAGCCTATAAAAGCTCTTTTTTCTAAAAATGAGTTTGGACCTCAAGGCATCCATGTTGCTCCAAGCTTTGATTAACCATTTGGTTGCCAGTTTATTGGCATTTCCTCCAATATCAAGAATCCCCAAACTACCTTGATCTTTTGGGTTTATGCAAGTAGCCCATTTAATCTTGGGGATACCCCTTTTGTTAGTGTCTTGCATCTAGAGAAAGTTTCTGCAAATTCTTTCCAAATTTGACAATCTCTTGTTCCTTGATTCCCCAACAAGGGAGAAAGTAAAAACTTGAAGAAATAAGGAATGTATCAACAATCATAGCTCTCCCTGCAAGGTTGATCTGCATACCTTTCTAGTATATCAGCTTTTTATCAAGCTTGAAAAATAGCAGAGTTCCATCGCTGACCCATTGAAATGTTGAATCCCATAAGAATACCTAACATGTCAAAGATTTGTGCTTTGGGGATCACTTATAGCCATGATCGACTAACAAATCGACTAGAAGAAGGCATTATTGGGTGAAGCCATCGATTGTTCCTCATCACCATGGAATGCTATACGAGGTGAAACCCTCTAGAAGATCTGGAAGGAAAGGTGTGACACGAACTTTGCTAGCCCACCCTAAGAATTGTTGATTGAAAAATCTCTTTTGATTTTAGGAAAAAGAATTTCCAATTGTAAGAAGCCCCCACTTTTTCAACATCATAGAATGTTTTTCCTTGAGGACAAGAAGATAAAAAGCAAGTGCGCCCCCATGAAGGGGATGAAAGGGTTATAAAACTTCTTTGTAATGTCCTCTAGCAAGTTTTAAGAAACCCTTGCTCTGTGGGATTCAGGGGCTCTCGTGGGTGCTAAGCCTCTTTAGGTGTATAGTTGTTCTTTCTATTAATAAACGTTAGGAGAGTAGGCTATTTTCGAACTTCCTTTTGATAAAAGAAGAGAAATATCATGTTGGCCCAAGGGGAGAGAAAACGACCATACGAATGGCACAAAACCAAGGAGTTTGTCTCATTTTGACGAAGGAGTTTACCACATTTGACGTTCAATCTTTAAAAATTGTTAGATTCCTTAATGTCAACCAAATTATGATGAAATATTAACAAGTCTTAAGATTCATTCTCCAAAACATCAATAACACGTCCTCTCTACCTCCACCTATGAGAAATGATTTCCACCATATTAAAAACACCAAAGGGGATGATATACAAAGGCAAAGACTTAGAAGAATTCCATGTCTCATTTCTTTCTATCTCTCGATTCGAGGCATACAATAGAGCTATGGTAAACGGAAGTGGCCCACTTGAGGAACATCGAATGCATCTATGGTGCTGTTCTACCAAGGAATCCACAGGAAAAGAGAGTTGATAACATCTAGGTTGAATCTCTTTTCTTGAAGCCATTTGCTAATAATACTCCCTCACGAGGGTCAGTAAGTCCCAAAGAGATTCAAGGAAACTTTGATCATTTTCGAATGGGATGGTTCGTTTGGCTTGGTTTTTTTTTTTTTTTGGAATGGGACATCATGACCTGGTATTTTCCCTTCGACAGGGCTCCCCTACGGCAGATCTAGTAACATCTTGCCTTTCATCATGCTAGCGTTCTTGGTATAATAATTTGGAAGGGTAGACCCAATTTTTGAGCTCTCACTATGTGATTTGTCTTTCTTCTTGGTTATCCTCTTTACCTATAGGAATATAAATACTCCTATCTTGGTTATCCTTCATCATTTCGCCTAGTATATATATTTGTATCATTAATGTCTCAAAAATTTAAGAGAAAGCCTTATTTTTTTACAGGATTTAAATCATCTTCAAAATGTTTTTATTTTTGTACTAAATCACCTATTTGATGGAATGTGCTATAGATAAATGTCCTTTTATTACATATATCTTTTGAATTTCCTTTGTGCTTAAGGTTAGGTTCCTACTATGTTGCTGAGAAAAAACAAACTCCTCAACAGAAAAGTTCATTGTTCCTTTTACTCTCTTGTTTTTTTTTTGAGAAATCAAGAAAATTATATTAATGGGAGGATGTACAATCTGTGCCTTGGGCAGGAGTCACCCAAGCCAGCAAATTAGCTACAAGTCCATATACATGGAAATACTTTTACAAGAATATTGAGCAGAAATGATATCCCTCCACTTGGAGGGCATGTTCTCAGCCATGATCTCGAATACATCAGAACTAGGATTGGGGGCATAGCTAATATTACTAATACAAGCCAAAGAGGCCTTTTTCAGCTTTTCAGGAAGGGAGATGAGGAAGTTTCTCCATCCTTCACCTAAGGTAGCTTCATCTCTGCTAATCCAAATGTTCTAGAGAATATGTCCCCTCCAGATGTTCCATAGAAGGATGTCTAAGTTCCTGTAGCAAGCAAGAATAACCTCCATCTTACTCAGTTGGGGAAGATCATTAGCCTGCAAATACTTTTCCACAGGATCCTAGAACTTTTTTGGCATGTTGGCACTCAAAAAACAGGTGAGAAACATCCTCCACAAGGCCACAGAAGGTACACAACTCACCATTAATGATAACTTTCTTGACTTTGTGGCCTATCTAGATCCCATGATGCAACATTAACCATTGCAAGAAGGAGTGCTTGCTACAATCTGGAAAAGCCCACAAAGCTTTAAATCTATAAGAACACATTGGTGAGGAGACCAATTCACTTGCCATCTTGAGTTAAGTTTAAGAAGAATTTGATCAATAGTTCCTTTGTGCTTTTTGAAGTGCCTAAATATGAGGGAAGCAGTAGGCAGCATGTTCAGCTTCTTTCTGTGCCAGCTACCACGATTTTCCATTAGCATATCTCTTTGACTGTGAAGCACCTGCAAACTAGACCTAGACAAATCAGTGAATAAGTTAATTTGGAGGACATTCCTTACCCTGTGATTGCACATAAAATCTCTCCAGGTAGTGACACCAGCTTTGTGGCACTTGTGTTCTTTGATAGCAGCTCTTTAATTATTGCTGAAGGCCAACCACCCAAGCCAAGGAGATTCCTGCATAAAGAATTCATAAGAGTACATCAACTCAAGGGGAGGGATGAAGGACTGTTTAGCTTTGAACCAAACCTGCCACATTCTGCACACCAGGGGGCTGCCATAAGGGGTTATAGAGTGAGGAGATACCACAATGTCCCAAAGATTGATGTTCTTCCAAGCTCTGTAGTTAGTCAGACAGAACCTAGCAACATTTCTTTTAAAGAGATAGGACCACGCATCGTTGCAGTAAAGACATCTCAAAATCCATTTTGCAACGAGGTTATCAGCCATCGTTTTAGGATTTATTATTCCCAAACCTCCGTGATACTTAGGCAAACAACAGGTTTTCCAAGCTACTTTGGGGATTTTCTTTTGGTCAGGTTTACTTCCCCACAAAAAGTTCCTGGCCAAAGAAATAATGTGCTCAATTTGTTTATTAGTAGGAGACCAACAAGCCAAAAAGTAAACAAGTTTAGGGAGGATGGAATGATTAAGGACAAAAGTTCTATGGGGGAGGGAACTGTTAGCATCATACCAGAAGAGCAATTGCTTTTTAAACTTTTCCACCACCCACTCCCACCTTTGGGCAAAGGTAATCTAGAACCCCATGGGAATCCCCAACAATCTGAATATTTCCCCATCCTTGATGATGCTACAACCAAGTCTTTCTACACAAGCAGGTAGAGTATCATTAGAAGCTTTAAAACTAGTTTTAGAATGGTTAACTTTGGATCCATTGGCAAGGCACAAAGTTTCCAAGCATTCCAAAAATTTACTCATAGAAAGGTCATCTACATTCCAAACAACATTAGTGTCATCAGCAAACATTTGCAATCCAAGAGGGGAAGGAGAATTATGAACATTTATACCTTTAATCAAACCACAGTTCATAGCCTCTTTCACAAGGCAACCCAAAGCATCACTACCAATGGCAAATAAGAGAGGAGCAAGAGGCCAACCTTGTCTAATGGATCTATTGAGTCTAAAAGGGTAAGAAATGTGGCCATTGATAGCAACTCTAGAGCAAGCATTCCCAATAGAGTACTAACATTTTTAATTAATCTTTTCCCAACTCCCATATCATGCAAAGATTGGAGAATAAAAGCCCACTCAATCTTGTCATAAGCCTTGTCAAAGTCAATTTTGAAAAAATAGAAGTTTTGGTCAATTTCCTTAGCATTTTCCATACCTTCCCAAAGAGAAATGCTGGCATCAAGAATGTACTTCCTTTAATGAAACCCTTTTGCTCTAGGAGAATAAAGAATTTCATCAAGGGACTAAGCCTTCTAGCTATGGTGGAAGCTATAATCTTGTAGATGGTATTAAGACAAGTAATGGGTCTCCATTTATTAAGGTCATCTATGTTCTCCTTTGTATGAATAAGTCTAATAACCCCAGTGTTGATGTGGCAAGGGAGAAATCATTTGCTACAAGCCTCTTCCCAAACCAAAAGAATGTAAGGAGTGTGAAAATCACATAATATCATGAAGAACTCATTTGGTAGACAATCAAAACCAGGGGACTTATAGGGTTTCAAATTATAGATGGTTTCTTTGATCTCATCGATAGTGAGGGACAGGTCCAGAATGGGAACGAGGCTTTCAGGAATCATTATCTTCCTTTTCAAAGCAATAGTAGCTCTGGCCCTCTGAATATCCTCCCCCCACTTGGGAGTACCAGAGAAAACAGCCATAAAGAAGCTTTTAGCCTCCTGTAGAGTCTCCTCAATATTCATAGTGTGTCCACCTTCTTTTTTTTTTTAAATTAGGGATGAAATCGCTGACTTTGTTTTTCTTCAATAGAGAAAACATATACTTGTTGTTCCTGTCCATTTTCCCACTCCAAAACTCTTTTGATGTGGCAAGAGAATAGCTAGCTTCAAGATAACTTTCCTTACTCAATCTCAAGTGTAGATTGTGGTACTCTTGGGAGGTGATTTCGAGAGCTTTCAACTTTTCTACAATTTTATATTTTCTTTTGGCTCTAACCTCCCTGGCTTGTTTCTTAAAATGAGTGAACAAAAGTTGTATATCTTTCATCGCTTTTTCCCAAGCCAAACAAGGAGAGCTAATGTTCTTCAAGTGGTGAGCGAAAATTCTTTTAGTTTCGGTCACAATACAAGGGAGCTTGAGAAGGTTAGCATCAAGATGAGGCCATCCAGCCCTAAAAGAAGGACTACCAAGTTTTAAGGTGATACTTAAGGGCTTATGGTCAGAAACAAAAAGGGAACTATCACTATGCACACTCACATCCCAACTCTTCTACAGAATAGAATTATTGACATAGCATCTATCTAATCTTGCAGCAATGTAAGCATTTCCAACTTCTTTATTGGACCAGGTGAAACCAAAATTTTTAGATATATCATACAGATCATGCAGGTTACAAAGCTCATTCCAGGCATGTTTTTTAGACCCATTAATGGTGTTACCCTTACACTTCCACCTATCCTTAATACTGGTAACCATATTAAACTCTCCTACCATAATGGCAAGCCGTTGAACGTGACTGAGCTCTTCCCAACAATTTTTCCTAACCAAACTATTATTAGAAGCATAAGCAGAGATGATAGAGAGGTTATAGGGGTTACCCAAATAGATCTCGCACCATTGATTTGTGTTACTAGAGGAGTTACTAGCCAGAGTATGAACCAGGCCTTTAGCAATCCCAATGACAGCTCCGCCTTTATCATCATGGTGATTAGTGAAAAACCACTTGAAGCAATTATATAACACATTGAGATTAATATTGAGAGAATCTCCAGCAATTTTAACTTCCTATAAACAAAGAACATAAGGGAGCTTGTGCAGGGACTGAATCCACCTGTTTATCGTTTTAGGTCTAACACGATCTGTAAGAACCTTCACATTTATGGAAAGAATAAAGAGTTCAGACATGATAAACAAAAACAGAAGTTATTTCCTATTGTTCTTTGTAGGCTTAATTGTTGAGATGCAAGATCTCACAGGTTCTTTTCATTTTGGTTTATTTGAGACTACCAACTGCCTTGGCACTTCATCATCCTGTGGCATAGGCACAATTTCATCATTGATAAGATCATTGTCCATGTTATCTAGTTTATCTTGGTCCATGGCATCTAGTTCTTCAGAGAACATTTCAGCAGACAGTTTAGTAGCAGAACAAGACGAAGAATCATGGTTGGATTTAGGGATTATCTTTTCCTCAGGATCATTGTAAACAGTAGTATTGACCACTTTATTTTTTTTACCTACCAGAGACCATCCTGAAACATTCATGGTTTGGTGATCCTTGGAGCCAATAGCAACAACTTTGCTTGGACCTGCCATCATTTCATTAGGATCCATGTTTTCTTTAGGGTAAGTCATAGTTGTCAGGCCTGATGGGGTAGTTATCAAAGGGGTTTTGAACATCTTCAAGTAAAACACCAAACATATTATCAGACTTGAAGCCTTTCTTCTTACCTTTGTTTGTCATTTTCTTCACCTGGGGGTTGGGGGGGTACTGTTATTTTGAAAACCTTTGACTGACTCTTTACTATGATCTAATATATCTCAAGTCTTTTCGTCCTGGAGCAAAGGGCAATCCTTGATGATATGTCCTTGTTTATAACAGTTGTAACAAGCATTCGGTATATTCCTGTATAACACCTTTTAGGTGTGCAATTTTTTACCGCATGAGTCTTTGATGACAATGTGTGGTTTAATTTCTTTAGCTATGTCCACTTCTATTAATACTTGAGGATCCCATTTTGGGTTGATATTATTGCTCCGACTTTTTGACCAAAGACCTTACCAACCATCTTCCTAAACTCTCAACCCATGGGTAATAATCAATGGGTAGTTCAGGGAATTCCACCCAAACATGGATCTTGGTGGGTTTGGGCCCTTTAGGGTTAAACCCAATGTACCATTTAAAAAAAGACACAGGGATATTTCTAATTAACCACTGGCCTTCACTTATAACATGCAAAGCACTGTTAGTATCTTCAAAGAAAAACATGAAATAATTGTTGGGGCAATACTGAATGTGCTTGACCATAAGACCTCTAGACTCCCAATGAGTTTTTATCCAGGCTTTCAAAATTTCTTGCATCGGTCTAGGACCATGACATAGACCTGTAACCACTCTATCACTGAGATGCTCGTGCCAACCATGTAATGATGACTTATCAATGATTAAGGCATCTTCAACTTCATCGCGGGGACATTATCAAGAACAATCTCATGGGGGTTTTCGAAGACCTTACCTTTACCTTCACTAGGGGACATAGCAGAGCAGATATTACCTGCGAAATGATGAGTATCATAGAAGGCATCTTCATGGATGACCTTTGCTCTAATCAAGTCAGCATACGTTTTCATTGGAGAGGAACCTGCCAGACTTTCATGTTGCGGACCAAAGGGCCCCTTGCCAGTGTTTACTCCTTGTTCTGCCTCTTGACACCTGGCATTCGATCCAAACATGGGGGCAACAGCAAGCTCATTGGAGATATGGAGGTTCCCAAGGGGCAAGGGATTACACCCGAGTTTGTCTCCTTGTTCCTCCCCAAGGACTGACACACCATTCCTCAGAGCTTTGAACAAAGCCATAGAGACCAAGAAGAAGAAGTTCGCACGAACAGAAATACCCCTCCCCTGCCAGAGGGGGAGGAGGATGGAGCTGAGAGGCCGACAGCCACACCCTAACACAGATGGAGCCAAACCCTAGCTCTCAGCTCTCGCATGGATTTCTCCCTCTCTAAGGACGATTCTTCTTTAGTTCATCCTTTTTACTCTCTTGTTGACACATGAAGAAGGTGAAAGGTCTACCGAACATCCGTAACCGTCAAATGCAAGTGAAAAGTTATTACGTCACCTCTCTCTCTCTCTCTCTCTCTCTCTCTCTCTCTCTCTCTCTCTCTATATATATATATATATATATATATATATATATATATATATCCAAGACATGCATTGTACATATAGAGACAAAGAATTGTACACGAGAATGAGCGCAGCACTATGCAAATGACTGGACACCTCTCTCTCTCTCCACGGAATTTACACACAAACGCAGAGCTGTAGGGCAAGATGAGAGATGCACTGTATAGTAACGCAAAAATGTTAGCTGGCTGCGCCTGGAACACTTCAGACATCGTCCTAATTCCCATCTGCATGCAGAGAAAAGCTCTGGACTAAAGTTCTGCAAAGCTGAGTATCCGTGGGCTCTCTGCCGCGAGTCGAGACTCGAGATCCAATGTCATGGCAGAAATATGGCAGAAAAAGAGATGGAAAAAAGATTCACGTTGCAGTTTTTCTTCCTTTATCCATTGACTACGAATCTGGTCAAAAATCGGACTCAATAATAATAAAATATTCGACGCGCAACAGTGTATCGTGATCGTGACATGACAATAAAAATGATGGACGCAAGGTGATGATTTGGGTTTTAGACTTTTTGTGATTCCTTAAAAAAAAAAAGGCATCGAGGGATTCCATTGAGTGTGTGTTGACCT
>CM035439.1:18636604-18639104 GCA_020310875.1 Ceratopteris richardii | reverse complement strand
TGGTAGTGGTAGTGGTGGTGGTGGTGGTGGTGGTGGTAGTAGTAGTAGTAGTAGTAGTAGTAGTAGTAGTAGTAGTGGTAGTGGTGGTAGTAGTAGTAGTAGTTGTTGTTGTTGTTGTCGTTGTTGTTGAGATATTAAGCTCAACATTTGATGATCCAAAATGACATCATTTTTCGTTTCTCTAACATGTATAGTGGTCACGCTGGTATATGTTTGGGACACTTCATTGAGCTTTATTAATTTTATCTATCGAGAGTGATGGCACATTTGTTTTTTGCTAGCTCACTCATCCGCGAACATTAGGATTTTCCTTATGTACTGTTCTTTATATATTGCACTTGTTGTAGTCTTCTTTTATGTCATTTTCTTCTACATTTCTTTAATGTAATAGAAGAAGAAGAACATTTTTCCTTGCCTCAATCTGTGTGTGTGCTTCTCTTTGAGCGTGAGAGTGTGTGTTTGAGCTCTGTTCCTTGTCTCCTTTTTCGTGACATGGTATCAAAGCTAGTGTGACTATAGAGAGCTCGTGGAGAAGGCCGACGGTGAAGAGTATGTGAGAAGGCATGGAGAAAGTGCAATTCACAAACGGCCTTAGATTGCTACAAAAATTGACATGAAGGTAGAAGTTCGGAAAATATTTTTGAGAGTTAACCCTTCAGGGTCACTTGTTTTTGTCAAATGAGAGTTTCCAAGCCATCTTGACCTCCGTTTTGAGTCCACAAGGTGGGGCCCATAGAAAAACAAGGTGAGTATGCAAAAGTGTAACTTCCATTCTTTTTGACAACACTCATATATTCCACATCCAGAATTTCAAGCGATTATGTTACTGTTGATACACGAAAACAATGTTCTTCTCATATCGAACTGTCACATCGTAGTGCAACAGCGTTCAAGTAGAACAATTGCTTGTAGAGTTTTGCCGTGTTGTGAATAGCTTCAGAAATGGAAAATGCAGATGGAATGAGTGAGCTTATGAGTAATAAGCTGGACAAGAAGAGCTTTTATGCTTGGAGATTCCGTATGACTAATTGTGTGATGGGAAAAGGCTACTGGAAGTACATCGAAGGAGAGAACGAAAATGCTCCATAGTTACTAGAGAGGAATCAGACTACAGACTAGTTAATAGCATATGAGGAATGGAATCAAGGAGCATGAAAGGTATTGTATTGGCTATCTGTTAGCATACAAGATAGTATGATTGGGCACATACGGGATGCCAAGACTCGAAAATTGGCATGGAACAATTTGGTCACATTGTATGAGACCAATACAAAGGCACAAAAATTGCAACTCAAGAACGCGCTGCATACATTCGAAAAGAAGGGCATGTCGATAAGTGACTACACTCTAAAAATCAAAAGCATATGTGAGTCACTTGCATCTATTGTGTGAATGTAGATGATGATGATAAGGTGGAAGTGTGCCTTCATGGTTTAGGAGCTGCATATAAGTACTTCAGAACTTCTATACAAGCAAGGGAAAATATTCTGAATTTTGTTGATCTAGTATCCATGCTCATTATTGAAGAAAATAATCTTGGTGAGGACTTAAACTCCTAAGGAAAACCTAGTTTTGAGCAGATATTCTACTCTAGGTGAGCAAGCGATAGAGGCAAAGCCTTCGAAAGTGGAGGAGGACACAATAACCAAGATCAAGGACAACAACAAAATCATGTAGGAGGTAGAGGACAGTTTTGAGGTAAGGGGAGCCAAAGAGGTCACAAAAACTTCCAAAAAAATGATTCAGGTAATGACAATAAAGGATGTTGGAATCGTGGTAAACCTCGACACTTTGAATGTCATTGCAGGTTGAAGAATCAAAATAACAAAAGGCAACAAAATAACTATGCATCCACAAGTGTAGATCACTCTAAGAAGCTATTCATGCTTCAACATCATATGATGAATACGATGTCTGCAGATGTTTTAAAATCAAATGGTAATGTCTAGTATGCTGATTGAGGTGCTTCAAATCACATGACCAGTCATGGAGAATGGTTTAGTAGTTTGCGAAAATTGCGAGTTCCTGGATATTGTGAAACAGGCGATGACACAACACACCCTATTGAGCATACAGAAACATATCATTTTCTATGGAGGATGGGAAGGTAAAACATCTTGTTGATGTGCTGCACATTCCAAATATAACAAAGAATCTCGTCTTTGTTGGACAAATGGTTCACCAAGGATTATAAGTCAGGTCCAATGTTCATGGATTATATGTAGACGAGTACAAGCACGATGGACGATTGATTCCCAAGGGAAACAAAGTGGGTAGGATGTTTAAATTAAATTTGAAAATTCCTTAAATGAATGAGGTCATGTTTGCAAAAGGCTTAGGAGTTATTGCTGATATAGAGAGATGGCACAAACAAACTGGACATGCACATTTGCAAATGCTAAAATTGATGTAGTCTAAGGAAATTGTTAATGGACTACCGAATTTCAAAGTTGCAGAAATGCAAAAGGTATGTGCAACATGTCAATTAAGAACCCACAAT
>CM035439.1:18619104-18631604 GCA_020310875.1 Ceratopteris richardii | reverse complement strand
TCATTATGTCTGCTATCTGATCTTTAGTAGAAATGTACTCCACTTCAATCTCCTTCTCCATTACCTTTTCTCTCAGGAAATGATAATGTATCTCTATATGTTTTGTTCTTGCATGAAATACTGGATTTGCTGCAAGATAAAGTGAACTCATATTATCTCCATGTATTGTAGGTATACCTTGATCAATGCCCAAGCTTTTGAACAGTGTCTGCATCCATATGACCTCCTTAGCTGCTTCCTTAAGTCCTTTGTACTTAGCTTCAGTTGATGATAATGCAATTTTATGTTGTTTCTTTGAACACCAACTTACAAGCTTATCACCAATGTATATCATGTAGCCATGAGTTGATCTTCTATGATCCTGTTTACCTGCCCAGTCTAAGTCACTATAGGCTCTCAACTTCAAATCTGATGTAAAAGGATAATATAATCCTTCCTTTATAGTTCCTTTGATATATCTCAGAACTCTTTGACATGCAATCCAATGTGGGTCCTTTGGACAATGCATGAATTGTGACAAAACTCCCACTTCATAACTAAGAGCAGGTGTGTAGCATAAATCAAACTACCCACAAGAGATTGAAACTTCCTCATATCTTTGTATTCTGCACCATCATATTTATTGAGCTTGTGATTAACTTCAAGTGGAGTTGAAGCTTCTCTGCAGTTTTCCATATCAAACTTCTTCAATAGATTCAGAAGATACCTTTCTTGTGATACATATATGCCATGATCTATATAAGTGACTTCCATTCCAAGAAAGTATGACAACTTTCCTAGGTCACTGATCTTGAACTCTTTCTCAAGTAATCTCTTTACCTCCTTGATTCCTTCATCAGAAGTACCTGTGATTATAATGTCATCTACATAAATACAAATGTAGATCGTACCTTCCTCTGCCCTTTTGATGAGTAGACTTGGATCTGCTTTTGAACTTTGATATCCAAGATCATTGAGATACTTCACCAGTCTATAGTTCCATGCTCTTGGAGCTTGCTTCAATCCATAGAGTGCTTTTCTCAGTCTGAAATAAAATTTGGATACCTCGAATCTATAAACCCTTGAGGTTGTTCCATGTACACCTCATCTGATATGTATCCATTCAAGATTGCATTCTTTATATCCAATTGACTTAGGGTCCATCCTTTTGAAGCTGCAATAGCAATGATTGTCCTTATAGCTGACATCTTAGCTAAAGGACTGGATGTCTCATCATAATCTATGCCATAGGTCTGGGCATAGCCTTTCACCACCAATCTAGCTTTGTATCTCGCTATACTTCCATCTGCAAGCTTCTTCACTTTATAAACCCATTTATTTCCAATTACTTTCTTACCACTTGGTGTAGGAACAAGTTCCCATGTCTTGTTCTCCTCCAGTGCATTGAATTCTTCCTTCATTGCTTCTTCCCATTGTTTCTTACCTTTAGCTTCATCATATTTCTGAGGTTCTTCATCATCTTTGACCATATATGCATAGTTCTTCTGAGTTATGTAAGAAGTATCATAAGAATACCTTTCTGGCTGTCTTATAGTCCTGTTTGACCTTCTTGGTTCACCTTCTTCATAAGTGTTTGGATACACCTCTTCATCAAATATAGGAGTTTCTTCATTACTTCTTGTTAATCCACTTCTGGATGTACTTGCTTGCATATAGTCTTCATCTCTATTTACCTGCACAATTGATTTTCCTTTCTCACATCTTCTTACCTCTTCTTCAAATTCTTCAGCTGTATGACTTTGATCTGCATACCAACTTTTTTGTTCATCAAATGTAACATCTCTAGAAACAAGAAATTGTGTGGTTAGAGGATTCCACAATCTGTAACCCATTTGATTTTCATCATAACCAATGAACATATATTTTTCTGCCTTTGGTTCAAGTTTATGTCTAAGTTGTGATGGAACATAAGCATATGCAATTGATCCAAACACTTTACAATGATCTAGTGTTGGTTTCTTACCCCACCAAGCTTCATATGGAGTCATTCCATTAAGAGCTGCACATGGTAATCTATTCACAAGATATGTAGCTGTATTTACAGCCTCATCCCAAAGATAATTTGGACAATTCTTCTCCTTTAGCATAGCTCTAGCAAACTGAACCAAAGTCCTGTTCCTTCTTTCTGCTACACCATTTTGTTGTGGTGTATACTTGCAAGTTATTTCTCTCTTAATACCTGCGTTCCAAAGATAATCATTGAACTCTTTGGAGAAGTATTCTCCCCCTCCATCAGACCTCAGTCTCTTAAGCTTTTGACCTCTGACTCTCTCTGCATATGCATGAAAATGCTTGAAAGCTTCAAACACTTCTGATCTTTCCTTCAAAACATATAATGTTATCCATCTTGTAGCGTCATCAATGAAAAGAACATAGTACCTTGAGCCACTGATACATCCTTCTTTTGTTGGTTCCCATACATCTGTATGAATGAGCTCTAGTAATCCATCATGTTTAAAACCTTTCTTCTGAAATGGTAACCTGTGTGCTTTACCCATTTGACATGCTTCACATTTATAAACCATATGTTGACTCTGCACATTTGGTAGTCCTAGTACAGATTGATTTGCAACCATAGCTTTAATTCCTCTTTCATTGAAATGACCTAATCTCTTATGCCAGAGATCAAGTTTTGTAATCACTCCTTCACCATGCGTGAGCAAAGCTTGACCAATGTTTCCTTGAACTCTTAAAGTAAAGATTCTACCTTCTTTCTTACCACAAACAATCTGATTATATCCATTCTCTCGATCTTCAACAAATACTCCTTCATTTGTAAACCTAACTTGAAAACCTTTGTCAACTATCTGTCCCACACTTATCAAGTTTTTAGGTATTGTAGGAACATACAAAACATTGGTTAGCAAATCTGCTCCTCTTGCATTTCACTTTTCCAATTGAATGTACACAATCTCTTGTATTATCACCTGTTTGAACACTATGACTAGAAATGCCTTTTTCGAATTCTGACATCAATTCTATGTTTCCTGACAAATGATTAGAACATCCAGAGTCAATGTAAAATACCTTTAGATCTTCTTTATCTGATGTGCTGATTGAGTTCATCATCAATGATGTATGACTTTCATTTTGTGTGTCATTTGCATAGTTGTAGTAGGTGGTGTTGTAGGATTGATTCTGTCCCCAACTTCTTCCTCCATCTCTACCATAGCCTCCTCTTTGACTTTGTCTACCTCTTTGAAAATTACTTTGATATCTTCCACCTCGACCTCTGCTATTGTTGTTTTGATTCTGGTTTGATCCTTGTTGGTTGTGCCAACAGTCATTAGCCAAATGATTACTCAATCCACACATCCAGCAAGCCTTCTTATTGTTATTTTGATTACCTCTTCCTCTTCCAAAACCTCTTGGTCTTCCTCTACCAGTGCCTTTACCTCTTGCATAATAAACTTGAGAAGTTGACTCTTCTTCATCCTTTGCTTTAACTTTATCTCCTCTCTTCTTGTTCTTCATGTACATTGCAGAAATTTGTCCTTTATCTCCATCTCCCTTCAAGTCTTGCTCAAATGTTAGCATCAAACCAAGCAACTGGTTCAAATCTGGAACATAATGATTTAATGAAAGTTCTATTGATAAGACAAAAGGTTTCCACCTTTCATCTCCTCTCAAACCTGTACGTAATTGAGCAATCAACCTGTGATCCTCAATATCTTCATCTATGGATCCAAGACTATCTGCAAGATCCTTCATCTTAGTGACATAATCACTAATACTTTGACTTGGCTTCTTCTTGAATGTTGTAAACTCTCACCATAGACTTGCTTTCCGTGCTTTAATAGTGCTTTGAAAATGATACTCCAATGCATTCCATATATCTTCAGATGATTCCAATCCTCTGATGTGTGGTAGCAAATGATCAGAGATTGTATTGTAGATGTAGGCTTTTGCACTTGCATCCTTCTTCTGCCAATGCTTTAAAGCATCAAGTTCCTCTTTCTTTGGTCGGCTTTCATCTTCAAATATTGGCTTCTCTTCTTCACCTGTAACATATATCATGAGATCCTTACTCATAAGTAAAGCTTCCATTCTCATTACCCATGCGGGGTAATTATCTCTATCCAGCTTGTCAATGGAGATATGATTTGCCATACTCCTTTCCTTCTGCTACAACCTGTGAGCTTAAAGAATAAAGGATAATACCTTTTGGAGTTCTTTGTGTATGAAGATACTTTTGAAGTAACCTTTTGATGCCTTGTGTCTTCAGATGCTTCACCTTTCAAACTTTAATGGAAAACTTTCCAAAACTTCTTGTACCTTTGCCACCTTCTACTCTTTAGAACCTTTCTGCTCTGACACCACTTGTTGATGTGTAAAAGAACCACAATAAATGAATTAATGTGACACTAGACAACCTCTATGGTCACCCTCATTGCCACTCCAAACTTTGAGAAATGATAGCCAAAACCAAGAGCTTTACTTCTTCAGAACTTTCTAGTCATTGAAATGACATACCTTCAGTATTTTGCTAATTTCTCTTAGCTCAAAAATTATTTCTCCAAGATCCTTTGGTGGATGAAAATAGAAGACTAGAGCTTTCCAAGAAGCTATAATATGCAAGAAACAGATCTCTAGAACGCAAGTTATGGCCTTCACAAGATCACCCTGTATGACTTTCCAAAACTGGAAATTTTGCCTCTTTTAGTAATTCTGAGTGTCTTAAAATGAAAATTCGATGCCTAGCATTGATTTGCAACCAAAAGTCGATGCAAGGCATCGACTTGGTGCTTTTTTAGCCTCTTTTTCAACACCTGAAATGGCCACTTGAACACAATACATGAACAAAGCAGTTATATGCTAGAAGTCGATGTCAGGCATCGACTTTATGCTGAAACTTGATGCCAGGCATCGAGTTGCTCCACAAACTTCATCTTTTCAAGAAGATTCATCAGTAGATAAAAGTGAGATATGAAGATAAGGACTTATCCGCTAAGATTCTATGCCAGGCATCGACTTCCCGCATAAAACACAACCTTTGAACATACAGCCTTGCTTGGAAAACTTCAATTCTTCAAGTCATTACATAGAAGAAAAACACTGGAGATGGAAGAAGAAGACTTATACACAAAAGTTTAATTAACTCTTTTCATAACTATGAAACCTCAGAAATACAGAGGTGCTTTCTCATGTAGAGAAGCCCGACTATTCTTGGTCATACAAAATGAGTTCTAATTCACTCTCTCATTGTCTTCCTCTACGCGTCAGTTGATACAAACTAACTTATATAGTATTTCTCAATCTCATGACTTTTTAAAAAAATTCTAGAACTAAAGTTAACTAACTTTACAAATATAATACACGTGAATTTGTCCCTTCACATAGGCATGTGGTTTTCTTCTAAAGTTTTGACCTTCAAATATATGTCCAATTAGTGAGTGTTTCTCCAACAATGGGCAGCTAAAATAAATAAGCACCAACGAAATCTTTTGGAAGACTTTGTGTGCTCCTACATGTACCGAATGAGAGAAGATCAAATCACTCTAGAAATGGACATATCTAATTACAAAGAGTTCATTGAACAATTATCTATAACAACATATATGAGTATTGAAGATAAATTTGGCAGTGTGTCATGTGGAGCATAGGTATTAGATGAGCAAATTTCCAAATAGCTCACTTGAACAACCTTTGGACATATCATCAAAACAGAAGAGTCATTGGCAGTGGATAGCACCACAATTCCTTGATTCATCAACAAAATCAAATTGTTGATTTACATTATGAGACAATTAAGAGAGGAAAGCAAGCAAGACCTTCCACAAGTGAACAGGGAGATAGACCATCCGTAGATTCAAATACAAGAGATATACATGTGAATATGGGAGATAAAACATTGAATAATCTTTGTTTGCTCCGATTATCATCTATTCAATTCGATTGAAATGTAAAGTCTTAAATAGTTTTCCCATCGATAGAAATGGGATTTACCAATTCAAATATGCTTTACAACTAGCTTCTAACAGAGATGTATCAAAAAGAGTAGACACATATGAACTACTTAGAGTATTCTCAAATCTAACTCAGTATGGTTTAAAGATATCCATGACGGATCGACTAAGACCATATTGAAATGATCTGTATTCATTCAGACTATGTGGATTAAATGATATATATTCATTTTCATTAAGTGGAGTAAATGTTGTGGCTTCATTTGAACTATGTGGATTAACTGAAGTGGTATCATTTGAGTTAATTGGATTAAATGAAGTGGTATCATTTGAATTATGTGGATTAAATAAAGTGGTGTCATTTGAATTATGTGGATTAAACAGAGTGGAATCACTTGAAATATGTGGATTAATTGATGTGGATTCACTTAAATTATGTGGTTTAAATGAAGTGTTATCATTTGAATTAAGTGGATTAAATGAAGTGGTATCATTTGAGTTAAGTGGATTAAATGAAGTGGTATCATTTGAATTATGTGGATTAAATGAAGTGGTATCATTTAAACTATGTGAATTAAATGGGGCGGTATCATTTTAATTATGTTTATTAAATGAGGTGGATTCATTTGGGTTATGTGGAGTCTTTTGAGGTAAAATTAGTGCTTTTGTTTTGCAGATTTGAAAGTGAATCATGGCAAGAATTCGAGATGTGAATAATGACCTTGATCATGCTAAATCTCAAAGGATTTTTTTTGAGAAAATGCTTAATTTCTGCAATTGGGATTAGCATTTTTATTCCACCAAGATTTAGAGCCAAACAGATTAGAGGGAGAACTATTGTCAATGAAAGAAGTAAAAAAGCTATGTCCAAATCATTTTGTTTGTGACGTTCTCTTTCTGGTTACAAGAAGGGAAAAAGAAACATCACCCTTAAGCTTTCTGACTTACAACATAAATGATTAGTAGAAAGTATAGTTTGATGCTTTGTGCAAGCTGAGAGATCATTACCAAATAATAATCAAATAGAACTATATTTCATCCAAAAAGCTTTTGTACAAGATATTATTCATCAACGTGTAGATTGGCATGATCACCCAAAGAATACAGGTACAGGTTTGGGTCATCCTATAAATCGAGTAGAATTTTGTAATAAAGGAAACAGAGGCTCTCTTCCTCCAAAAGCGGCCCTATATTTTTCTACCTCAAGAGAATAACCTTATCCATGATTTATGATCATACGGATCGGAATTATACAATGAATGATTAATAATCCCTAGATTACGCATATGAGAACAGATACGGAAGACTCTCAGAGGCATCACTATCATCTTTTCCTCATTTCACTATTGATGAACTATTCAATAAACAAAACACTGAATAGACAATCTTCTTTTTGTAATCAAAGACATCATTATATCATAAAGCTATCGATTTTGTAATTGAATCTAATCAGTATACTCAAAGTAAATTATTTTCTTCATTTTGAATATCATCATCTATTACAGCTACCATGTCATCTACTTCTTCCTATATGAACCATCACTATGATCTACATCTAAATCGTGATCACTTCATGAATCATTTGTTAAACTTTCATGAGTTTGAAATTCTCCAAAACATTGTTGTGCTACTAAAGAAGCCATCAATAGTAGTAGTAGTAGTGGTAGTAGTGGTAGTAGTAGTAGTAGTAGTAGTGGTGGTGGTGGTGGTGGTGGTGGTGGTCGTAGTAGTAGTAGTAGTAGAAGTAGTAGTAGTAGTGTGAAGAGATGGATAGGTATGTGCTTGAAGATGAAGAGGTGTTGCAAAATCCTTGATCTACACCAGCCAAATGAACTCCAAAAGTATATGGTGGGCCCTTTTAGCTTGCCAATGGATGTATTAGACACCCTTGGAAGATCACTCTCAAAAAGATAGATCAAAACAGATAAGTTGGAGTTAGCTCAGAGGTGAAAACTTGCTATTCTTGGTTCATACACCTGTCCAGTGTTTTACATAATTCTCTGAGCACGGCAGCAATTAGCTTAATTCCTCTTAGGGAAGTCTAGGTAACTTAAAGAGCTAACTTTCAAGAGTAATCTCATAAAAAATAATGAGCCACACACTGAGAATGAGTTTTAACAACGGATGACATCATCCCGATTTTCACGGGCTGCTACAGTTTGAGACCAGTGAGCAGCAAAATCAACATAACTCAAAATGTAGGAATCTAATGATTATGAAAATTTGTATGGTTATACTATATAGTAAGCTCAATTTAACAAGTTTTAAATCGCTGAATTTCGATAAGTAACCACTGAGAAACACCTCTGACAAGATGAGTGAAAAAGTCGGGTACCTGACAGAGAAGTGAAAATGCACAGACACTGTTGACTTCAACTGAACATAACTGAGCCTTGAATTTGCAAAGCTTTGTACCATCCAATGCTTTGGTTAGAATATCTGCACATTGTTGATGAGTGGACACATATGATATTTGAATCTCTTTGCTCAGAACCTTTTCTCGCACATAGTGATAATGAACTTCAATATGTTTAGTCCTTGCATGAAAAATAGGATTAGCAGCCAAATGAATAGAACTCATATTGTCACAAAAAATAGTTGGAGTTCCAAACTCCAATCCAAGATCTTTAAATAATGTCTTCATCCACATAGCTTCTTGTGTAGCTATGGCAAGACCTCTATATTCAGCTTCAGTAGAAGAGAGAGCAACTGTCGGTTGCTTCTTGGATGACCATGAAATAAGCTTTGAACCTGCAAAGGTAAGATAACCTGAAGTGCTCCTTCTATCTTCCTTGGAGCCAGCCCAATCTGCATCAGAAAATAGCTTCAAACCTAAATCAGATACATAAGGATAATAAAGTCCTTCATTTATGGTTCCTTTCAGATACTTGAGAATCCTTTTGGCAGCATCCATATGTGGTTTCCTTGGTGCGTGCATAAATTGACTTAGCACACTCACACTGTAACATATATCTACTCTTGTCAATGTGGCATAGTTGAGACTACCCACTAGACTTTGATATGATGTGATGTCCTCTATGAGTTCACCTTCATGTGAGCTCAATTTGTGATTGACCTCCATTGGAGTACCTGCAATCTTACAATCTTGCATCTTGAATTTTGCCAACATGTCCTTAATGTACTTCCTTTGAGTGAGAAAGAAACCATGATCTTTGTAGACAACTTCCAAACCTAGGCAGTAGGTAAGTGAACCCAAATCACTTATCTTGAACTCTTCTCTCATCTGATCTTTGATCTTCTTCATACCATCTGCATCATTTCCTGTCAATATAATATCATCTACATATACACATAGGTAGATGACCTCGGAATTACTCTTTTTAATAAAGAGTGAAGGATCTGCCTTGCTTGGTTGAAAGCCTTTGTCCTGCAAGAATGAAACAAGCCTGAAATTCCAAGCTCTTGGAGCTTGCTTGAGACCATACAATGCTTTGTTAAGTTTACACACATAATCAGGATAAACTTGATTCTCAAAACCAGGTGGTTGTGCCATATATACCTCTTCTGTTATCCAACCATTCAAAAATGCATTCTTTACATCTAGTTGAAGTATCTTCCAATTCTTGGAAGAGGCAATACTAAGCAAAACCCTAATAGTAGGCATGTTTGCCACAGGAGAGAAAGTCTCCTCATAATCAATTCCCTGAGTTTGTGCAAAGCCTTTTGCCACAAGCCTTGCCTTATACCTGTTAATTGAACCATCAGAATTCTTCTTGAGTTTATAGACCCATCTTGAGCCTATTACCTTCATGGATGAAGTCTTGGGCACCAAATCCCAAGTGTTGTTTTCCTCAAGTGCTTCAATCTCTTCCTTCATTGCATGCTTCCATTCTGTTTTTGCTTTGGCCTCTTCGAATGATGATGGCTCCTCTTGGTTTATGTCGTGTGCTATGTAGATAGAATGTTTAGTTACTAATGAGGTGTCAAACCCATACCTTTCTGGTTTTTTCTTTTCCCTCATAGATCTTCTTAGGCCATGATGTGATGATTCTGCCTCATGTCCAAGTTCCTGCAATTTTGCTTTACCTTTAGACTTCCATGCTTTGATCTTTTCCATGTGAGATTCTTCATCATCCTCTGAGGTGTCTTGTTCTTCAATCTTTGATTTTTCTCTACCAAGCTTTGGAAAATCTTCTTCAAGATTATATGGTAAATTGACCTCCCTGCATGAATCTTCATACCATGAATTGTTCTCATCAAAAATTACATCTCTGCTTACCAAGAATCCTTTGTTCGTAGGGTTGTATAACCTGTAGCCCTTTTGATTGTTGTCATATCCAATAAATACACACCTTTCTACCTTTGGATCCATCTTGCCTCTAACCTGTGAAGGAACATGAGCAAAAGCAATACATCCAAAAATTTTACAATGATCTAAGCTTTGTATTCTTCCATTCCAAGCCTCATATGGAGTCATCCCATCAAAGGATTTTGAAGGCAACCTGTTAATCAAGTAAGTGGTTGTAGATACAACCTCAGCCCATAAGTAATTAGGTAAATGCTTTTCATTCAACATAGACCTTGCAGCTTCAACAATTGTCCTATTTCTCCTTTCTGCCACTCCATTTTGCTCAGGAGTGTATCTTGTAGTTACTTTGATTCCTCTTTCTTGAAGAAAAGAATCAAACTAATGGGAGAAGTATTCTCCCCCTCCATCTAACCTTAGCCTTTTTAGTGATTTACCTGTTTGATTCTCCACAAGAGCCAAATATCTTTTGAAACATGAAAAAACTTCATCTTTGTGTTTCATAAAGAATAGGATAGTCCATCTGCTGCAATCATCAATAAAGGAGACATAATACCTTGATCCAGATATTGAAGCTTCCTTGCTAGGTCCCCATACATCTGTATGAACCAACTCCAAGAGATCTCCATGCATATAACCTTTCTTCATGAATGGTAACCTGTGAGACTTTCCAAATTGACATGCACTACACTTATAAATCATATGTTGTTTTGACAAATTAGGAAGTCCAAGTACACTTTGGTCCCTGCAGATTTGCTTTAATGACCTTTCACCAATATATGCTAACCTTTTGTGCCATAATTCCAATTTTGTGAGTGTCTGACTACCATAATTAAAGAGAGCAATGTTTCTAGTGTCCTGTAATTCAAATGTGAACAATCTACCTATCTTTTCACCTTTTGCAATTCTTCTGAATCCTTGAATTGGATCTTCAGCAAATGCTCCTGCTTTTGTGAACCTGACTTGCAACCCTTTCTCTACTATCTGCCCAACACTTATCAAATTCTTTGTAATGGTAGGGACATAGAGTACCTTACTGAGTAGGTTGATGTTTCCATCAGGTGCTTTGACATTGCCTATTTTCTCCATATGATGTTTTGTATCATCTCCTGTTTGTACCTCATGCTTATTCCTTGGATCTTCTAAATCTGATAGGAGTGCCACATTTCCTACCACATGATTTGAACAACCTGAATCTATGTAGAAAACATGCTCATCAGATTTACCTTGTGGCATAGCCATGTTCATGATCAATAATGAATCCTCTTTGTTTGAGTCTTCTGTGTAGTTATTGTAGTCTCTCCTTCCTTTGTAGCCTCCTTGATAGTTTGAATGATTCTAGTTGTTGTAGTTGCCATGATAATTGTTGAACCTTCCTCTTGAGTAGCCATAACTTCCTCTATTGTATCCTCTTCCTCTTTGATTTCTGGAATTCCTAAAGCAATTTTCAGTTGTATGATTAGCTAGTCCACAAATAGAACATGGGTTGGAGCCTTGGGATCTCCCCCTGCCTTGTCTACCTCCTCTTCCTCTACCTCTGCCATGTCTTCCTCTACCTGCATAGTTAGCTTGATATGTACCTGCTTCATCATCCACTTTCTTTGCCTTTCCTTTGTTATCTTTGGACTTGCTTTTATCAGTGTATAAAGCTGAAGATTGATTACCTTTAGAGCTTTCTCCATTTTTTATAAGCTTTGCCTCTTGGGTAAGTAGTTGTCCAATGAGTGTATTGAAATCAGGTACATGCATGTCCATGTACAAATCCATAGCTGTGGTGAATGCTTCCCACTTGTCATCTGCCTTCAAGCCATTGATGACCTGCCTTACAATTTGCTCTTCATCTATTACCTCTCCAATGCTTCCCAACTGATCTGCTATGTCCTTGAGCTTTGTGACAAAATCAGTCACATTTTGTTTGGGAGCCTTCTTGAGAGTTGTGAAATCAAGCCATAGTTGATGCTTCCTAGCTTTAGTACTTGAAGAAAAGAAAGCTTCAAGTGCATCCCACACTTCCTGAGATGTCTTACAACTTCTAATGTGAGGCAACAAAAAATCTGAGATAAAGTTGAGGAGATAAGACCTTGCAAGTGCATCCTTAGAGCACCATGTGCTCAATCTTTCTTGCTCTTCTTGTGTTGGTTGAATTTTATTCCTGAAACTTGGCATAACTTCATCTCCAGCCACATAACCATATAAACTTCTACCTTGGAGATAGGCTTCCATTCTTAATGACCAAGCTGAGTAGTTACCTCTGTCTAATTTGTCAATTGATGAAGGAAATCCATCTGCCATGTTATCCAACCTTGCTCTGATACCACTATGAAGAG
>CM035439.1:18599104-18614104 GCA_020310875.1 Ceratopteris richardii | reverse complement strand
GTAGTAGTAGTAGTAGTAGTAGTAGTAGTAGAAGTAGTAGTAGTAGTAGTAGTAGTATTAGTAGTAGTAGTAGTAGTAGTAGTAGCAGTAGTAGTAGTAGTAGTAGTAGTGGATGAGAGAATTCATTTCCGATTGCAGGTTGATGCATAAATGGTCTAACATGTATGTTTATATAAACTTATGTTCACGCAAAACAATGATTCTTTGAGATCATCGAGAATGAACCTTAGAGCTTTTGCGCACTCATACTAGCTAGTATGAGCTTCCTAGTGCACCTTATCTAACTCAAAATACTTAATCCTAGTCTGGAAACCAATGCCTCCAAGAAAAAGTACTTACTGCGTTTACTAGGCATGCACATATTGACCACTCTTCATTCTTAAGTTAATTTCTCTTAGAATATGTAGAGTTTAGACATTCACTTCGAGCCAACTTTAAGAGAAAGCTATAGATTTATAACAAAACAAACATTAAAATAAGTTGATACAAATTTCCAAGAAACTTTTCTCTATTTTAGAGCTTAGTAGCTCCTACAAACAAAAATTTAAGCGTAAGATATGGCTACTTAAAGTATGAGGAAAATCCTTGGATGTAGAAGATGTGTTTAGAGGATTTTTGAAAAGATTCCCTAAATGATAGGGAGCTCTTTTTCTAGAATGTATTCTTTGTCAAAGTAAGTTTGATAAGTGATTGATTTGAGAAATAAGAGTGAGTTCAAATTCGAATTTGAATCACAAGTACTTGTATGTGGCTACTTGCATCCATCCAAGAGGTTCATATGCTCCTATGTTTGGAGCTTGCTTTTTACACTCCACCTCAAGCTTCAACATTCACATCTTTAACCTAACTCCATCGTTCCAATGCCTCTTTTGAACTTTATTATTTTGATTGAGTTGAATTCTTTGGTGAACATGTGAGCACATTGATCCTTGGTACTTATGTGTTAAATTGGAGCTTCTTTAACCAACACGTTTTCTTTGATGTAGTGGTAATGCACCTCCATGTATATGCTTCTAGCATGGAACATGGGATTAGCAAATAGGTACACAATACTCATGTTGTCACACATGATTGGAAATTGATGGACTCACAAATTCAAATCAATCATGAGCTTCTCAAGCCACATGAACTTGTATGTAATGTGTGCTAATGCTCTCTATTTAGCTTATGTGAAAGATAGGTCTTTTGTAAGTTGCTTATTTTCATCCGTAATATGATCATCTTTGGATACAAGCTAATCAGCATCTATATATGCTTTCACCTACAAATCATCTTCAAGAGGATATAAAAGAGCTTCTTTCAAGGTACCCTTGAGATATCTAAGTACTATTTTAACTACAAGTAAATACGGATCCCTAGGTGTGTGCATAAATTGAGATAGGACACTAATTGGATATGCTAGATCATGCCTTGTAAAAGTGGGATAACTTGGATAGCCCACTATTGGCTTGTATAGGAGTGCACATTATAACTTCGTTACCTTTTGTTGAAGTTAATTTTATATTTACTTCTAATGGTTTGGTTAGCGTTTTGCACCCTATAGGTCATACCTCCTTCAACACATCCAATATGTACTTTCTCTACATGAGTGAGATCCCATTGTCCCTATATATGACTTAAATACATAGTAAATATCTTAGATTTATAAGGTCTGAGATCTTGAACTCCTTCCCAAAGCCATTCTTTGATATACTTGATGCCTTCTTGATCATCACTTGTAATAATCAAGTCATCTACATACGCGCATAACTAGGCAGATGCCTCACCTTCTTTTTTGCAGAATAATGATGGATGCACTTTACCATCTAGTGCCTTCTTTAACCTGCAAACTCATTTTGTTATGATTTTATCCTCAACCCCTAATCGTTGGCATATGTGGACTACCTCCTCTAGATCTCCATTTAGAAGAGAATTCTTTACATCAAGTTGATACATCCTTCAACGTCTTTTTTTTTACAATTGCAATGATTATTTTGATGGAAGTCATCTTGACCACAGGATTGAATGTCTCCTCATAATCCACAGCATATGTTTGAGCAAAGCCTTTAGCTACAAGCCTATATTTATACCTAGAAATAGTACAACTTGAATGCTTCTTTACCTCATATACCCACTTTTTTCCGATGACCTTCGAATCCAACTTCCTTGGTACTAATGTCCACTATGATTATCTCCCAAAGCCCGGATATCCTCTTCCATATGCTCTTGCCATTCTCCGCATATATTTTCTTAAAAAGCAAGAGGGTTCTTCCGCAACTCTCCTCATATATGTAGAGTGTCTAGCCATGAACGAATCATAAGAAGGTATCCCAAAAAGATACATTACCCTCTTAGACCTTTGTACCTCACCATCCCATTGGTTTAGATATTTTTTGGTGACCTTTGAGCTCCACCCCCTCTTTGAATGATTGACTACGTTGAGCTCAATCCATAACTCTTCATCTTCTTCTATCGATTTTAGCTTTGACCTTGCTCCTTTCATCAATAAGTTGGCTTGATGTAGGACTTCCTTAACTCCATGATGATTGTTTACTCGAATCCATTGGTTCACTAAGAACTTTGCTTTCTGGCTCTTCACTTTCTCTTGAAGTCTTTCTTCCTTCATTGTCATTTTCGTGCATAGATACATTTGAAGAATAACAATATAACATCCCTTCAGAACCCTAGCTCCTTTTTTGTGGCATGTTGATCTCTATCCAATCTGGTTAAGGAAAGGAACATTTTTAGGGGGTTCTTGGGTCGAAGAATCTATTATGCACTAGATCCATGTGTTTTTCCAACTCCTTAACTAATCACTCAAATTAGAGAATAACTTCTATCTACCAGATGCAAGTATCTATCATATGACGCGATTCTCGTTGAATATATCTTAGGTGCAAACACGGAGTACTTCAAACTTCTTAGATAGAGACTTCATAGAGCTCGGTGTAGAATGTGATTACACTTACAATTATCTCTAAAAGCTGCAATCATGAATAGAAATAATGGAAAAGAACACAATACTCAAGACTCACCATATAGTTGAACAAACTTCTCTTGCAGTGCCATAGATTGATAGTCTGGTAGGTCCAATACCTGTCTCTCTCTCTTCATGGAGAAAGAATTGGTTCTATTAATGTTGTAAAAGGTTACAAGTTAGTCCATTGATTCGTTCATGACTCTTCACTGAAAAGAATATGACTTGTATGAAAAATGACTTTCCGTGGCCTAAGAGGGATCATAGCATATATACCTTTTTTGTTCAGCTTATGTGGGTGCTCTATTCATTATGTATATTTTAGTGGTTGCTACATCAGCCCAGTAGCAAATAGGCATCCCACTTTTCTTCATCATAGACTTTTCTTGATGCCATTTGAATCCAAGAAAATCACAGATTTCATGGGAGAAGTACTCTCCTCATCCATCTCACCTTAGACATTTCATACACCTCACATTCCTAGCTTTATACTTCTTGAAGTACTGAAAGCCAAAACTGTTGATGTATAAAACACCACAAGAAATGAATTAATGTGACACTAGAACACCTCTATGGTCACCATTAACTCATTGCCACTCCAAACTTTGAGAAATGATAGCTTAAAGTGAGAACTTTGCTTCTACAGAAATTCCTAGTCACCGAAATGACATACCTTCAGTATTTTGCTAATTTCTCCTAGCTCAAGTATGCTTTCTCCATGAAACTTTATATTTTTAAAAGATTCAACAATAGTTAACACACAGAGAATGAAAAAATGACTTATCAGCCAAGATTCGATGCCAGGCATCGAATTGCTCAGAAAACTTGAACTTTTGAATTCATCACACAGTAGGCAAACATGGAGATGATGGAGAGAGACTCATACACAGAACTTTACTCAGTTCTTTCTCACAGCTATGAAAACTCAGAAGTTTTACAGATGCTTTCTCACTCAGAGAAGCCCGACTATTCTCAGTCGTATAAAATGAACTCCTTCTTCTACTTCTTCTCTCTATTCTCTCTCTCTCTCATACCGCGTCAGTTGATACAAACTAACTTATATAGATTTTCGTATTCTCGTGATTTTTTTTAAAAAACTTCTAGAACTAAAGTGAGCTAACTTTACAAATATGATACACTTGTGAATTTGTCCCTTCACATAGGCATGGGGTTTTCTTCCTAAGATTTGAACTTCAAATATATGTCCAATTAGTGATTGTTTCTCCAACAGCTCCCCCTCAATCACTAATTGACATTCCCTGTTTCTTCATATCATCTTCTTTTCTTTTACTCCTGCCATGCTTTTGAATCTACTGGTCTTCACACCATCCAAGCTCTTTGTCATTATGTCTGCTAACTGATCTTTAGTAGAAATGTATTCCACTTCAATCTCTTTCTCCATTACCTTTTCTCTGAGAAAATGATATTGTATCTCTATGTGCTTTGTTCTTGCATGAAATACTGGATTTGCTGCAAGATAAAGTGAACTCATATTATCTCCATGTATTGTAGGTGTACCTTGATCAATGCCTAAGCTCTTGAACAATGTCTGCATCCATATGACTTCCTTAGCTGCTTCCACAAGTCCTTTGTACTCAGCTTCAGTTGATGATAATGCTACTGTATGTTGTTTCTTTGAACACCAACTTACAAGCTTATCACCAATGTATATCATGTAACCATGAGTTGATCTTCTGTCATCCTGGTTACCTGCCCAGTCTGAGTCACTATAGGCTCTCAACTTCAAATCTGATGTAAAAGGATAATATAATCCTTCCTTTATAGTTCCTTTGATATATCTGAGAACTCTTTGACCTGCAATCCAATGTGGGTCCTTTGGACAATGCATGAATTGTGACAAAACTCCCACTGCATAACTAAGATCAGGTCTTGTTAGTGTAGCATAAATCAAACTACCCACAAGAGATTGATACTTCCTCATATCTTTGTAGTCTGCACCATCATATTTACTGAGCTTGTGATTAACTTCAAGTGGAGTTGAAGCTTCTCTGCAATTTTCCATATCAAACTTCTTCAATAGATTTAGAAGATACCTTTCCTGTGATACATATATGCCATGATCTGTATAAGTGACTTCCATTCCAAGAAAGTATGATAACTTTCCTAGGTCACTGATCTTAAACTCTTTCTCAAGTAATCTCTTTACCTCCTTGATTCCTTCATCTGAAGTACCTGTGATTATAATGTCATCTACATAAATACAAATGTAGATTGTACCTTCCTCTGTTCTTTTGATAAGTAGACTTGAATCTGCTTTTGAACTTTGATATCCAAGATCATTGAGATACTTCACCAGTCTATAGTTCCAAGCTCTTGGAGCTTGCTTCAATCCATACAATGCTCTTCTCAACCTGCAAACAAAATTTGGATACCTGGAATCTATAAACCCTTGAGGTTGTTCCATGTATACCTCATCTGATATGTATCCATTCAAGAATGCATTTTTTATATCCAATTGACTTAGGGTCCATCCTTTTGAAGCTTCAATAGCAATGATTGTCCTTATAGTTGACATCTTAGCTATAGGACTAAATGTCTCATCATAATCTATGCCATAGGTCTGGGCATAGCCTTTCACCACCAATCTAGCTTTGTATCTGGCTATACTTCCATCTGCAAGCTTCTTCACTTTATAAACCCATTTATTTCCAATTACTTTCTTACCATTTGGTTTAGGAACAAGTTCCAATGTCTTGTTCTCCTCCAGTGCATTGAACTCTTCCTTCATTGCTTCTTCCCATTGCTTTTTACCTTTAGCTTCATCATAGTTCTGAGGTTCTTCATCATCTTTGACCATATATGCATAGTTCTTCTGAGTTATGTAAGAAGTATCATAAGAATACCTTTCTGGTTGTCTCCTTGTCCTGCTTGACCTTCTTGGTTCACATTCTTCATAAGTTTCTGGATACACCTCTTCATCAAATATAGGAGCTTCTTCATTCATTCTTGTTAATCCACTTCTGGATGTACTTGCTTGCATATAGTCTTCATCTCTATTCACCTGCACAATTGATTTTCCTTTCTCACATCTTCTTACCTCTTCTTCAAATTCTTCAGCTGTATGACTTTGATCTGCATACCAACTTTTGTGTTCATCAAATGTAACATCTCTAGAAACAATAAATTGTTTGGTTAGAGGATTCCACAATCTGTAACCCATCTGCTTTTCATCATAACCAATGAACACATATTTTTCTGCCTTTGGTTCAAGTTTATGCCTCAGTTGTGATGGCACATAAGCATATGCAATTGATCCAAACACTCTACAATGATCTAGTGTTGGTTTCTTACCCCACCAAGCTTCATATGGAGTCATTCCATTCAGAGCTGCACATGGTAATCTATTCACAAGATATGTAGCTGTATTTACAGCCTCAGCCCAAAGATAATTTGGACAGTTCTTCTCCTTTAGCATAGCTCTAGCAAACTCAACCAAAGTCCTGTTCCTTCTTTCTGCTACACCATTTTGTTGTGGTGTATACCTGCAAGTTATTTCTCTCTTAATACCTGCATTCCAAAGATAATCATTGAACTCTTGGGAGAAATATTCTCCCCCTCCATCAGACCTCAGTCTTTTAAGCTTTTGACCTGTTACTCTCTCTGCATATGCATGAAAATGCTTGAAAGCTCCAAACACTTCTGATCTTTCCTTCAAAACATATAATGTTATCCATCTTGTAGCATCATCAATGAAAAGAACATAATACCTTGAGCCACTGATAGATCCTTCTTTTGTTGGTCCCCATACATCTGTATGAATGAGCTCAAGTACTCCATCATGTTTGAATCCTTTCTTTTGAAATGGTAACCTGTGTGCTTTACCCATTTGACATGCTTCACATTTATAAACCATATGTTGACTTTGCACATTTGGTAATCCTAGTACAGACTGATTAGCAACCATAGCTTTAATTCCTCTTTCATTGAAATGACCTAATCTCTTATGCCAGAGATCAAGTTCTGTAATCACTGCTTCACCATGTGTGAGCAAAGCTTGACCAATGTTCCCTTGCACTCTTAAAGTAAAGAGTCTACCTTCTTTCTTACCAGAGACAATCTGATTATATCCATTCTCTGGATCTTCCACAAATACTCCTTCATTTGTAAACCTAACTTGAAAACCTTTTTCAACTATCTGTCCCACACTAATCAAGTTTTTAGGTATTGTAGGAACATACAAAACATTGGTTAGCAAATCTGCTCCACTCTTGCATTTCACTTTTCCAATTGAATGTACACTATGTCTTGTATTATCACCAGTTTGAACTGTGTGACTAGAAATGCCTTTTTCCAAATCTGACATCAATTCTATGTTTCCTGACAAATGATTAGAACATCCAGAGTCAATGTAAAATACCTTTAGATCTTCTTTGTCTGATGTGCTGATTGAATTCATCATCAATGATGTATGACTTTCATTCTGTGTGTCATTTGCATAGTTGTAGTAGGTGGTGTTGTAGGATTGATTCTGTCCCCAACTTCTTCCTCCACCTCTACCATAGCCTCCTCTTTGACTTTGTCTACCTCTTTGAAAATTACTTTGATATCTTCCACCTCGACCTCTGCTATTGTTGTTTTGATTCTGGTTTGATCCTTGTTGGTTGTGCCAACAGTCATGAGCCAAATGATTACTCAATCCACAGATCCAGCA
This sequence comes from Ceratopteris richardii, assembly GCA_020310875.1. Lineage (NCBI taxonomy): Eukaryota > Viridiplantae > Streptophyta > Polypodiopsida > Polypodiales > Pteridaceae > Ceratopteris > Ceratopteris richardii. The sequence continues at coordinate 18,606,476 of CM035439.1, read as the reverse complement.
AGCCTTTTTGTTGTTATTTTGATTACCTCTTCCTCTTCCAAAACCTCTTGCTCTTCCTCTGCCAGTGCCTTTACCTCTTGCATAATAAGCTTGAGAATTAGACTCCTCTTCATCCTTTGCTTTACCTTTATCTCCTTTCTTCTTATTCTTCATGTACATTGCAGAACTTTGACCTTTATCTCCATCTCCCTTCAAGTCTTGCTCATATGTGAGCATCAAACCAAGCAACTGGTTCAAATCTGGAACATAATGATTTAATGAAAGTTCTGTTGATAAGACAAAAGGTTTCCACCTTTCATCCCCTCTCAAGCCTGCAAGTAGTTGAGCAATCAATCTGTGATCTTCAACATCTTCATCTATGGATCCAAGACTATCTGCTAGATCCTTCATCTTAGTGACATAATCACTAATGGTTTGACTTGGCTTCTTCTTGAATGTTGTAAATTCTGACCATAGACTTGCTTTCCGTGCTTTAGTAGTGCTTTGGAAATGATATTCCAATGCATTCCATATATCTTCTGATGATTCCAATCCTCTGATGTGTGGTAGCAAATGATCTGAGATTGTATTGTAGATGTAGGCTTTTGCACTTGCATCCTTCTTTTGCCAATGCTTTAAAGCATCAAGTTCTTCTTTCTTTGGTCGGCTTTCATCTTCAAATACTGGCTTCTCTTCTTCACCTGTTACATATACCATGAGATCCTTACTCATAAGTAAGGCTTCCATTCTCATTACCCATGCGGGGTAATTATCTCTGTCCAGTTTGTCAATGGAGATATGATCTGCCATAGTTCTTTCCTTCTACTGCAACCTGTGAGCTTAAAGGATAAAGGATAATACCTTTTGAAGTTCTTTGTGTATGAGGATACTTTTGAAGTAACCTTTTGATGCCTTGTGTCTTCAAATGCTTTACCTTTGAAACTTTAATGGAAAACTTTCCAAAACTTCTCGTACCTTTGTCGTCTTCTGCTCTCGAGAATCTTTCTGCTCTGATACCACTTGTTGATGTATAAAACACCACAAGAAATGAATTAATGTGACACTAGAACACCTCTATGGTCACCATTAACTCATTGCCACTCCAAACTTTGAGAAATGATAGCTTAAAGTGAGAACTTTGCTTCTACAGAAATTCCTAGTCACCGAAATGACATACCTTCAGTATTTTGCTAATTTCTCCTAGCTCAAGTATGCTTTCTCCATGAAACTTTATATTTTTAAAAGATTCAACAATAGTTAACACACAGAGAATGAAAAAATGACTTATCAGCCAAGATTCGATGCCAGGCATCGAATTGCTCAGAAAACTTGAACTTTTGAATTCATCACACAGTAGGCAAACATGGAGATGATGGAGAGAGACTCATACACAGAACTTTACTCAGTTCTTTCTCACAGCTATGAAAACTCAGAAGTTTTACAGATGCTTTCTCACTCAGAGAAGCCCGACTATTCTCAGTCGTATAAAATGAACTCCTTCTTCTACTTCTTCTCTCTATTCTCTCTCTCTCTCATACCGCGTCAGTTGATACAAACTAACTTATATAGATTTTCGTATTCTCGTGATTTTTTTTAAAAAACTTCTAGAACTAAAGTGAGCTAACTTTACAAATATGATACACTTGTGAATTTGTCCCTTCACATAGGCATGGGGTTTTCTTCCTAAGATTTGAACTTCAAATATATGTCCAATTAGTGATTGTTTCTCCAACAAAAACATTGCAACATTTTGTGAAAAATAAAACATTGCAACATTTTGTGATCGTATTTTTGTTTTGACACAAACAATTCCTCTATCAACTTAGATAGATTTAATGCCCAACTTATGACATAGATGCTCCAGATCTAACATTCCAAAAGAACCATGATATGAAGCCTCAACTTAAGAAATATGTATCTCATTAGGAACACTGAGTAGAATATCAACCACATGAATGAGAATGATAAGAAACACATTATCTAAATGCTTCAAATACGAATTGGTTTCTATTGGAATATTTTGTCATCCATGTTTTTATAAGTACAAATGAATTTTCCCATAGCTTACTCCAATTTTTTTTCTCCTACTTGCACACTTCGTTTCAATACCTCTTCTTCACACATTGGGATTGAAGAAAAGCCACTTCTTTATGCAATTCCGCATTTAGAAATGTAGCTTTGATGTGCAAGTTATCACACTCCGACCATTGTGAGTTGGAAGCTCACAAATGCTACATACATTTTTTCTAGGGCCTTTAGTAGCAAAGATCTAATTAAAATATTTTTTTTCTTGAGCATAACCTTTAATTACTATTGATGCAATTAGCAAGCCTAAGTGATTCGCCAAGGACTTAGGACTACACATCTATTTAACATCTCACATAGAGAATCACATGTGAACTCATGCTTGTCAATTTTAATGTACTTACATTGGATAAATGTAAATCTGAAGAGAAGAAGGAATCTCATGAAGTAAGGAGAGGGAACCCACGATTTATTTGGTAGAAGAATCAAATCAATTACATCCCTAAAGTGTATGACAACCTTTAGGTGAGGGAGAATTCAAATCCAAACTCAAGCCATGTGTATAAATACACATACTTTTAGTTGCAAGTTAAGTGAGCAACCCTAAGAGGATTGGAGCTACATAAATAAGCATACACTGAGCTCACATCATCTATGTGTAGTGCACTATAGTCTTTTGATATTATATGTGCAATAGCATTCATATTTTGATACATTACGTTGACTATATATGTGTCCACTATCTGCTTCTGCTACTTCATCATTTAGTGAAATTCATGAATCAATTCCTCTGCACGTGATCATTCATTTGCTAAAATTTAACTTTGGATAGGTAGAGTAGAGTGTGAAATATTCTTGTACCAATTTTCATTAAGTGTGGCTCAGTAGATCTTGAGATATGAAGCAAAGAAGATGACTGTGTGTGCACATCTTCTAGATCCCGAAAAGTCGGGATGATCCCACTGACTTGCTAGATTTATTTCTCCTTGTATGGCGTAACTAGGTTCATGAAATAACTTGATTTAGTTAGCTATACACTTCAACTAGAATTGTGCAAAAGCTCTTTGGTCAATTCATACCAAGTTGAGGGCCCTGAGCATAATGCTGAGAACTTCTATTCCCAAAATAGAATGTTCTTCTCAATTCTTGCATATACAAGTTGTCTGTTTTGATGCAAACATTTGCGAGTGTTGCTCTAAAGGACTTTGTGGTTCTAAATGCAACATTGGGAAGACAAATAAGTCTACTAAGCATCCCTAAAGTTAGATTTGCAAGTGTAGAGTAGGATTTTTGTAGCACTAGCTCATCTTTGAAATAACCACACCATCTCCTCACAATGGTATCAAAGCAACTAGTCAAAATGGGAGATTGATTTCCTTCATCCATAAAAAAATTGGATCAAGGAAGCTACTCAGCTTTTTCACTTATAATGGAAGCTTACCTTTAGGGGAGAAACCTCTATGGTTACATATCTCAAGATGAGATGATGCCAATCCTCATAAGGAAGGACCAACCAACATAAGAAGAACAAGAGAGGTTATACACATGGTGTTCAAAGGATGCTCTAGCAAGGTCATATATTCTAATCTCAATCTCTGACGTTTTACTTCCACACACTAGGATCTGCAAGACTTCACAAGAGATTTGGAATGTTCTTGAAGCATTGTTCTCATCAAGTACCAAGGCAAGGAAGAATCAACTGTGCATGGAATTCACTATGCTTAAGAAGATGCCCAAGCAGAGTGTGATTGATTTTTTCACCAAAATAAAGGACATAGTAGAACAACTTGGAAGCAGTGGAGAAATAATAGATGAAGATCAGATAGTAAGGCGAGTTATAAATGGAATAAAGGTATATGACAAATGGAAAGCTTTCACCACAACAATGAACCTCTACATGGACATGCAAGTTCAAGATTTCAGCACCCTCATGGGAGAATTGTTCACACATGAGGCAAAGCTAATGAAGAATGGAGATAACTCAAAAGGTAACCAGTCCTCTACTCTCTATACATGTAATAATAAGAACATGGATAGCAAAGGAAAAGGTAAGAAGTCGGATTATGAAGGGAGCACCTCTCAAGCAAACTTTGCGAGAAGAGGTAGAGGCTCAAGAGGAAGAGGCAGAGGAGGAAGGCAAGGTAGGGGGAGAGCTCAAAGCTCATCTCCATGTGCCATATGTGGCCTAGCTAATCACATCACTGCGAATTGTTTCAGGAATCCCTAGAACCAAAGATGTAGAGGCTAGAATAGAGGAGGCTATGGAAGCTCAAGAGGTGGATAAAAAAAAAGTGGATACAATAACAATTCATACAATTTCAACATCAACTACAAAGGAGAATGCACAGAGGAAGGAGAGACTACAACAATTATGCAGATGATCAAACCCAAGAGGATTCATTAGTTCAAATGAACATGACCATGAAGCAAGGTAAAGCAGATGAACATGTATTCTATATAGACTTAGGTTGTTCAAATCATGTAGCAAGGAATGTAGCTCTACTCTTAGACTTGGAGGATCCAAGGAATAGACATGAATTCCAAACAAAAGATGACACAAGACATCAATTTGAGAAGATGGGTAAAGTGAAGACTTCAAATGGTAACATGAACGTATCGATCAAGGTATTATATGTGCCAACTATCACCAAGAACCTCATAAGTGTAGGACAAATTGTTGAGAAAGGATTGTAGGCTAGATTCACAAAGAATGGAGCATTTATTGAGGATCCAAATCAAGGATTCATGAGGATAGCAAGAGGAGAAAAATCAAGTAGTTTATTTACATGTTTAGTTATGGTAGCCAAACTGTCTCAAAATTGGAAATTCGCCACAAGAGGTTAGCTCTCATAGGTGAAAGAGTTCTCAAGAAAATCAACAAGGATCAGAGTGTACTTGTTCTAACAAATATATTGAAACAACACAGGATCTATAAATGTAGTGCTATCAATTTGGCAACTTGATCAATAGCCTCCCATAAAAAACATTGGATGCTATCACACCATATGAAGCATGGAATGGAAGAAGACCTAGCGTTGATGATTGTAAAATTTTTTGGTGCATAGCATATGCACACATACCTTCACAAATAAGAGGCTGATTGGATCCAAAGGCAAAGAAATGCATCTTCTTTGGCTATGAACTTAATTAGAAAGGTTATAGGGTATACAATCCAAGAAACTAAGGGTTTACTAATAGTAGAGATTTTGTGTTTGATGAAAAAAAAATCTTGGTTTGAAGATGATTGAAGGAAAGTCAATCCCTATGATCTAGAGGAAGACTTTCCAACATTATCAAAGAGGAATGAGCCTGAAATTGAAGCATCAAGTGATTCTAATGATGGTCAAAACACTCCAAGAAGGGATTTCCATTCTTGGAACTCCAAAGGTAAAGCCAAAGTGCACGAATTCAGAGATGTGGTAGAGTCATCTCAACAATCTATAAGAAGATCTAATAGAGAAAAAAAAGGAAGTAAGAAAGGTATGGTTATGATAGTTCATTGGTCACTGAACATTCCATATATATAGCACATGAATCCAACTCTGAGGAACCTACTTCCTATAAAAGAAGCGTGAATGGAGAAATGCCATGGAAGAAGAGATGGAAGCTTTATAAGAAAATCATATTTGGGTGTTAGTACCCAAGACTCCATCTATGAAGGTCATTGATTCAAGGTGGATATATAAGCTAAAGACGAATTTTGATGGTTCAATTAACATCTACAAAGAAAGGCTTGTAGCCAAAGGGTTTGCACAAACTCAAGGTATTGATTATGAAGAAAGTTTTTCATCTCTTGCACAAATAGCTACTATTAGAATGTTTATGAGCATTGCATGTTCCAAGAATTGGAAGATATGTCAAATGCATGTTAAAAATGCTTTCCTAAATGGATGGATTTTAGGGCAGGTATACATGGCTCAACCTCTTGGATTTGAACATCAATCATACCCTGAACATGTGTCCAGGTTGAGGAAAGCCTTGTATGGCTTGAAGCAAGCTCAGAGAGCTTGGAATCATAAACTTGTCACTTACTTGCAAGAAAAAGGTTTTAATGTAAGAAAGGCAGATCCTTCCCTCTTCATTAAGAGGAATCATTGAGAGGTCATATATGTATGTGTATATGTTGATGATATAATCATTAAAGGTAATGATAAAGAAGGAATTAGGAAAGGTATATTCCTCACACAAAGGAAATACATTGGAGATATGCTCTATATATTCAAAATGGAGAATAAAAAGGTTGTACGTACTCCCAAGGAGGTAACTTTGAAATTGTGCTCATGAAGGTGAGCTAATTGAAGATGTGACTAGCTATCAAAGTTTTGTTGGAAACTTAAATTATGCTACTCTAAATAGAGTGAATATTTGTTATGGAGTAAGTGTGTTAATTTAGTTCATGGATACTCCAAGGAAGCCTCACATGGAAGTGACAAAACAAATCTTAAAGTATATGAAGAGCACAATCAATTAAGGGCTATACTATCCATATACATCTGATATAGATGTTAAACTCTTGTCTCATGCAGATTGGGTAGGCTCTAAAGATGAAAGGAGAAGCACATCTGGATACTTGACTTTTCTAGGTACAAAGCTAATCTCATAGTCTTCTATGAAGCAGCCCACAGTTGCTCTTTCATCAATGAAATATGAGTATAGGGAACTTGCAAATGATTCACAAGAAGCTATGTGGATTAGAACCCTATATTCTTAATGAGGGCTGAACGCTTCAACTCAGCATATATTTGGAGATAAAATTACCTCATTACATCTTGCTGCTAGCCCAATCTATCATGCTAGGACTAAACATATAGAATTTACCATTATTTCTGAGAGAAGATTATGAGCAAAGAGATTGAACTTTCATATGTATCAACTCATCAAGAATTTGAAGATATGATGACAAAGGCCTTTGATGGAAGCAAATTGAACAGGTTCCGATCAGTGATTGGATTATAAGAAAACTTGACAGATTGAAGACTCAAGCATTTTAGGCATGAGGGGGACTTGTTGGTGTAACTAGCAAGCCTAAGTGCTTTGCTAAGGACTTATGACTTCACATCTATTTAACAACTCACATAGAGAATCACATGTGAACTCAGGTTTGTCAATTTTAGTGTACTTACCTTGGATAAATGTAAAAGTCAAGAGAAGAAGGTATCTCAATAATTTAGGAGAGTGAACCCATGGTGTATTTGGTAGAGGAATCAATTCAGTTACATCCCTAAAGTGTAGGACCACTTTTAGGTGGGGTAAAAGTCAAATTCAAACTAAAGCCATGTGTATAAATACACATACTTTTAGTTGTAGGTTAAGTAGGCAATTGTGAGAGGATTTGAGCTACATCAATGAGCATACTCTGAGCTCACAT
>CM035439.1:18579104-18594104 GCA_020310875.1 Ceratopteris richardii | reverse complement strand
AGGGAGGCCTCGTGGGCCAAGCTGATCTTCAGAAACAAGAATGAGTTGGCCCTCACGGGGTTCCCGAACTGGAAGAATCTTGACATCATGACCCTGCTTTTCTCTCCGATTCCCGTCTTCCCGAAAGGCTCCAATCTCGTGTGCTCCCTCTGGAAGGGCTGGAATAAAGTCAAAAGCTTCACAAGAATTAGTGAGGACTGGAAGTGGGCGGTCGGAATCAGACAAAACGACTCTATCTGGTTTCCGATACATGGCATCCGGAGTGTGGAGTCGTGGAACATTCAAAATGCCAAGAAGCTATGGAACAAAGGATTCAAAAAATGGAAACACCTCTGGAAACATGACACCAACAACTGGATCAACTTCGAGGATATTGACCCTCGCATAAACATCTCCTACGAAGAATGGAATACTTTGCAAAGCAGATGCCTTGCTTGGGATCGTCACAAGACTCGCCTTCTCATGGGACACGACACACCGAACTCGCTTGGTCTCAAATGGCACAATGGAAATAGCCTACTCAAAATCCCGAACATCAAAGAAACGGCTGACCTCCAGACCAGCCTCAACAAGAAGTGGTGCCTGTCTTGGACGCGGCTTCGGTGGGACATGAAATTCATGGGTATCTGGCACCCCCTTATTGAGATTAAGAAGTCTGTCCTCTTATGGCAAATTCTTCATCGAGGAATCTGGACCAACCATAAGGCTAGCAAACTGTGTGGGATCCCTCCTTGGTGCAAACGGTGCCACCGTGCTATCGAAGATGTCCCACACATCTTCCTTACTTGCCCCAACTCCTACAGAATCTGGCAGACGGTTGGAATGAAAATCAGACTTCAAAAACAGCTTAGCTGGAAACAAGTCCTTTTGGGAGAAGCGATCGGCTGCTCTGCGACACTCTGGAACGCCATCAGGGGGGAAGTCCTGTGGAAGATTTGGCGGGAGAGGTGTGCTCTCAACTTCGGCGATCCCCCCAGGGAGTGGTCGATTGAGAAATCACTATTCCTCCTGGGCAAAAGGATCGTTAACAGTAAGAAGTCCCCCCCCTTCAGGCACCATCAAGTCTTCCTTTTGATCAACAACAAGCTCAAACCCAAGTGGGCCCCGCATGAGGGCGATGAGAGGGTGATTAACCTTCTCTGTAATGCAACCTAGGACTCAATCAAGCTTCCCCTGCTTTGTGGGATTTGGGGGGTCCCGTGGGCACTAGTCCCCTTCTATTGTACCTTTGTTTCTTAATTTAATTCAAGTCCGGGAGAGTAGGCTATTGCCGAACTTCCTTTATGTTAAAAAAAAAAAAACGAAATGTACATGAGCAACATATGTCTTACAACCATTCTAAGGTTCATATTTAGTGATAGATTCTAATATATTGAGAATCAAGATCCAACGTTAGGAGCATACAAGCCTTTTGAATTAATGAAATTCGGAGCATTGTAGAGCAAGGTGCCAAGCAAGAGACGGTGGGTTAAAATCTTATGAGACGGTGGAAAACTACCTATCGCCTGAGTGCATACCATCGATCGTGATTTTGGGACGCGACAGACTACTTTCACTTTCCCTTATGTCAGGTGGACCCATGCTTCTCGCGCGCGGGGTTTTCACTCGTTGAGATTTAAGTTATCAATCGGAGTGTCCCTCTTTTGTCATGGATTTGGCGACCCCATCTCTTGTGAGAAGTAACCTGGCCCCTCCTCCCGGGGAGACCGATAACCTGGCCTCTTTGTTGGAGGGGGGTTCTTGTGCCGCCCTAGGGGCCTTCGAGAGTGCTGAACCCCCCTTGGTCTCCCTCAATAGATCCGCAATTTTGTCAACTCAGGAGGAGCTCAAGAAAGTTTTCCTCGTCGGCCAAATGTTCGGCCCTAAGCCCCCGCTCGAAACTGTGCGACAGTGGCTTCGCAACGAGTGGTTCCCCCGCGGGCTAGTTGTTTGTAAGTGTCAGTTCTTACCGGCAAGCCACTTGCTGCTAGTCTTTGAAAATGAAGATATGGAGTTTCGAGCCCTTAGTGTCGGAACTTGGCAACTCGGCCGGGCGACCCTGTGCCTATTCAGATGGTCCCCTGATTTTACTCCCGACAAATCGAAATCGCTTCTGTACCCTCTCTGGGTTGAGCTCCCTAACCTGCCATACTTCTTGTACAACTTCGTGTGGGACATCGTTTCTCCTATCGGCAAGCCGTTGGCCTCACGCAAGGACATTGGTGGTCTCATTTATGAAGGTGCAAGACACTCGTTCAATGCTCGGTGGCACCCTCAAATCTGTGTGGAGGCTGACCTCAGTATGCCACTTCCATCGAAGATCAAACTGGACTTGGGCGAAGGGGATGTATGGGAGCAAGACATCAGTTACAAAAACCTTCCCAACGCGTGCTTTCGTTGTGGCCAACAAGGTCACAGGATCAAAGATTGCCCTTTGAGACGAAAAAGCAAGCGAAATCAAGAAGCCCCCAAAAATGCTCAAGATAGCAATGGAGCATTGAATCACTCGACGAAAGTAGAGGAATTCAAGGGTCCCCTTAATCCAGAAGCTGATGCAGATGAGTTCATAAAAATCAGAAGAAGAAGGAAAAGAAGCCCTAGGGCAACCTCTGAGCAAAACAACATGTCAGTTACCCCCTCCAACAACTTGTATTGCAATCTGGAAAAGGAAATCAATGAGTTTGACTACCCAGGTGGGAACCAACTTGAGGTGGACACCGACGTCAAAGGCCTAGAGATCCCTGACAGTAAAGAAACCTTGCAGGAGGGTTACACTACAAGCAAAGAAGACGGCTTTACTACTAGCAACGAAGATAACATGGATAGTGAAAGCTCCATCATCGGATCGACTATTCCGGAAACGGAGCTGAAAACGGTGCCCAGTTCTTCCCAGCAGGAGGCATCCCGCAAAGGAAAACAACCTATGGAGTTACCGTGGAAAAGCCCCCACAAGAATCTAATGCTAACTCGGGATCCGATCCGAGCGAAAAAGAAAGATGAATCCAAGAAAAGAAAGGACAAAGCTCCCTCCCGCAAAGAGGGCTCACTACGACAATGATCATCATCTCGTTAAATGCTAGAGGGCTAACCGACCCCTCAAGAGCGATCATCATTGGTCAATGGCTTCGCGACATTAGCCTAAACCCAGATTTTATATGTATTCAAGAGATTAAAATTGACGGAGAAGACCTCCAGAAACGGCTTAGACATGTCTCCTCGACCCATGTTTGGATTTCAACGGCGCATCAGCGGGGGTCCGGTGGAACGGTAATCGGTATTACTCAACTCTGGTTTGAAAAGCTTGAGAACTCCATTGAAGATGAATGCCATCGATGGATTGCTGTTTCTTTCGGTGCTCCCTTTTATTTTACTTTAGTTTCTTTGTATGCCCCTAATGGGGAGTTAGAGAGACTTAACACTTGGGCCTCCTTGGAATCGCTCCCCCACAACGTGCTTATATGTGGTGACTTCAACATGGTCGAGGACCCTATGGACAGATGGATGGGCAAGGGTAGGGTCATCGATAGTCGAGAGAAAGAAACGTGGGACAAAACTAAACTACACTTGGATTTGGTCGAATTCAAAGACTCGAAGGGCTTTTCTTGGTCAAATCTCCAAGCAGGCGAGGACCTGAGGAAAGCTAGACTTGATAGATGCTACATTTCTCAGAGTTTTACTCATCAGTGGGGCCACCCTTCCCTCTCGCAACGCACCAACCTCACCATCTCTGATCACTACCCGATCGTCATCACTTTTCAACCCCCCACCAAGATCCGTAAGGCTCCGTGGTTCCATGCCAGTGTGCCCTCCTTCTCTCTCCCCTCCGTCCATCAAGAAATTTTTGATGTGTGGAAGGAGGCATTCGCCTCTGGCTTGTCCCCAGCCAAGTGTTGGAGAAGTGCGGTCAATAAGTCTCGACAGATCATGATTAGATCCAGGAAGATGCTAGAGACTGTGCGGCGGGCTCATAGAGAAGCTCTATATCATAGACTCTGGCGGCTCGAGGAGGAAGTGAACAAAGGAAAATCTCAAGCCCAGAAAGGACTTCGAAAAATCAGAGCGCTGCTGAGATACGAGGAAGAGATACAAAGGAAAAATTTGCAAATTTTCTTCAAGGAGTGGTGGGCTGGCAAAGCCGACAAACCCACCAAAGAGATGTGCCGTATTCTCAAAAGGTTTGGGATCATTGAAGGGCACTTCACGAGACTCCTGGGGACCTCAAACCCCCTCTCCCACCATAGAAGGGACTGTATGGCAGCCATATCTAGGGTTTCCCCCCACAGGATACCACTCAACCTTCACTCTCTGCTTCATGCCTATATCTCTAAGGCCGAAATCATTGAGGTCATTGATGCCCTCCCCTCAGGTAAAAGCCCGGGACCCGACGGGCTCACTAATGAGTTCTTTAAATCCTTCAAGTTGGTGGTTGCCACCCCTCTTTGTTTGGTTTGGCAAGAGGCACTTAAGTTTGGCGCGCTTCCTTCTTGTCTCAACAATGGCATTATCAAGTTAGTACACAAAAAAGGGGAAAAGAACAGAATAGAGAACTGGCGTCCCATTACAATGCTCCAAACAGGATACAAGATCATCGCCAAAGTCATTGCCAACAGAATCTCTTGCCACTTGAGAGCGTGGTTAAGCGAGGACCAAAAAGGTTTCATCAAAGGCAGGTCAATTTTGGAAACCATTATAGATATCTGGGAAGGTCTTGAATTTGCAAATGAGTCTAAACAAGAAGTAGTTTTCCTCAAGATCAACTTTGATAAAGCCTACAACAGGCTAGAATGGGACTATATTCTACAGTCGCTACAAGATCTTGGATGTAGTCAGAAATTCACCAAGATGATCGCGACCCTTCTCGGAAACGCATCGACCCAAATTAACATTAATGGAAATCTTTCAAAGGTGATCAAACTTAGAAGATCTATCAGACAAGGGTGCCCATTGGCTCCCCTTCTCTTTGCCATTGCCACGGAAGGGCTTAGCAGGCTGGTGGAGCATCAGGTGGAAGCTGGTAACATTAAAGGCCTTCGTTTGCCGCATGACCACAGTCAGATCACCATGAGACTTTTTGCCGATGATATGAACGCTTTTGTGCACAATGATAGTACCAGCCTTGAGACGTTCTGGAAGTGTCTTGCTACTTTTTGTGAAGCCTCTAGATCCATAATCAACCACTCTAAGACCGCCTTTAGAGCTATTGGTGGGTCACAGCCCGACCTTCTCATTGATCATGGCTGTCAAATCATTCCGCAGGGCCAAATTTTTCGGCTTCTTGGGATTCCCTTGGGGTTTGGCGTCTCTATGGAACAGCGGTGGAACTGGGTGCTTGCCAAACTCGAAAACAAGCTTAACTATTGGAGAGGTATGCAAATCAATCTTGCTGGTCATGCTATGGTTATCAACACGTTCCTCTTAGCATCTACCATTTATTTCCTTTCTTGTTGGAGACCGAAAGAGCATGATCTGTCCAAACTGGATAGTATTTGTAGAAACTTCCTTTGGACGGGCGACCACAATAGGAGGGGGGTGCCTAAAATCAAATGGTCCATCTGCACCAGCCATAGAGATAGTGGGGGACTTGGTATCTTGGACATTGGGTGCATGGCTAACAAACTGTCGGCCAAATGGATGATTAAGGCTTGGTGCAACGGGGAGGCCTCGTGGGCCAAGCTGATCTTCAGAAACAAGAATGAGTTGGCGCTCATGGGTTTCCCAAATTGGAAGAATCTTGACATCTTGACCTTGCTGTTTTCCCCGATCCCCGTCTTCCCGAAAGGCTCTAATCTGGTGTGCTCCCTTTGGAAGAGTTGGAATAAAGTCAAAAGCTTCACAAGAATAAGTGAAGACTGGAAGTGGGCTGCCGGTATCAGACAAAACGACTCTATCTGGTTTCCGATCCATGGCATCCGGAGTGTGGAATCTTGGAACATTCAAAATGCCAAGAAGCTATGGAACAAAGGCTTCAAAAAATGGAAACATCTCTGGAAACAAGACACCAACCGCTGGATCAACTTTGAGGATATTGACCCTAGCATCAACATTTCGCATGAAGAATGGAACACTTTGCAAAGCAGATGTCTCGCCTGGGACCGACACAAAGTTCGCCTTCTCATGGGACACGACATGTCGAGCTCGCTTGGTCTCAAATGGCACAATGGGAATAGCCTATCAAAAATCCTGAACATCAAAGAAACGATCGACTATCAGGTTAACCTCAACAAAAAGTGGTGCCTGTCATGGACGCGGCTTCGGTGGGACATGAAGTTCATGGCTATCTGGCACCCCCTCATAGAAATCAAAAAGTCTGTCCTCTTATGGCAAATTCTTCATCATGGAATCTGGACCAACCTTAAGGCTAGCAAAATTTGTGGGATCCCTCCCTGGTGCAAACACTGCTACCGGTCTATCGAAGATGTTTCACACATCTTCTTTACCTGCCCCAACTCCAACAGACTCTGGCAGGTGGTTGGAAAGAGAATTAGACTTCAAAAACGTCTCAGTTGGCAACAAGCCCTGCTGGGAGAAGCGATCGGCTGCTCCGCGACTCTCTGGAACGCCATCAAAGGGGAGGTCCTATGGAAAATCTGGCGGGAAAGATGTGCTTTCAACTTCGGTGACTCCCCCAAGGAGTGGTCAATTGAGAAATTGCTGTTCCTCCTTGGCAAAAGGATTGTCACTTGTAAAACATCCCCCCCCTTTAGGCATCATCAAGTACTCCTTTTGATCGATAACAAGCTTAAACCCAAGTGGGCCCCACATGAGGGTGATAAGAGGGTAATTAACCTTCTTTGTAATGTCATCTAAGCTCTGTAAAAGCTTCCCCTGCTTTGTGGGATTTGGGAGGTCCCGTGGGCACTAGTCCCCTTCTCTTGTACTTTTCTTTATTTAATTCAAGTCCGGGAGAGTAGGCTAATGCCGAACTTCCTTTATATTAAAAAAAGGTGCCAAGCAAGAGTATTCATGTTCTAATTTGAATTCGAATCCACCTCATATTTCTCAATTCAATCATCTATCACACTTAGATGTGAAAAAGCCTATTTTCTAGGAAAAGAGGTCCCCATTATTTAGGGAAAAGACCCATTTCTAAGAAAGCGCTTGGTTACTTGAGGATTGTCTTTAGACTTAGAGTAGCCATATCTAAGACTAAAATTTATGTGTGTAGGAGCTAGGTTTCTTTCAATGATGAGGAGAATTTCGTGATCATTTTGTATTCTTTGGTTTGCTAGAAAGATATTGCATTTTGCTAAGGATTAATCAAAGTTCAAGTCCAAAATCTACATATTCTGAGAGAAATCAATTGTGAAGTGAACACTAGAATCTCTTTGCATGCCTAGTGATGGCAGTAAGTACACTAACTTGGAGGCGTTGATTATCACGTTAGGAGCAAGTATTTTGAGTGGGATATATTGCATCATAAATTTCCTATAGTCTAGGTTTAATGTGTAAAATCTTTGGGGTTCATTTCCTAGAAGCTCATCAGTACGTGATGCATTTGGATCCATAGGTTATCACATAGATCATGATGTACTAGTTGTTTATACATTGAATGGACTTAGGGATGCTCAAAAGTGGAAGGCTTTCACAAATTTTGTATATGTCAGAAGTAATCTTCCCAAATTTGAGCGCTTATTGGCCTTAATGATCACTAAAGAGATCAATATTGGAGGCTCAAATGCAAAGGGTATTGAAGCCCATGCATTTTATGCAAGTAAAGGAAGAGGTAGAGGAAGAAATCAAGATAGAGGTAGAGGAAGGCAAGGAAGAGGATCAAATTGAGAATATGATGAAGACCAAGGAAGAAAGTTCTAGTATTTAAGAGGAAGATCAAATTTTGAAGGAAGAGGAAGAAGGTAAAATCACACTTGAGACAATAACAACTTAGAAGGATGCTTCATATGTGGCACGTATGGCCTCTATGCAAGGGATTGCTATCAAAGGGACAAGAGAAGTTCATCATAGAAAGGGAAGGTAATTATGCAACTACTTCAAATGAGAATGAGATTATGTTAGCTATGATGCAGATGAGTGACTACAAAACGCAAGGGTCAAGCACATGAGGTTGAAGAATATAGAGAGGAAACGTTTAGCCCTTGGATTACCAAATATTTGCATGAAGAATCTTAAGAGCTTGTGTGAATCTTGTGAACTAAATTTTGATAAGAAAACTAGATCACCTTTTCATTGAACTAGTTCATACAGGTGTTTAGAGCTATCATCCACTTGAACTAGTTCATACAAGTGTTTAGAGGTCAACAAAGGAGAACTCAATTGAAGGTAATAGATATTTTGTAGCTTTCAGTGATGATTGTATAAGGATCACTTGGCTTTAGTGTAAGATACATACCTCAGATGTCTTTTATTACGCCAAGAAGTTCAAAGTTGTTGTAGAGAAGGAATGTGATATGTATATCAAATGTTTAAGGCCAGATGGAGATGGGGGGGATACTTCTTCCATGATTTCTCTAATTTATTGTAGTGAACTAGAATCAAGAGACAAATCACATGTAGGCACATAGCACAAGAAAATGGTGTAGTAGAAAGGAAGAATAGGTACATTCCATAATATTTTAGGGATTTGATGAAGGAGATGGGAATGCCTAATTTCTCCTTGGATGATGCAACGAACATTTTAATATACATCATGAAGAAAGCACCAAATCAGGTTAGGTAGGTGAACAAAAGGGGGTATAGATTCTATAAAACCACATCAAAGGAGCTAAAGCTATCAAGGTATGATAATTAGCTCGAAGAAAGGACATGAGGGTCATTAAAAAAAAGTGGGCATATAATGTAAGGAATGTTGGAACATCAAGATTTCATTATGCTGGAGGTGGAAATGATCTTCATCAAATGCATCATTGGAATGATGCCACACATATTCCTTGAAGATTTTTATTTGCATCCATTTATTGTATTGAGAGTTTGATCATAGGATCACCATCTTATGTAAGTTTGAGAGTATTTACCTTTGTGAAAGGAAAGCGTAAAAGCTCTAAAATCCACATGTTAGAAATGTTTGAGATTGATTCTCAATCAATCAACCAAGAGGTAGATATGACTTCAACTTTCTCTTTTGTTAGATTGTAGGAAAAGATTCCAATCAATCTAAACTACCAGACTTGCCTATATTGGAGTTAAACTTGATGCATAAAAGGCATGGTCATATAATCAAAAGACTATATAAATAATCCAAGTCATTTTTACATTAAGTATATTTTTGATCTGAAGCAATATATATACTCTTTGATCATTGCTTGGTGCCATTTCAATTCTATGCTTCTTTTGCATACTCTCTCAACTTGCAGAGATTGTTTCTCTCTCTCTAACAGATCTTTAAATCTAGTGTTTAATCACTCATTGCAAAGCTATAACTATCTACTTTATGTGTACAAATTTCCAAGTCATTTGGCTCATTAATTTTAGACAAATTAAAGTCTTTCAATCTTGGGGTCATTTTTTGCACATCCCTGAAAAATCGCGATGACACCAGTTCAGTGTTAAGGTGATTGCTCCTTTATTGGGTGATATACATAAGGGATTCTTTTGGATTTTTGCAAGAAAACTCTATGTATGATGCTCCCTTGAGAGGAATTTTTGGAAATTGTTTTTGTTCGCTACTCTTGGTGTTTGAAGTCACAACCTCCATCCATTTTTAAAAGGTTTTTGTGAGCTAGTCAAGGTGCAAGTTATGTGTTTTTCCTCAACTTGTTCTTATTCATGTTGCAAAGTACCTATTGGGTTTTATTGCACTAACCAAAATATTGCAAGGTCTAATTTACATATCCAAAAAGCTAGGGCTTGTCCTATGTTGGTTTGCTGGACTAACTTCACAACCTGACAATTCAGCTTTCCAACTCTCTCCAAGCTTCTCCAACTTCTTTCAAGGAAGCATTTAGATGGTAACATTTCCATGCATAGAGCTAGGTTTGTAGCTAAAGGCTTTTCTCAAACATGTGGTGTGGATGACGGGGAAACCTTCAATCCTGTGACCAAGATGACTACCATCAAAATAATCATTCCAATTTCAGCCTACAAGTATTGGAAGATGCATCAACTTCATGTTACGAATGGTTTTCTAAATGGAGATCTATTTGAGGTAGTATACATGGAGGGATTGAGAATAAAATAGAATGGAATATGTTTGTAGGTTCAAGAAGGAAATATATGGTCTAAAGCAAGCTGCAAGCACATGGAATCGAAGGCTTGTAGACTAGTTTTTTATTTGTGGATATAAAGAACAAAAAGTAGATTCATCAATATTCAACAAAAGAGTAGGTGAAACATCTATCTACTTATGTCTGTATGTAGATGACTTGATTATTACATGTGATCATGAAGAAGGCATCAAGGACATCAAAGAATGACTTTGGAAGGAGTATGCAATCTCAAAACTTTGAGATCTAAGATATTTCTTAGATGTTGAAGTTATATATAAGGATAATGGTATTTGGTTCATGTAAGGAAATTACATCTTAGATGTGTTGAAGAAGTATGGACTCACAAGGTGCAAACCATTGAGTAGCCCAATGGAAGTAAATATGAAATTAACTTCAATGAAACATAATGAAATTAAGGATGGACTCTTATATAGTTCAATAATGGTCTTTCTCAAAATTTCCACTATCATGAGGCCTAACCTAACATATACAATTGGTGTGCTATCTCAATTTATGTACACACCTAGAGCTCCTCATTTACTTGTAGCTAAAAGAGTACACAAATATATCAAGGGTACTTTGAATGAAGGTCTTTTCCATTCTTTTGAAGATGATTTGGAGGTGAAAGATTATATGGATGCTTTTTGGGCTGAATCCAAAGAAGATAGGAGGAGTACAAGTGTTAGTATATGATCAATGTCTACCCCTCATGATTGTATGCACATTTTGTAAGGCCCCCATTATGAGGAGAAGCCAAGTGTACATTACCCAATTGATGGGAATCCCAACTTGCATGTTGGATGAAGGTCATATTGGACCATGTAAGGTATTGTAAGGAAATCGAGTTATTGGGCTCCCCAATTGTGGGGTCCAGGGCAACGATGAGCAGCCCCAACTACGGGGTCCAAGTGGGCCACCGGGCCCCCTGGCTGGGGGGTTCTAGGGGGCTAGCGAGCCCTTTGGTGGGGGTCTTAGGGCAGCACCCCTGGTGTGATGATAAAGGGAATATTCCATGGAATACTCCCTATTAGAGTCAAAAATCATTTATATTTGTTATGTCGGTTCAAAGCCGTGTATGGTTACTACATGGGCGGTGGCCGCCCACACTCTACCACCCATGTATAGCCATCCATGGAAGGCCATCCATTGTCCTATATATACATGACTTCTCCACTACCTCAAATATCGAATCGAGCCAGCATGCCTCTACCTCGTATCTCCCTATCTACAGCTGTCTAGATCACCATTTAAGATCTACCTTGAGAGTGCACGGGTGGACAATGCCATCATCTTTGTACTTGTTGTTAGTAGAAAGTTGTTGAGATTCTCCTATATTTGTTATCTTCTCTACTATTGCTCCTATGTTATATTGTGTAACTATTGTCTCACAACAAGTTGATATGTAATAATTCTAGGCAAAAATGTTGTCTCATGGATGGAAAAGGAACAACCTACAATTTCCCTTCCTTCCACAAAAGCTGAATACAATGCATTTGCAAAAGTCCCATGTGACATCATTTGTCTTAAAACTTCATGAGTGAATTAAATTTGGAGTTCCATAAATTTCCAATCATGTGTGAACATGATTAGCATGTACCTATGTACAGATCCCATGTTCCATGCCCAAAGAAAACTCATAGAGGTACATTACCACTACATAAGAGAAAAAATGCAGGCTAAGGAGGTACAAGTCCAACATAGAAGTACAAAGGATTCATTTGCCCACATGTTCATCAAATCATTGGACTCAATCAACCTCAAAAATTTCAAACGAGGCACTTGAATGATGGAGGAAGGTTGAAATATTCAAGGTTGAGAAAAGAGCTCCCTATCATTTAGGGAATGTCTTCAAAGTATTTTTAACACAACTTGTACTTGGAATGATTGTGATCCCACATGTGATATCCGTTCTAGGATTTGAATAAGTTGGTAGACCCTTTGCTAAGTAATCCCCCTATTTCTTTGGGATTTTCTTCATACTTAGAGTAGAAATATCTCATAGTTATTTTTGTGTATAGGAGCTAGTTAGCTTTGAGTGTAGCATCATTTTCTAGGCATTGTGTATTTGTTTCTTGTATTATCTAATTTTTCCAAAAGATATTACGATCTCCTAAAGTTGACTTGAAGTCCAAGCTAAAATCTGTATATTCTAAGAGAAACTAATTCAGGAGTGAACACTGGTCTATATGTGCATGCTTAGTGAGTGTAATAAGTAGCCTAACTTGGAGGAAAATGCTCTCAAGGTAGGAGAAACTATTTTGATACTTGCATCAAGAAAGTTTCATATTGTAGTTTGATTGTGCAAGCTCTCCTTTTCGTTTTTTCCCAAAATCTCAAAGAATTATTATTTTGAGTGAATAGAGGTACATAGGAACATACCGATATCTTGAATATCAAAGGAAACATTGATTATCAGGTTCACACAAAGTGGTACCTGTCATGGATGCCACTGCAATGGGAAATGAATTTCATGGATATCTCACACCCTCTTATAGAAAAAAAAAGGTATGTCCTCTTATGGCAAATTCTTCATAGGGGAATATGGACCAACCTAAAGGCTAGAAAAATCTGTGGGTTGCCTCCCTGGTGCAAGTGTTGTTACCTATCCATTGAAGATGTTGGTCACATCTTCTTTACTTATCCAAAATCTAACAAGCTTTGGCAGATTGTCAGAAAGAAAAATAGACTTTAGCAGAATAACAGCTGGAAGAAAGCTCTACTAGGAGAAGCGATTGGCTGCTCGGTGACCCTCTAGAATGCCATCAAAGGGGAGGTCTTCTAGAAGATCTGGCGGCAAAGATGTGCTTATAACTTTGGCAACTCCCCCAAAGAGTGGTTGATTGAGAAATTGTTCTTATCCTCGGTAAAAGAATCACCAACTGTAAGAAATCCCCCCCTTTCAGGCATCATAAAGTGCTTCTCTTAATCAACAATAAGCTTAAACCCAAAAGGGCCCCACATGAGGGTGATGAGAGGGTGATTAATATTCTCTTTAATGCCATCTAAACTTTATATGTTCTACCCCCGCTCTATGGGACTTGGGGGTCACTTGGGAACTAGCCCCCCTCACTTGTACTTTTCTTCTCCTTTATTTAATACAAGTCCAAGAGAGTAGGCTAAGGCCAAACTTCCCTTTTATTTGAAAAACAAATGTGCATATGAATGCAGTTATGCTCATGCATGCAGATGACCATAAACATCCGGTGTAGAAGGCATTAGTGCTCTGGATCTAAGAAAGATGAACTGCCAAATAGATAGCTAGAAAGAGACTAACGATTTTGAAGTACATGAGGATTTTGGTCGGAACATTTGCATATGAATGCAATTATGTTAATCCGAACATTAAAGGTGGAGAGTTGTTGCAGTCGTTGTTACAACATGAGAGAGAGAGAGAGAGAAATCATGGTTACTTCTGATGATACGATACATTGATTTTCCGTAAATGGGTTTAGTTTCTGGCTTCAAGTAAATTTAGGAAGAAATCTCCCTATCATCTTGACAATCTTTTCAAGTTGATATATATATATATATATGCATTGTACTTTGAATATGTAATCTAGCGTGTGTAAGCCCTCATAGGATTCGAATAAGCTAGTAGACCCCTTGCTCCAGTGATTTATGTGGACTTTGAGAAGCCATATCTAACTGACTTTTTTTGTGTAGAAGCTAGAAAGCATCGAGTACTGAGCAGGGCTTCCTTATCACATTGTGCTCATTTCTTGTAATATCTCATTCATTACTAATCTATCATTTTCTCATAAAGTTATCTTGAAGATCATGTCAACACTACATATTTTGAGAAAAATTACTATAAGAGTGATCAATGGTATGTGTGTGCATGCCTAGTGAAGACAATAACTATTTTGTCTTTGGGGGATCGATTCTTACAATAGGAGTTAGCTTTTTTAGTGAGATAAGCTTCACTATCAAGATCATATAGTGTAGGTAGTGTGTGCAGAAGCTGTTGGGTTTAATCCTCAAGAATTTAGAGAATCATTCATTTGAGTGAATAGAGGTATCCAAGAGTGTGCAAATGATGCCATCTATGATTTAAAGGTACATAGGGAAGTCCAATAGTCTCCCATTAATTTCCAAATCTAGCTTTGCCAAAACACTTCTCACAATTCAACTTCTTATCCCATAAAAATTAGTATACGATCAATTGACTATGAAAAAGGTGTTTTCCACGTTCGTCAAATATTTCAGTGAAATGTATAATGGGTTTACTTTTAGAGAACGAATTACACTAAAATAGAGTTCTTAAAAGACTAGATTTGTTTTTTCTGAAATATGAATGATACTATGCAGTGGTAGCCACAAGTATTTTTCTATTAATGATACTATGGAGTGGAAGCCACAAGTAATTGTCGAATTTCATTTAGAGGGACATATGGATAGAGAGAGAGAAATAAATATTGTCAAATTTCATTTAGAGGGACATATGGATAGAGAGAGAGAGACAAATAATAAATATTTCCTCCTCCTCTAGACCTCTTTCTACGTGTGTGGGTCTTTATGCATGAGAAAATACCACACAACAAAATTGTACAAGATCTTGAAGTGTTTTAGAAGCATTTGCAATATCATTAAGAACTTGATATTTTCAAATCCACTATGATTCCATGTGCATGAGAGAGAGAGAGAGAGAAAGAAAAAGAGAAAGAGACAAAGAAAGAGAGAATGTCTTTGTACACATGAAGTTTCTAGTCCTATGAAGAAGAGAAGCATGGGTCCTATTGATGTTGAGGGAGATGGAGGATAATCTTCATAGATGAATTGGTGTTTCTTAAACCTGCTTCACACCAGCCAAGAACAACTGCTGGAGAGTGTAGTGGGCCTCCTTAGCTTGGTAATGATCATA
>CM035439.1:18509104-18574104 GCA_020310875.1 Ceratopteris richardii | reverse complement strand
TTTCTACAAGATTCAAACATATTTAAACTATTTTTGTTTTTGTACTAGCTGATGAAATATTCTATAAATGAATTATGGGTTTTTTTAAATTTGTTTTGTGATTAAGGTTAGGATCATACTATGTTGATGAGTAAAAACAAATTCTCAATAGAAAAGTTCAAGGTTTCCTTTACACTTGAAGGTGAAAGGTCTATCGAGACATCTTTCACCATGAAATGAAAGTGAGAACTTTTTGTGTCAGCCCGCTATCTCTCTCTCTCTCTCTGTGCATTCGTTGTACACATAGCGACAAACAATTTTTCAGGAGAATGAGCGATGCAGTATGCAAATGGCTGGACATCTCTCTCCCTCTCTCTCTCTCTCTCTCTGAGCTGCCTGCGGTCGTGGCCTCTTTGCGCCTGGAACACTTCAGACGTCGTCCTAATTCTCATCTGCATGCAGAAAAAAGCTCTGCAAAGCTGAGTATCATGAGCGTGGCTCTCTGCCGCGAGTCGAGATACAATGTCGTGGCTTAAAGCTGCCAGAAAAAGAGAAGAAAGAAAGATTCACCTTGCAGTTTTTCTTCATTTATCCATTCACGTCGTATCTGGTCAAAACTTGAACACAATGAGAATAAAATATTTGACGCGCAACTGTGAATCGAGATCGTGAGTTGACAATAGAGTGATCGTGTTCGTGTGGTTTTAGAGCTTTTGTGATTCCCTTAGACAATCAAGGGATCAAATGAAGATGACGTGAACACGTGAAGAGGAGGAAGGGAGGGATTTCATTGCGTGTGGGTTAAACAATGGAAAGCTTTAATTAGTCTATACGAGAAATAGGTTAATGTTTTATAGGTGGGTTGGTTTGACACTAGCTTATTGAGGTGGAGGTCTTGTGTTCAACCCCCAGGTTGAACATGTAATGCCTTTCGTCAGTCTAAACTAGTTGTAACAAGTTGTAATTTTGTCTAACCCATGATCTATGGGATACGGGCGGTCGCACAAGTACTATGCAAATTCACTTCTCTAGTTGTTCTTTCAAAGTTAAAGCTCGAAGAGTAAACGCTTGCAAAACTTCCATTAAAAAAAAAAATGTAGTAATCGAGGAAATGCATTAATGAACTTCTTCTCAAATTCTTGTTCTAAACGAAAAATAGAACCATCATCATTTTTTAAGAGCTTGAAATCCGTGATTCTTGTAATGACCTTTAAAGCATCTCGAAAAAAATGAATAAACATTACGTGTTCGTAAACATCACCTTTCATGATTCTTGTCAATAAGAGAGGACATCCGAAATTTCCCTTTTTCAAAGAATGGAAAACTTTGGTGTTAGAGATACACGAGTTTTGAAAAAGCATAAAATGTGGTAGTGAGCGAAAACACGAAGAGAGATATGGTAAAGAGAGAGTGAAAGAGAGAAAGAAAACAACATCTATAAACATGTTACATTTATATAGCATTACAGTTAATAGATAATCATCACCATAAGCATTACACTTAATAGATAATCATTACCATAAGCAACTTATATGAGGCTTTTATGCTACACATTCTTAGAATGGTAGATATATTGAGGTAAAAAAAACAAAAGTTCAAGAAAAAGGAGTAGTAGCACTAATGGTAGTAGTAGTAGCAATAGCAATGGTAGTAGAAGTTATTATTCAATAGTACTATTAGGTGGTGGTGGTAGTAGTAGTACTAGTACTCCTCTTTATAAGAAGAAAGATAACTACTTGTAAGACCAACCCCCTTCCAACACTATAGAGTTTTTGCTATTGAATTAAACAAGCTCAAAAGCAAGTGGATCCCTCATGAGTAGGATGATAGTATCACCACTCTTCTTTGTAACGCCTTCTTGTTCTCTCATAGTTTTCTTTCATTCAATTTAAAGGTATGTTGTGAAAGAAGAAAAATCAATTGAAAATATACCCAAGGTATGTAGCGAGACCCCTTCTAAATACACAAGTTTCATAAAATCTAGAGAAATACATGAGTATGAAAGCATGAGAATCTAGCGTTATTTATCATCCTTCCCCTTGGGATAAAGTAATGAAAACTGTATAATACCACTCAAAGAGATTAATGTGAAATTCGCAACTTACCAATGTCACGCAAATTAGATATGAAAAATCCCACGCATATCAAAGAAAAAAAAATGATAATTCATGTAATTCATAAAGAAATGAGCAATCTCATATCTTGTTCATAGAAGAGGACACCATATCTCTAGTGAATCCCCCACTTGGTGTTGGTCAATGTCACCTAGCCCATATTCTATACATAGACTGAAATATTAATTCTTTCTATAAATTATGTGGGGCCAATGATTTCACAAGAAGGCAAAAGAAAGGTGGTATAACAATAGTAAAAATGTTAATTTGGATGCACTATTGGATAGTTGAGTTGAAGATGATTAAATTGAGCATCAAGTTTGGAGGAAAATGTGTTGTATGTGACGAAGCCTTAAAAAATAAAGTAGAAAAGCTTTGTTCATGGAGCATTCAAGAAGAGGAAAAAGGTTCTTTTATAGGTAAATACAGTTTGGAGATAGCCATCGTATGAGTGCAAAAAGGTGTAAAAAGGGGGAAGATTATGTGAAACACAACAAAGGTTTACTTGAATGTATTTAAGATCGTCCTTTCAAACTACTTTTATGATAGTCGGTATTAGTATCCAAATAATCTCAAACCTTTTTGATAAAAGAATCTCAAAGGAAAACAAAAGAAAAAATCTCTCTGAACTTTGACTTACGTTTTGATGAACAGTGTTTCAGCTTTTTGTGAGGAGAAAAATGAAATCATGAACACTCGTTGGTTCGTATGGCTATGAATTAGAAAGTCAAATGATATATTACCCCTATATACTTTTCAATATGAAATAATGTTTTGTATAAACTAGATAAATGCTGCTCGATCATATATTGTAAGAGAGAGATATTGGTTATTTTTTGGATAATGGAGATTATTGTTTTCCAATCTTTTGGATATTTTTATTTTTCATTTGAATATATATTTTGTTTTACGATAAATATTTTTCTTAAGATTATGTTTTGGAAATTTTAAAAACATACAAAATAATCATATTTCTTTCTAGTTTTCTTTTGAAGCGTGTTTTAAATTAAAACAAGCGAAAAAGAAAGTCTATAACGTTTTGTCCTCATTCCGGGGAACCCACTTGTATTTTGAACTTGTTGTTTTCTAGAATGAACACCCTATGTTTCTTAAAGTGGGGAGGGGGTCCTACAATCAAAGATCTGTCTACATAAACATAACAAGGATTTCTCAATAGAACACTCCCTAAGAGGCTTTCTAAAGTTGAACGCCCATCTTTCCCTTCAAATATTAAAGAGAATTTCGCTTCTAAGGTCATTCCATAGAATAGATGAGCAATGAATAGCTTCACCCAATAGAGCTTGCTTCTAGTCGACTTGGTGAAGGAACAATAGGATCTTGCTCAAACCATGCCAAATAAGGATTGTCTTAGGATAAGAAAGGAAGAGGTTACCCTAGTCTTCCTTCCACTAAAGCAAGGCTTACACCACAAGGGAGCACTCAAGATTTCTCTAGTTTTTACATTAGTCCAAATCTGCCTAGTAAGAATTTGGCACATAAGGATGGCATTTTGTTTACATGATAAGCAAGTGCCATAGGCCCTTGAAAATAAATTCCCAGTTAAGTGTCTAGTCTAGTCACCATTTCTTATTATGCAAGTGATGAAATCCAAGTTTTCTTTTGAACCTTGGGGTATCCTCCACGTTGTTTCCATTCTACGATCGTAAACCTTATTGAAGTGGGGGGGGGGGGGGGGGGGGGGGGGTCTTGACTTATCAAGACGCAAACCTTTGATTTGTCTCAAGTGTTGATTCTTATCCTTAGTGAGTAGAATTCATCAAAGCAAAATTTGCAATTTTGGTCGACGTCCTCAAATTTGATCCTATGTCTTCAATCTTGGTTGGAGAGGCGCTTCCACATATCAAAACCTTTGTTCCATACCCATTTGTATCTTTGAAGGCTCTCATAATCCATGCAAATGATACCAATAGTAGGGAGCCAACTAGAGTCAAGTTGAGTGATGCCAACAACTCACGTCGAGTCATTACTAATGGTGCAAAAGGGTTTCATCTTGTCCAACCAATTTGAAAGGGAGCACATGAGCCAAGCCCCTCGGAACAACCTACAATGGAGAGAACAAGGGAGTAATTAGATCAAGATCTTTCCTCCTAGGATATCGACTAAATAAAGGGAGTCACAATCTCCAAAATTAGCTTGGTCCACGAAGATGCACCATTACGTCAAGCCCGAATCATTCATTTGGTCGCCATCTTGTTGTATAGGGCTTCCACATCCAAAATACCCAAACCTTCTTAATCCTTTGGGCTATTGAAAAATGTCACATTGGAACTTCAACAATCCTCTTCTATCGGGATTCCTCGTCCAAAGGATATTTCCACAAATCCTATCCAGCTTGAGGAACCCCTTGTTGCACGGCCTCTAGCATGCAAAGAAATAGAAACGAAAAGATAATGGAAGTTTCAGCCACCGTGGTGTGCCCAACAACATTAAGCTAAATACCCTTCTAATGCCAATGATGGCTCATGGAAATGATAAAGCCAATCAAGCTGGCCAACAACCGGAAGAGATGGCTATTGTGAAATACATGGTGCCATTTATGAAAAGTTTTAGAACCATCAGATCTTGGCAATTACGAATGGAGAGACCCAAAAACCATGCGAACATGATTACTATTAGGTAGCTAAGTCCATCAATAACAATAACAGACAACAATGGGGCACTCTAGTAACCTTATATAGTAGAGCTCTTAACCTAGAGAGTTAGGGGGATCTAGTTGTTAATTAAGCCTAATAGAAATATTCTCAAGGACTACGGAAACCATTCTTATAAACTTAGGGACAAAGCTAAAGTCCTTGAAGGATTGAAGAATATGTTGGAGTTAGACGTCTGCGGAAGCACGCGAACAGCATAAGGAAGAAGAAGAAGCTTGGAGCACAACACACAAGACTGAATGTATTACTAGAGAATGTACAAAGATAAGTAGCCCATTAGGTCAATAGGCGTATATACAAGCCGGGGGGAAAAAACCTCCTAAAGAGGGAAAAAAGTGCACCGGCGGTCCTAGAGTGTTCACACACATCACTACCTAAATATATCAACAAATCCTCCCTAGGAGTGATGCGGTGAACAAGGAGCTGGCACTCATGTATAAGGAAGAGCCAAGCTATGTGGAAATCACTCCACAAAAGGAAGTAAGCCCAAAGCTTTGCGGAAAGCTTCAAACTTCTCCCTAGGCGGAGCCTTCGTGAAAAGGTGTACAATGTTCTCCTGCGTGGGCACATATGCCAAGCTGATCTCCCCAGCAGAGAACCTCTCCCTGACATAGTGATAATGCACCTCAATGTGCTTAGTGTGAGCATGGAACATAGGGTTCCTCGCAACTGCCAATGCGCTCTGACTGTCAGTGAAGATGGTGGTGGCAGAAGACTGGCCAACACCCAAATCAGCCATAAGGCGTCTGAGCCACACACACTCAACAGTCACTGTGAAAGCTGCCCTATACTCAGCCTCACAACTGGAAGTGGCCACAAGAGGCTGCTTCTTGCTCAACCAAGATATACATGAGCTACCAAGCATGAAGCAAAAACCACTGGTGGACACACGAGTGTCATAGCAACCAGCCCAATCTGAGTCAGAAAAAGCATGCAAATTTGGTGGTAGTGATCCCCCCTTGGGATAAAACAACCCAAGTAGCCGAGTACCACTCAAGTAGCGAAAGATGCGCTTAACGGCTTTCCAATGCGTGACTCCTGGGCAATGCATAAACCTACTCATCTGTGAGACAACAATCTGAATATCTGGCTGAGTAATGCATAAGTAAATCAAGCATCCAACAACCTGCTGATAGAGAACAACATCAAATGCATCTCCAGCATCATGAAGACTCAATCGTAAACTTGTCTCCATAGGAGTGGCAATATGCTTACAGTCTTCAAGGCCAAAACGCTGCAATAATGTGTCAATATATTTCGTTTGACACAAAGCCATTCCACCATCGTGCATAAAGTGAATGCCCAAATAGTGATGCAAATTCCCCCAATCAGACATTTCAAATGAAGCATGAAAATCAGCCTTAAAATCAGCAATATGTGTCTCAATAGGACCAGTGAGCAACATGTCATCAACATAGACAACAATGATCAGAAGCACATCATTAGCACGTTTAACATATAAGGTGCTTTCAGTTGGACTGTTCTCAAAACCATGTGCAATCAGATAGGCATGTATCTTATCATACCAAGCACGCGGTGCTTGCTTTAAACCATATAATGCCTTCTTTAACCTGCAAACCTGGTTTTCATGCCCTTTCTACACAAAGCCACCGGGCTGAAAAACATACACTTCTTCCTGCAAGTCACCATTCAGAAATGTTGTTTTAATGTCCAACTGATGTACATTCCAACCATGATGGGCTGCAAGTGCACAAATGCTCCGAACAGTAGTCATACGGCATGTAGGTGCAAAGGTCTCATCAAAATCAATGCCTCTTTCCTGTGCATAACCCTTTGCAACAAGCCTAGCCTTATACCTGTCAACTGTACCATCAGGTTTACGCTTCAGCTTGTATACCCACTTAGTGCCAATGGCCTTCTTGCCAGGAGGCAAGACACATAAAGACCATGTACCATTCTTCATTATAACATCATATTCAGATTGCATAGCAGCCATCCAATTTTCTGAATTTTGTGCTTCATCAAAAGAAACAGGCTCATTCTCATCAAAGAGACTAGATGCAGCCATAGCATAGCAATCTGATGCAAAGGAGGCACTATGAGAGCCTCAACAAGTACGATATGACAAAGGTGCATCTAATTTGCTGTCACGCAAAGTCTGCACCAGCCATTTTGGCATAGTTTTTGCCTGCTCAATATCAGCTCTCTCATCAAAAAGTGCATCACGTAAATCTGCATCAGAAATGGAATGATCTCCATCATCATATGAAACCTGCAAAGGCTGAGAAGTTGCCTCATTAGGACCAGCACTAGCCTGTCCACCTGTAAAAAGAGGCATCAAAGTATCATACATGTCTTTGGAGCTAACAGATGTCTCCTTAGTACATGAAAGCAATGGCTGAATAGCATCTTCCACAAAGACAACATCACCGCTAACCAGAATGCGTTTAGTCTGTGGATGATACAGACGATAGCCTTTACTTTCAGAACTGTACCCAACAAAAATACATTTTACTGCCTTATCATCCAATTTTCTGCGATGTTGTTCAGGCACTAATGCATATGCCAAACAACCAAAAACACGCAGATGAGCAACATATGGCTTGCGGCATGCCAAGCCTCCTATGGAGTGATAGACTGCAACGCTTTAGTGGGACACCTGTTCAGTACATATGCTCCACACATGACAGCCTCAAGCCAGAAACTATGTGGTAAAGCCTGACTTTTGACCATGCACCTCGCCATCTCCATGAGTGACCTGTTCTTTCGTTCAGCAACTCCATTCTGTTGAGGTGTATACGGCACTATACATTGGTGTTTTATCCCACGTTCAGCCAGAAATGCATTAAAATCTGACAACATATATTCCCCCCCTCGATCAGAACGGAGGGTGCCCATTTTACATGCTGACAGATTTTCAACCAAAACCAAAAACTGTTTGAAGCACATGAACACTTTGGACTGTTTTGAGTGGATATACCCATGCATGCCTGGAAAAATCATCAATGAAAGTCACGAAGTAAAGGTAATTTCCAAAAGAGGGTGTCTGCATAGGACCACAGACATCACTATGTACAAGCTGCAATTTCTGCGTAGCCCGAACTGAACCATCTTTTGGAAAGGAAGAACACTGCATTTTGCCCAAAATACAGCCTTCACAAACATGTTTTCCAGGTGCCTCAAGTTTGGGCAAAGAGGACACCATTTCAGAATTCTACAGGCGTAACAAACTAGCAAAATTCAGATGACCAAAGCGTGCATGCCAAAGCTTTGCATCTGACATAGCCTGAGAATCATGAACTGCACATGCCGAATCATTCATAGATCTTTCATAGTCTATGAGCTTATATAGCCCACGACATAAAAAGCCAGAAGCAATAATCAGGCTAATGTAGAAACTGATAACAGGTTCTTTTTGATCCCTCGCACAAATAAAGCATCTGACAAAGTGAAAGAACTACCATCAGCAGTAGTCAGAATGATCTTACCAACTCCCATAACAGGATAAGAGGAGTTATTGGCGCATGTGACAGTATTCCCTGTAGGGGCAGGCTCGAGTGAAGAGAAGAAACTGCAATGCGAGGTAATATGTTTGGTCGCCCCACTGTCAAAGTACCAAACATCTGAGTCTACTGCAAACATGCACTAATCATGAGAAGATGGGTCAAAACTGCAGACAGTAGTAAACGGCCATTCTTCTTCCTGCACAAGATTTGCAGACTCTGTTTTTTGGTGTAGAGGCCTCTGCAGCAACCATTCCAGCCTCTTTCTTCTTTGCCTCTTTAGCAGCCAGTTTTGGATAGTTCTTTATAATATGATCATTTCCTTTACAGTACTTGCAGAACAATTTCTGCTTTTCTGATTTCTTCTCATCTTTATCCTAGTTCTTGGATTGTGTAGCATTTGCAGATTTCTGCTTACTAGTAGAAGAGCTCCATTTTCTTTTGCCCTTTTGACTAGCCAGGAAAGCTTGATCTGCAACTCGCATAATGGACCTGTTCTGCCTGGACTGATCTTCCTGCAACAGAACAGAGACTAATTCCTCAAATGACAAGGCATTCGGATTGCCTTTCATCATCAACCGAAGAGTAGAGGCAAAACTCTGATATGAATCAGGAAGACCATTCAGAAAGGTCTGCACAAGTGAGCTATCTGGTATAACCTCATCAGCAGAAATCAAATTCTCCTTCAGGTCTTTGATCTTTGTAAGAAAACTGTCCATAGAATCACCTTCATTCATGTGCTCACTCTCCAACTGTTTTCCGAGGTAAGCAACACGAGCCTCATTCCTAGCCTGGTACAAAGTGGTAAGTGTATCCCAAGCATCCTTTGTTGTTCTACAAGAGCGAATGTGAGGAATAATGGCACGTTTGACAGATAAAGCTATCAATGCATGTGCCTGGGCATCTCTGCCATCCCAACGAATCTGCTCTACAGTAGGTGCAACAGAAACAACAGCACGAACAGGAATCTGCGGAATATCATCTTCGACACCATCTTCATCAGCTCCAACACTTGTATTTGTAGTACCTGTCATTATAGGTGTAACATGACGTCTTTCAACACCCTACACAATGTTCCACAATCCTTTTTCAACTAGTACATGTCGCATCATATAAGCCCATAATGGGTAGTTGGTACCATCCAACTTATCCTCAACAACCAACATACGGAATACATCATTGCTTTCAGCCATGGCCGATGACTAAAATACCTTGATGCAGAAAATTGACTGTATCTCAAAAAGTTGAACGGAATTGCCCAGACCAGTTCTGCTAGACCTGTAGCAGACTTCGAGACGCTTAAACTGGCGAACAGAAACTAGTATAAACCTTTGGCACAAAAGGAAGAAATAGCCTGCACAAGCGCTGCGATAGTGCGTTCGGAGGCCGAAACGAGCTTAGATCGCAATTTCGGCACCAGAGAGCGAAGCAATTTTGATCTCGGAAACACCCTGAGTATGCTCACCAAATTTCGTGCGAATCTGAGACTGCAAACGGAGGAGTGTCGACGGCGCCCTAGAAGAAGCGACGACTTGCTCTGATACCAATTGTTGGAGTTAGACGTCTGCGGAAGCACGCGAACAGCACAAGGAAGAAGAAGAAGCTTGGAGTACAACACACAAGACTGAATGTATTACTAGAGAATGTACAAAGATAAGTAGCCCATTAGGGCAATAGGCGTATATACAAGCCGAGGGAAAAAAACCTCCTAAAGAGGGAAAAAAGTGCCCCGGCGGTCCTAGAGTGTTCACACACATCACTACCTAAATATATCAACAGAATAAAATCCCATTCAAGCCTATCACACGTTTTCTCAAAATCAATCTTCGAGAACAATTCACACACTCAATTCCCTCTGGTATATACAAGATGGCTTTGACAATGGATCATGAATCCCTCTAATCTTCATTGATTGACACGAAGATGGTCTCTATAATGTAGTTGGTGAGGACCTTGGTGAAGATGGTGTAGCTCGTTTCGAGCATGGTAATGGATTCTACCCTTTCAATTTAGGTCTGGATATCTTTTTGTGGATGAGCTTTCTAACACCATTCAAGCACCTCCGTAGTACACCAAGTCGAAGATCCTCACATGAAAGCAAGCATATTAGAACCATAAGACCATCTTTAAATGTTTTAAAGAAATTATTAGGGACTCCATCAAGCCCGTCGCTTTTACCTTTGGGGAGGGTATCAATCTGTTCAAGGGTCTCTTGGCCCATCCTGGGAGCATCCAAAGATTGCATGATTCATTTGTATCTCGCACACCAAATAGTGGCCATGTACAAATTTTTTCATGGAGAAAACCGAGTGGAAACCTCAAGTAGTTGGTTGAAATGATTCCCAATCATATCAGAATTTTCCTTCTCTCATGTGCATTCCACACCATTTTTGACAATCATGTCTAAATGATTTTCTTCTCTTTCTTTCTGTTATAGAATTATGCACATCTCTTTAGTTGGTTTGGAAGCTATGCTAGCCCTCCATTATTTGAAGTACATTTGAATTTTCTTGATTTCCTCTTTGTATCTAAGGTGGGTCCTCATCTTGAACAATAATGTTCGCATGTGGGAGAAGTTCAAATCAAGGGAGCCCTATCCTTGGGATATTATTGTTTTCTTATGAGCTTTTCATAGGATCCCATGGGTCTGATTGACACATTTAATACAACGCCTTGTACAAAGAAGATTTGTTTTTGAACGCATTTCTCTAGGCAAGAGAAATATCATCATGGTTCTCCCAAGGGCTCCCCATGTAGAAATTGACCTGGGGCAAGCAAAGAAGAGGTGTCCCAAGTCATCATTTCCATAAAGGCATTACTTATGCCATGGAGGGGCTTGGCAAATTTAGTTAACGTTTACATTGGTCCAAAATCCTTTGTGGAGGATTTTCCACATAGGAGCCGGTTCTTTAACCTCAATGAGGGAATGTCATAGGGATTGGAACTTCAATTCCCACCTAAGCCTTGACTAGTCCAGACACCATCTCCTATTAAGCTTGACATAAAAGTCCACATTCTTCATAGTCCACACTCCTAGCCATGTCCACACTCCTAGCCATGTCAATGTCCTCAAATCTAATCAATTTGCATATTTCTTAATTCCAAAGGTATTTCCACAAATAAAAACCTTTGTTCCAAAGCTTCTTAGCTTTTTGGAGGTTCCAAGGCTCAACATATTTGATGCCCTTGATAAGGAACTAGATTGGATCATTTTGTCTAATCCTGCTACACTATTCCAATATTCATTTATCTTGAAAAACTTTTTTGCCTTGTTCCAACTCTTGGTAAGGGAGCAAACTAAGTTTGAGCCTCTAGGAGTCACCTCATAGGGGGAGAATGGAAGAGTTGTAAGATCTAGACCCTTCCACCATGGATGGTTCCCACAAGCCTATAAAAGCTCTTTTTTCTAAAAATGAGTTGCTCCAAGCTTTGATTTGCCGTTTGGTTGCCACTTTATTGGCATTTCCTCCAATATCAAGAGTCCCCAAACTACCTTGATCTTTTGGGTTTCTGCAAGTAGCCCATTTAATCTTGCAGATACCACTTTTGTTACGGTCTTGCATCTAGAGAAAGTTTTTTCCAATTCTTTCCAAATTCGACAATGTCTTGGTCCTTGAGTCTCTAGCAAGAGAGAAAGTAAAAAATCCAAGAAAGAAGGAATGTATCGACACTCATAGCTCTCCTTACGAGGTTGATTTGCATACCTTTCTAGTATATCAGCTTGTTATCGAGCTTGCAAATAGCACAGTTCCATCACTGACCCATTGAAATGTTGAATCCCATAAGAATACCTAACATGTCAAAGATTTGTCCCTTGGGGATCCATTGATAACCATGATCGACTAACAAACCACCTAGAAGAAAGCATTATTGGGTGAAGCCATCGATTGTTCCTCAGCACCATGGAATGCTATACGAGGTGAAATCCTCTAGAAGATTTGGAAGGAGAGGTGTGCCACGAACTTTGCTAGCCCACCTTAAGAATGGTTGATTGAAAAAACCCTTTTTCTTTCAGGAAAAAGCATTTCCAATTGTAAGAAGCTCCCACCTTTTCAACATCATATAATGGTTTTCCTTGATGGTAAGAATATAAAAAGCAAGTGGGCCCCCATGAAGGGGATGAAAGGGTTATAAAACTTCTTTGTAATGTCCTCTAGAAAATTTTTAGAAACCCTTGCTTTGTGGGATTCAGGGGCTCTCATGGGTGCTAAGCCTATTTAGCTGTATAGCTGTTCTCTCTATTAATTAAACTTTGAGAGAGTAGGTTATTTCCAAACTTCCTTTTGATAAAAGAAGAGAGATATCATGTTAGACCAAGGGGAGAGAGAATGACCAATACGAATGTCACAAAACCAAGGAGTTTGCCTCATTTTGACAAAGGCGTTTACCACATTTGACGTTCAATTAAGAAAAATTGTGAGATTCCTTAATGTCAATCAAACCACGATGAAATTTTAACAAGTCTTAAGAGTCATTCTCCAAAACATCAATAACACGTCCTCTCTACTTCCACCTATGAGAAACGATTTCTACCATATTAAAATCACCAAAGGGGATGATATACAAAGGAAAAGACTTAGAAGAATTCCATGACTCATTTATTTCTATCTCTCAACTCGAGGCATACATGGATCCAAGGAATATACTTGACTCACAAGAGATAAATTCAAGATCTACTCCTAATGTTCAAGATGGAGAATGCTAAACCTAGAGATACACCTTTAGAACTGAATCATAAACTCACTGTTTACGAAGGTGAGCAGATTCAAGACATAAAAGAATACCAAAGCTTGGTAGTTAGCTTGACTTATGCTACTCATACAAGGGAAAATATCTCATACAATGTAGGAGTGCTAAGCATATATCTGCAATCTCCAAGAAGACCACATATGGATGCAACTAAGAGAGTACTCAAGTACCTCAAAGGGACAATCAATGAAGGATCCAAGGATGATAGTACTTCAAGAGGTTAAAAGCTTGTGTCATGGATCTGCAAGAAGCAACCAAAATGGTTCCATTATCCTCAAATAAAGTAGAGTATATAGGTTTGATGATAGAAACTCAAGAGGCAATATGGTTAAGGGAATTATATGTAGATTTGGGACTTGTGAGTTCCAAAGCTCACATGTTTGGAGATATTATGAGCTCAAGATACCTAAGAGCAAACCTTATTTTCCATGCAAGAACTTAACACATTGGAGTTCATTACCTTCTCATCAAGGAGAAGCTCATGGCAAAAGAGATTGATATTTCTTTTGTTCCAAATGAGAAGCAGGTAATATCTCTGAATGAGAATTCATTTGAAAGGTAATAGTGTCTAGTTCATGTGTACAATGTTATCTAGCATTGAGTTGCATAGAGTGTGAGAAATTGAGTTTATATGGCTTTTGGGTCTATCTTTGCACATCCGTGAAAAAGTCTCCATAACCAATGATCAAAATTAAGCTTATAATTAGCACATGATTGGTTGATGATAAATCCAAATCTTATGAATATTAGCTACTCAACCCTATGTGTGACCTTCCTCTAAGAGTAATTTGATCGATTGCAATCAGGTTGGTTGTACTAAACATCTCAAGTTGTATGATTTAGCCCAAATTAGCTAGTCTTCTTAACTAGTCATTCTGCAAACTTATCTATTTTGCATCAACCATTCCTAATGGATGATCTAAAGTCTATAGTGGATTTTATTGCATTAATTTCAAGCGTATAAGGTGTATTTGACTCTCCAAGAGTGCAAGGGCTGGTCCAATGCTAACTAGCTATACCAAAACTTCAACAACTTGGATCAAAGGTATCTACTATAACAAGCTTCTTCATTTACTCACATAACTCTCATGTATTATAGAAATCACTCAAATCATTTCATAACCCACTTCCTCTGCAAACTAGAAATAAAAGAGAAAATGTAAAAATGACCATGAGGATCACTAAGTAAAAGAAATATCTCTTTGTTGAGGATATTGAATGCTCAATGGATCTTTTGAATGTGAGTAGAAGTCAAATTTGCCCTTTGGAAACATTGGAAGAGAGGATGTGCTACGAACTAAAGGGAGACCCCAAAGAATGGTCGATAGAGAAATTCCTAGTCTTTATAAGAAGAAAGATAACTACTTGTAAGACCAACCCCCTTTGAACACCATAGAGTTTTTGCTATTGAATTAAACAAGTTCAAAAGCAAGTGGATCCCGCATGAGTAGAGTGATAGTATCACCACTCTTCTTTGTAACGCTCTTTTTTTTTTTTTTAATATAAAGGAAGTTCGGCAATAGCCTACTCTCCCGGACTTGTATTAAATTAAGAAACAAAGGTACAAAAGAAGGGGACTAGTGCCCACGGGACCCCCCAAATCCCACAAAGCAGGGGAAGCTTAATTGAATCCTAGGTTGCACTACAGAGAAGGTTAATCACCCTCTCATCGCCCTCATGCGGGGCCCACTTGGGTTTGAGCTCTTTTGTTCTCTCACAGTTTTCTCTCATTTAATTTAAAGGTATGCTGTGAAAGAAGAAAAATCAATTGAAACAATACCCAAGGTATGTAGCAAAACCACTTCTGAATACACAAGTTTCATAAAATCTAGAGAAATACAAGAGTATGAAAGCATGTAAATCTAGCGTTATAATTCATGCCCTCCCCTTGGGATAAAATAATGAAAGCTATATAAAACTACTCAAAGAAATTAATGTGAAATTAGCAACTTACCAATTAGCAACGTTTTGTCCTCATTTCGGGGAACCCACTTGTAGTTTGAACTTGTTGTTTTCTAGAATGAGCACCCTATGTTTCTTAAAGTGGGGAGGGGGATCCTACAATCAAAGATCTGTCTACATAAACATAACAAGGATTTCTCAATAGAACACCCCCTAGGAGGCTTTCTAAAGTTGAACGCCCATCTTTCCCTTCAAATATTAAAGAGCATTTCGCTTCTAAGGTCATTCCATAGAATAGATGAGCAATGAATAGCTTCACCCAATAGAGCTTGCTTCTAGTCGACTTGGTGAAGGAACAATAGGATCTTGCTCAAACCATGCCAAGTAAGGATTGTCTTAGGATAAGAAAGGAAGAGGTTACCCTAGTCTTTCTTCCACTAAAGCAATGCTTACACCACAAGGGAGCACTCAAGATTTCTCTAGTTTTGACATGGGTCCAAATCTTCCTAGTAAGAATTTGGCACATAAGGATTGCATTTTCTTTTACATGATAAGCAAGTGCCATAGGCCTTGAAAATAAATTCCCATGTAAGTTTATAGTCTAGTTACCATTTCTTATTATGCAAGTGATGAAATCCAAGCTTCCTTTTGGACCTTGGGGTATCCTCCACGTTGTTTCCATTCTACGATCGTAAACCTTATTGAAGTGGGGGGGGGGGGGGGTCTTGACTTATCAAGAGGCAAGCCTTTGATTTGTCTCAAGGGCTGATTCTTATCCTTACTGAGTACAATTCATCAAAGTAAAAGTTACACTTTTGGTCGATGTCCTCAAATTTGATCCTATGTCTTCAATCTTGGTTGGAGAGGCGCTTCCACATACGAAAACCTTTGTTCCATACCCATTTGTATCTTTGAAGGCTCTCATAATCCATGCAAATGATACCAATAGTAGGGAGCCAAATAGAGTCAAGTTGAGTGATGCCAACAACTCACGTCGAGTCATTAATAATGGTGCAAAAGGGTTTCATCTTGTCCAACCAATTTGAAAGGGAGCACATGAGCCAAGCCCCTCGGAACAACCTACAATGGAGAGAACAAGGGAGTAATTAGATCAAGATCTTTCCTCCTAGGATATCGACTAAATAAAGGGAGTCACAATCTCCAAAATTAGCTTGGTCCACGAAGATGCACCATTACGTCAAGCCCGAATCATTCATTTGGTCGCCATCTTGTTGCATAGGGCTTCCACATCCAAAATACCCAAACCTTCTTAATCCTTTGGGCTATTGAAAAATGTCACATTGGAACTTCAACAATCCTCTTCTATCGGGATTCCTCGTCCAAAGGATATTTCCCCGTGTTGCACGGCCTCTAGCATGAAAAGAAATAGAAACGAAGAGATAATGGAAGTGTCAGCCACCATGGTGTGCCCAACAACATTAAGCTAAATACCCTTCTAATGCCAATGATGGCTCATGGAAATGATAAAGCCAATCAAGCTGGCCAACAACCGGAAGAGATGGCTATTGTGAAGCTCTTGACATGTTTGGGCCCTTACAAGAGATGTGGGCAAATTAAGAATGGATTTGTAAACAGTCTTCACTCGTTGATCCTAGCTCAATAAGCCTCACAAAGAATGTTGACTCAATGCCAAAAATAGAAGGTGCACTCTATGTCATTTTATAGAAATACATGGTGCCATTTATGAAAAGTTTTAGAACCATCAGATCTTGGCTATTACGAATGGAGAGACCCAAAAACCATGCGAACATGATTACTATTAGGTAGCTAAGTCCATCAATAACAATAACAGACAACAATGGGGCACTCAAGTAACCTTATATAGTAAAGCTCTTAACCTAGAGAGTTAGGGGGATCTAGTTGTTAATTAACCCTAATAGAAATATTCTCAAGGACCACGGAAACCATTCTTATAAACTTACGGACAAAGCTAAAGTCCTTGAAGGATTGAAGAATAAAATCCCATTCAAGCCTATCACACGTTTTCTCAAAATCAATCTTCGAGAACAATTCACACACTCAATTCCCTCCGGTATATACAAGATGGCTTTGACAATGGATCATGAATCCCTCTAATCTTCATTGATTGACACGAAGATGGTCTCTATAATGTAGTTGGTGAGGACCTTGGTGAAGATGGTGTAGCTCGTTTCGAGCATGGTAATGAATTCTACCCTTTCAATTTAGGTCTGGATATCTTTTTGTGGATGAGCTTTCTAACACCTTCATTCAAGCATCTCCGTAGTACACCAAGTCGAAGATCCTCACATGAAAGCAAGCATATTAGAACCATAAGAACATCTTTAAATGTTTTCAAGAAATTATTAGGGATTCCATCAAGCCCGTGGCTTTTACCTTTGGGGAGGGTATCAATCTATTCAAGAATCTCTTGGCCCATCCTCGGAGCAACCAAAGATTGCATGATTCATTTAAACCTCGCACACCAAATAGTGGCCATGCACAAATTTTTTCATGGAGAAAACCTAGTGGAAACCTCAAGTAGTTGGTTGAAATGATTCCCAATCATACCAGAATTTTCCTTCTCTCATGTGCATTCCACACCATTTTTGGCAATCATGTCTAAATGATTTTCTTCTCTTTCTTTCTGTTATAGAATTATGCACATCTCTTTAGTTGGTTTGGAAGCTATGCTACCCCTCCATTATTTGAAGTACATTTGAATTTTCTTGATTTCCTCTTTGTATCTAAGGTGGGTCCTCATCTTGAACAATAATGTTCGCATGTGGGAGAAGTTCAAATCAAGGGAGCCCTATCCTTGGGATATTATTGTTTTCCTATGAGCTTTTCATAGGATCCCATGGGTCTGATTGACACATTTAATACAACGCCTTGAACAAAGAAGATTTGTTGTTGAACGCATTTCTTTAGGCAAGAGAAATATCATCATGGTTCTCCCAAGGGCTCCCCACATAGAAATTGACCTGGGGCAAGCAAAGAAGAGGTGTCCCGAGTCATCATTTCCATAAAGGCATCATTTATGCCATGGAGGGGCTTGGCAAATTTAGTTAACTTTTACATTGGTCCAAAATCCTTGGTGGAGGATTTTCCACATAGGAACTGGTTCTTTAACCTCAATGAGGGAATGTCAAACGGATTGGAACTTCAATTCCCACCTAAGCCTTGACTAGTCCAGACACCATCTCCTATTAAGCTTGACATAAAAGTCCATATTCTTCATAATCCACACTCCTAGCCATGTCCACACTCCTATCCATGTCAATGTCCTCAAATCTAATCAATTTGCATATTTCTTAATTCCAAAGGTATTTCCACAAATAAAAACCTTTGTTCCAAAGTTTGCTAGCTTTTTGGAGGTTCCAAGGATCAACACATTTGATGCCCTTGATAAGGAACTAGATTGGATCATTTTGTCTAATCCTGCTACACTATTGGAAAGGGAGCAAACTAAGCTTGAGCCTCTAGGAGTCACCTCATAGGGGGAGAATGGAAGAGTTGTAAGATCTAGACCCTTCCACCATGGATGGTTCCCACAAGCCTATAAAAGCTCTTTTTTCTAAAAATGAGTTGCTCCAAGCTTTGATTTGCCGTTTGGTTGCCACTTTATTGGCATTTCCTCAAATATCAAGAGTCCCCAAACTACCTTGATCTTTTGGGCTTATGCAAGTAGCCCATTTAATCTTGCAGATACCACTTTTGTTACGGTCTCGCATCTAGAGAAAGTTTCTGCAAATTCTTTCCAAATTCGACAATCTCTTGGTCCTTGAGTCTCTAGCAAGAGAGAAAGTAAAAAATCCAAGAAAGAAGGAATGTATCAACAGTCATAGCTCTCCTTACGAGGTTAATTTGCATACCTTTCTAGTATATCAGCTTGTTATCGAGCTTGAAAATAGCACAGTTCCATCACTCACCCATTGAAATGTTGAATCCCATAAGAATACCTAACATGTCAAAGATTTGTCCCTTGGGGATCCATTGATAACCATATCGACTAACAAACCACCTAGAAGAAAGCATTATTGGGTGAAGCCATCGATTGTTCCTCAGCACCATGGAATGCTATACGAGGTGAAATCCTCTAGAAGATTTGGAAGGAGAAGTGTGCCACGAACTTTGCTAGCCCACCTTAAGAATGGTTGATTGAAAAAACCCTTTTTCTTTCAGGAAAAAGGATTTCCAATTGTAAGAAGCTCCCACCTTTTCAACATCATATAATGGTTTTCCTTGATGGTAAGAATATAAAAAGCAAGTGGGCCCCCATGAAGCGGATGAAAGGGTTATAAAACTTCTTTGTAATGTCCTCTAGAAAATTTAAGAAACCCTTGCTTTGTGGGATTCAAGGGCTCTCATGGGTGCTAAGCCTATTTAGCTGTATAGCTGTTCTCTCTATTAATTAAACTTTGAGAGAGTAGGTTATTTCCAAACTTCCTTTTGATAAAAGAAGAGAGATATCATGTTAGACCAAGGGGAGAGAAAATGACCAATACGAATGTCACAAAACCAAGGAGTTTGCCTCATTTTGACAAAGGCGCTTACCACATTTGACGTTCAATTAAGAAAAATTGTGAGATTCCTTAATGTCAATCAAACCACGATGAGATTTTAACGTCTTAAGAGTTATTCTCCAAAACATCAATAACACGTCCTCTCTACTTCCACCTATGAGAAATGATTTCTACCATATTAAAATCACCAAAGGGG
The DNA here is from genome assembly GCA_020310875.1 of Ceratopteris richardii. Lineage (NCBI taxonomy): Eukaryota > Viridiplantae > Streptophyta > Polypodiopsida > Polypodiales > Pteridaceae > Ceratopteris > Ceratopteris richardii. The sequence continues at coordinate 18,554,523 of CM035439.1, read as the reverse complement.
ATGATATACAAAGGAAAAGACTTAGAAGAACTCCATGATTCATTTATGTTTATGTCTCGACTCGAGGCATACATGGATCCAAGGAATGTACTTGACTCAAAAAAGATAAATTCGAGATCTACTCGTAATGTTCAAGATGGAGAATGCTAAACCTAGAGATACACCTTTGGAACTGAATCATAAACTCACTGTTTACGAAGGTGAGCAGATTGAAGACATAAAAGAATACCAAAGCTTGGTAGTTAGCTTGACTTATGCTACTCATACAAGGGAAAATATCTCATACAATGTAGCAGCATATACCTGCAATCTCCAAGAAGACCACATATGGATGCAACTAAGAGAGTACTTAAGTACCTCAAACGGAGAATCAATGAAGGATCCAAGGATGATAGTACTTCAAGAGGTTAAAAGCTTGTGTCATGGATCTGCAAGAAGCAACCAATGGTTCCAATATCCTCAAATAAAGCAGAGTATATAGGTTTGATGATAGAAACTCAAGAGGCAATATGGTTAAGGGAATTATATGTAGATTTGGGACTTGCGAGTTCCGAAGCTCACATGTTTGGAGATATTATGAGCTCAAGATACCTAAGAGAAAACCTTATTTTCCATGCAAGAACTAAGGTAACACATTGGAGTTCATTACCTTCTCATCAAGGAGAAGCTCATGGCAAAAGAGATTGATATTTCTTTTGTTCCAAATGAGAAGTAGGTAATATCTCTGAATGAGAATTCATTTGAAAGGTAATAGTGTCTAGTTCCTGTGTACAATGTTATCTAGCATTGAGTTCCATAGAGTGTGAGAAATTGAGTTTATATGGCCTTTGGGTCTATCTTTGCACATCCGTGAAAAACTCTCCATAACCAATGATCAAAATTAAGCTTATAATTAGCACATGATTGGTTGAGGATAAATCCAAATCTTATGAATATTAGCTACTCAACCCTATGTGTGACCTTCCTCTAAGAGTAATTTGATCGATTGCAATCAGATTGGTTGTACTAAACATCTCAAGTTGTATGATTTAGCCCAAATTAGCTAGTCTTCGTAACTAGTCATTCTGCAAACTTATCTATTTTGCATCAACCATTCCTAATGGATGATCTAAAGTCTATAGTGGATTTTATTGCATTAATTTCAAGCCTATAAGGTGTATTTGACTCTCCAAGAGTGCAAGGGCTGGTCCAATGCTAACTAGCTATACCAAAACTTCAACAACTTGGATCAAAGGTATCTACTATAACAAGCTTCTTCATTTACTCACATAACTCTCATGTATTATAGAAATCACTCAAATCATTTCATAACCCACTTCCTGTGCAAACTAGAAGCAAAAGAGAAAATGCAAAAATGACCATGAGGATCACTAAGTAAAAGAAATATCTCTTTGTTGAGGATATTGAATGCTCAATGGATCTTTTGAATGTGAGTAGAAGTCAAACCCTTTGGAAACATTGGAAGAGAGGATGTGCTACGAACTAAAGGGAGACCCCAAAGAATGGTCGATAGAGAAATCCCTAGTCTTTATAAGAAGAAAGATAACTACTTGTAAGACCAACCCCCTTTGAACACCATAGAGTTTTTGCTATTGAATTAAACAAGTTCAAAAGCAAGTGGATCCCGCATGAGTAGGGTGATAGTACCACCACTCTTCTTTGTAACGCCCTTTTGTTCTCTCACAGTTTTCTCTCATTTAATTTAAAAGTTTTCTCTCATTTAATTTAAAGGTATGCTGTGAAAGAAGAAAAATCAATTGAAACAATACCCAAGGTATGTAGCAAAACCACTTATGAATACACAAGTTTCATAAAATCTAGAGAAATACAAGAGTATGAAAACATGTAAATCTAGCGTTATAATTCATGCCCTCCCCTTGGGATAAAATAATGAAAGCTATATAAAACTACTCAAAGAAATTAATGTGAAATTAGCAACTTACCAATCCCACGCATATCAAAACAAAAAAAAATGATAATTCATGTAATTCATAAAGAAATGAGCAATCTCATATCTTGTTCATAGAAGAGGACACCATATCTCTAGTGAATCCCACACTTGGTGTTGGTCAATGTCACCTAGCCCATATTATATACATAGACTGAAATATTAATTCTTTCTATAAATTAAGTGGGGCCAATGATTGCACAAGAAGGCAAAAGAAAGGTGGTATAACAATAGTAAAAATGTTAATTTGCATGCACTATTGGATAGTTGAGTTGAAGATGATTAAATTGAGCATCAATTTTGGAGGAAAATGTGTTGTATGTGAGGAAGCCTTAAAAAATAAAGTAGAAAAGCTTTGTTCATGGAGCATTCAAGAAGACGAAAAAGGTTCTTTTATAGGTAAATACAGTTTGGAGATAGCCATCGTATGAGTGCAAAAAGGTGTAAAGAGGGGGATTATGTGAAACACAACAAAGGTTTACTTGAATGTATTTGAGATCGTCCTTTCAAACTACTTTTATGATAGTCGGTATTAGTATCCAAATAATCTCAGATCTCTTTGATAAAAGAATCTCAAAGGAAAACAAAAGAAAAAATCTCTCTGAACTTTGACTTACGTTTTGATGAACACTGTTTCAGCTTTTTGTGAGGAGAAAAATGAAATCTTGAACACTCGTTGTATCAACTAGATAGATGCCGCTCGATCATATGTTGTAAGAGAGAGATATTGGTTATTTTTTAGATAATGGAGATTATTGTTTTCCAATCTTTTGGATATATTTTATTTCTCATTTGAATATATATTTTTCTTAAGATTATGTTTTGGAAATTTTATAAACATACAAAATAATCATATTTCTTTCTAGTTTTCTTTTGAAGCGTGTTTTAAATTAAAACAAGCGAAAAAGAAAATTAGAGAGAATTTTAAAGAAAGTCTATAACGTTTTATCCTCATTTCCGGGAACCCACTTGTATTTTGAACTTGTTGTTTTCTAGAATGAACACCCTATGTTTCTTAAAGTGGGGAGGGGGGTCCTACAATCAAAGATCTGTCTACATAAACATAACAAGGATTTCTCAATAGAACACTCCCTGGGAGGCTTTCTAAAGTTGAACGCCCATCTTTCCCTTCAAATATTAAAGAGCATTTCGCTTCTAAGGTCATTCCATAGAATAGATGAGCAATGAATAGCTTCACCCAACAGAGCTTGCTTCTAGTCGACTTGGTGAAGGAACAATAGGATCTTGCTCAAACCATGCATGGTAAGGATTGTCTTAGGATAAGAAAGGAAGAGGTTACCCTAGTCTTCCTTCCACTAAAGCAATGCTTACACCACAAGGGAGCACTCAAGATTTCTCTAGTTTTGATATGGGTCCAAATCTTCCTAGTAAGAATTTGGCACATAAGGATTGCATTTTTTTTACATGATAAGCAAGTGCCATAGGCCCTTGAAAATAAATTCCCATGTAAGTTTCTAGTCTAGTTACCATTTCTTATTATGCAAGTGATGAAATCCAAGCTTCCTTTTGAACCTTGGGGTATCCTCCACGTTGTTTCCATTCTACGATCGTAAACCTTATTGAAGTGGGGGGGGGGGGGGGGGGGGGGGGGTCTTGACTTATCAAGAGGCAAGCCTTTGATTTGTCTCAAGTGTTGATTCTTATCCTTACTGAGTACAATTCATCAAAGTAAAATTTACAATTTTGGTCGATGTCCTCAAATTTGATCCTATGTCTTCAATCTTGGTTGGAGAGGCGCTTCCACATATCAAAACCTTTGTTCCATACCCATTTGTATCTTTGAAGGCTCTCATAATCCATGCAAATGATACCAATAGTAGGGAGCCAAATAGAGTCAAGTTGAGTGATGCCAACAACTCACGTCGAGTCATTAATAATGGTGCAAAAGGGTTTCATCTTGTCCAACCAATTTGAAAGGGAGCACATGAGCCAAGCCCCTCGGAACAACCTACAATGGAGAGAACAAGGGAGTAATTAGATCAAGATCTTTCCTCCTAGGATATCGACTAAATAAAGGGAGTCACAATCTCCAAAATTAGCTTGGTCCACGAAGATGCACCATTACGTCAAGCCCGAATCATTCATTTGGTCGCCATCTTGTTGCATAGGGCTTCCACATCCAAAATACCCAAACCTTCTTAATCCTTTGGGCTATTGAAAAATGTCACATTGGAACTTCAACAATCCTCTTCTATCGGGATTCCTTGTCCAAAGGATATTTCCACAAATCCTATCCAGCTTGAGGAACCCCGTGTTGCACGGCCTCTAGCATGAAAAGAAATAGAAACGAAGAGATAATGGAAGTGTCAGCCACCATGGTGTGCCCAACAACATTAAGGTAAATACCCTTCTAATGCCAATGATGGCTCATGGAAATGATAAAGCCAATCAAGCTGGCCAACAACCGGAAGAGATGGCTATTGTGAAGCTCTTGACATGTTTGGGCCCTTACAAGAGATGTGGGCAAATTAAGAATGGATTTGTCAGCAGTCTTCAGTGGTTGATCCTAGATCAATAAGCCTCACAAAGAATGTTGACTCAATGCCAAAAATAGAAGGTGCACTCTATGTCATTTTATAGAAATACATGGTGCCATTTATGAAACGTTTTAGAACCTTCAGATCTTGGCTATTACGAATGGAGAGACCCAAAAACCATGCGAACATGATTACTATTAGGTAGCTAAGTCCATCAATAACAATAACAGACAACAATGGGGCACTCAAGTGACCTTATATAGTAGAGCATTTAACCTAGAGAGTTAGGGGGATCTAGTTGTTAATTAACCCTAATAGAAATATTCTCAAATGTCCTCTAGCAAATTTTAAGAAACCCTTGCTTTGTGGGATTCAGGGGCTCTCATGGGTGCTAAGCCTATTTAGCTATATAGTTGTTCTCTCTATCAATTAAACTTTGAGAGAGTAGGCTATTTCCAAAATTCCTTTTGATAAAAGAAGAGAGATATCATGTTAGACCAAGGGGAGAGAAAAAGACCATAGGAATGGCACAAAACCAAGGAGTTTGCCTCATTTTGACAAAGGCGTTTACTACATTTGACGTTCAATTAAGAGAAATTGTGAGATTCCTTAATGTCAATCAAACCACGATGAAATTTTAACAAGTCTTAAGAGTCATTCTCCAAAACATCAATAACAAGTCCTCTCTACTTCCACCTGTGAGAAATGATTTCTACCATATTAAAATCAGCAAAGGGGATGATATACAAGGGAAAAGACTTAGAAGAATTCCATGACTCTGTACAAATGCTTTCATGGAGAAAGCTAACTGGAATCCTCAAGAAGTTTCTTGAAATGATTCCCAATTATATCAGAATATTCCTTCTCTCATGTGCATTCCACACCATTGTTGTCAATCATGTCTAAAAGATTTTCTTCTCTTCGTTTTTTTATAATATTATGCACATCTCTTTAGTTGGTTTGGCAGCTATACTAGCCCTCCATTATTTGAAGTACATTTGAAGTTTCTTTCTCTTGATTTCCTCTTTGTATCTAAGGTGGGTCCTCATCTTGAACAAGGATGTTTGCATGTGGGAGAATTTCAAGGCAAGGGAAGTGTTCGATAAAGATTCTTGCTCCCTATCCTTGGGATCTTTTTATTTTCCTATGAGCTTTTCATAGGATCCCATGGGTCTGTTTGACACATTTAATACAACTCCTAGAAGGGTTTTTGTTGAAGGCATTTCTCTAAGCAAACGAGATATCATCATGGTTCTCCCAAGGGCCGGCCAAATACAAATTGACTTGGGGCAAGCAAAGAAGAGGTGTCCCAAGTCATCATTTCCATAAGGCATCATTTACGCCATGGAGGGGCTCGGCAAATTTAGTATGGTATCTGCTTTGCAATAGGCACCATTCTTCATAGTCCACTCTCCTATCAATGTCAATGTCCTAAAATTTAATCAATTGGCATGTTTCTTAATTCCAAAGGTTTTTCCACAAACAAAAACCTTTGTTCCAAAACTTCCTATCTTTTTGGAGGTTCCAAGGCTCAACACCTTCGATGTCCTTGATAGGGAGCAAGATTGGATCATTTTTTCTAATCGTGCTACACATTTCCAATCTTAATTGATTTTGAAAAACTTTTTCACCTTGTTCCAAAGCTTCCAAAGAGAGCAAACTAAGCTTGAGCCTCTAGGAGTCACCTCATAGGGGGAGAATAGAAGAGTTATAAGATCTAGACCCTTCCACCATGGAAGGCACCCACAAGCCTATAAAAACTCTTTTTTCTAAAAATGAGTTTAGCCCTCTAGGCATCCATGGTACTCCAAGCTTTAATTAACCATTTGGTTGCCAGTTTATTCGCATTTTCTCCAATGTCAAGAATCCCCAAACTACCTTGATCTTTTGGGTTTATGCAAGTAGCCCATTTAATTTTGGGGATACCCCTTTTGTTAGGTCTCTCATGTAGAGAAAGTTTCTGCAAATTCTTTCCAAATTTGACAATTTCTTGGTCCTTGAGTCTCCAGCAAGAGAGAAAGTAAAAAATCAAAGAAAGAAGGAACATATCAACAATCATAACTCTCCCTGCGAGGTTTATCTGCATACCTTTCTAGTATATGAGCTGGATATGAAGCTTGAAAATAGTAGAGTTCCATTGCTCACCCGTTGAAATGTTGAATCCCATAAGAATACCTAAGAGGTCAAAGATTTTTCACTTGGGGATTAATTGATAGCCATGATTTACCAACAGATCAACTAGAACCAAGCATTAGTGGGTGAAACCATCAGTTGTTCCTCAACACCATGGAATGCTATAGGAGGTGAAACCCTGTAGAAGATCTGGAAACAGAGGTGTACCACCAACTTTGGTAGCCCTCCTCAAGAAAAGTTGATCGAAAAATCTCTTTTTTGCTTTTATGAAAATGAATTTCCAATTGTAAGAAGCCCTCACCTTTTCAACATCATAGACTGTTTTTTCTTGAGGGCAACAAGATAAAAAACAAGTGGGGCCCTCCATGACGGGGATGAAAGGGTTAACAAAGTTCTTTGTAATGTGCTCTAGCAAGTTCTAAGAAACCCTTGGTTTGTGGGATTCAGGGGCTCTCATGGGTGCTAAGACCGTTTAGGTGTATAGTTGTCCTTTCTATTAATTAAAGTTTGGGAGAGTAGGCTATTTTTGAACTTCCTTTTGATAAAAGAAGAGAGATATCATGTTGGACCAAGGGGAAAGAAAAAGACCATAGGAATGGCACAAAACCAAGGAGTTTGCCTCATTTTGAAAAAGGAGTTTACCACATTTGAGGTTCAATGAAGAAAAATTGTCAAATTCTTAATGTCAACCAAATCATGATGAAATTTTAACAAGTCTTAAGACTCATTCTCCAAACCATCAATAACACGTTCTCTCACTTACTTCACCTATGAGAAATGATTTCTAATATATTAAAATCAGCAAAGGGGATGATATACAAGGCAAAGACTTAGAAGCATTCCATGTTTCATTTCTTTCTATCTCTCGATTCGAGGCATACAATAAAGCTATGGTAAAGGGAAGTGGCCCACTTAAGGAACATGGAATGCATCTATGGTGTTGTTCTACCAAGGAATCCACAAGAAAAAAAGGTTGATAACATCTAGGTTGAATCTCTTTTCTTGAAGCCATTTGCTAATAATACTCCCTCACGAGGGTGAGTAAGTCCCAAAGAGATGAAGGAAACTTTGATCAATTTCGAATGGGATTGTTCGTTTGGCTTGAGGTTTTCTTTTTTTTTGAGATGTTAGGACATCATGACCTGGGATTTTTCCTTGGATAGGGCTCCCCCATAGAAATTCTAGTGAGATCTTGCCTTTCATCATGCTAGCTTTCTTGGTATATTAATTTGGAATACTAGACCCGATTTTTGAGGTGTCACTATCTGATTTGTCTTTCTTCTTGGTTATCCTCTTTAACTATAGGAATATAAATACTCCTTTGAATCTTGGTTATCCTTCATCATTTTGGCTAGTATATATATTTGTATAGTCATTGTCTCAGAAATTTACAAAAATGCCTTATTTTTTACAGGATTTAAGTCATATTCAAACTGTTTTTCTTTTTTTACTAAATCACCTATTTGATGCAATATGCTATAGATGAATCTTATTTCCTTTTGTTACATGTATATTTTGAATTTCTTTTGTGCTATGTTGATGAGTAAAAACAAACTCCTCAACAGAGACGTGCATTGTTCCTTTTACTCTCTTGTGTGACACATGAAGAAGGTGAAATGTCTACCGAACATCTGTAACCATCAAATGCAATTGAAAATTTATTACGTCACACCTCTCTCTCTCTCTTTACACACACAATATATATATATATATATATATATATATATATATATATATATATATATATATATATATATACACCCAAGACATGCGTTGTACATATAGAGACAAAGAATTCTCCACGAGAATGAGTGCTGCACTATGCAAATGATTGGACATCTCTCTCTGTCCACGGAATTTACACACAAACGCAGAGCTGTAGAGCAAGATGGGAGATGCACTGTTTTTTTTTTCTTTTAAGGAAAGGAAGTTTGGCCTTGGCCTATTCTCTCGGACTTTAACTAAAATAAAGAAGAAAAGTTACAAGTGATTGGGACTAGTGCCCATGGGACCCCCCAAATCCCACAATGCAAGGGAAGAGTATGACAAGCTAGAGGGCATTACAAATGAGGCAGCCAAGAAAGGCACCACTTTCTGTTAAGGGTGTGATGAACGTCTAAGCTCACTTTGAAGTTGGGGATTCTAGATAGTTTCTTACCATTGCTCCATTTGAGGCCCTCCAGGCAAGGAAGATCCTGTCCATAGAGAAGGTGCGTATTTGTGCGGTCCCATGCTAAACACCTATCTTGAAGAAGATTCCATTCCTCGAGGGTAACTCTATGTCTCGGGTCTAGGTCTTTGAATCTGATCCACTGGTTGGTCTCTTGTTTCCAGAGTTGTTTCCACTGTTTGAACCCCTTGTTCCAAAGCTGCTTAGCACTTTGGAGGTTCCAAGACTCCACCCCCTAATGCCGATGATCGGGAACCAGATAGAGTCATTTTGTCTCATCCCAGCCGCCCACTTCCACTCATCACTGATTTTGATGAATTGTTTGGCCTTGCTCCAACTCTTCCATAAGGAACACAATAGGCTAGAGCCTTTAGAAGACACCCAATGGGGGGAGAACAATAACGTGAGGATCCCCAAGTCCTTCCAACCAGGATGGCCGACTAAAGTAAGGTCTTTCATGTTTTTGAAGATCAATTTAGCCCAAGAGGACTCACTATTGCTCCAAGCCTTGATAAACCACTTTGCCGCCAACTTGTCAGCCAACCCAGCGATATCCAAAATACCTAAGCCCCCCGAGTCTTTCGGGCTAATGCAAGTTTCCCATTTGATTTTAGGAATCCTCCTCCTGTTGCGGTCACCACTCCATAGGAAGTTTCTGCAGATTCTTTCCACTTTGGCCAACTCTTTCTCCTTCGATCTCCAGCATGAGATAAAGTAAATAGTCGTGGAGAGCATAAATGTATTAAGTACCATTGCATGCCCTACCAAGTTAACTTGCATACCTTTCCAATGATTTAGTTTGCGATATAGTTTGGATAGCACCCAGTCCCACCATTAGTCCATTGAGATGTCGAAGCCCATCAGAATACCAAGGAGATGGAGGACTTGACCTCTAGGGATAGCTTGGCACCCCTGATCTAACAACAATTGGGGTGGAGGCCCACGGATTGCTCTGAAAGCAGTTTTAACATGGTTGATTTTTGAACCTGATGCCACACAAAAAGTGTCGAGGCTGCATTGCCATGGAAACACTTCACTGGTATCAGAGCAGTTCGAGGCAAGAGCTTTGTTCCTTTTGTGCGAGCGAAGCGAGCAACCCCCCCCCCCCCCAGGCTTTCTCCAAGGCTTACGACTAAGGCAGCGACCAAGGCATAGACCTTGGCATACCTTGTCATCTGAGTCACCGAAGTCACCATTGGCTGCGCGCGAGGGAGGACCTCAACGATCAAGGAATATAGAGGTTCCCGGTACTTCCCAGGAGGTCACCCATCCGAGTACTATTCCCCCAAAGCTCGCTTAACCGCGGCAATCTCTTGCAACTAAGCTACACTCTTGTGGTGTTTAAAGAATGGGAAAGACTAAGGTTGACATTACCTTGAACATGTTTTGGTCCCTCAAAGCTTCATTTCTGCTTTAGAAGCCTATTTTTGAAGCAATTTTGGGGTGTCTTTTGGAGCCATTTTGGAGTACTTTCGCACATAGTCCTCTTCGCACAGGTCCAAGAACATCAAGAAGAGTGTTCCTTGTACTTATCAGACAATAAATATCATCCTTTGGGGCTGTATTTTCAGCCACACTCGTAAAACTACACGTTTCTCGAGGGGTTTTTAGTTTTGGTAGGATCAGTCGCTGCAAATTTATGCAGGTTTTTAAAGCCTAAAATATCAGAGTTGACAGACACTTGCAGGTGTTATTGGCTAGTTTTTGGGCTCTGTATTCAGCCTTTTAGTTTCATTTTACTGCATATATTGAGCACATACACACCATGTACGCTTCTATGGATACCGCTTATGTACGTCCATGTGGTCATTGATATAGCGGTTACGTTCTTTGCATAAAGCCTTTTATGTTTGATAAAGAGGGTCATGGTGAGGTTTTCTTAACTAGGGGACACCTAGATGTCGGGGTCTCTTCGGTGATGCAGGTGGAAGACTTACCGAGCCTCGCCATAGGAGATGTATGATAGTTGTTCATAGGTGCTCGATGAGCCTAGTTGGCTTCTATTGGGTAACTGATTATATGTAGTGGAGTCAGTGATTCACTATGCAGGTAGACATGTCAGTACTTGCAGTTTTATGATACTTGACACCTCGTCATATGCTAATTTTGCAGAGGATACTCTGGCAAAATTTTTCTAGATTTCTAGTTTAATCAACTATACAGTGGTCAATTTACTCCTTGATACACTTATTTGTTGGTGTTTGGACTCTTCTAGCTCCATTATCATTCTATTAAGTTCTCTACAATCATGGCATCAGAGGTCTTAGGCACATCTAGTGGATCAGGGTCTAGTGCTAGTGTTCCGAGGAGGAGCTATAGCTTGCAGGGCAAAGACTATTTTGAGATCCGAAAATTTGATGGCACAAACTTTGCTCTATGGAAGAATCGGATTAAAGATGTGCTGATTCAAAGGAGGCAATGGAAGCCAGTAAATGGGATTTCAAAGGAGCCTGCTGACATGGATGAAGATGATTGGGGTGAGTTAGATGAAATGGCCATGTCTACCATTCGCTTGCACTTGGCAGATAATGTTGACTTTAAAGTATTAGACTGTGAAAGTGCAGAGGAGCTTTGGAAGAAGTTATGCAATACATATGAAAAAGAGACAGCATCAAATAAAGTGTATCTGATGAGAAAATTATATGACCTTCGTATGAAGGACACAGATAGTGTTGTTGCTCATCTAAATGAGTTTGATGCTATATTCTCCCAGTTACAGGCTCAGAAATTGGATATGGATAATGAAATGAAAGCAGTATTGCTGTTATGCACCCTACCATCATCATGGGATACGTTTTGCACAGCTATTAGCAACAGTGCACCTGGTGGTAAACTCGTCTATGATGACATATGTGGAGCACTCTTGAGTGAGGAGATTCATAGAAAATCTATGGTTGGCACTCAGAGTGGAGATGCATATAATGTTCGTGATTCTTACCAAGGAAAGAATCAGCAACGTAACAGGAGCAAGAACAAGGAAAAGAATGGCCAACGGAATAAGAGTAGAAGTAAATCAAGGAAGAGGGATATTGAATGCCATTATTGTCATAAGAAAGGACACATGAAGAAAGATTGTTATGCATTAAAGAATGCTAAAGGTAAAGGACAGAATGTTGATGGGCATGTTTGTTGGAGCAAGTCTATGACAAGCCTAAGTATTGGCTTGAGTCCCACAAAGTCTTAGAAGAAGCTTTAAAAAGAAGACTATGTAAAGTTCACTTGTGAACTACCTCTTGTAACTTTTGAAGAGTTTACTTAATGTAAAAGTAAGAGAATCTTAAGTGGTTGAGTCCACTTGATCAAGAATGGAAAGAGGAGCCACCAATTTGTGATTTGTGGTAGGTAGAGAATCAAATCAATCATTTATTGATTGGAGAGTGATTGAGGGAAGTTAGCCTCCCAAACTCAACTATAAATAGATGGCAGTTTTAGTCGTGGTTAGAGAGACCTATGTGAAGACCTCCAAGAGCTGAGCTTTATGCCATATCAAGGTGTGATTACATAGCACACATATGTATCAGTAAGTCATTGTATTGTACAAGCAATATACTTTCATTTTCATGATTATTTGGTTTCATCTTTCCATGTTCTTGTGAAGTGTACTACTCACTGCCATTACTCTCAGTTTTCTCAGTCAGCTTGCAGAGATGTTTTCTCTGAGCTTGGTGCATCATTTTCAGTGATTTAACTTGGTAAAGTTAGCTCTATAAGTCTACTTTATGCTCACAAATTTTCATGTCATTTGGATGTTGCAATCTTCAGTTATGTTCGTTTGAAGTCAACAGGGTCTGTTCATCTTCACCTCTCTGTCAGGTACCCGACTTTTTCACTCATCTTGTCAGAGATGTTTCTCAGTGGTTACTTATCCAAATTCAGTGATTTAAAACTTTTTGGATTCCGCTTACTGTCTAGTATAACCATACAAATTTTCATAATCATTGGATTTCTACATTTTGAGTTATGGTGATTTTTGTGCTCACTGGTCTATTTCTGTAGCAGCCCGTGAAAATCGGGATGATGTCATCACTTGTTAAAACTCATTCTCAGTGTGTGCTTTGTTATTTTTGATGAGATTACTCATGAAAGTTAGCTCTTTAAGCTACCTAGACTTCCCCAAGAGGAATTAAGCTAATTGCTACTGTGCTTAGAGAATTATGTAAAACACTGGACAGGTGTATGAACCAAGAATAGCAAGTTTTCACCTCTAAGCTAACTCCAACTTATCTGTTTTGATCTATCTTTTTGAGAGTGATCTTCCAAGGTACATAGGGTGTCTAATACATCCATTGTCAAGCTAAAAGGGCGCACCATCTACTCCTGGAGTTCATTTGGCTGGTGTAGATCAAGGATTTTGCAACACCTCTTCATCTTCAAACACATACTTATCCATCTCTTCACAGAGGTTGGAAAACATGGCAGATGGATTTCCTTCATCAATTGACAAATTGGATAGAGGTAATTACTCAGCTTGGTCATTAAGAATGGAAGCTTATCTCCAAGGTAGAAGTTTATATGGTTATGTGGCTGGAGATGAAGTTATGCCAAGTTTCAGGAACAAAAGTCAACCAACACAAGAAGAGCAAGAAAGATTGAGCACATGGTGCTCCAAGGATGCACTTGCAAGGTCTTATCTCCTCAACTCTATCTTAGATTTTTTGTTGCCTCACATTAGAAGTTGTAAGACATCTCAGGAAGTGTGGGATGCACTTAAAGCTTTCTTTTCTTCAAGTACCAAAGCTAGGAAGCATCAACTATGGCTGGATTTCACAACTCTCAAGAAGGCTCCCAAACAAAATGTGACTGATTTTGTCACAAAGCTCAAGGACATAGCGGATCACTTGGGAAGCATTGGAGAGGTAATAGATGAAGAGCAAATTGTAAGGCAGGTCATCAATGGCTTGAAGGCAGATTATAAGTGGGAAGCATTCACCACAGCTATGGATTTGTACATGGACATGCATGTACCTGATTTCAACACACTCATTGGACAACTACTTACTCAAGAGGCAAAGCTTATAAAAAATGGAGAAAGCTCTAAAGGTAATCAATCTTCAGCTTTATACACTGATAAAAGCAAGTCCAAAGATAACAAAGGAAAGGCAAAGAAAGTGGATGATGAAGCAGGTACATATCAAGGTAACTATGCAGGTAGAGGAAGACATGGCAGAGGTAGATGAAGAGGAGGTAGACAAGGCAGGGGGAGATCCCAAGACTCCAACTCATGTTCTATTTATGGATTAACTAATCATACAACAGAAAATTGCTTTAGGAATTCCAGGAATCAAAGAGGAAGAGGATACAATAGAGGAAGTTATGGCTACTCAAGAGGAAGGTTCAACAACTACCATGGCAACTACAACAACTACAATCATTCAAACTATCAAGGAGGCTACAAAGGAAGGAGAGACTACAATAACTACACAGAAGACTCAAACAAAGAGGATTCATTATTGATCATGAACATGGCTATGCCACAAGGTAAATCTGATGAGCATGTTTTCTACATAGATTCAGGTTGTTCAAATCATGTGGCAGGAAATGTGGCACTCCTATCAGATTTAGAAGATCCAAGGAATAAGCATGAGGTACAAACAAGAGATGATACAAAACATCCTGTGGAGAAAATAGGCAATGTCAAAGCACCTGATGGAAACATCAACCTACTCAGTAAGGTACTCTATGTCCCTACCATTACAAAGAATTTGATAAGTGTTGGGCAGATAGTAGAGAAAGGGTTGCAAGTTAGGTTCACAAAAGCAGGAGCATTTGTTGAAGATCCAAGTCAAGGATTCAGAAGAATTGCAAAAGGTGAAAAGATAGGTAGATTGTTCACATTTGAATTACAGGATACTAGAAACATTGCTCTCTTTAATTATGGTAGTCAGACACTCACAGAATTGGAAGTATGGCACAAAAGTTTAGCACATATTGGTGAAAGGTCATTAAAGCAAATCTGCAGGGACCAAAGTGTACTTCGACTTCCTAATTTGCCAAAACAACATATGATTTATAAGTGTAGTGCATGTCAATTTGGAAAGTTTCACAGGTTACCATTCATGAAGAAAGGTTATATGCATGGAGATCTCTTGGAGTTGGTTCATACAGATGTATGGGGACCTAGCAAGGAAGCTTCAATATCTGGATCAAGGTATTATGTTTCCTTTATTGATGATTGCAGCAGATGGACTATCCTATTCTTTATGAAACACAAAGATGAAGTTTTTTCATGTTTCAAAAGATATTTGGCTCTTGTGGAGAATCAAACAGGTAAATCACTAAAAAGGATAAGGTCAGATGGAGGGGGGAGAATACTTCTCCCATGATTTTGATTCTTTTCTTCAAGAAAGAGGAATCAAAAGAGAGGTAAGTACAAGGTACACTCCTGAGCAAAATGGAGTGGCAGAAAGGAGGAATAGGACAATTGTTGAAGCTGCAAGGTCTATGTTAAATCAAAAGCATTTACCTAATTACTTATGGGCTGAGGATGTATCTACAGCCACTTACTTGATTAACATGTTGCCTTCAAAATCCCTTGATGGGATGACTCCATATGAGGCTTGGAATGGAAGAAGACCAAGCTTAGATCATTGTAAAATTTTTGGATGTATTGCTTTTGCTCATGTTCCTTCACAGGTTAGAGGCAAGATGGATCCAAAGGCAGAAAGGTGTGTATTTACTGGATATGACAACAATCAAAAGGGCTACAAGTTATACAACCCTACCAACAAAGGATTCTTGGTAAGCAGAGATGTAGTTTTTGATGAGAACAATTCATGGTATGAAGATTCATGCAGGAAGATCAATTTACCATATGATCTTGAAGAAGATTTTCCAAAGCTTGGTAAAGAACAATCAAAGATTGAAGAACAAGACACCTCAGAGGATGATGAAGAATCTCACATGGAAAAGATCAAAACATGGAAGTCTAAAGGTAAAGCAAAATTGCAGGAACTTGGACATGAGGCAGAATCATCATATCATGGCCTAAGAAGATCTATGAGGGAAAAGAAAAAACCAGAAAGGTATGGGTTTGACACCTCATTAGTAACTAAACATTCTATCTACATAGCACAGGACATAAACCAAGAGGAGCCATCATCATTTGAAGAGGCCAAAGCAAAAACAGAATGGAAGCATGCAATGAAGGAAGAGATTGAAGCACTTGAGGAAAACAACACTTGGGATTTGGTGCCCAAGACTTCATCCATGAAGGTAATAGGCTCAAGATGGGTCTATAAACTCAAGAAGAATTATGATGGTTCCATTAACAGGTATAAGGCAAGGCTTGTAGCAAAAGGCTTTGCACAAACTCATGGAATTGATTATGAGGAGACCTTCTCTCATGTGGCAAAGATGCCTACTATTAGGGTTTTGCTTAGTATTGCCTCTTCCAAGAATTGGAAGATACTTCAACTAGATGTAAAGAATGCATTCTTGAATGGTTGGATAACAGAAGAGGTATATATGGCACAACCACCTGGTTTTGAGAATCAAGTTTATCCTGATTATGTGTGTAAACTTAACAAAGCATTGTATGGTCTCAAGCAAGCTCCAAGAGCTTGGAATTTCAGGCTTGTTTCATTCTTGCAGGACAAAGGCTTTCAACCAAGCAAGGCAGATCCTTCACTCTTTATTAAAAAGAATAATTCCGAGGTCATCTACCTATGTGTATATGTATATGATATTATATTGACAGGAAATGATGCAGATGGTATGAAGAAGATCAAAGACCAGATGAGAGAAGAGTTCAAGATAAGTGATTTGGGTTCACTTACCTACTTCCTAGGTTTGGAAGTTGTCTACAAAGATCATGGTTTGTTTCTCACTCAAAGAAAGTACACTAAGGACATGTTGGCAAAATTCAAGATGCAAGATTGTAAGATTGCAGGTACTCCAATGGAGGTCAATCACAAATTGAGCTCACATGAAGGTGAACTCATAGAGGACATCACATCATATCAAAGTCTAGTGGGTAGTCTCAACTATGCCACATTGACAAGAGTAGATATATGTTACAGTGTGAGTGTGCTAAGCCAATTTATGCACACACCAAGGAAACCACATATGGATGCTGCCAAAAGGATTCTCAAGTATCTCAAAGGAACCATAAATGAAGGACTTTATTATCCTTATGTATCTGATTTAGGTTTGAAGCTATTTTCTGATGCAGATTGGGCTGGCTCCAAGGAAGATAGAAGGAGCACTTCAGGTTATCTTACCTTTGCAGGTTCAAAGCTTATTTCATGGTCATCCAAGAAGCAACCCACAGTTGCTCTCTCTTCTACTGAAGTTGAATATAGAGAACTTGCCATAGCTACACAAGAAGCTATGTGGATGAAGACATTATTCAAAGATCTTGGATTGGAGTTTGGAACTCCAACTATTTTTTGTGACAATATGAGTTCTATTCATTTGGCTGCTAATCCTATTTTTCATGCAAGGACTAAACATATTGAAGTTCATTATCACTATGTACGAGAAAAGGTTCTAAGCAAAGAGATTCAAATATCATATGTGTCCACTCATCAACAATGTGCAGATATTCTAACCAAAGCATTGGATGGTACAAAGCTTTGCAAATTCAAGGCTATGATTGGTTTGCAGGTAATCTTGGAAGATTGAAGACCTCAAGCATACTTGGCTTGAGGGGGAGCTATTGGAGCAAGTCTATGACAAGCCTAAGTATTGGCTTGAGTCCCACAAAGTCTTAGAAGAAGCTTTAAAAAGAAGACTATGTAAAGTTCACTTTTGAACTACCTCTTGTAACTTTTGAAGAGTTTACTTAATGTAAAAGTAAGAGAATCTTAAGTGGTTGAGTCCACTTGATCAAGAATGGAAAGAGGAGCCACGAATTCGTGATTTGTGGTAGGTAGAGAATCAAATCAATCATTGATTGATTGGAGAGTGATTGAGGGAAGTTAGCCTCCCAAACTCAACTATAAATAGATGGCATTTTTAGTCGTGGTTAGAGAGACCTATGTGAAGACCTCCAAGAGTTGAGCTTTATGTCATATCAAGGTGTGATTACAAGGCACACATATGTATCAGTAAGTCATTGTATTGTACAAGCAATATACTTTCATTTTCATGATTATTTGTTTTCATCTTTCCATGTTCTTGTGAAGTGTACTACTCACTGCCATTACTCTCAGTTTTATCAGTCAGTTTGCAGAGATGTTTTCTCTGAGCTTGGCGCATCATTTTCAGTGATTTAACTTGGTAAAGTTAGCTCTATAAGTCTACTATATGCTCACAAATTTTCATGTCATTTGGATGTTGCAATCGTCTGTTATGGTCATTCGAAGTCAACAGGGTCTGTTCATATTCACCTCTTTGTCAGGTACCCGACTTTTTCACTCATCGTGTCAGAGGTGTTTCTCAATGGTTACTTATCCAAATTCAGTGATTTAAAACTTGTTGGATTCAGCTTACTGTCTAATAAAACCATACAAATTTTCATAATCATTGGATTTCTACATTTTGAGTTATGGTGATTTTTCTAGTCACTGGTCTATTTTTGTAGCAGCCCATGAAAATCGGGATGATGTCATCACTTGTTAAAACTCATTCTCAGTGTGTGCTTTGTTATTTTTGATGAGATTACTCTTGAAAGTTAGCTCTTTAAGCTACCTAGACTTCCCCAAGAGGAATTAAGCTAATTGTTGCTGTGCTCAGAGAATTATGTAAAACACTGGACAGGTGTATGAACCAAGAATAGCAAGTTTTCATCGCTGAGCTAACTCCAACTTATCTGTTTTGATCTATCTTTTTGAGAGTGATCTTCCAAGGTACATAGGGTGTCTAATACATCCATTGGCAAGCTAAAAGTGCCCACCATCTACTCCTGGAGTTCATTTGGCTGGTGTAGATCAAGGATTTTGCAACACCTCTTCATCTTCAAACACATACTTATCCATCTCTTCACAATGTTAAACAGTTACCTGCACCATCTACTTCGATTGTGAAGATTGAAGAAATTAATGCTATTTCTGATGATGTTGATGTGTTGACACTTGATAGTACTGTGCCATCTGAGGCACTTATGGCTGATTCTCTTTCCCACACCTGGCTGCTAGATTCTGTTGCTTCTTTCCAAGTGACACCACATAGAGAATGGTTCTCTAATTATTGTAGCAAAGTCTCTTGGTACCGTGAGACTTGGTGACTTTTACCAGTGTGATGTTGTGGGGATTGGAGATGTGGTTGTGCAGTTCATTGATGGTTCAGAATTTACTATGCATAATGTACGCCATGTACCTTAGTTATCACGCAGTTTGATGTCAGTTGGTCAACTTGATGACCTTGGTTACAAGGTGGTCTTCTATGCTCTGTCCTTTCGTATATCAAAGGGAAATATGGTTATTGCAAAAGGAAGCAAAGTTGGCTCACTTTATCCTTTATTTGTATCACAGAAAGAACACTTGTTAGCTGTTACTGAACAGCCTATGGCTTGTATTTGGCATGGTTGTTTGGGCCATATATCTCGTAGTGGAATGGAAAATCTTTCTTGTTCTGGCTACTTACCTGTGTTATCTTTCTCTGATTGTGAGCATTGTCAATATGGAAAGCAAACCAGAAATGTGCATAGAACGCACATTGACTCTTCAATTCAGCCTTTAGATCTCGTTCATACAAATGTGTGTGGTCCTATGCCCATTAGGTCCTTAGGTGGTTCTCTTTACTTTGTCACTTTCATAGATGATGCTACTAGAAAAGTCTGGGTATATCCTATCAAATCAAAGGATGATGTATTCCCTACTTTCAAAAAATGGCTTGCTTCAGTTGAGACTAAAAAAGGAACTAAGCTTAAGGCTTTACGTTCAGATAATGCGGGTGAGTATACCTCACATGAATTCAACATTTTCTATCAGTCTAGAGGGATTCGTAGAGAGTTTACAGCTCCTTATACCCCATTACAAAATGGTGTAGTTGAGAGGATGAATAGAACTATTCAAGATAGAGTAGTCTCTATGTTGCATCTTGCAAACCTCTCACAAGGTTTTTGGGAAGAAGTAGTATTGACTGCAGTTCATGTGATTAACCTTTCACCTAGTACTTCCAAAGGTCTGAAAGTGGCACAAGAGTTATGGACAGGGAAACCACCATATTATGATCATCTTCGAGTTTTTGGGTGTGAAGCATATGTTCATATACCCAAGAATCTTAGACAAAAGTTGGACCATAAGTCAAAGAAATGCATTTTTCTTGGATATGGTCGAGAAGGGCAATTTGGATATCGCTTATGGGATCCTAAAACACGGTCAGTGATGAGAAGCAGTGATGTCATTTTTAATGAGTCTAAGATGCATAAACAACCCATTAAGGAGGTTGAAGTGAGAAGAGTGGTGTTTGAGGATACTAGTCCTCCGATTAGCATGCATAAAAATGCTGCACATAGGGATGTTCAAGAGAATGTCCATTCTGATCAGTCTGCACATGTTCCTGTTCAGCAACCATTGAGACGTTCTGCATGTGTCTCATATCCACCTGATAGATATGTTCCAGGTTTAGATTTTGTTATGCTGATAGATGCCGTTGAGCCTTCTTGCTACAAAGAGGCTATGTAGATAGAGGATCATGTCAAGTGGGAGCGTGCCATGAAGATTGAGTTGGATTCTATTCACAAGAATGGTACTTGGGACTTAGTACCTTTGCCAAAGGGCAGAAAAGCTTTACCATGTAATTGGGTATATAAGATGAAATTCACATCAGATAGTGCTTCTCCAAAATATAAAGCACGACTTGTTGCAAAGGGTTTTAAGCAACAACATGGTGTTGATTTTGAGGAAATCTTCTCTCCAGTGGTCAAGATGACTACTTTGCGCATGTTGCTTGGATTTGTTGCAATGGAGGACTTACACTAGTCTTAATGGATGTGAAAACAGCTTTCTTGCATGGAGATCTTACAGATGAGATCTATATGGAACAACCAGAGGGTTATGTAGTTCCTGGCAAGGAAAGTCTAGTTTGTAAGCCAAGAAGAGCTTGTATGGACTTAAACAGTCTCCTAGACAATGGTACCAAAAGTTTGATGCTTTTATGAAGTCCCAAGGCTATTCTCGAAGCAATGAGGATCATTTTCTCTATACAAAGAGATGTTCTGATGGCAGCTTGATATGCTTGATACTTTACGTCAATGATATGTTGATTGCTGGGAAGTCCTCTTATGATTTGTCACTTCTCAAAAAGAAGTTGAGTCAGACATTTGATATGAAGGATTTGGGGGATGCCAAACATATTCTTTGCATGCGCATCACTGGTGATAGGAGTAAAAGATGCATATACTTGTCTCAAAGTGAGTACATATCCAAAGTACTTCACCGATTCAATATGCAGGGTGGAAGGGCATTGAGTACACCTTTACCAACATATGTGAAATTGAGCAAGGATGACTCCCCAAATCAGATGAGGAAAAGGAATTCATGACTAAAATTCCCTATCAGTCTGTTGTTGGTAGTCTCATGTATGCTATGGTAGCTACGAGACCAGACATTGCATTTGCAGTGGGAGTTGTGAGCAGATATATGTCTAATCCTGGCAAGAAACATTGGGAAACGGTCAAAATGATTTTGAGATATCTCAGTGGCACTAAGGACAAGTGTCTATGCTTAGGTAGAGGGAAAGCATCCATTATTGGTTACATAGATTCTGACTATGCTGGTTGTGTAGAAAATCGTAAGTCTACATCAGGGTACATTTTTCATTTTGCTGGAGGTGCTATCTCTTGGAGATCTCGTCTTCAAGAATGTACAGTTGTTTCCACCACAGAAGCAGAGTATGTTGCAGCAAGTGAGGCATGTAAGGAAGCATTGTGGCTTTCTCGTCTTGCTTGTGATATGGGTTTACCTCAGCATGTACCTCACTTGCTCAGTGATAGTGAGAGTGCCATTGCATTGGCTAAGAATCCGATCTATCATGCAAAGACAAAGCACATTGAGGTGAGGCATCACTTCATTAGAGATTGCTTAGCCACTAAGAGCATTATTCTTGAGAAGGTTCACACTCGAGGTAATGCTGCAGATGCTTTGACTAAAGCTCTACCACAGGATAGCTTTCAACACTATGATCACTTCATGGGGGTTACTTGATTCTTGATCTTACGCAGTCACTTGTATACTATGTAACATGCCCATCACGTGGGAGGTATAGTTTGTATACTTACACTCAGGTATTCTTTATCATTCTTTATTTTTTCTCCCATAGTTACTCTGGCCATATTGGCCTTTAGTGGGGGATTGTTACCATTAGTGTCCATGTGAAAGGCCAAATGGCCACCGGACACTTCTTTGTATATGTTCTTTAATAAAACATATAGTGGCCTGGTCAGTCACAGACTGTAAGTTCGATCGCATTTGTAAGACCTAAGAAGTGTGTCTTCGTGCTTCTTGTGTACTGTGTTTTCTGCGTATTCTACAGCCTCAGTGCGGAGTACTGTGTGCGGCCTCAGGAGCTCGGTTTTCTACTCCGAGCATATCATCGTGGAGCTCTGGAGAAGGAGAGCGCACTGTGGTGCATTGCCATTGAAACACTTCAAATACCAGATATTGTGTAGACTCCTTAGCAAATGCAAGGCCTTCCCAAATATCGACAATTGCTTCAAGTATAGATCTGCCTTTGATAAAACCTTTCTGATCCTCACAAAGCCATGACTTTAAATGACAAGAGATTCTATTGGCGATAACTTTGGCAATTATCTTGTATCCAGTTTGGAGCATGGTAATCGGCCGCTAATTTTCAATTTTGTTCTTATCTCCCCTTTTGTGAAATAACTTGATGACACCGTTATTAAGACACTCAGGGAGGGCACCAAAAGAGAGAGCCTCTTGCCACACCAGACGTAGCGGGGTGGCCATCACATGCTTGAAGGACTTGAAAAACTCATTGGTGAGGCCATCAGGACCCAGACTTTTTCCATTGGGAAGCGCATCAATAACCTCGATAATTTCATTCTCAGAAATGTTAGCATCTAGCAGAAAATTCATGTTCTGTGGGATTCTAGATTGAGCAACCCTTGAGATGGTTTCCATGCAATCATGCCTCTGCGGGGAAAGAGGAGTCGAGACCCTGAGAAGATGGGTAAAGTGCTCGACGATGATAGATCTGCTCTCAACTTTCGTGCTACATTCGATCCCATTGTTATCGACTAAGAAGGGCATGGATTCCCTAGCTTGCTTCCTTTTGAGGATGTTACACATCTCTTTCGATGGTTTGTCGGCCTTCCCCACCCACCAATCTTTGAAGAATATTTGAAGATTTTTCCTTTGAATCTCCTCCTCGAATCTTAGTCTTCCCTTGATTTTCAGAAGACCTTGTTGGCATTGCAAGTTACCTTTGTTCACTTCTTCTTCAAGCCTTGAGAGCCTCCGGTATACCGTTTCTCTTCTTTTTTTTTCGGATATCTCTTATACCCTTATGAGTCCTGATTAGAATTTTCCGAGTCCTTTCCACTGCGCTTCTCCAACACTTCGTCAGTTCATTACAATAGGCAAAGGCCTCCACCCACACTGCGGAAATTTCTTGGTGGACTGAGGGGAGGGAAAATGATGTCTGACAAGCATGAAACCAACGAGCTTTCTAAAGCATGGGCATTGGTTTGAAAGAAAGAGTAATCAAGTAGTGGTCCGATATGGTCCCATACAGTGAAAGCTCCTTCTATGGTCCTACTCTTCCAATTTGCATGCCAAGCTTACTGTAACAAAAGTCAAAGCTTAAAGGGAAACAACCGTCGGGCTTGCCTTGGGGAGATGCATTGTTGCTTCTTTGCGCCTGGAACACTTCAGACATAGTCCTAATTCTCATGTGAATGCAGAGAAAAGCTCTGGACTAAAGTTCTGCAAAGCTGAGTATCATGAGCGTGGGCTCTCTGCCGCGAGTCGAGATCCAATGTCATGGCAGAAATGTGGCAGAAAAAGAGATGAAAAAAAGATTCACGTCGCAGTTTTTCTTCCTTTATCCATTGACTACGAATCTGGTCAAAACTCGGACTCAATAATAATAAAATATTTGACGCGCGATAGTGTATCGTGATCGTGACATGACAATAAAAATGATGGACGCAAGGTGATGATTCGGTTTTAGACTTTTTGTGATTCCTTAAAAAAAAAAAGCATCAATGGATTCCATTGAGTGTGTGTTGACCTTTGAACAACTTTAATAAGTCTAAGCGAGAATCGGGCGCAGATCAAATGTGAACTTTCATAAGTCTAAGTGAGAATCGGGTGCAGATCAAATCGCAGATCAAAAAATTATCTCAGTTAGGTGGCTTAGTGGTTGGACCGCTTGCCTCTTGAGGCGAGGGCGAGGGTTCAACCCTTGCCAACAACATATAAGGGACATGTGTATTTTGAAAAGATGTTGCATGTGGCTGAAGTGCCACCGTTTGTCCATCCCCTCGGTAGTTGTGACCGCCGTTTAATCCAGTCTTGTAAACCCCTGTTCTTGTGAGATAAAGGGGGTCCCATGGGTACTATGCCCTTCCTTGTAGAGTTACAATTTCAAAGTTAAAGTCAAGGAGAGTAAACCTCGGGCAAACCCCCATTAAGAAAAAAAATCGTGAACAAAACAAAAGAGTGTAGTAATCGACGTAATGCATAATGAACTCCCTTTCAAATAGTCTTCCATGAAAGCCATGTCCATAAGTCTTACTTTCTTCAATGGGACAAAAACCACTTGATCGCACCAAAAAAGTTGTACTTCTAGTATCAAAAGGAACTATTCGTGTTAGAAGATGAATTTTTTATCCCTTACCTTCAACACATATTATGTATTAAAGGAAAAATATTCAAGCTATGATAAGAGGGAATACTATTGTCGAAGCTTCCAGTCTCATAGATCGGCTTGAATTAAATCCTTATTATATGACATAAAGTGGCCCCCTATGGTAAAGTGCTTTTTTATTTCCCTTTTACAACCTAAAGCTCTAAACTGATTCCTATCATTTTTTGAAGAGGAAGTTTGACCAAAGCCTAATCTCCTTTTGCTTGAATTGATTGAAAGAACAACTCTACAAGTGAATGGGCAAAGGAAAGCAAAGGTTAGACTACCAGAAAGCAAACGCTAGAAAAAACTACATGAAGGCATCTAGTTTCATATACCTCCAAGGCATTACACTTTCCTTAGGCACACACATGTCCTACCATAGAGTGGGGTTGAACCCTCGCCTCCGCCTCAAGAGGGGAAAGGCCCAACAACCCACACTAACGCATGTGGATTAAATCCATGATTCTTGTAATATATCTTTTATGAGATGTAAAGCATCTTTATAAGAAGGAATAAACAACACATTTTCCTAATCATCACCTTTCATGCTCCTTGTCAATAAGAAAGACCCTCTACACTTCCCTTTTTCAAAGAATAGAAGACTTTGGTGTTAGAGGTACACGTGGAATCACCATCACAAGTTTTGAAAAACCCTAAAATGTAGAACTTAGAGAGGGAAAGGGAGAGAGAAAGGGTGGAAAGAGAGAGAGAGGGAGAGGAAGAGAGAGACAAAGAGAGAGAGACAAGGGTAGAGAGAGAGGTAGAAGAGCACATGAATAAAGAAGTTAAATCTATATATTAATACCGTTAAAGGATGATCATCGTAAGCTACTTATCTCAAGCTTTTTGGTTACACATTTGTACAATGGTAAAAAGATTGAAATAGCGAGACCAAGGAAGAGAGAAGATGCAATTGTAAATAGTGTTACATTCAACAAATAATCACCATAAAATATCCATCAAAAGTCTTTATACTATCCATCTATAGAGTGACAAAGAGATTGCACAAGAGAGATCAAGATGAAGAGGAGGAGATTTAGGAGAAATAGTATTAGTTTTTATAGTACTTGTAGTAGTAGTAGTAGTAGTAGTACTTGTAGTAGTAGTAGTAGTAGTAGTAGTAGTAGTAGTAGTAGTAGTAGTAGTAGTAGTAGTAGTAGTAGTAGTAGTAGTAGTAGTAGTAGTCGTAGTAGTAGTAGTAATAGTGCAAGTAGTGGTAGTGGTGGTGGTGGTGGTAGTGGTAGTGGTAGTGGTAGTGGTAGTGGTGGTGGTGGCGGTAGTGGTGGTGGTAGTAGTAGTAGTAGTAGTAGTAGTAGTAGTAGTAGTAGTAGTGTTGGTGTGTGAAACACCACAAGAACTAAACTAATGTGGTATTAGAAGACCTCCATAACCATCATTAGCTTAGCAATACTCACATTGTAAGTCTTCATCTCTAAACTTAGTGAAAATCCAAATTTCACTTCACAGAAATCTGCGCCTTTTCTTCAATCCTTCAATCTGACCTGTATTAGCTTAATCTTTGCTAAATCTTTTGATTACTTGCTAAGAGAAGTTCTTGCTAGTGTTAAGCAACACATAACAAACAAAACTTTCAAGCAATAACTTCACAATCCTCTGATTTTGTACCAATCTTTACACTATGTCTGAAAACTGAAAATTTACTTCATCGATTTGACATACCTTCACTCTTAAACTGATTTCTCTGAGTACGCGTCCCGTTTCTCAAAGATCTTTTGATCAAATGTAGTTGAGGATAATAGCTTTCAAACGAGCTATCACTTACCAAAAACTTTACACCATGCTTCGAGATCTGACCTTCAGAAGATCAGTCAAATGTGCGCCAGAAAAGTCGTAACTGTCAACTAACTTTCATAGTCATATGAAATGACTTGAGACTCAATGTACAATAGGAATTAGACACAATGATTCTACACAAACATGTGTTGATTATCAGAGAAGGTGTGTACAAAATGGCTTGGCCTAATTTTGCTCACAGCCATGGAAAACTCTATCAGACTCAGAAGTTTTCTCTCACCATCTCTCTCAGAAATTACACGACTTTTCTCTACTCCCTCAAACTACAAAATTGAGTTCTCTCATACATGTTTCTGACTCAAATTAACTTATATACCTATGGTTTACATTCATCTAGACTTGAACTCGTAAGTTCTAAAGATCAATTACAAATCTAGACTCTAATGTTGCACTAATTTACAATAGTGAAATTGTCCCTTCACTTAGGCTTGATTTTCTGTAGGTCTTTCCTTCACTTCTTCTTTCCTCCATCATATGTCTCCATATGTCTTCATATATCAATGCCTAATTAGTGAGTGAAGCCCCAACAGCTCCCCCTCAATCACTAATTAGCATAATTTGACTTCTTCACATAATCTTCTTCTCTTTTATTCCTGCCATCTCCTTGAACTTACTTGTCTTTACTCCATCCAAGCTTTTTGTCATAATATCTGCAATCTGATCTTTTGTGGAAGTATACACCACTTCAATTTCTTTCTCCATTACCTTTTCTCTAAGAAAATGATACTGTATCTCTATGTGCTTTGTCCTTGCATGAAACACAGGATTTGCTGCAAGATATAATGAACTCATGTTATCTCCATGAATAATGGGTATACCTTGATCAATTCCCAAGCTTTTGAATAATGTCTGCATCCATATGACTTCCTTTGCTGCTTCCACAAGTCCTTTGTATTCAGCTTCTGTTGATGATAAGGCCACTGTGTGTTGTTTCTTTGAACACCAACTCACAAGCTTATCTCCAATGTATATCATGTAGCCATGAGTAGACCTTCTATCATCTTGACTTCCTGCCCAATCTGAATCACTATAGGCTCTCAATCTTATATCTGATGTAAAAGGATAATACAATCCTTCTTTCAAAGTCCCTTTGATATATCTAAGGACTCTTTGACCTGCAATCCAATGTGGATCCTTTGGACAATGCATGAATTGGGAAAGAACACCAACTGCATAACTAAGATCAGGCCTTGTTAGAGTTGCATAAATCAAACTTCCAACTAAAGATTGATACTTCCTCATGTCTTTGAACTCTGCACCAACATATCTACTGAGTTTGTGATTGACTTCTAATGGTGTAGATGCCTCTCTGCAATTCTCCATGTTGAACTTCTTTAGAAGATTCAAGAGATACCTTTCTTGTGATACATAAATGCCATGCTCTGCATAAGTGATTTCCATTCCAAGAAAATATGACAATTTTCCTAGATCACTTATCTTGAATTCTCTTTCAAGTAGCTTCTTCACCTCCTTGATTCCTTCATTTGAGGTACCTGTAATTATAATGTCATCTACATATATACAAATGTAGATCATACCTTCATCTGTTCTTTTGATAAGTAAACTTGCATCTGCCTTTGAACTTTGATACCCAAGGTCATTAAGATACTTTACAAGTCTATAATTCCAAGCTCTTGGAGCTTGCTTCAAACCATAAAGGGCTCTTCTCAACCTGCAAACATAATTTGGAAACTTATGATCTGCAAACCCTTGAGGTTGCTCCATGTAAACCTCATCTGATATATATCCATTCAAAAATGCATTCTTAATGTCCAATTGACTCAATGTCCATCCTTTTGATGCTGCAATGGCAATGATTGTTCTTATGGTTGACATCTTTGCCACAGGACTGAATGTCTCATCATAATCTATGCCAAATGTTTGAGCATAGCCTTTAACCACCAATCTAGCTTTGTATCTGGCTATAGTTCCATCTGCATGCTTCTTAACTTTGTAAACCCATTTGTTTCCAATCACTTTCTTACCATTAGGTTTTGGGACAAGTTCCCAAGTTTTGTTCTCTTCAAGAGCATCAAATTCTTCCTTCATTGCTACTTCCCAATGTCTCTTACCCTTTGCTTCATCATAGCTTTGAGGTTCTTCATCTTCCTTAACCATGTAAGCATAATTTTTCTGAGTCAAGTAAGAAGTGTCATATGAATACCTTGTAGGTTGATTCCTTATTCTGGTTGACCTTCTTGGTTCACACTCTTCATGTCTATCTGGATGTACTTCTTCATCAAATATTGGTCCATCTTCATTCCTTCTATATGATCCAACTCTTGATGTGCTTGCTTGCATATGTTCTTCATCTCCATCTATCTGCATATGTGATTTACCTCTTGCACTCCTTCTTATCTCTTCTTCAAATGTTTCAAGATCACATTCTTTATCTGCATACCAACTCTTCTGTTCATCAAAAGTCACATCTCTGGAAACAATAAAATGTTTAGTTAAAGGACTCCATAGTCTATAACCCATTTGTTTTTCATCATACCCAATAAACACATATTTTTCTGCCTTTGGTTCAAGCTTATGTCTGAGTTGTGATGGTACATAAGCATAGGCAATTGACCCAAACACTTTACAATGATCAAGTGTTGGTTTCTTACCCCACCAAGCTTCATAAGGGGTCATACCATTCAAAGCTCCACATGGTAACCTATTCACAAGGTATGTGGCTGTATTTACAGCCTCAGCCCAAAGATAATTAGGGCAATTCTTTTCCTTTAACATTGCTCTTGCAAATTCAACCAATGTTCTATTCCTCCTTTCTGCCACCCCATTATGTTGAGGTGTATACCTGCAAGTTATCTCTCTCTTGATACCTGCATTCCAAAGATAGTCATTAAATTCTTGGGAGAAGTATTCTCCCCCTCCATCAGACCTTAGCCTCTTGAGTTTGTGGCCTGTAACTCTTTCTGCATAAGCATGAAAATGTTTGAAGGCTCCAAAGACTTCTGATCTTTCCTTTAGAACATAAAGGGTTATCCACCTTGTAGCATCATCAATAAACAAAACATAATACCTAGATCCATTTATTGAACCTTCTTTTGTTGGTCCCCATACATCTGTATGTATGAGTTCAAGCAAACCATCATGCTTGAAACCTTTCTTCTGAAATGGTTGTCTATGAGCTTTTCCCATCTGACAAGCTTCACACTTGTATATCATATGTTGATTCTTTACATTTGGTAGTCCCAATACAGATTGATTCTCCACCATAGTTTTGATTCCTCTTTCATTGAAATGTCCCAATCTTTTATGCCAAAGATCTAACTCTGTAATTACTTCATCACCATGTGTAATTAGGGCTTGACCAACATTTCCTTGCACTTTGAGAGTAAAAAGTCTACCTTCCTTCTTACCACAAACAATGGGTTTGTATGCATCCTCTGGATCTTCAACAAATACCCCTTCATTTGTAAATCTGACTTGAAAACCTTTTTCCACTATTTGTCCAACACTAATCAAATTCTTTGGTATTGTTGGAACATACAAAACATTTGTTAATAAATCAGCTCCACTCCTGCACTTCACTTTTCCAATTGAATGCACATTATGTTTTGTATTGTCACCTGTTTGTACTGTATGACTTGAATTTCCTTCTTCCAATTCTGACAATAATTCTATATTACCTGATAAATGATTTGAACAACCAGAGTCAATATAGAACACCTTGAGATCCTCCTTCTCTGATGAACTAATTGAATTCATCATCAATGTTGTATGGTTGTCATTCTGGGTATCATTTGCATAATTGTAATATGTAGTGTTGTATGATTGGTTCTGATTCCAATTTCTTCCACCACCTCTACCAAAACTTCCTCTTGAATTATGTCTTCCTCTTTGAAATTGATTCTGAAACCTTCCACCTCTTCCTCTGCCATTGTTGTTCTGATTTTGGCTTGCTCCTTGTTGATTGTGCCAACAATCATATGCTAGATGATTGCTCAATCCACAAATCCAACATGTCTTCTTGTTATTGTTCTGATTACCTCTACCTCTTCCATTACCTCGACCTTTGCCTCTGCCAAAACCTCTTCCTCTTGCATAATTTGCTTGAGTTGTTGACTCTTCTTCATCCTTTGCTTTGCCTTTATCTCCTTTCTTTTTGTTCTTCACATACATTGCAGAACTTTGACCTTTGTCTCCATCTGACTTTAAGTCTTGCTCAAATGTAAGCATCAATCCAAGTAATTGATTCAATTCTGGCACATAATGGTTTAATGAGAGTTCTGTTGAAAGTACAAAAGGCTTCCACCTTTCATCACCTCTTAATCCTGCAAGTAATTGAGCTATCAACCTATGATCTTCAATATCCTCATCAATAGATCCAAGGCTATCTGCCAAGTCTTTCATCTTAGTGACATAATCACTAATGTTCTGATTTTGCTTCTTCTTGAATGTGGTGAACTCTGACCATAAGCTAGCTTTCCTAGCTTTAGTGGTGTTTTGAAAGTGATCTTCCAAAGCATTCCAAATATCTTCAGCTGTTTCTAAACCTCTGATGTGTGGCAATAAATGATCTGTAATAGTGTTGTATATATAAGCTCTTGCACTTGCATCTCTCTTCTGCCATAGCTTCAAAGCTTCTAGCTCTTCCTTCCTTGGATGACTTTCATCTTCAAATTTAGGCTTCTCCTCTTCACCTGTCACATATACCATTAAGTCCTTACTCATAAGTAAGGCCTCCATCCTCATTACCCAAGCAGGATAGTTATCTCTGTCCAATTTGTCAATGGACACATGATCTGCCATGGTATCCTTGCTTCTGCTTCAACCTGTAAGTGTAAGGTTAAAGATTGATACCTTTTGTAGACCTTTACCCTTGGGAGCAACTTCGAAATACTCTTCTGATGACTTTGGTTGTTGAACACCTCAGCTTCCTCCTTCTTTGATAAAGAACTCTTCAAATCTTCTTGTATCTGCTCTCCTTTACTTCTCGAGGACCTTATCTGCTCTGATACCACTTGTTGGTGTGTGAAACACCACAAGAACTAAACTAATGTGGTATTAGAAGACCTCCATAACCATCATTAGCTTAGCAATACTCACATTGTAAGTCTTCATCTCTAAACTTAGTGAAAATCCAAATTTCACTTCACAGAAATCTGCGCCTTTTCTTCAATCCTTCAATCTGACCTGTATTAGCTTAATCTTTGCTAAATCTTTTGATTACTTGCTAAGAGAAGTTCTTGCTAGTGTTAAGCAACACATAACAAACAAAACTTTCAAGCAATAACTTCACAATCCTCTGATTTTGTACCAATCTTTACACTATGTCTGAAAACTGAAAATTTACTTCATCGATTTGACATACCTTCACTCTTAAACTGATTTCTCTGAGTACGCGTCCCGTTTCTCAAAGATCTTTTGATCAAATGTAGTTGAGGATAATAGCTTTCAAACGAGCTATCACTTACCAAAAACTTTACACCATGCTTCGAGATCTGACCTTCAGAAGATCAGTCAAATGTGCGCCAGAAAAGTCGTAACTGTCAACTAACTTTCATAGTCATATGAAATGACTTGAGACTCAATGTACAATAGGAATTAGACACAATGATTCTACACAAACATGTGTTGATTATCAGAGAAGGTGTGTACAAAATGGCTTGGCCTAATTTTGCTCACAGCCATGGAAAACTCTATCAGACTCAGAAGTTTTCTCTCACCATCTCTCTCAGAAATTACACGACTTTTCTCTACTCCCTCAAACTACAAAATTGAGTTCTCTCATACATGTTTCTGACTCAAATTAACTTATATACCTATGGTTTACATTCATCTAGACTTGAACTCGTAAGTTCTAAAGATCAATTACAAATCTAGACTCTAATGTTGCACTAATTTACAATAGTGAAATTGTCCCTTCACTTAGGCTTGATTTTCTGTAGGTCTTTCCTTCACTTCTTCTTTCCTCCATCATATGTCTCCATATGTCTTCATATATCAATGCCTAATTAGTGAGTGAAGCCCCAACAAGTAGTAGTAGTAGTAGTAGTAGTAGTAGCAGCAGCAGCAGTAGCAGTAGCAGTAGGAGTAGCAGTAGCAATAGCAGTAGCAGTAGCAGTAGCAGTAGTAGTGGCAATAGTAGTAACAGTAGCAGTAGCAGTAGTAGAAGCAGTAGGAGTAGTAGTAGTAGTAGTTGTAGTAGTAGTAGTAGTAGTAGTAGTAGTAGTAGTAGTACTAGTACTATTACTACTAGTACTAGAAGTACCAATAGCAGCAGCAGCACCAATAGTAGTAGTAGTAGTAGCAGCAGCAGTAGCAATAGCAGTAGCAATAGCAATAGCAATAGTAGTAGTAGGTGTAGTAGTAGTACAAGTAGTCATAGCGGTGGTTGTAGTAGTAGTAGTAGTAGTAGTAGTAGTAGTAGTAGTAGTAGTAGTAGTAGTAGTAGTAGTAGTAGTAGTAGTAGTAGTAGTAGTAGTAGTAGTAGTAGTAGTAGTAGTAGGAGTAGTAGTAGGAGTAGGAGTAGGAGTAGGAGTAGGAGTAGGAGTAAGAGTAGTAGTAGTAGTAGTAGTAGTAGCAGCAGCAGCAGTAGTAGCAGTAGAAGTAGTAGTAGCAGTAGTAGTAGCAACAACAGTAGTAGTAATAGTAGTAGTAGTAGCAATAGTAGAAGTAGTAAGAGTAGCAGTAGAAGTAGTAGTAGTAAGAGTAGTAGTAGTAGTAGTAGTAGTAGTAGTAGTAGTAGTAGTAGTAGTAGTAGTAGTAGTAGTAGTAGTAGTAGTAGTAGTAGGAGTAATAGTAATAGCACTAGCAATAGTAGTAGCAGTTGTAGTAGCATTTGAAGTGGGAGTAGTAGGAATAGTACCACTAGCACTACTACTACTACTACTACTACTACTACTACTACTACTACTACTACTACTACTACTACTACTACTACTACTACTACTCCTACTAGTAGTAGTAGTAGTAGTAGTAGTAGTAGTAGTAGTAGTAGTAGTAGTAGTAGTAGTAGTAGTGGTGGTGGTGGTGGTGGTAGTGGTGGTGGTGGTGGTGATGGTGGTGGTGGGTGTAGTAGTAGTGGTGGTGGTGGTGGTGGCGGTGGCGGTGGCGGTGGTGGTGGTGGTGGTGGTGGTGGTAGTAGTAGTAGTAGTAGTAGTAGTAGTAGTAATAGTTGTTGTTGTTGTTGTTGTTGAGATATCAACCTCAACATGTGATGATCGAGGATGATGCGTACCATTTTTCATTTCTCTGAAATGTATAGTGGTCACATCAGTATATGTGTGGGACACTTCATTGAGCTTTATTAGATTTATCTAACGAGAGTGATGGCACATTTGTTTTTTGCTAGCTCACTCATCCGCAGACATTAGGATTTTCCTTATGTACTATTCTTTATATATTGCACTTGTGTTCTTGTTTTATGTCATTTTTTATACATTCCTTTTATGTAATAGAAGAAGAAGAAGAAGAAGAAGAAGAAGAAGAACATTCATTATTGCCTCAATCTTTTTGTGTGCTCCTCCTTGAGTGTGAGAGTGTGTGTTTGAACTCTCTTCCTTATCTCCTTCTTCCTGACATGGTATGAGAGCTAGTGTGGCTGTAGAGAGCTCGTGGAGAAGGCCGACGGTGAAGAGTATGTGAGAAGGCATGGAGAAAGTGTGATTCACAAACAGCCTCAGATTGCTACGAAAATTCGCATGAAGTTAGAAGGCCTGAAATATTTTTGAGAGTTAACCCTTTAGGGTCACTTGTTTTTGTCAAATCAGAGTTTCGAAGCCATCTTGACCTCTGTTTTGAGCCTGCAAGGTGGAGCCCATAGAAAAATCAAGTGGGTTTGCAAAAGCATAACTTGCGTCCTGTTTGACAACACTCATATATTGTAGCTCCAAAATTTCAAGCGATTATGTGTGGTGTTGATACACGAAAACAATGTTTTTCAAAGATCGAGTTGTCACATCGTAGTGCGACAACATTCAAGCAAAAAAATTGCTTGTAGTGTTTTTCCGTGTTGTGAATAGTTGTAGAAATGGCAAACACAAATGGAGTGAGTGAGCTTATGAGTAATAAGCTAGACAAGAAGGACTTCCATGCTTGGAGATTCCATATGACAAATTTCCTAATGGGAAAAGGCTATTGGAAGTACATCGAAGGAGAGAACGAAAATGCTCTATAATTACCAGAGAGGAATCCGACTACAGACGAGTTAAGAGAATATGAGGAATGGAATCAAGGAGCATGAAAGGTAATGTATTGGCTATCTATTAGCATACAGGATAGTATGATGGGGCACATACAGGATGCCAAGACTCGAAAAGAGTCACGAAATAGTTTGGTCACATTGTATGAGACCAATACAAAGGCACAGAAATTGCAGCTCAAGAACGAGCTGCATACATTGGAAAAGAAGTGCATGCTGGTAAGTGACTACACTCTAAAAAACTAAAGCATATGTGAGTCACTTGCATCTATTGGTGTGAATAGAGATGATGATGATGATAAGGTGGAAGTGTGCCTTCATGGTTTAGGAGCTACATATAAGTAGTTCAGAACTTCTATACGAACCAGGAAAAATATTCTGAAGTTTGTTGATCTGGTATCCATGCTCGTTATTGAAGAAAATAATCTTGGTGAGTCCTCAAACTCCCAAGGAAGCAACAGAGGTGGAGCCTTCGGAAGTAGAAGAGGACAACAACAAAATCATGCATGAGGTAGGGGACAGTTTTAAGGACAACAACAAAATCATGCATGAGATCAAGGACAACAACAAAATCATGCATGAGGTAGGGGACAGTTTTAAGGTAGGGGGAGCCAAAGAGGTCGTAGAAATTTCCAAAGAAATGATTCAGGTAATGACAATAAAGATGCTGGAATCGTTGTAAACCTGGACACTTTGAACGTGATTGCAGGTTGAAGAATCAAAATAACAGAAGGAAACAAAACAACTATGCATCCAAAAGTGTAAATGACTCTGAGAAGTTGTTCACGGTTCAACATCATATGATGAATAGGATGTCGGATGATGTTTTAAAATCAAATGGTGATGTCTAGTATCTTGATTTAGGTGCTTCAAATCACATGAAAAGTCATGTGGAATGGTTTAGTTATTTGCAAAAATTGCGAGTTCCTAGATATTTTGAAACAAGTGATACAACACACCCTATTGAGCATACAGGAAGCATAGCATTGTCTATGGAGGATGGGAAGGTAAAACATTTTATTGATGTGCTGCATGTTCCAAATATAACAAAGAATCCAGTCTCTGTTCGACAAATGGTTGACCAAGGATTATAAGTCAGGTTCAATGTTGATGGATTATATGTAGAAGAGTACAAGCAAGATGGACAATTGATTGAAACAAAGTGGGTAGGATGTTTAAATTAAATGTGAAAATTATTAAAATGCATGAAGCCATGTTTTCAAAAGGCTTAGGAGTTCGTGTTGATATAGAGATCTGGCACAAACAAATTGGACATGAAAATTTGCAAAGGATGAAATTGATGCAGTCCAAGGAGATTGTTCATGGACTACCGAATTTCAAAGTTGGAGAAATGCAAAAGGTATGTGAAACATGTCGATTTAGTAGACAGTCAAGAGCATCATTTTTGCATGACAAGCATGCTAGTGAGAATGTACTAGAAATAGTACATACAGCTGTTTGGGGTCCTGCAAAGACCACATCTATGGGTGGTTGTAGGTTTTATATTACTCTCATTGATGACCTTACACAAAAGGTATGGGTATATTTCATGAAGGAGAAGAGTGAGATGTTCACTCACTTCCAAAATTTTAAGGCTATGGTGGAAAAGAAGACAGAAAAGTATATTCAAATATTAAGATCTGACAGAGGAGGTGAATACATGTCAAATGAGTTCAACAATTTTCTTAATAGTCATGGAATTTGATGTCAATTTTCATGCAGGTACACACCACAATAGAATGGCATTGTTGAATGCAAAAAATAGACATATTGCAGAAAAAGCAAGAGCTTTGATGGTTGAGAAGCGAAGTTTACAGGTAAAAAGACAAACTTATCACATATGAAAGTATGTGGCTGTATTGCATATGTACATGTTCCAGATGAGTTGAGGATGAAGCTTGATCCAAAAGCAAAAAGCAAATGTATCTTCATTGGATACTCCATTGAGGAAAAGGGGTATAAATGTTATAATCCACTCACATGACAAGTGAAGGTAAGCAGAGATGTGGTGTTTGATGAAATGTCAAGCTTCTATGCAGATGCCAAAGATGGATGTAGTCTTGAATCAAATGACAAAGAAAATGCTAAAAAATCGAGTGCAGAATCTCAAGTTTTGAGTGGACCAGATTTGTTAGCAAGCAATAGTTCCAACTCAAATCCATGGAGTAAAGGATTTCATGGAAATTTCAGTTCAGTAAATTCATCAAATACATCCAAGAAAGGTAAAGAAAAGCTTTTTGCTTGTAGTAAAACATGTATAGGTTTTGAAGACATTGATGGAGATTCAAGCAGTTCAGAAAAGAGTCTTGATAAGGAACTTGGATTTCCCTTTGTAAAGACTCCAGGAGTAAGAAAAGCACATGAAGATTAGACAAGGAGAAGTGACCTAGGACCAAGAAGCTCTCAGAGGATGTGAAACTTAGTGCAGTGATTGACATATGATAGTTACATGGCTCGTCATTGTGCCTACATGACAAAGGTAATACAACATGCTTAACCTTATTGTTTAGAAGATGCAATTGGAAATGCAGATTGCAAAAAAGCTATGGATGAGGAGATGGCTGCATTTTATGAAAATAATACATGGTAGCTGCCTCTATTGCCGCAAGGAAAGAAACCCATAGGCTGCAAGTGGGTTTACAAGGTAAAGCATGTTGGAGATAGATGTCTGCGGAAGCACGCGACAACACAAGGAAGAAGAAGCTTGGAGCACAAACACACAATACTAAATGTATTACTAGAGAATGTACAAAGATAAGTAGCCCATTAGGGCAATAGGTGTATATACGAGCTGGGGAAAAGAAGACCTCCTAAAGAGGGAAAAAAGTGCCCCGGTGGTTCTAGTGTGTTCACACACATCACTACCTAAATATATCAACAAATCCCCTCTGGGAGTGATGCGGTGAACGAGGAGCTCGCACTCATGTATAAGGAAGTGCCAAGCTATGTGGAAATCACTCCACAAAAGGAAGTAAGCCCAAAGATTTGCGGAAAGCTTCAAACTTCTACCTAGGTAGAGCTTTCGTGAAAAGGTCTACAATGTTCTCTTGCGTGGGCACATATGCCAAGCTGATCTCCCGAGGAGAGAACCTCTCACTGACATAGTGATAATACACCTCAATGTGCTTAGTGCGAGCATGGAACACAGGGTTCCTTGCAACTGCCAATGCGCTCTGATTGTCAGTGACGATGGTGGTGGCAGAAGACTGACCAACACCCAAATCAGCCATAAGGCGTCTGAGCCACACACACTCAACAGTCGCTGTGAAAGCTGCCCTATACTCAGCCTCACAACTCGAAGTGGCCATAGTAGGCTGCTTCTTGCTCAACCAAGATATACATGAGCTACCAAGCATGAAGCAAAAACCACTAGTGGACACACGAGTGTCATAGCAACCAGCCCAATCTGAGTCAGAAAAAGCATGCAAATCTGGCGGTAGTGATCCCCCCTTGGGATAAAACAACCCAAGTAGCCGAGTACCACTCAAGTAGCTAAAGATGCACTTAACCGCCTTCCAATGCCTGACTCCTGGGCAATGCATAAACCTGCTCATCTATGAGACAACAAACTAAATATCTAGCCGAGTAATGCGTAAGTAAATCAAGCATCCAAGAGCTTGCTGATAGAGAACAGCATCAAATGCATCTCCAGCATCATGAAGACTCAATCGTAAACCTGTCTCCATAGGAGTGGCAATAGGCTTACAGTCTTCAAGGCCAAAACGCTGCAATAATGTGTCAATATATTTCCTTTGACACAAAGCCATTCCACCATCAACTTGCATAAACGGAATGCCCAAATAGTGATTCAAATGCCCCAAATCAGACATCTCAAATGAGGCATGCAAATCAGCCTTGAAATCAGCAATATGCTTCTCAGTAGGACCAGTGAGCAGCACGTCATCAACATAGACAACAATGATCAGAAGCACATCATTAGCATGCTTAACATATAAGGTGCTTTCAGTTGGACTGTTCTCAAAACCATGTGCAACTAGATAGGCATGTATCTTCTCATACCAAGCATGTGGTGCTTGCTTTAAACCATATAATGCCTTCTTTAACCTGCACACCTGGTTTTCAGGCCCTTTCTACACAAAGCCACGGGGCTGAGAAACATACACTTCTTCATGCAAGACACCATTCAGAAATGCTATTTTAATGTCCAACTGATGTATTCATTCCAACCATGATGGGCTACAAGTGCACAAATACTCTGAATAGTAGTCATACGACATGTAGGTGCAAAGGTCTCATCAAAATCAATGCCTCTTTCCTATGCATAACCCTTTGCAACAACCCTAGCCTTATACTTGTCAACTGTACCATCAGGTTTAAGCTTCAGATTGTATAACCACTTAGTGCCGATGGCCTTCTTGCCAAGAGGCAAGTCACATAAAGACCATGTACCATTCTTGATTATAGCATCATATTCAGATTGCATAGCACCCATCCAATTTTTTGAATTCCGTGCTTCATCAAAAGAAACAGGATCATTCTCATCACAAAGACTAGACGCAGCCATAGCATAGCAATCTGATGCAAAGGAGGCATTATGAGAGCCTAAACGAGTACGATCGACAAAGGTGCATCTAATTTGCTGTCACACAAAGTCTGCACCAGCCATTTTGGCATGGTTTTTGCCTGCTCAATATCAACTCTCTCATCAACAAGTGCATCATGTAGATGTGCATCAGAAATGGAATGATCTGCATCATCATATGAAACCTGCAAAGGTTGAGAAGTTGCCTCATTAGGACCAACACTAGACTGTCCACTTGTAAAAAGAGGCATCAAAGTATCATACATGTCTTTGGAGCTAACAGATGTCTCCTTAGTACATGAAAGCAATGGCTAAATAGCATCTTCCACAAAGACAACATCAGAGCTAACCAGAATGCATTTAGTCTGTGGATGATACACACAATAGCCTTTACTTTCAGAACTATACCCAACAAAAATACATTTTATTGCCTTATCATCCAATTTTCTACGATGTTGTTCAGGCACTAGTGCATATGCCAAACAACCAAAAACACGTAGATGAGCAACAGATGGCTTGCGGTCATGCCAAGCCTCATATGGAGTGATAGACGACAGTGCTTTAGTGGGACACTTGTTCAGTACATATGTTGCACACATGACAGCCTCAAGCCAGAAACTATGTGGTAAAGCCTGACTTTTGACCATGCACCTCGCCATCTCCATGAGTGACCTGCTCTTTCGTTCACCAACTCCATTCTGTTGAGGTGTATACGATACTGTACACTGGTGTTTTATCCCACGTTCAGCCAGAAATGCATTAAAATCAGAAGACATATATTCCCCCCCTCGATCAGAACGGAGGGTGCCCATTTTACATGCTGACAGATTTTCAGCCAAAACCAAAAACTGTTTAAGGCACATGAACACTTCGGACTTTTCCTTCAATGGATATACCCATGCATGCCTCGAAACATCATCAATGAAAGTCACGAAGTAAAGATCATTTCCAAAAGAAGGTGTCTGCATCGGACCAGAGACATCATTATGTACAAGATGCAATTTCTAAGTAGCCCGAACTGAACCATCTTTTGGAAAGGATGAACGCTGCATTTTGCCCAAAATACAGCCTTCACAAACATGTTTTCCAGGTGCCTCAAGTTTGGGCAATGAGGACACCATGTCAGATTTCTACAGGCGTAGCAAACTAGCAAAATTCAGATGATCAAAGCGTGCATGCCAAAGCTTTGCATCTGACATAGCCTGAGAATCATTTACTGCACATGCAAAATCATTTACTACACATGCCAAATCATTTACAGATCTTTCAAAGTCTATGAGCTTATACAACTCACGACATAAAATGCCAGAAGCAATAATCACATCGCCATTTGACAGATCATGAACTATACACCTGTCATCGACAAATTTCACAACCAAGCCAATCTTGGCTAATGCAGAAACTGATAAGAGGTTCTTTTTTATCCGTGGCACAAATAAAGAATCTGACAATGTGAAAGAACTACCATGAGCAGTAGTCAAAATGATCTTACCAACTCCCATAACAGGATAAGAGGAGTTGTTGGCGCATGTAACAGTATTCCTTGTAGGGGCAGGCTCGAGTGAAGAGAAGAAGCTGTGCTACAAGGTAATATGTTTGGTCGCCCCACTGTCGAAATACCAAACATTTGAGTCTAGTGGACACATGCACAACTCATGAGAAGATGGGTCAAAACTGCAGACAGTAGTAAACGCCCATTCTTCTTCCTGCACAAGATTTGTAGACTCTATTTTTGGTGTAGAGGCCTCTACAACAACTATTCCAACCTCTTTCTTCTTTGCCTCTTTAGCAGCCAGTTTTGGACAGTTCTTTATGATATGATCATTCCCTTTACAGTACTTACAAAAGAATTTCTGCTTTTTTGATTTCTTCTCATCTTTATCTTCCTTCTTCAAATATGCAGAATTAGCAGATTTCTGCTAATGAGTTAAAGAGCTCCATTTTCCTTTGCCCTTCTGACTAGCCAGGAAAGCTTGATGTGCAACTCGCATAATGGACCTGTTTTGCCAGGATTGATCTTCCTGCAACAGAACAGAGACTAATTCCTCAAATGATAAGGCATTTGGATTTCCTTTCATCATCAACCGAAGAGTAGAAGGAAAACTCTGATATGAATCAGGAAGACCATTCAGAACGGTCTACACAACTGAGCTATCTACTATAACCTCATCAGCAGAAATCAATTGTTCCTTCAAGTCTTTGATCTTCGTTAGGAAACAGTCCATAGAATCACCTTCATTCATGTGCTCACCCTCCAACTGTTTTCGGAGGTAAGCAACACGAGCCTCATTCCTAGCTTGGTACAATGTGGTAAGTGTATTCCAAGCATCCTTAGCTGTTCTACGAGAGGGAATGTAAGGAATAATGGCACGTTTGACAGACAAAGCTATTAATGCATGTGCCTAGGCATCTCTGCCATCCCAGCGAATCTGCTCTGTAGTAGGTGCAGCAGAAACAGCAGCACGAACAGGAATCTGTGGAATATCATCTTCGACACCATCTTCATTAGCTCCAACACCTGTATTTGTAGTACCTATAGTCAAAGGTGTAACTGGACGTCTTTCAACACCCTACACAATGTTCCACAATCCTTTTGCAACCAATACATGTCGCATCATATAAGCCCATAATGGGTAGTTGGTACCATCCAACTTATCCTCAACAGCGAACATACGGAATACATCACTGCTTTCAGCCATGGCTGGTGACTAAAATACCTTGATGCAAAAAATTGACTGTATCTCAAAAAGTTGAACAAAACTGCCTAGACGAATTCTGCTAGACCTGTAGCAGACTTCGAGAAGCTTATACTGGCGAACAGAAACTGGTATATACCTTTGGCACAAAAAGATGAAATAGCCCGCACAAGCACTGTGATAGTGCATTCAGAGGCCGAAACGAGCTTAGATCGCGATTTCGGCTCCACAGAGCGAGATGTTTTGATCTCTAAAACACCCTGAGTATGCTCACCAAGTTTCGTGCGAATCTGAGATTGCAAATGGAGGAGTGTCGACGGTGCCCTAGATGAAGCTACGACCTACTCTGATACCAATTGTTGGAGAAAGATGTCTGCGGAAGCACGCGAACAACACAAGGAAGAAGAAGAAACTTGGAGCACAAACACACAATACTGAATGTATTACTAGAGAATGTACAAAGATAAGTTGCCCATTAGGGCAATAGGCGTATATACAAGCCGGGGGGCAAAAACCTCCTAAAGAGGGAAAAAAGTACCCCGACGGTCCTAGTGTGTTCACACACATCCCTACCTAAATATATCAACAAAGCACAATGCTGGTGGTAGCATAAGCAGGTATAGATCAGGATTTGTATAAGCAAAAGGATATGCACAACCATATTGCATTGATTATGAGGAATAATTCAGCCATGTAGCTAAAATGTCTACTATCAGAACACTTGTTGCATTAGCTACAACAAAAGTATGGACTTTATATCACATGGATGTGAAGAATGTTTTTCGACATGGTGAGTTACAGGAAGAAGTATACATGGACCAGCCATTAGGATATGAAGATTCAAAGAACCCAGAATATGTTTGCAGGTTCCAAAACACTTTGTATGGGCTTAAGCAAGCTCCTCGTGCATGGCATGCAAGGATTGTTGAATACTTAACCACCATTGGGTTTTCTATGTGTGATGCAGATCATTCACTATATGTAAGGACAGGTGAAGATGGCATCAGGATTTTGGCTATTTATGTTGATGATTTGATTGTAGGTGGTGATAATGAAGAAAGCATTAAAGAGGCAAAGAAACTTCTTATGCAAGAATTTGATATAAAAAATATTGGTGTGTTGCGCTATTCCTTGGGCATTGAATTTATACATACAAAAATAGGTATATGGATGTGGCAAAGGCAATATGCCTTGAATATGCTGCAAATGTA
Source organism: Ceratopteris richardii (assembly GCA_020310875.1). Classification (NCBI taxonomy): domain Eukaryota; kingdom Viridiplantae; phylum Streptophyta; class Polypodiopsida; order Polypodiales; family Pteridaceae; genus Ceratopteris; species Ceratopteris richardii. Next base: position 18,511,595 of record CM035439.1, on the reverse strand, counting down.
TGGTATGGTTGGTTGTAAGCCAATTTCTATGCCATTAGATTAGAATTTGAAGTTGCATAGTACATCAGGTGAAGCATTGGAAAATGCTACTATGTACAAGAAAATTATGGGATTTTGATATATCTCATGATTACAAGGCCTATTCTTAGCTACATTGTTGGACTTGAAAGACAATTTAAGTAGGCTTCTTGGAAGCTATATTTAGACGCTCTGAGGTGCACTCTATGTTATGTGAGCGCTACTTTGCATTATGCATTGTTTTATGAAGCTGGTCTAGAATTGCAGGTTCATGGATACACCGATGTAGATTGTGCTGGTAGCATTCCAAATAGAAGATCTACAAGTGGATTTCTATTCTCACTTGGGGGGCATCTATTACTTGGAGTAGCAACAAGAAACCCACTATTGGCTTTTCAAGTATAGAGGCTGAGTATAGAGGTGCTGCAATGGTAGCATGTGAAGCATCATGGCTTGAGATGCTACTTGCAGATTTAGGTGGGGAAGTGCAAACGCCCATCAATTCTAATAATCTTAGTAGAATACAATTAGCATGGAATCCTAATTTTTATGCCAAAACAAAGCATATCGAGGTACATTATGACTTCATCAGAGAGAAGGTATTAGCAGGTGATATTGATCTTGTTTATGTGAGGATAGATAAGAAGGTTGCTGATATTTTCACTAAAGCACTCGGAGCTAAGAAGTTGAAGATGTTTCGAGAGATGCTTGGATTACATGATATAACATTGAGCTTGAGGGGGAGTGTTGAGATATAAAGCTCATCATGTGATCATCCAGGATGACACTTATCATTCTTTAATATCCTATTCAAATGTTAACATGTATCCTAACACTTGATTTAGATCTGAAGTGAAATGATCTAATGATAATTCAATTTATAATATGAAAGGCTTCCACCTTTCATCTCCTCTTAGTCCCTATAAGGATTTCTCTGAACAATTTATACTCTTCAATGTTTTCATCAACTACACCTAAGAAATCAGCAATATCTTTTATCTTTGTTACATAATCAGAAATTGATTGTGAAGCTTTCTTCTTGAAGGTTGTAAATTCTACCCATAGTGAGGCCTTCCTAGACCTGGTTGTATCCTAGAAATGTTCCTCCAAAGCATTCCAAATATAAGTTGCACTTTCTAGCCCTCTAATGTGTGGCAATATAAACTCATTTATTTCCATGTAGATAATGCTTCTTGCTTGAACATCCTTCTTCACCCACACTTTTGAATCTGCAAGTTCTTCCCTAGTTGGAAGACTAGAATATTTCAACTTTGGCTTTTCTTCTTCTTCTATGATGTATCACATCAAATATTTTCCCATAATATGAGCTTCCATTCTCATAGACCATGATGGATAGTTTTCTCTATCAAGCTTCTCTATTTGAATACTTTCTCCCATCCTTCTATTGTCTATGTTAAAGAATAAACCTTGAGCAATTAAAAATATACCTTTTGAGTTGATTCTTTGCTTCGCCTATTCCTTTTGCACGTCCTTTATGTCATTCTGAAGTTCTTTTAAAAAGCTTTAGCCTTCAAATCATTAATTTGAAAATCTGCAGTAGTCAAGACTTTCCCCTTCAATCTTTTGGCTTGATCTTCTTCTCTAGCTTTAGTACCATTGATGGAGATCTCCAAATCTCCAATGTCAAGTCTACCTTGGATTAAGAACACTTCTATGATAAATGTTGGGAAGATTCCTACAATTACATCCAAAGTTCTCAAGTCCAAGATTGAAACATACTTCCTTCTTCAAATTTTGAACTTTTATTCTTCTTCAATAGTCTGCCTAAAGTTTCAAGTTCATTATCTACAAATGTCATGGATTATGACACTCCAAATTGTAAAAGAACCTTCATAATTGATTCATTCTTTGATTAATCATTAAGATCAGAAGTATGTCCATAATTGATGTTCAAAAATGGCGACTTTGACATAGGTGACTTTAAACATTGATTTCTCACAAACTAAAAGCCATTTTAGAAAATTCTTTTAGCCATAGCTTCCTTAGCTCTCAAACCTTAAACAAAAACAATTTACGCCAACATTGAGATCTGAGCAAAACATTGATCGATGAGATGTGCCAGTTTTGAGTTTGAACTTCATAAGTTTGACATATGAATGGTCGTATGAACCATTCACATAACATAAAAGGAATTGGACTATGAAACTTTAAGCATAGATTACCTAGCTCTTGAATTAGATTTGTGTACAAGTATTTCTCATCCTTGTGATCATCCTGAGAGAAATGTGATATAGAGTACCATCTAAATCTATAGATTTCCCTTGACACTCTTCTTCACCTATTATAACAAACTATCTTAATTTCTAAAGTCAGAATTGACTTATATATCCACAAATTCAAGATCATGACCAACACATTTTTATTCACTTGCTTTATTAGTAATCTAACTATAATACACTAATTACGATCCTCTTGAAGTGAATATATGCTGAGTCATGTCTCAAACCTTCTA
>CM035439.1:18416604-18499104 GCA_020310875.1 Ceratopteris richardii | reverse complement strand
TTCAAAATTTCCAAAAAGTTAAAAACTCATCATAACACCTTGAAATGGACCCGCCATTACTTTTGAGGGTCAAAAGTACTCTTTTTGACCTCAAATCCAACATCCGTGCATGTTTTGAGCTGAAAAAATGGATTTTTTTAAAAATACTCAAAAAAGAGTTATTTCCCTCCTAAACCTCACATTTTCATACCCAGGTCTCAAAAAGTCATCTTTTCCCACTACTTTCACTCTGTAGCAAACCATTGAAGCTCATGTTTCTACACTCCAACCTACTTGCATCTCCTATCTCAAATTATTGTTGTAGCTTGAAGACCTTTAGCTTCAATGGCAACATCTAAAGCTTCCAGGCGACCAAAAGATGAAATCTTCACATTAAGATGTCACAATATCAAAGCCACAGATGGACAGTGGCTATCACATGAGTACTCCAAAGGTGCATGGGTCTACATGCAACCCTCTAGAGTTGGGCCTCATGGAGTTAGAGATCGTGGAAACTTAGATCTTCATTGGAAGGGAAAGTTACTTGGCTTCCAGAAGCACAGAGACAATGGGATGGTTGCTATTGTACATGTTTTTACAATGGTAACTATGAAACTTCAAAACTCTAGTAGTATGAGATATCCTGTGAGTTGTAAGTATTACTCTAGAATATTTTATGTTTTCTTGTGTCGGATATATTTCTGAACTATTTAGATATGTTTTTATTTGTTTCAGATATATTTCCTTCTACTTTGGTGGAAGAGCAACCACTTCATAGTCTTACAGGTACTTTCCAGGCATTGCATGCAGATGTTGGTCACTAGTCTTTCCAAATATATCTCCTGCTAAACTTTACCATGATAGAGTTTTCTTTTACACACATAGATATGGTGTACCCTCTACAATGAATGGTTTTGGAAGGTTAGAGAGAATTGAAGTACATTCTCTTCTTAGCTTAGAGTGGCCAAAACATGATATATGGTCCGTATCATCTTTGAAGCAAAAGATGGTAATGGATATACATAACTCTTTGAAATTCACAAAGGTGTCTAGGTATGTAGGTTTGCACTGGTCTTTTCCCATTCATTGTTTTGTATATTTATTCCAAGGATTCTCATTCCAAGAGACTTCCACCATGTTCATGTGTAAAGATATCACATATGAGCAAGTTGAAAGTCTTCTTGGTGAAAATTGGGGTTTGATGGAAGGAATTGCAAAAGGTGATAACTATCTTTGAAAAATATGTGGAATAGCTATAGGATTTTGATATTTGAAACAAGGTTCTTCATTATACATTAGATTCTACTATGATCGTTGGATGTGCAAACTTGACAAATGGATACCATTTCAAAGTTCAGAGGGATCTTTGCATTCATTTGAAAAAGCTTAGATTGCCCAACAATGAAACAGAAACTATTTTAGTGAGTAATCATTGGACCTTGGCTAATCTGATAGAACACTTGATGATTATGGGGTTTGAAGGACTAACTCAATCCAAATTCAAAATTCAAGGACATAAGGTGAGAAATGTTTCATGCTTTTGTTAAAGTAATCTTTTCATTATTGTTTATTTTACTCTAATGACTTCAATTTCTTGCAAATTGATTAGAGGTGGGCAAAAGAATGGAATACAAAATGAAAGTCCCTATAGATTGGAGCAAAGATGGAACAAAACTCTCATTGTCATAGTTCTTTTGCAACCTGATAATGTCACTTCTTGGGCCCTAGTCATTGTATCTCATGGTTTTTGCACTTTCAAGAACCATGTAAAAAGTAGGACAATTGATTTATGTTAGATATTGTGTATACCTTCTTCTCTCTAATGTTAATTTCAAAACTGTTGGAGTCTCATACCAAGTGGAGTCTTTTTCAGCTGTTGGAGATTGGCAGTTAACTTTGAAATTGTGCTTTGTTTTGCTTCAATATCGTGCTCCAAATCTGCAAGTTGTTTTTGTAAAGATATGATTGTGCTTTCTAAAGTGACCACCCTCATATGATGGATGTGATATTGTTGGAACCAATACTTAGCAGTAGCAAGTGAATGTGTAGATAATCGCTTGGAGTAACCTAATAGTCCAGCTTCACCCGCACCAATGAACTGAAGTAAAGTTGAGAGGTTATGGAATGTTGGATGGTAAGAAGATATTGGATCAAGAGGATATAGTGAACCATGAGCCCAAAGATCAATACTTTTTTCTCCAGCTGCACCATGTTCATTTTGAGAATTGGCATCATTGTTGCATCGGGTATTTGGAGCAAACTCTCTACGCACACGAACATGGATACTTGTTGATGCAGGAGCATGCGGACGTTCTACTGTGAAGTTTGTGATACATGTCAACACCATCCAACAATATCAAAAACAAAGATGAAAAAACTGGTTGCAAGGGACTCTAAAGCATATGTTTTGCTCAAAAAATGTAATTTCTTGTATATGTATGGGTTAAAGTGTATTTTTCCACTATGTATGGCTAAAAATGATGAAATTTGAAAAAAATCATTTTTTGGGGAAAGCATAGTCATGGATTCGATGATGTGGCACTTACTTTTGGAGGGAGTTTGAAAATTATACTTTTTCTAAAAGAAACTTCAAAAAATGGTCCCAGAAAAGTGACTTCTGACATATATATTAAAAAATAGGCCCTTTTGAGTTAATATACATTGAAAATGAAATTTTTAATATACATTGAAAATGAAATTTAAAAACAAAACTCATTTTTTTATTCAAATACATGTACGAGTTTGATGATGTGGAAAGTAGATTCTCTTTCTCTCTCTCTAGAAGAAGAAAGAGAGAGGCCTACTGAAACCTAAAAAAACGCCTACTCTAGCCTACTAAAAAGTGCCCTATTAAATGCACTTTGTTCCTTTAAACAAGAACAGAATTAAACTTAATCCCTAAAAATTAGGGATCCTTACAAGGCCCATGCAGGGTTCATTTTTTTCCCTAATGTATTATTATTATTATTGTTATTATTATTATTATTATTATTATTATTATTAGTAGTAGTAGTAGTATTAGTAGTAGTAGTAGTAGTAGTAGTAGTAGTAGTAGTAGTAGTAGTAGTAGTAGTAACTATTACTAATTATATTAATTCTACTACTTTAAGTACTACTAGTAGTACTGCTAATGTTTCTACTACTACTACTACTGCTGCTGCTGCTGCTGCTACTGCTACTGCTGCTACTGCTGTTGCTGCTGTTGCTGCTGCTGCTGGTGCCGCTACTGCTACTACTACTACTACTACTACTACTACTACTACTACTACTGCTACTACTACTACTACTACTACTACTACTACTACTACTACTACTACTACTACCATAACCACCACCACCACTACTACTAGAACTACTACTACTACTTCTACTACTACTACTACTACTACTACTACTACTACTACTACTACTACTACTTCTACTACTACTACTACTACCACTACCACTACCACTACCACTACCACTACCACTACCACTACCACTACCACTACCACTACCACTACCACTACCACTACCACTACCACTACCACTACCACTACCACTACCACTACCACTACCACTACTACTACTACTACTACTACTACCACTACCACCACCACCACCACTACTACCATCACTACCACTACTAGTATTTCGACTACTACGAATACTAAATGATGGGGAGCTCTTTTCCTAGAATGTATTCTTTGTCAAAGGTATGTGTGATAAGTGATTGATTTGAGAATTATGAGGGAGTTCAAATTCAAATTTGAATCACAAGTACTTGTGTGTTGGTACTTTCCTCCATACAAGAGGTTCATATGCTCCTATGTTTGGATCTTGCTTTTTACATTCCCCCTCAAGCTTCAACTTCACATCCTCAACCTAAGTCCATCATTCCAGTGCCTCTTTTGAAATTTATTATTTTGATTTAGTTGAATTATTTGGTGAACATGTGAACACATTAATCCTTGGTACTCATGTGTTAAATTGGAGCTTCGTTAGCCAACACTTTTTCTTTGATGTAGTGGTAATGCACCTCTATGTATATGCTTCTAAGATGGAACATGGGATTAGCAAATAGGTACATACTACTCATGTTGTCACACATGATTGGAATTTGATGGACCCACAAATTCAAATCAATCATGAGCTTCTTGAGCCACATGAAGTCACATATAATGTGTGCTAATGCTCTTTATTTAGCTTATGCAAAAGATAGGTCATTTGTAGGTTGCTTATTTTCATCCATAATATGATCATCTTTGGATACAACCCAATCAACATCTATATATGATTTCACCTACAAATCATCTTCAAGAGGACAAAAAAGAGCTTCTTTCAGGGTATCCTTGAAATATCTGAGTACTCTTTTAGAAACAATTAAATAAGGATCCCTAGATGTGTGCATAAATTGAGATAGGACACTAATTGGATATGCTAGATCAGGCCTTGTGAAAGTGGGATAATATGGAGAGCCCACTATTGGCTTGTATAGTAGTGCACATTATAACTTTGTTACCTTCTTTTGAGGTTAATTTTATATTTACTTCCATTGGGTTAGTTAGCGTTTTGCACCCTGCAAGTCATAACTTCTTCAACACATCCAATATGTACTTTTTTTGCATGAGCGAGATCCCATTATCCCTATATATGACTTAAATACCTAATGAATATCTTAGATTTCTAAGGTCTGAGATCTTGGACTCCTTACCAAAGCCATTGTTTGATATTCTTGATGCCTTCTTCATCATCACTTGTAATAATCAACTCATCTACATATATGCATAACTAGGCAAATGCCTCACCTTCTTTTTTGTAGAATAATGATGGATGCATTTTACCATCTAGTGCGTTCTTGAACTTGCAAAGTCGTTTAGTTCCCATTTTATCCTCAGCCCCTAATCGTTGGAATATGTGGACTACTTCCTCTAGCTCTCCATTTAGAAGAGCATTCTTTACATTAAGTTGATACGTCCTTCAATGTCTTCTTGCTGCAATTGCAATGATTATTTTGATGGTAGTCCTCTTAACCACAGGATTGAATGTCTCCTCATAATCCATACCATATGTTTGAGCAAAGCCTTTAGCTACAAGCCTATATTTATACCTAGCAATAGTACAATTTGAATGCTTCTTTAGCTTTCCACTTTTTTCCAATGACCTTGGAATCCAGCTTCCTTGGTACTAATGTCCACTATGATTATCTCCCAAAGCCAGGATATCCTCTTGCCATTTTCTACATATATTGGCCTCTTGAAAAGCAAGAGGGTTCTTCAGCAACTCTCGTCATATATGTAGAGTGTCTAGCCATGAGCAGATCATAAGAAAGTATCCCAATGGGATACAATACCCTTTTAGACCTTTGTACCTCACCATCCGATTGGTTTAGATATTTATTGTTGACCTTTGAGCTCCACCCCTTCTTTGAATGATTGACTATGCTGAGCTCAATCCATAACTCTTCATCTTCTTCTATCTTTATGATTTTAGCATTGAGCTTTGTCCTTGCATCATTAAGTTGGCTCGATGTTGGACTTCCTTTACTCCATGATGATTGTTTACTCAAATCCATTGGTCCACTAAGAACTTTTCTTTCTGGTTCTTCACTTTCTCTTGAAGTCTTTCTTCCTTCATCTTTGTTTTCATGCATAGATAGATTTGAAGAATAACAATCTAACATCCCTTGACAAACTTAACTCCGTTTTTGTGGCATGTTGGCCTCTATTCAATCTAGTTAAGGAAAGGGACATGTTTAGGGGGTTCTTGGATCAAAGAATCTATTATGGACTAGATCCGTGTGTTTCTTCAACTCCTTAATTAACTTAAGGAGTCAGCTAATCACTCAAATCAGAGAATAACTTCTATCTACCAGATGCAAGTATCTATCATACGATGTGATTCTTGTTGAAAATGTCTTAGGTGCAAACACACAGTACTTCAAACTTCTTAGATAGAGACTTCATAGAGTTCAGTATAGAATGTGATTACACCTATAATTATCTCTAAAAGCTGCAATCATGAATAGAAATAATGGAAAAAAACACAATACTCAAGACTCACCATATAGTTGGAAAAACGTCCCTTGTAGTGTCATAGATTGACAGTCTCGTAGGTCCAATACCTATCTCTCTCTCTTCATGGAGAAAGGATTGGTTCTATTAATGCTGAAAAAGGTTATGAGTTTGTCCATTGATTCAGTTAGGACTCTTCATTGAAAAGAATATGACTTGTAAAAAAGTGACTTTCGGTGGCCTACGAGGGATCACAACATATATAACCCTTTTGTTCATTTTATGTGTGTGCTCTATTCATTATGTACATTGTAGTGGTTACTACATCAGCCCAATAGCAAATAGGCATCCCACTTTCATTCATCATAGACCTAGCACATTTTGCAATGTACCTATTCTTTTTTCTTGCTACACTGTTTTTTGTGGTATCTACCTACATGTGTTTTGTCTCTTGATGCCCTTTGAATCCAAGAAATCATAGATTTCATGGGAGAAGTACTCTCCCCCTCCATCTTACCTTAGACATTTGATACACCTATCACATTCCTTCTCTACAATAGCTTTGTACTTCTTGAATTAATTAAAGACATCTAACTTCTGCTTCATATAGTAAAGCCAATTCATTCGTGTACAATTGCTAATGGAAGTTACAAAGTATCTATTACCTCCAATTAAGTTCTCCTTTGTTCGCCTCCAAACATGTAGATGAAATATGTCAAGCGGATGATATCTCATATAATTTCTCTTCTTGAAAGCTTACCTAGTGTGCTTACCCAATTGACAAGCTTCACACAAAATTTTAAAAGCTTCACACAAAATCTTAAGATTCTGATTATAAAGATTTGGTAATCCAAGCAAATTTTTCCTCTCAATATCCTTTAACCTTTGAGTATTGATATTTCCGTACCTTTTGTGCCAAAGAGTGAATGCTCCTACCTTTATGTTTCCATATGTAAAAGAGGTGGTATGGTTGAAGTTTGGCTTCACATTTAGCATGGAAAGACTTCATTGCTTTTTGCATTTGGTTACATACTATATCCTTAGGGTTTTACACAAACCATCCACTACGATTGAATGTGACCTACAATACTCTCTCAACCATTTGACCCATAGGAACAAGATTCTTTGTGATTGTAGAAACATGAAGAACATTCTCCAAGCACTTAGGCTTATGGATACCATCCAAGCTAACATCACCTATTTGTGTGGTTTCATGGGGGGTATCATCCCCTTTCCCCACATGCCCTTTCTTAATGGTACCTACATATTTGAGAAAAACTCCTTTGTGAAGCTCATGTGATTGTTGTTTCCACTATGAATAAACCATGTCTTTGCCCCAGTATTTTGTAGTCACTAATATGCATCATAGCTAACATACTTTCATTGTCATTTGAAGTAGATGCATAATTATCTTTCCCTTTATATGATGAAGTGCTCTTGTCCCTTTGATAGTGGCCCCTTGAATATTTGCCATAATTTCCATATATGAGGCATCCTTTTGAGTTGTTGTTGTTGATCTTGTTGTCTAGAGTCTAATTATAACTTCCTCCTCTTGCGTTGAACTTGCCTCTTCCACTTAATGAGGAGAACTTGCACCCTTGGTCCTTTGATCCTCTTGCTTGCCTGTTGGTGCATACCAATCACCAATTGAAGATTTGAAAGACAAAGAATGGAGATAAGAACAATTCTTGAAGCATAGAAGATGGATACATTCACAGAGTGAAAGACATGTACACATATGTACATTAGTTAAGACATAGGTTACTTATACTTATGCTTTGACATAAGTCTGTACATATTTGCCTATAAATACTTTGGAAAAATGTCGGGGCAATAGGAGAAAAGGAGGAGAGACAAGAGGAGACAATAGGAGATCATGAGAATAGTGTATTGAGAAGTTGTAAGAGTCATTAAGTCTCTTAGAAGTGAGTTGAATTGTTAATCCTCACTCAGTTGTAAATCTCTGAGAAATAGAAGAAAAATTGTGTCCGATATTTCTGTGTTTTCTCCTCGTGTAGTAGATCTTTTGTGAATTCCTTTTGGAGATGTCTAAGTCCATAGTTAATCAATCTATGGCTAGAGTTTGAGAATCTAATTGTGATCAGGCTGAGAGAATTGTGTGTAGGAACATTCATATGTAAAGAATGTTCACAGTCTCATGAAACAGGCGCAAATTTCGAGTTCAATGAAATGGACAGTGCTCAGTGCACAATGTAAAGTTTTACACATGTCATAGCTCAAAATCTAAGTTGAGAGATAAGCTATCTACATCTAAAAGCATTTGACCAAACGGGTTCGACATTAGGAGAACTATAGCTAAGAAGTTGCAGGTGTCAAAGTCGCTACTGCAGAGAAGGTGATTTACACATAGGTAAATTGTTTGTGTGATTTCTCAGAGTATACTGAATCATTTGCAGAGATTTAAGTTGGAGAAGGTGCGCAACCTTAAGGCAAAGCAACCTTCTAAGTTTTATCAAAAACTTTACACAAATGATTAGTCAATCAAGGATTAATCTGCAGTAGACTTTTCTTAAAAGTTGAATCCTTCAGAATAGTTAATTTTCTGATAAGTTGGTGAATGTTCTCTAAATTTGGTGGAGTCTGAAGTTGTTCTTGATATAGAGGTGGTCTAAATTCAAGGTGAACTTGTTCTTTTGGAGATTAACACTCTCCATCAGTGGTATCAGAGCAGGAAGCATCAGAATTGAAGAAAAGGAGGATCCCGACTGCTGCAGCTACAAAGAATTTGACATCTGAAGATTCAAAGGGTGAAAGCTTGCAAGGAAAGCTTGAGAAGGAGATCATACGACATCAAGGAAGTCAAAAGGAGTATCATTCAAAGTAAAGGTAACTTTATCCTTCATAAAGGTTGAAGAATTCAATATACAGGTGAAGGAAGGATGGGAGATTCTCTTCAAATAGAGAAGTTAGATAGAGAGAACTATCCTGCATGGTCAATGAGGATGGAAGCTCATCTAATGAGCAAAGACTTGATAGCTTACATTACAGGAGAAGAAGAAAAGCCTCAATTCAGAGATCCTAGTGTTCCAACTAGGGAGGAATTGTCAGATTTGAAGATTTGGATGAAGAAAGATGCTCAAGCTAGGAGCATTATCTATATGGAAGTCAATGATTACTTGCTACCTCACATTAGAGGTCTTGAAAGTGCAGGTGATATATGGAATGCCTTGGAAGAGCATTTCCAAAATACCACAAAGTCAAGGAAGGCATCTTTATGGGCACAATTTACAACTTTCAAGAAGAAGGCCTCTCAATCAATTTCAGACTATGTAACAAGGATGAAAGACATTGCAGATGCATTAGGAGCTGTTGATGAAGATATTGAGGAGGATAAATTGGTAACGCAAATCCTTACAGGTTTGAGAGGTGATGACAAATGGAAGCCATTCATTTTGTCTACAGAATTATCACTTGATCATTTCACTCCTGATTTAAATCAGCTGCTAGGTCATATGCTAACATTTGAGCAGGATGTTAAAGGAGATGGTGACAAAAGTACAGGTCATGCAATGTACTCAAAGGACAAGAAGAAAGCTAACAAAGGAAAGCAGCAATCAGGTGAAGATGAAGGCACAACTAGTCAAGCCAACTTCCTAAGAGGTAGAGGAGGTGGCAAAGGTAGAGGAAGAGGCAGGAACAACAAAGATGGAGCCAAAGCATGCTGGATTTGTGGTAAGACAAATCATTTAGCTAATGATTGTTGGCATAATAATCAAAGTAATGGAGGATACAATCAAAACTATAATTCAAGAGGAAGAGGTGGCAGAAATCAAAGAGGTAATTTCAGAGGCAGAGGTAGTAGGGGTTACTTTGGAAGAAATGCAGGTAGAGGTTTCCAAAGCCAACAATATAACAATACCTACTACAATTATGCTTCAGATCAAAAGGAAGATTCAACATTGATAATGAATGCGACTTGTGAAAGGCAGAGTGAAGATCAAAGAGTCTTCTACATTGATTCAGGGTGTAGCAATCACCTGAGTGGTAATATAGCCTTGATGACTGATTTGGAGAATAAGGTATCTAATCATGTTGTTCAAACAGGTGACAACACAAAGCACAATGTGAAGTCAATTGGATCAGTGAAGGCTAAGGATGGTAGCACCTTATTGAGTAAGGTCTTGTATGTTCCTACAATTCCTAAGAATTTGATAAGTGTAGGACAAATTGTGGAAAAAGGTTATGAAGTAAGGTTCACTAATGAAGGAGTGTTTGTGGAAGACCCTAGCAATGGGTATAAACAAATTGTTTCAGGGAAGAAAGAAGGAAGATTGTTCACATTGAAGATTCAAGGTAATGTTGGTCATGCCTTGTTCACCTATGGAGGACATAAGATCTCTGAGTTAGATCTTTGGCACAAGAGACTTGGACATTTCAATGAAAGAGGTATTAAAGACATGATTAATAATGGTTCAGTGCTTGGATTGCCTAATGTTGCAGGTCAACATATGACATACAGATGTGAGGCATGTCAATTAGGTAAGGCTCATAAGCAACCCTATTCTAAGCATGGGTTTATGTATTCAGAGAAACTTGAATTGGTACACACAGATGTGTGGGGACCATCAAAGGATTTCAGTATCAATGGTTCAAGGTATTATGTGATTTATGTTGATGATGCTACCAGATGGATCACTATCTATGTGATCAAAGATAAATTAGAAGTATTCAATACTTTCAAACATTATCATATGTATGCAGAGAGAATTACAGGACATAAGTTGAAGAGACTAAGGTCAGATGGAGGGGGAGAGTATTTCTCTAATGAGTTCAGTGATTACTTGTGGAATGCAGGTATAAAAAGAGAGGTTACTTGTAGGTACTCTCCTCAACAAAATGGTGTAGCAGAAAGGAGGAATAGGACTCTTGTTGAGTTTGCAAGGTCCATGATGAAGGAGAAAAATTGCCCAAATTATTTGTGGGCTGAGGCTGTAAACACAACTACTTATTTGATCAATAGGCTACCTTGTAAAGCTTTGCAGGGTATGACATCTTATGAGTCATGGTGGGGTAAGAGACCTACACTAGACCATTGCAAAGTATTTGGATGTTTGGCCTATGCATATGTGCCATCACAATTAAGGCACAAATTGGAACCTAAAGCTGAAAAATATGTGTTTTTTGGTTATGATGATAAGCAGATGGGATACAGGTTGTGGAATCCATCCACAAAACATTTTCTTGTATCAAAAGATGTTACATTTGATGAGCAAGGTACTTGGTATGCAGGTACTATCAATATTAATACAGATGATGAAGAAATTGTGAGCCAAAGGAAAGGTAAATCAAAGGTTCAGATATTTGATGAACAAGAGAATAATGAAGTGCAGGTTGAAGTGGAAGAAACACCAAGATTTGATCCTGAATATGAAGAACCAGAAACCTCAAGAAGTGGAGAACTTAGGAGGTCTACAAGGAACAAATGGCAACCTACAAGGTATAGCTATGATACTTCATTCTTGACTACTAAGGATTATGCTTACATAGTTAAAGCAGATGAAGACCCTTCTACATATGAAGAGGCAAAAGGTAAAGAGATTTGGGAGAAAGCTATGCAGGAAGAATATGATGCATTGTTGGAGAATCAAACATGGGATTTGGTTCCAAAGCCAAATAGTCAGAAGATCATTGGATGTAAGTAGGTTTATAAGACAAAAAGATTTGCAGATGGAAGTGTGTCTAGGTACAAAGCTAGACTTGTTGTCAAAGGGTTTGCTCAGACATATGGTGTCGATTATGATGAGACTTATAGTCGAGTGGCAAAGATGACAACTATCAGGACACTTATAGCAATTGCTGCATGTAAAGGTTGGAAATTGTGTCAATTAGATGTGAAGAATGCTTTTTTGAATGGTTACATTTCAGATGAAGTTTTCATGGAGAAACCTCAAGGATTCCGAGATGGAAGATATCGAGATCATGTGTGTAAGCTCAAGAGAGCTTTATATGGCTTGAAGCAGGCCCCAAGGGCATGGAACTATAGACTTGTAAAGTTCTTAAAAGAACTTGGATTTCAAGTATCAAAAGCAGATAGTAGCTTGCTTGTCAAAGCAAGTGATGATGGGTTTATTTACATGTGCATATATGTTGATGATATCATACTTACAGGTACAGATGAGAAAGGTATTCAAAGCCTAAAGAAGCAAATGGAGAAAGAGTTCAAAATCAGTGATTTGGGAGATTTGTCATACTTCTTGGGCATGGAGATTTCATACACTCAACATGGAGTGTATGTGACTCAAGAAAGGTATTTGAGAAACTTGTTAATCAAGTTTAAAATGGATGATTGCAGGGTAGCACCTACTCCAATGGAGGTGAATCACAAATTGAGCAGATATGGTGGAGAAGAATTCAAGGACATGAAGCAATATCAGAGTTTGGTTGGTAGTCTTATCTATGCTACATTAACTAGACCTGATTTATCATATGCAGTTGGGGTTTTGTCTCAGTTCATGCATTGTCCTAGGAAAGAGCATTGGATTGCAGGACAAAGAGTGTTGAGGTACATTAAGGGTACACTCAAAGAAGGTTTGTATTATGGTTTTACATCAGATACAAATATCAAGATCTATAGTGATGCAGATTGGGCAGGTAATCCAGATGATAGAAGGTCAACCTATGGATACATGTGTTATGTGGGAGATAAGTTAATCTCCTGGTGCTCAAAGAAGCAACATACAGTTGCTTTGTCATCTACAAAAGCAGAGTACAAAGGCATGGTTGAAGCTGCAAAAGAAGTGATTTGGCTTAAGACTCTCATGAAGAGTTTTGACACTATACAGAGCATACCTATCATTTATGGTGATAACATGAGTTCATTATATCTAGCTGCTAATCCTGCTTTTCATGCCAGGACCAAACACATTGAGATACAGTATCACTTTCTAAGAGAGAAGGTGATGGATAAGGAGATTGAAGTCATACATACTTCAATAAAAGATCAGATAGCTGATATGCTTACAAAGATCTTGGATGGACCAAAGCTACAGAAGTTTAAAGACATGGCAGGCATAAAGAAGGTTAGAGAAACCTCAATTGATGATTGAGGGGGAGCTGTTGGTGCATACCAATCACCAATTGAAGATTTGAAAGACAAAGAATGGAGATAAGAACAATTCTTGAAGCATAGAAGATGGATACATTCACAGAGTGAAAGACATGTACACATATGTACATTAGTTAAGACATAGGTTACTTATACTTATGCTTTGACATAAGTCTGTACATATTTGCCTATAAATACTTTGGAAAAATGTCGGGGCAATAGGAGAAAAGGAGGAGAGACAAGAGGAGACAATAGGAGATCATGAGAATAGTGTATTGAGAAGTTGTAAGAGTCATTAAGTCTCTTAGAAGTGAGTTGAATTGTTAATCCTCACTCAGCTGTAAATCTCTGAGAAATAGAAGAAAAATTGCCCCCGATATTTCTGTGTTTTCTCCTCGTGTAGTAGACCTTTTGTGAATTCCTTTTGGAGATGTCTAAGTCCATAGTT
The DNA here is from genome assembly GCA_020310875.1 of Ceratopteris richardii. NCBI lineage: Eukaryota > Viridiplantae > Streptophyta > Polypodiopsida > Polypodiales > Pteridaceae > Ceratopteris > Ceratopteris richardii. Next base: position 18,485,618 of record CM035439.1, on the reverse strand, counting down.
AATCAATCTATGGCTAGAGTTTGAGAATCTAATTGTGATCAGGCTGAGAGAATTGTGTGTAGGAACATTCATATGTAAAGAATGTTCACAGTCTCATGAAACACGCGCAAATTTCGAGTTCAATGAAATGGACAGTGCTCAGTGCACAGTGTAAAGTTTTACACATGTCATAGCTCAAAATCTAAGTTGAGAGATAAGCTATCTACATCTAAAAGCATTTGACCAAACGGGTTCGGCATTAGGAGAACTATAGCTAAGAATTTGCAGGTGTCAAAGTCGCTACTGCAGAGAAGGTGATTTACACATAGGTAAATTGTTTGTGTCATTTCTCAGAGTATACTGAATCATTTGCAGAGATTTAAGTTGGAGAAGGTGCGCAACCTTAAGGCGAAGCAACCTACAAAGTTTTATAAGAAACTTTAAACAAATGATTAGTCAATCAAGGATTAATCTGCAGCAGACTTTTCTCAGAAGTTGAATCCTTCAGAATAGTTAATTTTCTGATAAGTTGGTGAATGTTCTCTAAATTTTGTGGAGTCTGAAGTTGTTCTTGATATAGAGGTGGTCTAAATTCAAGGTCAACTTGTTCTTTTGGAGATTAAAACTCTCCATCATTGCCTTCCTCTACCTCTTCCTTGATTTATTCCTCTACATCTTTCGTTACCTACATAAAATGGTTGGTCTTCATTGCCCTTGGCCTTTGAGCCTCCAATGTTCATCTCCTCAGTGACATCAAGGCCACTAATTGATCAAATTTGGGAATATTATCTCTCACATATACAGAATTCCTAAAAGCCTTCCACTTCTCATCATTCCTAAGCCCATTCAATGTATATGCAACTATGTCATCGTCATCTATATGACAACCTATGGATCCGAATGCATTGCCTACTTCTTTGATATTTAGAATATAGTCATTAGTATTAGTACTAGACGACTTCCTCAAGTTATTCATTTAATTATTTATTTGAATATTCCTAGATTTGGTTGAAGTGGAGTATGTCTCTCTAGGGTTTCCCACACTTTCACAAAAGTGTGTAGATCCTAAATATTCCATATCATTGCATTACTAATATGCCACAATAGGGTGAAGATAACTCTCTTATCTTTGTCATTGCATTATCTTAAAAATTCAAAACTAATGAGAGGTTGGATTCTCTCCCAATCTAGGCCTAGCATTTGCACCATTAACAAGCCCCCATAAGCCCTTGTCCATGAGGAAGCTAGACATTCTAAACTTCCATGGTTAATAGTTGTTTTTGTCTAGGTTGGAAATCTGAGTGCTATGTTCTAACACGAAGAGTAAATAATCTAACTTTTCAATCTGAGTGCTATATTCTAACATAAAGATTATCAAGAGCTTTATGTTTGTACTTGAAAAGTAACAAAACAAATAGTGTAGATGTCTTGCTTTGTCACAAGTAGACTTCCCTTGAGTTGGTTGTGTGTCGTTGAAATCAAATCACTAGCTCATCTGCTTCAAACTTCTTCAATGGATTGTTTGATCCTCTTTGTGTATCTCTATGCATTGAAATGATCTGATACCATTGATGGGAGAATACACACTTTCCTTATGCAACTTGAAGCATAAATGGCCTCATACATATGTTTACAAAAACCCCTCCTCATTCAAAACATTGATTCTCTCTAAGCTTTTAGACAATGAAGCTAAGATCTTTTGCAAACTAAAACTAGACTATGAGAGCTTGATGATGCAATTTATCTCATTCATAGTACTTTCTCACTCTAAGAACTAATGTCTCTAAGATAGACTACTTATTGCCTTCATTAGACATGCACACAGAGACGAATATTCATGTGGGAGTTGATTTCTCTCAGCATATGTAGAGTTTAGAGTTGAGCTTCAAGGAGAATTTAGGAGAAAATATATCTTTTCAAAACACCAAAAATTAGAAGAAGTGGATTCAAATTGCTCATGGAACTTTGCTCATCACTAAGAGTGAACTAGCTCCTACACACAAAAATCTGAGTATTAGGTATGTCTACTCAAAGTATGAAAAAAATCCTCAAGCAAGCAGATGACTTGCTTAGGAGTCTACTAGCTTGCTCAAACATAGAAGTGATAATACATGTGGGATATTACAAATTCAACATACAAGAGGTGTTTATATGATTTTGAAAAGATTCCCTAAATGATATGGAGCTCTTTTCCTCCGATGTAGGCTTTATCACACCTAAGTGTCATAGGCGACTGATTTAATAAATATGAGGGGCATTTAAATTGAAATTTGAATTACATCTACTGATGCTTGGGGATTTTCTTAGAATGATCCAAGTTTCATCCATTTAAGAGGCTCATATGCTCCTATGGTCAAAGCTTGATATTTTGTATATCTAGTAGTAGTAGTAGTAGCAGTAGTAGTAGCAATAGGAGTAGCTCTAGCAATAGCACTAGCAGTAGCAGTAGCAGTAGCAGTAACAGTAGTAGTAGTAGCAGTAGCAGTGGCAGTAGCAGTAGTAGTAGCAGTAGCAATAGCAGTAGTAGTAGCAGTAGTAGTAGCAGTAGCAGTAGCAGTAGCAATAGTAGTAACAGTAGCAGTAGCAGTAGCAGTAGCACTAGCAGTAGTACTAGTAGTAGTAGTAGTAGTAGTAGTAGTAGTAGTAGTAGTAGTAGTAGTAGTAGTAGTAGTAGTAGTAGTAGTAGTAGTAGTAGTTATGGTGGTGGAGTAGTAGTAGTATGCGTAGTAGTTGTAGTACTAGTGGTAGTAGTAGTGGTAACAATATTAGTAGCAACAATAATAGAAATGTTACAAGCACCAAGATTATTATTATTATTATTATTATTATTATATTAATACTATTAAAATTATTAGTAGTAGCACTAGTAGTAGTAGTAGTGGTACTAGTAGTAGTAGTAGTAGTAGTAGTAGTAGTAGTAGTAGTAGTAGTAGTAGTAGTAGTAGTAGTAGTAGCAGTGGTAGTGGCAGTAGTAGTAGCAGTAGCAATAGCAGTAGCAGTAGTAATAGCAGTGGCAATAGTAGTAGCAATAGGAGTAGCAGTAGTAGTAGTAGTAGTAGTAGTAGTAGTAGTAGTAGTAGTAGTAGTAGTAGTAGTAGTAGTAGTAGTAGTAGAAGTAGTAGTAGTAGTAGTGGTAGTAGTAGTAGTAGTAGTATTATATATTAGTATTATTATTATTATTATTATTATTATTATTATTATTATTATTATTAGTAGTAGTAGTAGTAGTAGTAGTAGTAGTAGTAGTAGTAGTAGTAGTAGTAGTAATAGTAGCAGCAGCAATAGTAAGAGTAGCAGTAGCAGTAGTACTAGGAGTAGTGTTATAAATCTCAAGTCTATGATCTAACTCTCAGATCGGTTCAAACAGATCTAATATCATACTGTGTTTCTTCACTTGTATGTACATCGAAAGAACTTGAGTCTAGAATTAAGAATAGGTCCATGTGCTATCTAAAACATTTAATCCACTTAGAATAGTGGTTAAGTCATAAGGTTGGGAACAAGGAGGTCTTTGGCTCAATCCCCATGGGGAGCATGGAAAGAGAGTTTCTCCCAAAGATCTTTAGAGCCTTCTAGATCAAGTTAACATGCCTTAAATTGAGTCCAGAGAGACTAAACTCGAGTGGAGATTACACCCACCACTAGTGAACTTTGTAGAAGGTATTAAAGGAGTGGTGTAGATTGCACATTCACCTATGGAATCTAGTTACATTTGTAGTCCTAGATGATTTGAGTAGCTATATATAGAGGCATAAGGTTGGGAGGAGATTCATCTCTCTAGCACATGGTGGTCCTAACATAATCCATTTTGTTTCATTGGTATCACATCTCTCAGTTAAGCATCCATGTGACCTTAATGTCTTCATTGTTGATATATTTAGGTAGTGATGTGTGTGACTACACTAGGACTAGGGGGGCACTTTTTTTCCTCTTTCGGAGGTCCCCCTGGCTTGTATATATGCCTATAGCTGTAAGTGTTACTTATCTTTGTACATTCTAGTGGTAATACATTCAAGATTGTGTGTTGTGCTCCAAGCTTCTTCTTCTTCCTTGTGCTATTCGCATGCTTCCATAGATGTCTAACTCCAACAATTGGTATTAGAGCAAGTCACCGCTTCATCTAGGGCATCGTCGGCATCCCTCCGATCAAAGTTTTAAAATTGCACAAAATTTGGTGAGCATTCTCAAGGTGATTAGGAGATCAAAACTGATTTGCTCTATGTATCAAAATCACGACCTGAGCTCGTTTCGGCCTTTGAACACATTATCATAGCACTTGTGGAGGCTATTTCATCTTTTTGTGCCAAAGATATATTTTGGTTTTGGTTCGCTAGTATAAGCACCTCAAAGTCTGCTACAGGTTTATCATAAGTCGTTAGGGTAGTTCTCTTCAACTCTTTTAGGTACAATCATTTTTTTGCATCGGTGTATTTTGGTTAGTGACCATGGATGAAAGTAGTGATGTATTTGGTATGTTGGGAGTTGAGGATAATTTGTTTATGGATTGATTCCACATAGCTTGGCACTTCCTTATACACGAGTGCCAGCTCCTTGTTCACCGCATCACTCCCAAGGGATATTTGTTAATATATTTAGGTAGTGATGTGTGTGAACAAACTAGGACCACCGCGGCAATTTTTTCCCTCATTAGGAGGTCTTTTCCCCCTTGCTTGTATATACGCATATAGCCCTAATGGGCTACTTATCTTTGTACATTCTAGTGGTAATACATTCAGTATTGTATGGTGTGCTCCAAGCTTCTTCTTCTTCCTTGTGTTATTCGTGTGCTTCCGCAGACGTCGAACTCCAACATTCATCATGTTCTTCCCAAGGTGGAGCTCTCATGGAAAGCTTGTGGACATGGAGAGACTAATGGGATCTTCATCATCTTCAACATGTTCATCAATTAGAGTATGAAATTTCTTGTGGAACTCAAGTTCTCCTCATGTGCGTTCTTCTTAAAGGATCTTGTGAATGATTCTCTTCCTTCCTCGACTTTTCTCATATACTAAAACTATGCTTTTAGATTTAGATTGTGACATAAAATAGTCAAAAAATTATGAACCCATGTCCTTGTAACACTCAACATGTTTAGCTATCCATAGCCCCACATGCAATGGAGTAGTTCTACATGCATTTATAATCATTCTTCCTTGAATAATGCTTCACTCTCTAAAGCAAAAAAGCATAAAACATTTGGAGATCTTCATGAGGAGGTTTGAGCTCATGACCTCTTGGGTAGAGGGGATGCACTATTGAGGAGATTCCAAAGAGTTATGAGTATATATTTAGTGTGTCTTATTATCTTGGCATGTCTATAGCTCACGTCATGTATGTAATGAAGTAATAGAGCATAATTTGACTAGTTCTTTCAAATGGATGCATGGGTAGTTCTCTCCTAGAAGTTAAACTTCACAGGATGCATGGTTTCAAACTCGTGACCTATTGCTAAAGAGCATTTGGTATCAAACATCATGCTAGCTTTTATCTATATGATTATTGTAGAGGAGGTACTGGGGTATCCACTTTTATCAAAAGTAGAGAACAAAGATTAACTCATACAGTATGTCGCCTACTCAAGGGGGGTTCTCTTTAGGGAAGTATACCCTTTAACATTTCTGTGAGCAGACAGAAGGGTTGTACATACTCTAGAAACATTAATCAACAAATGACAACAGATGACCGTATATTCCTTGATTTGAATCAGATGATTACAAGGTTGGGCAGAGTGATGCTCAAAAGAAATGCAAGCTCAAGGCTAACATGCCACTCTAAAAGTATAAAACCTCAATGCAAGAGAGTCTCCCCTGATGGAGAGTGTTAATCTCCAAAAGAACAACCTATTCTTGTGATTAGAGCACCTCTATACCAAGAATAAGTCCAAACCTTTCACTCATTTAGAGGATCAACTTCTAATTACCAAAAGATTAACAAATCTATGAAGAGGATGAAACACAGAAAAGTCTGCTGCACTATTTCTTCACATTGACCTATCAAACGTGTAAAGTTTTTTATGAAACTTTGTACGAAGTATCTCCTAGAGATTGCGCATCTACTCCAAGTTGAATTACTTCAAAAGATTAAGTATAACTTGAGAAATCAACTTCTCAAGTTACCTATGTCAGAAACTGTCATCCGAACAGTCGACTTTACACATGTAACTTTTAAGACATGGTTCTCCTTGAATAGAACCCGTTTTACAAAATGCTTCTAGACATGAGTAGCTTATCTTCCAACTTAAAGATTAAGCCCTCACTCATGCAAAACTTTAAACTGTGCTGGGAGAAATGACCAAAACACTGACTTCAAAATCTGCGCCTGTTTTAGGAACCTGTGAACACACTTCACATATGAATGTTCCTACACTTAATTCACTCAGCCTGATTACAATTGGAAGCTAAAACTTTGTACAGAGGTCAAGCAACTCTCAACTTAGACTTCTACAAAAGCATTTCACAATTGATCTACTGTAGAAGGAGAACACGCAGAAACATCGGGCGCAAATATTTTCATTTACTCAGAAGAAATACAGTTGAGTGATGAGAGCTAACTCAACTAACTTTTCCTCTATCTCATGACTTCTAACTTCCTCAATTTTGGCTTCTAACTATTGTCACATATGCTCTCATACTTGCCCCGACTTTTCTCAAAGTATTTATAGATAAATTTGTACATGATTCTTACTGAACAAAAGATCTAAGTCAGCTATGACTATACTAATGTACATATGTGTACACTTCTCTTGTCCTTTGAATGTAATCTTCTTCCACACTTTAGGAATTGATTCTTCCTTCATCAATTGATCTTCCAAGCCTTCAATTGGTGATTGGTATGCACCAACAGCTCCCCCTCAATCATCAATTGAGGTTTTCTCTGTCTTCTTTATACTTGCCATGTCTTTGAACCTTTGTAACTTAGGTCCATCCAAGCTCTTTGTCATCATATCTGCCACTTGTTCTTTTGTTGGAGTATACATCACTTCAATCTCTTTATCTAGTACCTTTTCCCTCAAGAAATGATACTGAATCTCTATATGCTTAGTCCTGGCATGAAAAACAGGGTTAGCTGCCAAATACAAAGAACTCATATTGTCTCCAAAAATTATTGGAGTACTATGATCAGTCTCAAAACTTTTCATTAAGGTCTTCAACCATATCACTTCCTTTGCAGCTTCTACCATTCCCTTATACTCAGCTTCTGTGGATGATAAAGCAACTGTATGTTGCTTCTTTGAACACCAAGACACTAGCTTATCTCCAACATAACAAAGATATCCATGAGTAGACCTTCTATCATCTGAGTCACCTGCCCAATCTGCATCACTAAACACTTTGATTCTTGTGTCAGAAGTGAAACCATAATACAAACCTTCACTTAGGGTTCCTTTGATATATCTGAGTACCCTTTGGGCTGCAATCCAATGAATCTTCTTTGGACAATGCATGAATTGTGACAACACACCTACTGCATATGATAGATCTGGCCTTGTCAAGGTAGCATAGATTAAACTACCTACCAAACTCTGATATTTCTTCATATCATTGAAATCTTCACCTCCATACTTGCTTAATTTATGATTTACCTCCAATGGTGTAGTTGAGGTCCTGCAATCTTCCATGTTAAACTTGACTAGAAGATTCTTCAAGTATCTCTCTTGTGAAACATATACTCCATGTTGAGTATACACAATCTGCATTCCTAGAAAATAAGATAAGTTTCCCAAATCACTTATCTTAAACTCCTTCTCTATTTGTCTTTTGAGTTCATTGATTCCTTGAGCATCTGTTCCTGTAACAATAATATCATCAACATAAATGCACATGTAAATGTATCCATTTTCACTTGCCTTCACTAGCAAGCTACTATCTGTCTTTGATGCTTGAAATCCACATTCATTCAAGAACTTGACCAATCTGTAATTCCAAGCTCTTGGGGCTTGCTTCAACCCATATAAAGCTCTCTTGAGCTTACACACATAATCTGATCCAATTGATTCCATGAAGCCTTCTGGTTGCTCCATATATACTTCATCTGCAATGTATCCATTTAGAAATGCATTTTTCACATCCAATTGTGATAATTTCCATCCCTTGCAAGCAGCAATAGCATCAATGTTCTAATTGTAGACATCTTAGCAACAGGACTAAAGGTTTCATCATAATCTACCCCATAAGTTTGGGCATAACCTTTGACCACAAGTCTAGCCTTATATCTAGACACCTTACCATCTGCAAATCTCTTTGTTTTATATACCCACTTGCATCCAATGACCTTCTGATTCTTTGGTCTTGGTACTAGTTCCCAAGTTTCATTTTCAAGTAGAGCATCATACTCTTCCTGCATTGCCTTCTCCCAATTCTGTTTACCTTTGGCTTCTTCATAAGTAGTTGGATCTTCTTCTGTTTTCACAATGTAGGCATAATCTTTTGTTGTTAGGAAAGATGTATCATAACTATACCTTATAGGTTCTTTTCTTTCTCTTGTAGATCTTCTAATTTCTGCACTTCTTGAAGTTTCAGCCTCATTTGATTCTGGATCAAATCTTGGCCCTTCTTCTACATGATCCTGCACTCTACATCTAGAGTCAACTTCATCAACAATTTCTTCACAAACTTTTACCTTTGCCTTTCCTTTTCTTTGTATCTCTTCAACCCCTGTATACTCATTTGGTGATCCTGTATACCACATATTTTGCTCATCAAATGTCACATCTTTAGTAACAAGAAATTGCTTTGTAGATGGACTCCACAATCTGTAACCCATCTGTCTATCATCATATCCAATAAACACATACTTCTCTGCTTTTGGTTCTAGCTTATGTCTTAATTGTGAAGGAACATAAGCATATGCAATACATCCAAATACTTTACAATGATCAAGACTAGGTTTCTTACCCCACCATGCTTCATAAGGGGTTCCTCCATCCAAAGCTTTGCAAGGCAACCTATTCACAAGGTATGTTGCAGTGTTAATGGCTTCTGCCCATAGGTAATTTGGACAATTCTTTTCCTTCATCATGGCTCTTGCAAACTCTACAAGAGTCCTATTCCTCCTTTCTGCTACTCCATTCTGTTGAGGGGAGTACTTGCAAGTTACTTCTCTTTTGATACCTGCATTCCACAAATAATCATCAAACTCTTTAGAGAAATACTCTCCCCCTCCATCTGATCTTAACCTCTTGAGCTTTTGTCCTGTGATCCTTTCTGCATAAGCATGAAAATGTTTGAATGTCTTGAAAACTTCTGATTTATCCTTGATTACATACAAAGTAATCCACCTGGTTGCATCATCAACAAACAACACATAATATCTGGATCCATTTATGCTATAGTCCCTTGAGGGACCCCATACATCTGTATGAATCAATTCAAGCATATTTGAATACTTGTACCCTGATTTGTTATAAGAACTCTTATGTGCTTTACCTAATTGACAAGCTTCACACTTGTACACCATATGTTGCCCTTCAATGTTTGGCAATCCAAGCACTATCTGATTCTTTGACATCTCCTTTATAGCTCTCTCATTGAAATGACCTAGCCTTTTATGCCATAGGTCTAATTCAGACACCTTTTGACCTCCATAGGTAAACAATGCATGTCCCACATTACCTTGGACTTTGAGAGTGAACAATCTTCCTTCCTTTTTTCCTGCAATTATGTTTCTATATCCCTGATTTGGATCTTGTACATAAACACCATCATTTGTGAATCTTACCTCATATCCTTTCTCCACAATTTGCCCTACACTTATCAGATTTTTAGGAATAGTAGGAACATAAAGTACCTTGCTCAGAAGTGTACTTCCACTCTTTGTCTTCACTGATCCAATGCTCTCCACTTTATGTTTGGTATTGTCACCTGTCTGAACTGTATGTCCATTCACCCTTGCTTCCATATCAGTCATCAAGGATAGATTCCCACTCAGATGGTTGCTGCACCCTGAGTCAATATAAAACACTCTTTGATCTTCTCCCATTGATTCATGAGTTGCATTCAAGATAAGAGTCATGTCATCCTTCTGATCTGATGCATAATTGTAATAATTATTGTTGTAGGACTGAGATTGGAAGTTTCTTCCACCTCCTCTACCATATGATGTCCTACCTCCTCTTCCTCTGAAATTGCCTCTTTGATTTCTGCCTCCTCTACCTCTTTGACTATAATTCTGATTATTGCTTCCACCATTTTGATTGTTATACCAACAATCATTTGCCAAATGATTTGTTCTGCCACAAATCCAACAAGCTTTAGCATTATCTTTGTTCTTACCTCCTCTTCCTTTACCTCTGAAGTTCATCTTCCCTTTTGTAAAGTTAGCTTGATTTGAATTCCCTTCATCATCATTTGATTGCTTTCCCTTGCCATTCTTTTTCTTGTCTTTGGAGTACATAGCTTGACTTGTACTTCTATCATTGTCTCCTTTAAGATCCTGCTCAAAGGTTAGCATGTGTCCTAGCAATTGATTAAGATCAGGAGTAAAGTGATCAAGTGACAATTCTATGGATAATATAAAAGGCTTCCATTTCTCATCACCTCTTAGACCTGTAAGTATTTGTCTTACCAACTTTTCCTCTTCAATGTCTTCATCCACTGCTCCCAAGCTATCTGCAATATCTTTCATCCTTGCCACATAATCTGAAATTGATTGTGAGCTCTTCTTCTTGAAGGTTGTGAACTCAGCCCATAGTGAGGACTTCCTTGACTTAGTTGTATTTTGGAAATGCTCTTCCAAGGCATTCCAAACATCTGTGGCACTTTCCAAACCTCTGATGTGAGGTAAAAGGTAATCATTTATAGCCATGTAGATGATACTCCTTGCTTGAGCATCCTTTCTCATCCAAGTCTTCAACATTGCAAGCTCTTCCCTAGTAGGAATACTTGGATCTGCAAACTCAGGTTTTTCTTCATCTCCTGTAATAAATGATATAAGATCTTTGCTCATGAGGTGTGCTTCCATCCTCATGGACCATGCTGGATAGTTCTCCCTATCTAGCTTATCAATCTGCAAGCTTTCTCCCATCTTGTATCCACCTGTGTATTGAAATCTTCAAGCTTTACAAACAATGTATGTACCTTTACTTCGAATTGAACTCCTTTTGCCTTTCTTGATGTCAAATAGTCTTCTCCTCAAGCTTTGACTCCAAGCTTTCACTTCTTAGTCCTTCAAGTGTTGAATTTCTTGAATCTGCAGCAGTCGGGATCCTCCTTTCTTCAAATTGATGTCTCTTGCTCTGATACCACTGATGGAGAGTGTTAATCTCCAAAAGAACAACCTATTCTTGTGATTAGAGCACCTCTATACCAAGAATAAGTCAAAATCTTTCACTCATTTAGAGGATCAACTTCTAATTACCAAAAGATTAACAAATCTGTGAAGAGGATGAAACACAGAAAAGTCTGCTGCACTATTTCTTCACATTGACCTATCAAACGTGTAAAGTTTTTGATGAAACTTTGTACAAAGTATCTCCTAGAGATTGCGCATCTACTCCAAGTTGAATTACTTCAAAAGATTAAGTATAACTTGAGAAATCAACTTCTCAAGTTACCTATGTCAGAAACTATCATCCAGAACAGTCGACTTTACACATGTAACTTTTAAGACATGGTTCTCCTTGAATAGAACCCGTTTTACAAAATGCTTCTAGACATGAGTAGCTTATCTTCCAACTTAAAGATTAAGCCCTCACTCATGCAAAACTTTAAACTGTGCTGGGAGAAATGACCAAAACATTGACTTCAAAATCTGCGCCTGTTTTAGGAACCTGTGAACACACTTCACATATGAATGTTCCTACACTTAATTCACTCAGCCTGATTACAATTGGAAGCTAAAACTTTGTACAGAGGTCAAGCAACTCTCAACTTAGACTTGTACAAAAGCATTTCACAATTGATCTACTGTAGAAGGAGAACACGCAGAAACATCGGGCGCAAATATTTTCATTTACTCAGAAGAAATACAGTTGAGTGATGAGAGCTAACTCAACTAACTTTTCCTCTATCTCATGACTTCTAACTTCCTCAATTTTGGCTTCTAACTATTGTCACATATGCTCTCATACTTGCCCCGACTTTTCTCAAAGTATTTATAGATAAATTTGTACATGATTCTTACTGAACAAAAGATCTAAGTCAGCTATGACTATACTAATGTACATATGTGTACACTTCTCTTGTCCTCTGAATGTAATCTTCTTCCACACTTTAGGAATTGATTCTTCCTTCATCAATTGATCTTCCAAGCCTTCAATTGGTGATTGGTATGCACCAACATCCCCATCAGCTTAAGGGGCCAATTATATGCAGTCTAACTCAGAACAATACAAATGGTAAAGGATTTCTCAAGAGAATAGAGCTTAACAACAACACTGACTCACACTGAAGGCAGATGATAAGTGGGAAGCATTCACCACAGCTATGGATTTGTACATGGACATGCATGTACCTGATTTCAACACACTCATTGGACAACTACTTACTCAAGAGGCAAAGCTTATAAAAAATGGAGAAAGCTCTAAAGGTAATCAATCTTCAGCTTTATACACGGATAAAAGCAAGTCTAAAGATAACAAAGGAAAGGCAAAGAAAGTGGATGATGAAGCAGGTACATATCAAGCTAACTATGCAGGTACAGGAAGACATGGCAGAGGTAGAGGAAGAGGAGGTAGACAAGGCAGAGGGAGATCCCAAGTCTCCAACTCATGTTCTATTTGTGGATTAACTAATCATACAACTGAAAATTGCTTTAGGAATTCCAGGAATCAAAGAGGCAGAGGATACAATAGAGGAAGTTATGGCTACTCAAGAGGAAGGTTCAACAACTACCATGGCAACTACAACAACTACAATCATTCAAACTATCAAGGAGGCTACAAAGGAAGGAGAGACTACAATAACTACACAGAAGACTCAAACAAAGAGGATTCATTATTGATCATGAACATGGCTATGCCACAAGGTAAATCTGATGAGCATGTTTTCTACATAGATTCAGGTTGTTCAAATCATGTGGCAGGAAATGTGGCACTCCTATCAGATTTAGAAGATCCAAGGAATAAGCATGAGGTACAAACAGGAGATGATACAAAACATCCTGTGGAGAAAATAGGCAATGTCAAAGCACCTGATGGAAACATCAACCTACTCAGTAAGGTACTCTATATCCCTACCATTACAAAGAATTTGATAAGTGTTGGGCAGATAGTAGAGAAAGGGCTGCAAGTCAGGTTCACAAAAGCAGGAGCATTTGTTGAAGATCTAAGTCAAGGATTCAGAAGAATTGCAAAAGATGAAAAGACAGGTAGATTGTTCACATTTGAATTATAGGACACTAGAAACATTGCTCTCTTTAATTATGGTAGTCAGACACTCACAGAATTGGAAGTATGGCACAAAAGGTTAGCACATATTGGTGAAAGGTCATTAAAGCAAATCTGCAGGGACCAAAGTGTACTTGGACTTCCTAATTTGTCAAAACAACATATGATTTATAAGTGCAGTGCATGTCAATTTGGAAAGTCTCACAGGTTACCATTCATGAAGAAAGGTTATATGCATGGAGATCTCTTGGAGTTGGTTCATACAGATCTATGGGGACCTAGCAAGGAAGCTTCAATATCTGGATCAAGGTATTATGTTTCCTTTATTGATGATTGCAGCAGATGGACTATCCTATTCTTTATGAAACACAAAGATGAAGTTTTTTCATGTTTCAAAAGATATTTGGCTCTTGTGGAGAATCAAACAAGTAAATCACTAAAAAGGCTAAGGTCAGATGGAGGGGGAGAATACTTCTCCCATGATTTTGATTCTTTTCTTCAAGAAAGAGGAATCAAAAGAGAGGTAACTACAAGGTACACTCCTGAGCAAAATGGAGTGGCAGAAAGGAGGAATAGGACAATTGTTGAAGCTGCAAGGTCTATGTTAAATGAAAAGCATTTACCTAATTACTTATGGGCTGAGGCTGTATCTACAGCCACTTACTTGATTAACAGGTTGCCTTCAAAATCCCTTGATGGGATGACTCCATATGAGGCTTGGAATGGAAGAAGACCAAGCTTAGATCATTGTAAAATTTTTGGATGTATTGCTTTTGCTCATGTTCCTTCACAAGTTAGAGGCAAGATGGATCCAAAGGCAGAAAGGTGTGTATTTATTGGATATGACAACAATCAAAAGGGCTACAGGTTATACAACCCTACCAACAAAGGGTTCTTGGTAAGCAGAGATGTAGTTTTTGATGAGAACAATTCATGGTATGAAGATTCATGCAGGAAGATCAATTTACCATATGATCTCGAAGAAGATTTTCCAAAGCTTGGTAGAGAACAATCAAAGATTGAAGAACAAGACACCTCAGAGGATGATGAAGAATCTCACATGGAAAAGATCAAAGCATGGAAGTCTAAAGGTAAAGCAAAATTGCAGGAACTTGGACATGAAGCAGAATCATCACATCATGGCCTAAGAAGATCTATGAGGGAAAAGAAAAAACCAGAACGGTATGGGTTTGACACCTCATTAGTAACTAAACATTCTATCTACATAGCACAGGACATAAACCAAGAGGAGCCATCATCATTTGAAGAGGCCAAAGCAAAAACACAATGGAAGCATGCAATGAAGGAAGAGATTGAAGCACTTGAGGAAAACAACACTTGGGATTTGGTGCCCAAGACTTCATCCATGAAGGTAATAGGCTCAAGATGGGTCTATAAACTCAAGAAGAATTCTGATGGTTCAATTAACAGGTATAAGGCAAGGCTTGTGGCAAAAGGCTTTGCACAAACTCAGGGAATTGATTATGAGGAGACTTTCTCTCCTGTGGCAAAGATGCGTACTATTAGGGTTTTGCTTAGTATTGCCTCTTCCAAGAATTGGAAGATACTTCAACTAGATGTAAAGAATGCATTCTTGAATGGTTGGATAACAGAAGAGGTATATATGGCACAACCACCTGGTTTTGAGAATCAAGTTTATCCTGATTATGTGTGTAAACTTAACAAAGCATTGTATGGTCTCAAGCAAGCTCCAAGAGCTTGGAATTTCAGGCTTGTTTCATTCTTGCAGGACAAAGGCTTTCAACCAAGCAAGGCAGATCCTTCACTCTTTATTAAAAAGAGTAATTCTGAGGTCATCTATCTATGTGTATATGTAGATGATATTATATTGACAGGAAATGATGCAGATGGTATGAAGAAGATCAAAGATCAGATGAGAGAAGAGTTCAAGATAAGTGATTTGGGTTCACTTACCTACTTCCTAGGTTTGGAAGTTGTCTACAAAGATCATGGTTTGTTTCTCACTCAAAGGAAGTACATTAAGGACATGTTGGCAAAATTCAAGATGCAAGATTGTAAGATTGCAGGTACTCCAATGGAGGTCAATCACAAATTGAGCTCACATGAAGGTGAACTCATAGAGGACATCACATCATTTCAAAGTCTAGTGGGTAGTCTCAACTATGCCACATTGACAAGAGTAGATATATGTTACAGTGTGAGTGTGCTAAGCCAATTTATGCACACACCAAGGAAACCACATATGGATGCTGCCAAAAGGATTCTCAAGTATCTCAAAGGAACCATAAATGAAGGACTTTATTATCCTTATGTATCTGATTTAGGTTTGAAGCTATTTTCTGATGCAGATTGGGCCGGCTCCAAGGAAGATAGAAGGAGCACTTCAGGTTATCTTACCTTTGTAGGTTCAAAGCTTATTTCATGGTCATCCAAGAAGCAACCCACAGTTGCTCTCTCTTCTACTGAAGCTGAATATAGAGGTCTTGCCATAGCTACACAAGAAGCTATGTGGATGAAGACATTGTTCAAAGATCTTGGATTGGAGTTTGGAACTCCAACTATTTTTGGTGACAATATGAGTTCTATTCATTTGGCTGCTAATCCTATTTTTCATGCAAGGACTAAACATATTGAAGTTCATTATCACTATGTACGAGAGAAGGTTCTAAGCAAAGAGATTCAAATATCATATGTGTCCACTCATCAACAATGTGCAGATATTCTAACCAAAGCATTGGATGGTACAAAGCTTTGCAAATTCAAGGCTATGATTGGTTTGCAGGTAATCTTGGAAGATTGAAGACCTCAAGCATACTTGGCTTGAGGGGGAGCTGTTGGAGCAAGTCTATGAAAAGCCTAAGTATTGGCTTGAGTCCCACAAAGTCATAGAAAAAGCCTTAAAATGAAGACTATGTAAAGTTCACTTGTGAACTACCTCTTGTAACTTTTGGAGAGTTTACTTAATGTAAAAGTAAGAGAATCTTAAGTGGTTGAGTCCACATGATCAAGAATGGAAAGAGGAGCCACGAATTCGTGATTTGTGGTAGGTAGAGAATCAAATCAATCATTGATTGATTGGAGAGTGATTGAGGGAAGTTAGCCTCCCAAACTCAACTATAAATAGATGGCAGTTTTAGTCGTGGTTAGAGAGACCTATGTGAAGACCTCCAAGAGCTGAGCTTTATGCCATATCAAGGTGTGATTACAAGGCACACATATGTATCAGTAAGTCATTGTATTGTACAAGCAATATACTTTCATTTTCATGATTATTTGAGTTCATCTTTCCATGTTCTTGTGAAGTGTACTACTCACTGCCATTACTCTCAGTTTTCTCAGTCAGCTTGAAGAGATGTTTTCTCTGAGCTTGGTGCATCATTTTCAGTGATTTAACTTGGTAAAGTTAGCTCTATAAGCCTACTATATGCTCATAAATTTTCATGTCATTTGGATGTTGCAATCTTCAGTTATGTTCATTTGAAGTCAACAGGGTCTGTTCATCTTCACCTCTCTGTCAGGTACCCGACTTTTTCACTCATCTTGTCAGAGGTGTTTCTCAGTGATTACGTATCTAAATTCAGTGATTTAAATCTTGTTGGATTCAACTTACAGTCTAGTATAACCATACAATATTTCATAATCATTGGATTTCTACATTTTGAGTTATGTTGATTTTTCTGCTCACTGGTCTATTTCTGTAGCAGCCCGTGAAAATCGGGATGATTTCATCACTTGTTAAAACTCATTCTCAGTGTGTGGTTCATTATTTTTGATGAGATTACTCTTGAAAGTTAGCTCTTTAAGTTGCCTAGACTTCCCCAGGAGGAATTGAGCTAATTGCTGCTGTGATCAGAGAATTATGTAAAACACTGGACAGGTGTATGAACCAAGAATAGCAAGTTTTCACCTCTGAGCTAACTCCAACTTATCTGTTTTGATCTATCTTTTTGAGAGTGGTCTTCCAAGGTACATAGGGTGTCTAATACATCCATTGGCAAGCTAAAAGGGCCCACCATATACTCCTCGAGTTCATTTGGCTGGTGTAGATCAAGGATTTTGCAACACCTCTTCATCTTCAAGCACATACCTATCCATCTCTTCACAGGTGGGTCGTGGTGGAGGTCGCAGGGGAGGGAGAGGGGGAGGTCGCGAGGGAGGTCGCGGGGGAGGGAGAGGGGGAGGTCGCGTGGGAGGTCGCGGGGGAGGTTGCTGGGGAGGTCGCGGGGGAGGTCGCGGGGGAGGGAGAGGGGGAGGTCGCGGGGGAGGTCGCGGGGGAGGGAGAGGGGTAGGTCGCGGGGGAGGTCGCAGGGGAGGGAGAGGGGGAGGTCGCGGGGGAGGTCGCGGGGGAGGGAGAGGGGGAGGTCGCGGGGGAGGGAGAGGGGGAGGTTGCGGGGGAGGTCGCGGGGTAGGTTGCGGTGGAGGTCGCGAGGGAGGTTGCGGGGGAGGTCGTGGGGGAGGTCGCGGGGGAGGGAGAGGGGGAGGTCGCCGGGGAGGTTGCGGGGGAGGTCGCGGGGGAGGTCGCGGGGGAGGTCCCGGTGGAGGTTGCAGGGGAGGTCGCGGGGGAGGTGGCGGGGGAGGTGGCGGGGGAGGTGGCGGAGGAGGTCGCGGGGGAGGTCGCGAGGGAGGTTGCGGGGGAGGTCGCGGGGGAGGTCGCGGGGGAGGTTGCAGGGGAGGTCGCGGGGGAGGGAGAGGGGGAGGTTGCGGGGGAGGTCGCGGGGGAGGTCGAGGGGGAGGTAGCGGGGGAGGTTGCGGGGGAGGTCGCGGGGGAGGTCGCGGGGGAGGGAGAGGGGGAGGTCGCGGGGGAGGTCGCAGGGGAGGTCGCGGGGGAGGTCGCGGGGGAGGTCGCAGGGGAGGTCGCAAGGGAGGTCGCGAGGGAGGTCGCGGGGGAGGTCGCGGGGGAGGTTGCGGGGGAGGGAGTGGGGGAGGTCGCGGGGGAGGTCGCAGGGGAGGGAGAGGGGGAGGTTGCGGGGGAGGTCGCGGGGGATGTTGCGGGGGAGGTCGCGGGGGAGGTCGCGGGGGAGGTCGCGGGGGAGGTCGCGGGGGAGGTCATGGGGGAGGTTGCAGGGGAGGTCGCGGGGGAGGTCGCGGGGGAGGTTGCGGGGGAGGTCGCGGGGGAGGTTGCGGGGGAGGTTGCGGGGGAGGTCGCGGGGGAGGTCGCGGGGGAGGTTGCGGGGGAGGTCGCGGGGGAGGTCGCAGGGGAGGTTGCCGGGGAGGTCGCGGGGGAGGTTGCGGGGGAGGTTGCAGGGGAGGTCGCGGGGGAGGTCGCGGGGGAGGGAGATGGTGGTGGTGGTGGCGGTGGTGGTGGAGGAAGAGGGGACGATGGAGTTGGAGGGGGTCGGGGTGATGGTGGGGCCGGGGGGTGGTGGGGAAAAGGAGGGGACGATGGAGTTGGAGGGGGTCGAAGTGATGGTGGTGCCGGGGGGTGGTGGGGGAAAAAGGAGGGGACAAAATGCCGCGATACAATTATCAAAGAAACTGCTATAAAGAATCACGTTGCATGACCTATATTCTTCTACTTTTGAGCCGATCTCAGTCTATGGAGTTCTATAAAGAAAAGCTATTCTTCTTCAACAACTATGTGATGTTCATAGAACTTGAGTGTGCAACCTCACATGGTGTAGTTGTTGCCCAATCCATCGGAGCTACACATCCTCTTAGTGAAGTCAATGATAAATTCTTAGTTTTAGCATAAATTCAAATGCAACCCATGTTCTTTATTCTCCTTGTTTATGGGACAAAAAGTTGTTCCTCGACAATGAACACATTTGGAGACTTGACCTCACAACGTCACTCAATAGGAGGAGTATTTTGATCATTATTCTACATCTTTAAGCACATTACACTTTCTCTCTTTTGGCATGTATAGCAAAAAGCCTTTGTTTGGAGAATAGATAGGGATTGAAATTATAATTATACATTTTGATGGTGGCTTGAGCTAATAACAAAATCCAACGGTTGTTCTTGTTGTTGGTGCAAGTACACATTGGAGCATTTACCATGTGTAAATGGTTAAATCATTAAAGATCTTGTAAAGACAATAAATTCGTGGAGTAAGGAGAAGGTTTAGTTATGAAATTCCCATGAGAGAATATCTCCTCATTTAGAGGAATCACCTTTAGGTGGATCCTAATTTGAAATTCAAATTCAAATTTGAAGAAAAACACTTATAAAAGGCTTGTAAAACTCACATCTCAAAAGGCCTCTTTTTGGAGCTCATTTTATGATCATATCTAGAGGGTGAGGAGCATACACTATAGCTCACACATCCGAGTAGCATTCCACATCATCATAATGCCAAGGATCTTGTAAAATCATGTGTTATAATACATACATTCCATTGATCACATCTGTTGACTTCTCTGCTATGTCTACTCAAAACAGGGAACTTTGCATGAACATAGCTCCGTGCTCTCTCCATCATTTTTCATCTTCTAAATCTTGTTGGAACTAGGTCAAACTCTACTTCATTCTGTCAAATTTTCAAGGCATTTTCTTCATCCAATCGAGAGAAATCCGTGTTGAAGTTCTCTTTGGTCATTCTCTTCTCAGTACCTAAAATGTCCGGGGTAAGCATCCACTTGCCAAATTAATTGCTCAGTGTATGGTTCATCATTTTAAGTGATTCCACTTGTAATCATTAGCTAGCAAAGAGAATTAGATACATTGAAAAGGATTTATATCAATTGCTACTGTACTATGAGCACTCAGCAAAAGATCTAGCAGATGTGTATATGAAAATAGCAAGTTTTTTATCACTAGCTATTTGCGAAGTTGTCTGTTTTGACTTAATTGTTTGAGAAACAAACTCCAAAGTACATAGGTACCTTATTTGGTGTCATTAGCAAGCTAAGAGGGCCTACTACATAACCCTGAAGTGAAATAGGGCTGGTATAAAGCAGGTTTTGGCAATAGCACCTCACTTCCTTGAGGTAAATATACATCTCTTCCAATAATGGTATCAGAGAAATTTGAGGTAAAATGGGAGATGGTTTCCCTTCCTTTATTGATAAATTGTACATAAATAACTATACAACATGGTCCTTGAGGATGAAGAAATATCTACAAGGAAGGACTCTCTATGGATACATATGAGGAGATATGGAGATGCCCATTTTCAGAAGCAAAGGACAACCTACAAGAGAAGAACTTGAAAGACTCAACTCATGGTGTGCCAAAGATGCTTCAGCAAGGTCATATATACTTAACTCTATCTCTGACTTCCTTCTTCCACACATTAGGAATTGTAAAACTTCCCAAGGAACTTGGGATACATTGTCTTCATACTTTTCTTCTAACACAACAACTAGAGAAAGTCAATTGTGGATTGTGTTTACTACTCAAAGAAAGCAACCCTAGTAGAATGTTTCAGAGTTTCTGACCAAAGTCAACGATGTGGCTGATCAATTGGCAAGCATAGGAGAGGAGATTGAAGAGGAACAAATATTGAGACAAATAATTAATGGCATGAAGGGAGATGATAAGTGGGAAGCCTTCACAAGTGCAATGGATCTTTACATGGACATGCAGATTCCCGATCTTACCACACTCATGGGACAACTAAGCCAAGCTCAACAAAAATGGAGAACCATCAAGAGGTAATAAATTCTCTACCCTATACACAGATAAAGGAAAGTCTAAAGATAAAGGGAAGAGCAAGAAAGTAGAAGATGAAGGTACTACTTCTCAAGCTAACTATGCAGGGAGAGGTAGGAATTCAAGAGAAAGGGGCAGAGGAGGTAAGCAAGGTAGGGGGAGACCCTTCAACTCTTCCCCATGCAACATATGTGGACAGTCTAATCACACGACATATGAGCGCTATAGGAACTTCAAGAATTAGAGAGGAAGAGGATATCAAAGAGGTGGCTACTCACAATCAAGAGGAAGGTTGAACTGTAATCAAGGCTATAACCATAGCTAGAACAAAAATTACAACAACAATTATCAAGGGGGATACAAATCACGGAAAGACTTCAACAATTATACAAAGGATCAAGAGGATTCCCTTCTCACTATGAACATGACTTCAAAACAAGGTATGAATGATGAGAACCTCTTCTATATTGACTCAAGTTGTTAAAACCATGTAGCAGGCAGTGTATCTCTTCTTTCTAATCTTGAGGAACCCAAGGGAAAGCACCAAGTACAAACATGTGATGACACCAAGCATTCAGTGTTCAAGGTAGGAAATGTCAAAAATTCTGATGGGAATAGAAATCTGTTGAGCAGGGTTCTTTATGTACCTACTATCACCAAGAATTTGATGAGTGTTGGACAGATAGTGGAAAAGAGTTTGCGGGTTAGGTTCAACAAATATGGAGCTTTTGTGGAGGACCCACAACATGGATCGAAGAGAATTGCTAAAGGAAAAAAACAGGTAGATTATTTACATTTGAGTTTGAGGATAGTAGAAATATTTCACTTTATACTTACAAGGATCAAACATTGTCTCAGCTTGAGATTTGGCATGAAAGATTAGGGCACATTGGTGAGAGAACCTGAAGTAGACATGTAGAGATCAATGTGTGCTTGGGATGCCTAATGTATCCAAGCAACACATGATCCATAAATGTGGTGTTTGTCAATTCGGTAAATCACACAGGTTACCCTTTACAAATAAAGACTACACGCATGAGGATTGTTTGGAACTTGTCAACACAGATGTGTGGGGACCAAGCAAGGACCCCTCAATTTCAGGCTCAAGGTATTACGTGTCATTCATTGATGATTTAAGTAGGTGGACTATCTTGTACTTTATGAAACATAAAGATGAAGTGATCAGTTTCTTTAAGAAGTATCTTGCACTTGTGGAAAATCAAATAGGAAGGAGTCTAAAGAGGATAAGTTCAGATGGAGGAGGTCAGTACTTCTCCAATTAATTTGATGCATTTTTCCAGGAGAGAGGTATCAAAAGGGAGATTACTACTAAGTATATCCCTGAGCAAAATCGGGTAGCAGAGAGGAGGAACATGTTGATTGTGAAAGGAACTAGATTGATGCTTAATAAAAACAAATTACCTAATTATTTGTGGTCAAAAAGTATATCTACTACCACTTATCTTATTAACATGTTGCCATCCAAATCACTCGATGGGATGACCCTATCTGAAGCATGGAATGGTAGGAGGCCATCACTTGATCATTGTAGAATATTTGGATGTGCTGCTTATGTGCATGTTCCATCTCAAATCAGAGAAGTTCATCTTCATAGGGTATGAAATAAATCAGAATGGATAGAGGTTTTATAATCTATCAAACAAAGGATTTATGGTCACTAGAGATGTGTTGTGTTTGATGAGAATGACTCTTGGTTTGAAAGTGAATGCAGGAAGGTCAAGTTGCCATATGACTTGGAAGAAGAATTTCCAAGCCTCACCAAGGGGGAGCCAAGCCAAATTGAAGACATCAAATGAGATGATGAGGACACCATCAACTTAGAAGATTTCAAAGCATGGAAATCAAAATGCAAGGCCAAGATTGCTATGCATTCCATTTATCTTGCTAAGGATTGATCACTTGAAGAACCTTCTTATATGAAGAAGCAAGTATCAAGGTAGAATGGAAGGAAGCTATGGATGAAGAAATAGAAGCACTCCAAGAGAATGATATTGTTGGAGTTAGACGTCTGCGGAAGCATGTGAGAGTACAACGAAGAAGAAGAAGAAGAAGCTTGGAGCTCAACATACAATACTGAATGTATTACTAGAGAATGTACAAAGATAAGTAGCCCATTAGGGCAATAGGCATATATACAAGTCATGGGAAAAGAGCCTCCTAAAGAGGGAAAAAAGTGTCCTAGTGGTCCTAGAGTGTTCACACACATCACTACCTGAATATATCAACAAATCCCCCCTGGGAGTGATGGGGTGAACAAGTAGCTAGCACTCATGTATGAGGAAGTGCCAAGATATGTGGAAATCACTCCACTAAAGCAAGTAAGCCCAAAGCTTTGTAGAAAGCTTCAAACTTCTCCCTAGGCAGAACTTTCGTGAAAAGGTCTACAATGTTCTCCTGTGTGGGAGCATATGCCAAGCTGATCTCTCCAGCACAGAACCTCTCTCTGAAATAATGATACTGCACCTGAATGTGCTTAGTAAGAGCATGGAACACAAGGTTTCTTGCAACTGGCAATGCACTCTGAGTGTCAATAAAGATGGTGGTGGCAAAAGATTGACCAACACCCAAATCAGCCATAAGGTGTCTGAGCCACACACACTGAACAGTCCCTGTGAAAGCTGCCCTATACTCAACCTCACAACTAGAAGTGGCCATAGTAGGTTGCTTCTTGGTCAACCAAGATATACATGAGCTACCAAGCATGAAGCAAAAGCCACTAGTGGATACACGAGTGTCATAGCAACCAACCCAGTCTGAGTCAGAAAAAGCATGCAAATCTGGCGGTAGTGATCCCCCCTTGGGATAAAACAACTCAAGTAGCGGAGTACCACTCAGGTAGCGAAAGATGCGCTTAACAGCCTACCAATGTTTGACACCTGGGCAATCCATAAACCTTCTCATCTGTGAGAGAGCAAATTGAATATGTGGCCGAGTAATGCATAAGTAAATCAGGCATCCAACAGCCTGATGATAGAAGACAACATCAAATGCATCCCCATCATCATGAAGACTCAATCATAAACCTGTCTCCATAGGAGTGGCAATAGGCTTATAGTCTTCAAGGCCAAAACACTACAATAATGTGTCAATATATTTCATTTGACACAAAGCCATCCCACCATCAACTTGCATAAATTGAATGCCCAAATAGTGATGCAAATTCCCCAAGTTAGACATCTCCAATGAGGCATGCAAATCAGCCTTAAAATCAGCAATATGCTTCTCAATAGGACCAGTGAGCAGCATGTCATCAACATAGACATCAATGATCATAATCACATCATTTGCACACTTAACATATAATGTGCTCTCAGTTGGACTGCTCTCAAAACCATGTGCAATCAGATAGGCATGTATCTTCTCATACCAAGCACGTGGTGCTTGCTTTAAACCATATAATGCTTTCTTTAACCTGCACACCTGGTTTTTATGCCCCTTCTACACAAAGCCACAGGGATGAAAAACATACACTTCTTCATGCAAGTCATCATTCAAAAATGCAGTTTTAATGTCCAACTAATGTGCATTCCAACCATGATGGGCTGCAAGTGCACATATGCTCCAAATACTAGTCAAATGGCATGTAGGTGCAAAGATCTTATCAAAATCAATGTCTCTTTCTTGTGCATAAGCCTTTGCAACAAGCCTAGCCTTATACCTATCAATTGTTCCATTAGGCTTACGCTTTATCTTGTAAACTCACTTAGTGCCAATGGCCTTCTTGCCAAGAGGCAAGTCACATAAAGACCAAGAACCATTCTTCATTATAGCATCATATTCAGATTGCATAGTAGCCATCCAATTTTTTGAATTTTGTGCTTCATCAAATGAAATAGGTTCATTCTCATCACAAAGACTAGATGCAGCCATAACATAGCAATCTGATGCAAAAGAGGAAGTATGAGAGCCTGATTGAGTACAATATGACATAGGTGCATCTAATTTGCTATCACACAAAGTCTAAAGCAGCCATTTTGGCATAGTTTTTGCCTCCCCAATATCAGCTTTCTCATCAACAAGTGCATCATGTAAATCTACATCAGAAATGGGATGATCTGATCATCACATGAAACATACAAACGTTGAGAAGTTTCTTCATTAGGACAAGCACTAGACTTTCCACCTGTAAAAAGAGGCAGCAAAGTATCATACATGTCTTTGGAGTTAACAGATGTCTCCTTAGTACATGAAAACAATGGTTGAATAACATCTTCCAAAAAAACAACATCATGGCTAACTAGAATGCGTTTAGTCTGTGGATGATACAGAGAATAGCCTTTACTTTCAGAATTGTACCCAACAAAAATACATTTTACTACTTTATCATCCAATTTTCAACGAGGTTGTTCAAGCACTAATGCATATGCCAAACAACCAAAAACACACAGATGAGCAACAGATATCTTGCGATCATGTCGAGCCTCATCTGGAGTGATAGACTATAGCACTTTAGTGGGACACCTGTTAAGTACATATGCTGCACACATGACACCCTCAAGCCAGAAACTATGTGGTAAAGCCTAACTCTTGACCATACACCTTGCCATCTCCATGAGTGACCTGTTCTTTCATTTAACGACTCCATTCTGTTGAGGTGTATACGGCATTGTACACTGGTGTTTTATCCCATGTTCAGCCAAAAATGCATTAAAATCAGAAGACATATATTCCCCCCCTCGATCAGAACGGAGGATGCCCATTTTACATGCTGAGAGACTTTTCGCCAAAACAAAAAACTGGTTGAAGCACATGGACACTTCAGACTTTTCCTTCAATGGATATCCCCATGCATGCCTAGAAAAATCATTGATGAAAGTCATGAAGTAAAGGTAATTTCTAAAAGAAGGTTTCTGCATAGGACCACAAACATCACTATGTACAAGCTGCAATTTCTGAGTAGCCTGAACTAAACCATCTTTTGGAAAGGAGGAACACTGAATTTTGCCCAAAATACATCCTTCACAAACATGTTTTCTAGGTGCGTCAAGTCTGGGCAAAGAGGACACCATTTCAGATTTCTAGAAGCGTAACAAACTAGCAAAATTTAGATGATCAAAGCTTTGGATGTGACATAGCCTAGGAATCATGTACTACACATGCTGAATCATTTACAGATCTTTGATATTCTATGAGCTTATACAGCCCACGACATAAAATGCCAGAAGAAATAATCATGTTACCATTTGACAGATCATGAACTATACATATGTCGTCAACAAATTTCACAACCAAGCCAATCTTGGCTAATGCAAAAACTGATAACAGAGTTTTCTTGATCCCTGGCACAAACAAAGCATCTCACAAAGTGAAAGAATTACCATCAGTAGTAGTCAAAATGCTCTTACCAACGTCTCCCATAATAGGATAAGAGGAATTGTTGGTGCATGTAATAGTATTCCTTGTAGGGGCAGGCTCGAGTGAAGAGAAGAAACTACGCTGCGAGGTAATATATTTGGTCGCCCCACTGTCAAAGTACCAAACATCTACATCTACTACACACATGCACTGCTCATGAGAAGATGAGTCAAAACTGCAAACAGTAGTAAACGTCCATTCTTCTTCCTGCACAAGATTAGCAGACTCTGTTTTCGGTGTAGAGGCCTCTGCAACAACCATTCTAGCCTCTTTCTTCTTTGCCTCTTTAGTAGCCAGTTTTGGAAAGTTCTTTATGATATGATCATTTCCTTTATAGTACTTGCAAAACAATTTTTACTTTTTTTATTTCTTTTCATCTTTGTCTTCCCTCTTCAATTGTGCAGACTTAGCAGATTTTTGCTTACTAGTTGAAGAGCTCCATTTTACTTTTCCCTTCTGACTAGCCAAGAAATCTTGATTTGCAACACGCATAATGGACCTGTTTTGTCTGGAATGATCTTATTGCAACAGAACAGAGACTAACTCCTCAAATGACAATGCATTTGGATTGCCTTTGATCATCAAACGAAGAGTAGAAGCAAAACTCTAATATGAATCAGGAAGTAGTCTTGCCCTCTTTCTTCCACCAGAAATTTTGAAGAAAAAAAAGACATAGTGTTCAAAACGTCTATCTCTTTTTTTTTTTGAATCTAAGCTCTTCATATTCATGTTGGCAATGCTTTGGTTTATGTCGTTGTTGTGGAAGGTTTATATTTTGCAAAGAGTTACATCATTGTTGAGGAAGGTAAATACCTTTCTTTCTTATGTAAACTCTTTATATTCATATTGGCATTGTTTTGGGATATTTCTAATTGTCAAAAACTTAAATCATATTTGTTGGTGCAACTAAACCTAGGCCCACATAATTGGTTGATCAACTTATGCTAACCTATGCAAGACTACATATGAATAGTCACTTGTAAAAATCCTTCATATTTATCCTTGTAAAAGTGGGTTACACCCATATGGAGTTAGGAAGCTCTAAAATCACAAACCAATCGGTTGTTCATTGATGAGGGAATCTATCCTACACTTTAGGACTCACTTTTTAGGTATAAGTTTGAATTTGAATTCAAATCTTGGCTCCAACATGATTATAAAAAGGGGATCAAAAGACGCGCGTATTATATCTCGAGCTGATGAGATCACTTTAAGTGATTTTTATTGTGAAGTGAGAGCTCATCTCATAGCTCATTTACCTCTCACACATTGAGCAATGTATGATTGCCAATGACATTGTAGTTGTACATGTTTTAATACATATATGATCATTTTATTCTCATTGTGCTTCTCTGTTAGTACTCCATCAAAACAATGATTTTTCAGAGCTTGTTCTTAGTGTGTAGTTGATCATTTACCATGATTTAAAGCATGATAGAATCAGCATACTGTCAATTATAATCCACAAAGTTTCATTATCATTGCTTCTCAGGATCGTCAGATATTAGCATATCCTTGCTCACTAGTTTGATTAGTGTTGCAACCCCTGAATGTTGGGATGGAGCTCTAACTTGCTAAACTCCTTTCTCTGCATGTGGTCCATCATTTTTTATGAAATCACTCATGACTGTTATCTTACTAAGTAAATTAAAGTTCCCTAAAAGGAATTAAGCCAATTGTTGCTGTCCTCAAAGAACTCTTCAAAACACTAAACATGTGTAGGAACAAAAATAGCAAGTTTTTTACTCTTAGATCAACTCTTACCTATCTATTTTGGTTCATATCTATGAGGATGATCTTCTAAGGTGCATAGGGTGTCTATTACATTCTTTGGCAAGCTAAAAGGGCCCACCATATATCTTTGGAGTTCATTTGGCTGGTGCAATGCAAAGTTTTTGCAGCACCACTTCATTTTCATCAAGTACAAATCCATCCTCATAGTGGTATCAGAGCAAGGTTGGACAACATGGCAGATGGAATTCCTTCATCAATTGACAAATTGGATAGAGGTAACAACTTGGCCTCGTCTTTAAGGATGGAAGCTTATCTTCAAGGAAGGAATCTATATGGTTATATAGCTAGAGATGAAGTTATGCCAAGTTTTCGGAATAAAGGTCAACCTACACAAGAAGAGCAAGAAAGATTGAGCACATGGTGCTCCAAGGAAGCACTTGCAAGGTCTTATCTCCTCAAATCTATCTTATATTTTTAATTGCCTCACATTAGAATTTGTAAAACATCAGAGGAAGTGTGGAATGCACTTGAGGTCTTCTTCTCTTCAAGCACAAAGGCTAGAAAGAACCAGCTATGATTGGACTTCACAATACTCAAGAAATCTTCCATGCAAAATGTGACTGATTTTGTCGCAAAGATGAAAGATATTCTTGGTTAGCTAGGAAGCATTGGAGAAGTGATAGATGAAGAAAAAATTGTAAGGCAATTCATAAATGGTCTGAAGTTCAGATGACAAGTGGTAAGCCTTTACAACAAGAATGGATCTATACATGGATATGCATGTACCAAATTTCAATACATTTATGGGACAACTACTTACTCAAGACGCCAAGCTCATTAAGAATGGAGAAGGTTCTAAAGGTAATCAATCTTCTGCTTTGTAAAGTAATAAAAATAAAGCCAAAGACCACAAAGGGAAAGCAAAAAAAGTGGATGATGAAGTAGGTACACACCAAAATAACTATGCAGGTAGAGGAAGACATGGTAGAGGTAGAGGCAGAGGAGGAAGACAAGGCAAGGGGAGACCCCAGGACTCTAATACTTGTTCTATTTGTGGATTAACTAATCACGCAACTGAGAACTGATTTAGGAATTCCAAGAATAAAAAAGGTAGAGGCTACAACAGAGGAGGTTATGGCTACTCAAGAGGAAGGTTCAACAATTACCATGGCAACCACAACAACTACAACAATTCAACCTACCAAGGAGGATACAAAGGAAGAAGACACTACAACAATTAAACAAAAGTCTCAAATCAAGAAGACTCTTTACTTCTCATGAATATGACAATGTCACAAGGTAAACCTAATGAGCATGTTTGCTATGTAGGTTCAAGTTGCTCTTGTGGCACGAAATGTGGCCCTCCTATGAGATTTAGAAGATCCAAGGATCAAGCATGAAGTGCAAATAGGTGATGATACAAGGCACCTGGTGGAGAAGATAGGAAATGTAAAAGTACCTGATCAAAATATCTACCTACTTAGCAAGGTACTATATGTCCCCACCATCACAAGGAACTTGATAACTATTCAAAAAATTGTGGAGAAAGGCCTACAAGTAAGGAGGAGCATTTGTGTTGCTCTAGCACAATGGTGAGAACCACGTTAAGAAGCTTCACCTCCTTAATGTCCATCCGCGGAAGAGATAGGAGTGATATGAAGATCGTGAACGTGAGATGATGTGAGAGTGAAGGTGAGAAGCACCAAAATGCACACACACATACACACACACAATGAAGAGACAAGCAAGACACAATGGAAGGAGGGAAATTAGCTCTATTACCCAAGAACACTATTACAAGCTCCAAATAGCTCTAAGCTCACACTAGCTAACATGAACCAACCTCAAAAATGAGCTCTCTAGCCCTTTTTATAGTTTCTAGACTAGTTTTGACTGGTTTCACATCTAGTGACCGGCATAGTTAAAAAATAGGTCCTAGAGGCTATTTGGGAGGGTAAACGATGTCTAAAAATAACGAAAATTGGTACGTGCATTCTACCTAAGCTCCTCAAGCTCGAGGACTCCTCGGCTTGCACAAAATGGAGCTATGAAATAGATAATGGTATTTACAATGGTTTTTAGTGATGAAAATCACTATTTTTGTAGGGGATTCTTCTGAAAATTTGACATACACTTCTTGGAGCTCCCTACTTGCTCCCTTTCCTCATGTGTCCACCTTTTGATGTGCTTCCCTGTTTTGTCCTTGACTTTGAGCTTCAACACTCCCCCCCCCTCTCGAGTCTGTCGTCCCTGACAGACCCTTGTTGGAAGGGCTGTTTTGTGTAGTGCTTTGAGAGGTGGTGTCCATCCGTTGTATGAGCTGCTTCCGTGGATTCCAGGAAGAAGGTGTCGTTGTGAGCTTCCAAAACTGCAAGTTGCTCAAAAGAGGTTGTCAAGAGTGATTTGGAGCAACTACTGGCTTCAATTTGCTTCCGAGATATGGATGTTGTTCCCATGATGTCCGCTAGCTCTTTCAAAGATGATGTTGAGAGCAGTCATGCCAACTACTCATCACCCATAATGAATGATGGGTAAGTGTGTTCGTGCCTGGGTTGAAAAAAGTATGTGCCTTGTGCACGGCCTTGTAATGTAGCCCTACGCATGCTTACTTGGAAAATGCATTAGAAGAAGTATGGTGCAAAAATTGCGGGTCTTGAGCTAAGTGCTCAAGGGTATGCTGACGAAGAGGTTTCCTAAACTATCATGGTTATGGTGTTTCCAGAGTAAAGATACTTACCATGGCGAAGGTTGATGGATGTTTGTCTCTTCGTGTTGTACACTCGGCCTTTGGGATGGAACCTTGTTGATGAATGTCCATGTTGATTGTCCACTGATGAGATCTTTTGAGTGGTGGATCCCCTCTCCTCTTTTCGGAGCAACATTTGTCACTAATGTTAGACGGCCGCCGAACAAAGGACAATTGTACTTAGACAGAGGCTTTAATGTAGAAAGAATTGTACTTAGACAGAAGTTTTTAATGTAGAAAGAACCCTTCTGGAAGTACGCGGTAAAGAAAGATTCGCGTAAAAGCCTTGTAACAAAACTCTATTTAAAGCGATCAGAGAGAGCAGCAGTAGGCAGAATA
The DNA here is from genome assembly GCA_020310875.1 of Ceratopteris richardii. Classification (NCBI taxonomy): domain Eukaryota; kingdom Viridiplantae; phylum Streptophyta; class Polypodiopsida; order Polypodiales; family Pteridaceae; genus Ceratopteris; species Ceratopteris richardii. The sequence continues at coordinate 18,454,545 of CM035439.1, read as the reverse complement.
GGCAAGGAGCCCAGAGAGCCCCTCGCTCCCCGTGTTTTTCGGAAGTTGCGAATACATTGTGAGAATTCCCGTTTTGGGGTTACTTTACTGCTTCTACTGTATGCAACGAGTAGAGTGTCTTGGTTCCGTCCTGCCTGTGCACCTTCTCTGTGTAATCATTCGACGGTGTATGTGTGATACACTGTGTGTTACGAGTCGGTACTGCGATTGTGAGAGTCTGTTCGGTAACGAGTTAAAGAGTCCCCTGTGTTTTGGGAATTGCACGTATAAGTGCTGTGTGTGTAGAACAAGAGTAACTCTGCTCTGTTCGTCTGCTCCTTCCCCTCTCCTGTGTGTGTGCTTGTGTACGTATGTGCGTTATACGCAGTGTATGAATTGATACGGTGTTGCAGAGAATTCACCCGGTAATGATTAAAGTATTTCCTAAGCGTTAGTCGACAGGAATGTGTTTGTCTGCTCGTTCGTCTGTGGGACACGGACGCATAGAGAACTAACATGGTTCGGTTGTGAGTTACGAGTTTCTGTGAATGGCTGAGCAGGTAATGTATCTATGTTCAGATTAGTACCAGTAGTGTTCTGAATGCGAGTAGAATGATGATAAAGTGCACGACAAGTTATAGTCAGTAGGTCTTGCCATTTGAATGTGGTACTCGGTAAAGTCGTAAATTGTGCAGAAGGATTTCGTGTTAAGTTACCAGCAGTGTGCCTTGTGTATTGATTCTCAATCAGGATTACTGCTCAACTGTTATAGCAGATAAATCTTGGAGAACGGGATTCTAAGACGTTGATAGCCTTGGTTGATCAGAACAACTACTGAGCTAAGACGCGCTGACCGAGTAACGAGTAAGTGAGAAGTTGGGAAAATAGTATAGGGCCTCTGTCTAACAGACCCCTACCACTCCCAAGGACCCACGTGGTTAGAGTCAATCTATTTTTTCGGTAAGATTAAATACAGAAAAAGAGAGACTCGGAAATATCTGGTACGCAGGTGTGGAACCAGATTCTGGAGTCTCCGAAGGGTTGTTGCGTTGAAGTAGTACTTAACGACCGCGGTAGGTAATTAACACTTACGATAATCGTAAAGGACGAGTTAACCTTTAACATTTGGCGCCGTCTGTCGGAAAGTGGCAACTATTTATCAGTACTTGCGGTAAAGAAGTATTTGATTGCGAGTCACTTGCGAGACCGTGGCATTAGAACACCAGCGATCTGTAAGAAGCAAACATCCAGCAACATTTTCTTCACTAACAGTAGCAACAGATCCAGATTGTTGCGAACTGCTCGAATAGTATCACTGGGCAATGATACATGCCGGTCACTCGATCGGGCGAAACATATCCTAAGAATCGTCAGGATGAAGCACGGAAATCACAAAAGATAGCCTCAGGAGAAGTAGGCATAACTAGATCTGACCCAGTGATCAAGAAAAGTGGAAACGATACAACCAATTCCGGTCATATTCCGGTAGAAAGATCAACGCCTTCGCTACATTCTGGCGCTACTTCGACCCCACCTATCGAAGATATAGCAAGTCCAGACTCTATCAAAACGCCGTTGGAACCTAGTCTAACAATATCAGATCAAGATTTAGAGATATCCACGGTCAGAAATACGTTAGGAAGATTCGGCAAAAGTAGTAAAACAGGGCGTTCTGGCCCAATTTCGGTTCATTCCGGTGAGATTCCGGTGATAGAATCACCGATCACTGGCAAAGGTTTAGCCTTTTTTGCGGAATCATCAGCTCAACCTTCGTGTCTGGAAGAAAGATTTCGAATATTAGACATCTAGAAGGAAGGAAAGCTGTTCGAAACCAAGATCCGAAGCATCCTAAGTCGACACAGTACACCGGAAAACGCACCATCCGGTGATACAAGTCCAGATAGTTTATCCGATACAGAAGGAAACCCTGAACCCTTCACAATGAGCGGGCAACACCAACAACAACAACATCAACACCAACAGCTAGGACAGCCAAGGCCGCCGCCAACAGGAGTAACCTATACGAAATTCGGTGGATTCCCAGGAGATGACCCAGACGCCCACGTACGAACTTTCGAGATAAGTTATGCAGTACTTAACCATCCACCCGATCAGGCGTATAAGGCCATTGTTTTTCAATCCACGCTGATCAATGAAGCAGCGAGATGGCTCACGGAATACGATATCAATCATTTCGGTACTTACGAGGCAGTACGAGACGCCTTCTTACAGCGTTTCAGACTAAAGAAGAATCCTGCCGAAATCTTTGAGTATTTACAGAACAACAGACAAAAGGCAAATCAGACCGTCCAGGAGTACGCTACTCTCTTCAGAACACATTTACGGCAGATACCACAGGCTCACGCTAATCTGCCTGATGATGTCATCTCTCAATGGTTTATCAATGGATTAACACCACAACTGAAGCAGATCATGATCATAAGATGTGTCGGAGCCATGACCCTGGATGCCGTCATTGCAATGGCTCTACAGCTAGAGTCCAAGGTTGGTGGATTTTCAGAAGACTTGGAATGGTTAAAAACAAACAAAAATATGGCTGAGGATATCACCAGGCAAGTATACTGCACCACATGCAAAAATTCGGGGCACACAAGTGCCAACTGTGCCCTGAATCAAGCGTTTTGCGCTATCTGTAACACTGCCGGACACACCACCGGAAACTGTATCTACAACGCTAGAATACAAGGAACAGCAACCGTCAATGCGGTCATCCAAGAACATGGCCAACCAGTAAATCACTATGTGCCTCCGCAACTGAGAAACAATCAACAACAAGGATATCGGAACTACCGAGGACAGAGAAACAACAATTATAATGCCAACCGATGGCACAACGGACCACCACCAGAAAACCCCGAGTTACCACCTCCACGCTGTCATTTCTGTGGCGAATTCGGCCACATTAGAAGGTTTTGTAAAGATGCAATAGAGTATGATCAAAGAAAGAAGGAACGCCAAAACCCAATGGCCAACATGGTAAAAATTACACCGATCGAGACGCAGACTGCTACCGTCCAGACCCGTTCCGGTAAACAACTTCAGCCGGCAGCAGAAATCTTCGAACCAGGGATACAAGAACAACGAAGGATGTACAACAAAGCTAGTCACTGGACCGCAACAGAACCACCAGTGTTCCCAGAACCCATTCCGGTGACTCAGGCTTCTTCATCAAGGGATGAAACACCACAAAAGGAAGCATCAGCAGAACCATCATCAGTAGAAACAACAGCAGACACTTCTGCGTCGGTAGAAACTCCAAATCTAAAAGAACCAGACAGTCAAGCTCAACAGACCTGGGAAATTCTGTCCAAGGCATCCATCACTCTACCTCTAGGCCAACTTCTGGCCTTAGTACCTGGAATCCGACAGCAGTTTCAGCGACAGTTCAGCCCAGTACCTTCCTGCATTCCGACAACAGCCACAGTTCAACCGGAACCTGAGGCAGCAATTGATCATGCAGTGCCCTTGATTACAGTATGGTATAAAAATCAGAAAATCACACAAGTACTGATTGATGGAGGTTCAGGAGTAAACATTGCAACCGCAGCATTATGCAAAAAGCTAGGCTGGACCGGAATTGAACCAGTTCAATTCTTTGTTCGAATGGCGGATCAATCAAGAGTCCATCCTGTAGGACTTGTGCGGAATGTACCCATCACTCTACAAGGTACGACTTTCAAGATGACTTTTGTCATACTAGATCTACCCGAATCCACTTTGGATTACAATCTTCTTTTCGGCCGACCTTGGCTAAAGCATGCGAAGGTAATACAGGATTGGTCCGCACAAGAGCTTACATTCAAGGATGCCCATCGCAAATATGTCGTAAAATTAGACGCTATACAATCTTGTGACCCCCACGCCAGACCATATTTTGCTGAACCAGTGCATATGTTAGATGGACTATCAGATGACGAAGAAGAGCAATTTCTGAAGAGTAATGTCGATTTAATGTCTCTAGGAACTGTTGATCTACAATCCGTCATAGATAATTGGAACACATCAATATGTACAGTAGTAGCTATCACCGGAAAGTCGGTCCGGGAAAATACTTCCTCGACCCATGACGATGAATTACAACCACTGCTCAAGCCAACAGACGATACAGAGAAACCTCAACAATTTTATGTCCCAGAAGACCAGCTGATCACGCACGATCTCGGAGATAGAGATCATCCACGACCAGTGAAAATAAGGCAGAACTTACCGGAACCATTTAAGGAGGATTTGATCGAACTTCTTCGCGAATTCACAGACGTCTTTGCATGGGATTACAAGGACATGAAAGGCTTAGATCCGCGCATCTATCAACACAGAGTCACGTTGAAACCAGAAGCGAAACCAACCAGACAACCCAGCTACAGAATGAACCCCCATTATGCAGCACAGGTAAAAGCCGAAATCGATAGACTGTTAAAAGTCGGATTCATTGTACCAGTAGAGCACGCTGAATGGATCTCACCCATTGTGATCGTGCCGAAGAAAAACAAGCAGTTACGAATCTGTGTGGATTACCGGAAACTAAATGCAGCAACAGTACCAGATCCCTTCGCGATCCCCTTTTTGGACACCATGCTCGATAGAGTCGCAGGTCATGAAATGTATTCATTTTTAGATGGATACAGCGGGTACAATCAGGTTAGAATGGCTGAAGAGGATATACCAAAAACTGCCTTCATTACCAATTGGGGTGTCTTTGCCTACACAGTAATGTGGTTCGGACTGCGAAATGCACCAAGCACATTTCAAAGATGCATGCAGGAGATATTTTCTCCTTATCTCACTTCATTCATGCAAGTCTACCTCGACGACTTCTCAATCTTTGGGAAGATGATAGCCCATTTGTTTCACTTACGATGCTGCTTCCAGAAGTGCAGAGAATATAGACTCTGCCTTAATCCTAGCAAATCCGTGTTTGCCGTTTCATGTGGAAAGCTACTTGGGCATATTGTATCTGCCCAAGGTATTCGAGTGGACCCAGATAAGATTTCAGCGATTTTAGAAGCCCCGATACCCACAACTCCGAAAGAAGTAATGCGTTTTATGGGACAAATACGGTGGCATGGCAGACACCTTCGGTGGCTTGCTCACTTAGCAGTACCACTGAACAGGCTAACCACCAAAACGCCCCGACAGTTTGAATGGACTGAAGAATGTCAAATTACATTTGATCGACTCAAGTATCTCCTAACGCAAGCCCCGATTTTACAACCACCGGACTGGGACAATCCGTTCCATGTTTTTGTCGATGCTTCAGACATTGCAATTGGCAGTATTCTGATGCAACAAACAGAGAAGTGGTTTCACCCTGTTTATTACGCCAGTAGAAGGCTTGCACCTGCAGAAAAGAACTATTCCACCACGGAAAGAGAATGTCTAGGATTGATCTATTCAATCAAAAAGTTCAGACATTATCTACTAGGCCGGAAATTTACCTTTCATGTGGATCACGCTGCCCTTGTTTATCTAGTAAGACAGCAGCATTTAGGTGGACGATTAGCACGATGGGTGCTACTTTTACAAGAATTCGACTATGATGTCATTCACCGACCCGGAAATGCACATGCCTTAGCAGATTTCTTATCACGTCTAGATTCCGGTGAAGCTCCGGTAGGTATAGATGATACGACTCCTGCGATTTATAATGCTGAACCACTGCCCGATGAGATTGCCAACTTAGAAACACCACCTACATACTATGATCAAATTCTAACTTTCCTCACCGAAGGACGCCTTCCCGCCGAGACTGCCAGGGCAGTTCGAAGAAAAATCGCAGTTGTTAGCCGCCGATTTCGGTTAGTTGCTGGAGAACTGTATTATACAGATCATACCGGAATCCTACTTCGCTGTATTCCACCACATGAAGTTAACTCAGTTATCACTCTGGCTCACTCAATTCCTTCCGGTGGCCATTTTGCAGCAGACTTAACTCACCGGAAAATTTTACAAGGAGGACTCTGGTGGCCAACTATGTACAGAGATATCTCACAGTTTGTTAGACAATGCGATGCTTGCCAAAGAACTGGTCAGCCCTTACAACGGCATCTTTTTCCCCTGCAACCCATCTTACCATTAGAACCTTTCCAGAAATGGGGATTAGATTTTATCGGGCCAATTACACCTCCAGCAGTATCCAGTAACAATCGATACATACTGACTTGCACAGATTACGCAACTCGATGGGCAGAAGCTTGGGCTTTGCGATCTGCTACAGCAGTTACGGTAGCAAAATGCCTGCTCACGGATGTCTTTCCACGATTTGGATTACCACTGGAAATTGTCTCAGATCAAGGTACTCATTTTGTAAACAATTTAATGAAGGCTCTCACACAGTCCTTCCAAGTCACACATAAATTTAGCTCTCCTTATTATCCACGTGCCAATGGATTGGCCGAAAGTACAAACAAAGCACTGTTAAATATCCTCCGGAAATTGATCATGGAAACACCGGAAAGGTGGGATCAACTACTACCTGCAGTATTATGGGCATACCGAACTACATATAAAGTAACCACAGGCCTGACACCTTTCAAGTTAGCTTATGGCTTAGAAGCTATCGCTCCCATGGAAATAGTCATCCCAAGTTTGCGGGTAGCAATCACTCAGAAGATGCTTCCAGAATCTTCACTGACAGAACGAATGGACGCACTCAGAGCACTCGATGAGCACCGATGGCTCAGTTTTTTAACTATGCGTGAAGTTCAACTAAGACAGGCTAAGACGCACGATCGATATTTGAAGACGCCAATCTTTTCGGTAGGACAGCTTGTACTCTTCTATAATGCAAAATCGGACAGAGCAGCCGGAAAATTCAAACTACGATGGTTCGGCCCTTTCAAGATCTCAGCACAAGTAGGTCCGGCAACTTTTCGGTTGACCACCTTGACCGAAATTCCACTTCCAAAAGTAATTAATGGATCGAAGTTACGACCGTATTATCCCACTACCAGTACGCATTAATTATTCGGCGACGAACCATGTTTTTGTACAACTTTATACGTTTTGCTTTTAGCCGTCTTTTGTACAGATCTTTATGATACCAGCCACCTCTCCCTACCGATCACTCAGTACGCAAGCCAGCATGCAAACCATATCGTTCCCGCACCACACAATGATCCTCACCTCCACACCGTGTTCTACATATTTAAACCCCTCAGTTGCGCCAGAACCGCTATTGTGTTTTTATGCTTGTATATCCGAGTACTCTGTGTTTTCTGTAAGTGTGCCTGTGACCACCATGGAGGCGCTAGCTAACTACACCGCTTTCAGTGAAGGTATCCCTGCCGACGTAGGCGAATACCTGCGATGCAGAGGGTTGGCCAACTTCGCTGAGTTGCCTTGGCACTCAGTGGAAGCCCACCCCTTCGCTGCACAGATCATCCAAGCCATTGCCCAAAGCTCCGCCACCGAACGACAGTGGGCCTTCCTTTCCCTTCCACACAGAACTGTCATCACCTTCCAAGCCTTCGCCGACGCCTACCGCCTCACCCCGCAAGGCCGCGAAAATGGCCCGGGCATCCCTGTTGCTCGTATGACCGAACTTTTTCCTCGCTCCTCATCCAACGAATACGCCATCCTATGCCGCCCAGACCCCGAGCGATCCGCCCTCCAATTCCTTGTAGCAATTCTCAACCTGCAGAAGAGAACATATGGTATCTCTCGCCCTTTCTACTCCGCCTTAGAATTAGCAGCCCGCGAACCTGTAAACTTTGCCTCCTACTTCTTCCTGAGAATCCATAGAGAGTGCGTAGCTATCGTTAAACAGCTTCAAAAGGGATCCACCCCACGCTCTCGCCTTCCCCACATCATCTCCTTCCTCTTTCCCACCATTCTCGCCGCACAACCCCCATCCACAGGCCCCGCAATTAGACACGAGGAATCAGCACAGCCGATCGAAGACACCGAAGACGAAGACGAAGAAATTAATCAACTCTTCCGCACCAAGCGCATTCGAATCAGCTCCTCCGAGAGTGAAGTCCAAGGATCCACCGGAAAAGATCAAGAGACGAAGCCAGACGACCAAGAAGAAACGTACCACGACACCACCACACACATCGAAACCTCGACGGAGCAACCAGACCAGCAGGAGCAAGCCGAGACAGAAATACTATCCACCGAAAAAGAATCTGAGCACCACCAAGATGAACAGGAGTCCGCCACCAAAGCATTAGATCGACTCATCGACGCCATCAACCAGACAGAAACACTCGCCAAGGTAAACCCCTCAGACACCGTCCTCCCTACATCACCTCCTGCTAAACCCCTACCCCCACCTGAACCACCCCTTCCCCCCACCGATAAACCCACAGCATCTTCCTCTTCCTCCCCCAACTACTCTCCACCAAACTCCCAGCAACTCCTCACCGACACATCCTCCCAACCTCGTCGTCCACCACCACCACCACCGAACGCATTCTCGGAACTTGCCGCCATGGGGCAGTTCCTCATTCAGCTATCACACCAGCTGCCCGCACAATTTACAGCCGCTACAAACAGCCTGAAGGCTGAATACCAGCACAAAGTAGACACCATAGAAGCCGACATCACCCCCCTCCAGGAAGAGATCGTCGCCGTAAAGGCAGAAAATCATCACCTGCAGACACTGCTAGCCGAACTCCAAGCACGGTTTTCAACAGAACAGACCTTACTACAACAACGAGATGCAGCCCTGGAACAGCTCGCTGCCAAAGACCTGATCATCCAAGATGCCAATGAAGAAATTCAAAACCTAAAGACCGCCCTTCAGGAACAAGAAGACATCAACGCCTCTCTCGAAGATTTGGTCGCAGAATCGAAGACCCAATTACAAGAAGCCACCCAGAAGCTGCAGGAGCAACAGAAAGAAGCTGCCGAAGTTCGAGAACAATTACGGCGAGCCGAAGAATGTGCTGACGCAGTCAACAGCATTCTCAAAAAACAATTAATAAAGGAAGGCCAATACCAGAAAGACATCGCCACTACCCGCAGAGAACGAGACGCATTAAAGAAAACGCTGGATTTCCAAACCCAACAATTCGAACGTCACGATAACCAAATACGCAACCAGAAGGAGTGTATCCACGAGCTGCAGAACAAATTAACCGAAATTACGACCGCCCGAGATGCAGCGCTCGCCAACGACTTCTATCTACAGGAGGCTTTCCTTCAAACCCAAGCCGACATTTTGTTACATCAAGCCATAGCCCTCAGTGCAGTTAGAACCGACGCACAATTATTAGAACCCACCACCTTAGTCCAGATGTTAGAAACCCTTAAAAAGAAAATTACACGAACATTTAGACTTGCCAGAAGTATGTATTTAGAAGGTATAGTATCCGAACCGTAGGAACTTGCGGGTACGAGTCCCGAGGACCCGATAATACTTAGTCCGAAAGTTAGTATTAGAAGTCACGATTTTTTGTGCATAATACTTTCACACATGTAAAAGACGTTCCAAGTCAAGCACCAGTCTCCAGAATGATGATTCTTGATTCGAGAATCTCGGTAAGCAACCTAAAATGTCATATCAGAATGGAATACCATCATTCTAGCGACTAGCAGCTTAAGGTCTCGCACTTATAAATACGAATACCCGGGAACGCACACTTACACCAAACGGTGTGAAGACTACAACCGATACTACATCACAGTGGCTTCGATCGAGCTGGCAAGACTCTAGGCGTACGCTGTGTGACTTAGTATGGAACAAGACTGAAAGACAACGCTCTTCATGGTGACCGGAAAGGGTGATGAAGCAAGGCAGCGTCAAGAATGGTGCCGATGCAGACGAAAGCAAGACGAGGAGTGATGAAGTGCGCATACAACTGCGGGGAAGAATTGACCATTTCCAGCGACTCAAGAGAAGTGATCAGGGCTAGTGATTCGGAAGACGACAGACGAAACGAACAGGATAATGACAAGGATTTGCTGAAGAATATCAAAGAACTTCGACAACATCACCAGAGGATGGGACTCCTACAGTTTGCTAAGTCACCCTGGGGACAGTGGACCTGTTCCGCCACAAGAACAAGTGCGATCAGAAAGGATTGGGGAATTAATTCCTGGCATGGACCGACAGGCAATATCAATGGATATTTCCGCCAGGTGGTGATAGGATACTGTATGGCTACATGACTTCTGCAGAAGACATGGATTCAACAGCACAGAGGGTACTTTGATTCCATACACGAAGCGATTAAAGCACAAGATCAAGAAAGAGGACCCAGGTAACAACGAAATCAAGAGTAGACTCTTATTATATGTACAAATCGACATGTTTTTCAGAAGGGCTTAGAAGTTCAGAAAACTATTTAAAAGAAGAACTGCGAGTATTTAAAGTTTTGAGTCCTTGAGGCAACTAGACCAGCTATAGGAGTTTGAAGAAATTCTGGAGAAAGAGACGACCTACCACGTACAGCAACATATTCGGGATTGGAAGATAGTTGCAGAAACACCCGCAGGATATGGACATTATGAATGCTTAACCAGAGTCTTTCGGGTGGACAGCCCAGGCAGACATGCCCTTGGACGAGCCGCGGGCGCAAGTTGCGTTCAAAAACTCGATGATTCGCGGAATTCTGCAATTCACACTACGTATGGCATTTCGCTGCGTTCTTCATCGTTGCAAGAGCCAAAAGGACATTACCAACAGAATTGCACTTGCGGGTTCGAGTCCACCGTGCGTGCCAGTGTTAGACGGCCGCCGAACAAAGGACAATTGTACTTAGACAGAGGCTTTAATGTAGAAAGAATTGTACTTAGACAGAAGTTTTTAATGTAGAAAGAACCCTTCTGGAAGTACGCGGTAAAGAAAGATTCGCGTAAAAGCCTTGTAACAAAACTCTATTTAAAGCGATCAGAGAGAGCAGCAGTAGGCAGAATAGGCAAGGAGCCCAGAGAGCCCCTCGCTCCCCGTGTTTTTCGGAAGTTGCGAATACATTGTGAGAATTCCCGTTTTGGGGTTACTTTACTGCTTCTACTGTATGCAACGAGTAGAGTGTCTTGGTTCCGTCCTGCCTGTGCACCTTCTCTGTGTAATCATTCGACGGTGTATGTGTGATACACTGTGTGTTACGAGTCGGTACTGCGATTGTGAGAGTCTGTTCGGTAACGAGTTAAAGAGTCCCCTGTGTTTTGGGAATTGCACGTATAAGTGCTGTGTGTGTAGAACAAGAGTAACTCTGCTCTGTTCGTCTGCTCCCTCCCCTCTCCTGTGTGTGTGCTTGTGTACGTATGTGCGTTATACGCAGTGTATGAATTGATACGGTGTTGCAGAGAATTCACCCGGTAATGATTAAAGTATTTCCTAAGCGTTAGTCGACAGGAATGTGTTTGTCTGCTCGTTCGTCTGTGGGACACGGACGCATAGAGAACTAACATGGTTCGGTTGTGCGTTACGAGTTTCTGTGAATGGCTGAGCAGGTAATGTATCTATGTTCAGATTAGTACCAGTAGTGTTCTGAATGCGAGTAGAATGATGATAAAGTGCACGACAAGTTATAGTCAGTAGGTCTTGCCATTTGAATGTGGTACTCGGTAAAGTCGTAAATTGTGCAGAAGGATTTCGTGTTAAGTTACCAGCAGTGTGCCTTGTGTATTGATTCTCAATCAGGATTACTGCTCAACTGTTATAGCAGATAAATCTTGGAGAACGGGATTCTAAGACGTTGATAGCCTTGGTTGATCAGAACAACTACTGAGCTAAGACGCGCTGACCGAGTAACGAGTAAGTGAGAAGTTGGGAAAATAGTATAGGGCCTCTGTCTAACAGACCCCTACCACTCCCAAGGACCCACGTGGTTAGAGTCAATCTATTTTTTCGGTAAGATTAAATACAGAAAAAGAGAGACTCGGAAATATCTGGTACGTAGGTGTGGAACCAGATTCTGGAGTCTCCGAAGGGTTGTTGCGTTGAAGTAGTACTTAACGACCGCGGTAGGTAATTAACACTTACGATAATCGTAAAGGACGAGTTAACCTTTAACACTAACAATGTGCATTTCTGAGCTTGGGCTCATGCACGTTCACTTCCCTATATTGACACTCAGAAGAATATTTGACACGTGCCGGTTTCTAAGAGATTACCATGCTAAATTGACATAGACCATTCACCAGTGCTACTGTTCCATACTGGTTCAGGAAATACTGAGAATTGAATTGCTTTATATTCCTTGGCAAGCAACATCGGGTAACTACACCAAGCTGAGTTTCACATATTCTCTTTAGCTCACCATATGCAGGAGTCTTCTCCTCCAGAACTACTTTTTGCAGATATCTCCCTGGATGCTCTGGTACATGAAGTAGTTAAGCATCCCTCAAGTTGCGGACCTTCAAGCTCTTCATTTTTACCATGGTAAGAGAGAATCATAGTTGTAGATGCCATGTTCATGCCAAATGCTTGTCATCTACCAGATAAGGCAGCAATAATCTCACTGCTGGCCGAGACACGCTTCTGTCCAAATTGATAAATGCCTAGTAATCAACAGTTCCACCTTCACTAAGCATGACTCATTCATGTTTCATAAGCCAAACCTGGGAACAAGCTCTGGCCCACTTTTTTTTTTTTTTTTTTTTGGTGAAAAAAAGGATATCACAAAACAAGAACACAAAAGTTAGTATCAATAGAAATGTTTGACATATGTCACTGTGCGCTTGTGCATGGGATTCTCAAGTGTCTATGCACGGCCGTGTAATGTGGCCCTATATTAATGCATACTTTGGAAATGCATGACCTGAATGGTGCAAACGACAGGGTTGTGCAAGGAGCACATGGTTGTTGCTCGTTCGAGGCTTTCGATGTTATTTGCGAAGATTGATGCCGACCTTGGTGGAGGTATCCATTGAGTCTCGAACTGATGTAATCCTCCTTATTGGAGTCCATTTTAGAACATCATTTGGCACTGTAGAGGTCACTTCAGGCGTCTTTCTCTTTGGATGCTTCCTGAACTGTGGTGTCTAGTGTGGTTGACGCTTTGGTTCGGTGGAGGCTACTTGCACTGTTGGCTTCCAAACCCATATCCTTTTTGCATGTCTTCCTACTAATGTTGAAGAGCTGATTTGATCTTCCTTTGGTCTCTGTACGTGGTTCTTACCCTTTTCTCTTTTTGGCTTCTTTGTTGAAACCTTTTGCATGTGGGGGAACAAAGGTTGTTGTGGATGTAGGAGCTTCTTAGGTACCCACATCTGTAATTGCCCTTGTTGAGTTGCAGCTAACTTCTTAGGCACCCAAACTTGTTGGATACCTTGTGATTGAGCTTGTCTGAGCTGCTTCCTTCGTCTTCTGGCCTGGTTAGTGTGCATGGATGGGATTTGTGGGGGCAAGGCTGGTGGTTGCTCTCCTTTGCGTACCCAGATCTGCTTCATGCCCGGAACCGCTTTTTTATCGAATGGTGTCTTCCTATTTGATGTAGCAGTTGTCGTGAACGGTTGTGTTTGCTTGTGTGGTGGGCTCACAACAGTGGCTACTTGATTCTTTGAAGAAGAAGAAAGATCCACCCGCCTTCGAACCTGGTCTTCCACGATTGACTCCTTCTGCATCATAGAGCTTTTGACACATACAACATCTTCTTTCATATGATTAGTCTTGGAAGAACTAAGAGAGTGTGTGGTGCCATGATTTAGGAGCATGCAGTTCTCTAATTCTATTGTAATGCATTGTTCATGTACCCAAACTTGAAGAATTTGACTTCTAAGGTTTAAGTTAACTGCATGGTCATAGATCCAGTCTTGACCCAAGACAAGAGGTTCAGTGAGATCCTCATCTTGACACACTAGTACCTTAACTGTCATTGCCTCATCATGAATGTAGAGGGGAAGTTCCACCTCGCCCATGCAAGGGGTTTCCACGCCTCCCAATCCTATGAGATATGCTTCCACAGGATTGACAGTTAACTGCCACTCTTGACAGTAAGATTGGGAGAACATCACCCTCTAACGTGGCTAGTTGTACTGCTCCACTCGTGGAGATCCTATTGATGATCATAGGTCCGTAGCCTCTCTTTTCTAGCTTCCTTGCGTGTTGTTTCAGTGTGTAGACTAAAACCAGATCTCCTGCTTTCAAACCCTTATCCTTCACATGGGCATCGAAGAATGCCTTCTGTCTCTTCTTGGCTGCATATATTCCTGCAGCGGCTCTCAGTCTTGTTTCTCCTAATCGTTCAAGGTCAAAGATCCTAGAGGAGAGCTCATGTCCTGTCCATTCGTGCTCTTGTGCTACTTTCAACGTAGGTATTAAGAAGTCCAAGGGTAGCACAGCGTTTTGGCCAAATACCATCTGAAAGGGGGTGGCTTGGAGTACCGTTTTGTAGGCAACTTGGTATGCCCAAACAGCATGGTGTAGCTGTTTGTCCCAATCAGAGCGTTTTGTGTTCACTAATTTTGTCAGTACATTGCATAAGATCTTATTGGTGCTCTTAGCTTGTCCATTGGCTTGAGGGTGATAGGGGGTAGACTTCTTGTGTATTACCAAGAATTCTTGGAGTAGATTTTCAATCACTTCGTTCAAGAAATGAGTGCCTCTATCACTTACAAGCTCTATAGGTAGCCCATATCTTGTGAATACATTCTCGAACAAGAATTTGGCAGTTGTTTGAGCATCGTTCTTCGTCGTGGCCTTTACCTCTACCCATTTAGTTAGATAGTCCGTTGCAACAATGATGTATTCCGCATGAGAACCCTTAGCTGGGGGATTAATAGGACCTACGAAGTCTATTCCCCACTTAGAGAACGCACGTCCACCCATCATAGGTTTCAGTGGCATCTCATCTTTGCGTATAGGATACTGAGTTCTCTGACAGACATCACACCATTTCACATAGGTATGTGCATCCATGTGAAGGGTCGGCCACCAGAAGCCCGCAAATAGTATTGCCTTGATCACCCGATCTGGTCCAAAGTGTCCTCCTGCTACACCTTGGTGAGCACTTTCCAAGATCTTAAGATATTCACTCTCATGGACACACAGTCTCAGGTAACCATCTTTACCGCGTTTGTATAGATTATCACCAATGAGTGAGTAATCCAGGGCTTCTTGTTCTAAACTCCTTTTCCTCGCCAGAGTCATGTCTGGAGGGAATGTGTTTGTCCTCAGGAAGGATACTAGAGGTTCGCTCCAATCTGGCACAATGGATAATTGATAAAGAGTGGCGTGTTCCACAGGTGGTTTAGTGCAGCAGATTGGGCACTCCTTGCACAATTTTTGGACATCCGCTTCCATAGTCGGCCAATGCACTCCGAGTCTCTTTAGGGTCTGTAAAGTTCGTTGCTTTGAGTAGTGTTGCTCCAGTGCACCTACATGTGCTAATTGCAACCATTTATTGTACTCGTCCTCTTCTACGCAACACGCCAAGATCCCTTGATCTGTGTGCTTGTACATACTTCCAGCCATGATGCGGTACTTTTGGGCTTTTACAACCTCTCTATTCCGTGTGTTTACCACTGGATGATTAGGCCCGTATGTCAATACTGGTACCAATGGCTTAGCCCACTGCGGTACAACTTCCAAATTAAACAAGTAAGCATCAGGAAGATCATCCGATACTCCTTGTGGGGCTTCTCCCGATGTGAGCCTAGAGAGATGATCTGCTCTTAAATGAGTCCTCCCTTTCCTTACCACAACCTCAAAATCATATTCCATTAGCAAGAGAAACCATCTCACTAATCTTCTTGTATTGCATGGCTTGTTCACGAGGTATAGCAATGCCTGATGATCAGTAAAAAATTTAAACTTATTTGCAAGCAAATAGTGTCTAAATTTCTTAACTGCATATACCATGCCTAATCCTTCTCGCTCTGTAGTGGTGTAATTCCGTTCAGCCGCATTCAATTGTCTACTGGCATAGGCAATTGGAAGATCCATATTACCTTCACCAGTAGGTTGTGCAAGCACACATCCAATGGCATAATTGGATGCATCCAGGTGAACATGGAACAGCTTATTCCAATCTGGTGTGGTCAAGATTGGTGCTGAACACAATCTTCGTGTAAGCTCCTGGAAGGAATTCTCACATTCATCCGTCCACTCAAAGTTTGTCAGAAGTCCGTACATGGGCTTTGCAATGACAGCATACATGTGTATAAATCGTCGGTAATAACCACAATGCCCCATGAAAGCTTGTACTTCCTTGACATTCTTTGGCCTAGGTAGCTCTGCTATGGCTCTCACTTTCTCTTCGTCAGTAGATATGCCATTCTTTGACACTATGTGCCCTAAAATCTTGCCTTGTCTGACCATGAAAACACATTTTTCGGGGTTTAGGCAGACTTGATATTCTCTACATTTGTCAAAGATTTGTCTGAGTTCAGGGATATGGGTTTGTCTAATATTGGAATGAGCACAAAGATCATCAACATAGACTTCTAAACTCTTCCTCAGGAACTCCTTAAACACATGGCACATCAGCCTCTGGAAGGTAGCTGGTGCATTGGTAAGCCCAAATGGCATTACTCTAAAAGCAAAAATGCCCCATTCTGTGGCAAAGGCTGTCTTATACTGATCCTCTGGAGCTATGGCTACTTGATTGTAGCCCGAAAATCCATCAAGGAAGCTGTACACTTCCTTGCCTGCCACTCTTTCTAAGAGATGTTCTGTGATGGGAAGCGGATAGTTATCTCGAATTGTGGCTGCATTAACCTTCTTCAAGTTAATGCACACACGCAGCTTGCCATTCTTCTTGGGAACCACTACGATGGGAGATACCCATTCAGTGTGCTCAATTTCATAGATAAATCCAGCTTCGACCAGTCTATCTATCTCTTCTTTGATCTTAGCAACGTAATTATCGTTATAGGTATAAGGCTTTTGCTTAGAGGGTTTGGCATCCGAGGTCATGGGAATGGTGTGTGAGCATATGTCCGGGTCTACACCCTTCAGATCCTTGTAACTCCAAGCGAATACATCTCTGTATTATCTTAGCAAGGCAATCAACGCATGCTCTTCTTCCTCTGTTAGGTCATGGCCTATGTACGTGCACCTCTCCTCTCCTTCTTCTAGGGCCACTACTATTTTCTTAGTAGTTTCTTTGTTATCATAGGCCTCTCCTGATTGTGCCTCTCGTTTAGGCATTCTTATCATGACTCTCCTGTCATCTATCTCATACTTCTTAAAATTTTCTGGGACCTCAAACAAAGATTCTTCCTCTTCTGGTGAGACTTCCCTTTTCTTTCGTTTCTTCCCTTCTTCCTTTGGGGTCACCTGTGTTGCTAATCTTACATCGTTTGTAAGCTCTCCATGCCTCTGTGGTTGAAATTCTACTTCATGGAAGTATTCTTCATCTGATGCAAATGGTGGGTCCATAATGATTGACTCTAGATCGGAGTCACTTGCATCCTCAAATGCATCAGGACTAGGTTCGCATTCTTGTAGAACTGCCTCTCCCATGATAGGCTCTATGGAGAAGACTGAAATGTCATAGCCATCCTCATCACAGTGAGGAGTCCATTGTTCTTCATTGATGGCTACGTCCAATGTTGCTAAGATTTCTGCCCAACCGTGAGGTTCAAATTCTTCGTCTGAAAAAAGTACAGGTGCATAGGCTGGGTCTTGGATTGATCTATGGGTTTCTTTCGCACCAACCTCTCTGGCTTTCTCTCTCTTCTCTTCCTCCACTGCTACCTTGCACATCCATAAGTGGGTGTCTTCATGCATCCAAGAGGATCCTGACCCTATGGAATGCACCGATTCTGTATCATCTTTGGCTCTATGGATGGGATTCCATTGGATAGGAGGGACGTCTCTATGAGAGTAATCCTAGAGATTGACTTTGGTCGTAACACCTAAGTGCTGCAAGTACAAAGAATTGGTCCCCCAATCATGTACCACTTGCAACTGTCGCATAAATGGTCTTCCCAAAATCATCTCATAGGCATGATTTTTGCTGAAGTCACATATAGCAAAGCTATGCTCAAACTCAACACCACATGTGGTGAGAGTTATGCCTTCTAGCAATCCCAAGGGTCTTTCAATATGACCATCGGCCATCTGCAATTTCATTCTCGTTGGCCTGAGTGCTGGCTTGCCCCAACGCTTCCATAGGGAAGTAGTGGCAATTGCAACTCCTGCACCTGAGTCCAAAATTGCCTTGGTGGTGTACTCCTGGTAGGTGATGGGAAGATAGGTGTTCCCTTCTTCACCTTCACACATATCTCCTATCTTATCCAAGGGAATTTCTGGCCCTGTCCTATGGGATCCTACCTGGGAACGTGGTTCTGCAACTTCAGTCACTTGACTGGCTACACATTTCCGCGCTTTTGGTCTATTCTTAGGCAGTTCTTCCAAAGTGAGATCGCGCTGCGCCTTGGTGTTCTTTACTACCTCCGTGTTCCTTGATATGACTGAGTCGTCGTTCCTTACCATGACTGTGGGTGCTCTCATACACGTGGACTTTGCTTCCCATGGGCCTGTGAAGTGGGGTAGCTCTTGTATGGAATTAGACTCAAAGTCCAATCTCTCGTGAGACTGAGTACTCTCATGTTCCCCGTAAATAGATGAGATGTCTTGTGGGAATTGGTCATGTGCATCATCCACAAGTTCAAAAGGAGGGGCGACTTCACTTTCGTTATCCCATTTGTCTTCTTGAATCTCGCGTAGGAAGTCCGGTGCAAACCGATTCATAGAAGAAGAAGTGTCTGGCTCCGTAGAATTAGGCACATAAGCAACCTGGGAAGGAGGGCTTATTCTATCGTTGACTCTCTCCTTGTTCTCATAGATGGCTGGAGCACAAGCTTCCTGGGGAGGGTTACTTATTCTATTACTCTTCCGAGCAGGCTCATACGCTCCCTGAGAAGGAATGTAGGCATCCTGTGGAGGTACGTAAGCTTTCGAGGGAGGCTCATCTACCTTTTGGGGGGGAAGATAAGCTTCTTGAGGAGGCACATGGGCTTCCTGAAGAGGCTGGCTTATCTGTTCCCTTGCCCTTTCCTTTCTTTGAGGGGCAGGTTCCTTTTCTGATTGTGCAATTAGCCTCTCTATTCTTTCTAGCAGTCCGTCAAAGTGTAACTGCGTCTTAGCTGAGCTAGAGATATTAAAGAGGCGGCTAGCTTCAAACATGGCTTGAGCCAATTCCACCATCTTAGCACAAATTTTAGTTTGTTCAAGCTCTAGCTCGGCTCTAGGGTAGCACTTCTCATGATCGGTTATGGTTGGCCCTTCTTGGATTCTGGCCTGATACGCTTTAAGCATCATGTTTAGGTCCTCGGGAGTGGGATCTGCTAGGACTGATCCTACTCTAGGGGGTGGTGGGTTTAGGTGAGGTGGGGTAGTGTGGGAGGGAGTTTGAGTTGTGAGTTCGGTTATTCTGGCTCTTGTTTCTCTTACGCTTTCCTCGAGTTCACACATCTTTTTAGCCCATTGTCTTTTCATTCTTTCCCGACTATCTTTCCAAGCTCTAGTCCTTTTCTTGGTTATGCTCTCTGTTTCACTAGCCTCTGGGCCCTTTTCCTGACCTACACCCTGGTTTTGCTGCAGTGCTTGGGCTCTAGTGACTACCTGTACTGGTGCAGTGGAAGTGACACTTCCTGAGGAATCTACAACCAACCCAATCACATTAATGGGAGTGATTTTTGGCATATTATTAGGATTTTTAGGGCAATCTCGTAAGAGATGCTCTTTTCCACAATCTTGGCAAAAGCCTTGGATCGTCACTGACTGGGGTTGTGTGGGTGGAGGTAAGGGGCAATCACGAATGAGGTGATCTCCTTGGCATCTGTAGCATGGTCCTCTTGGGAATGGAGATCTTACTTGCCTAGGTTGAGGCCTAGGGTTGGGGTTTGCATACATGACATTCGTGTAATCTGACTCCCAACCTATTTCATTTGGCTCTTCACTATAGTAGGACTCACCATATTCTGGAGACTGCATGTAGTAAGCCTGGGGACTATCAACATGTGTAGAATCAAAGCTATGGCCACTGGGATCATTTTCAAAAAGCAAGGACGTTACCGGGACTAAGGCTCTATTCAGGTTCTCTTCTGCAGCAGTATACTTTACCGGAATCACATTAGCTGGGGCTGGGGGTTGTTGTGCTAGCACAGGCTGAGGCCTTTGTTGGTTTTGGTAGGGTTGCTGATACGGTTGTTGTGGCCTGCCATATGGTTGTGGAGGGTACGGGTTCTGGTATCTTCCTTGCTGCGGGTATGGCTGAGGGTAGGGTTGCCTAACAGCTTGCTTGTTGTATGGGCAATCTTGTGCGGTATGATTGGTGTACCTTCGTTCTATGGTGCAATATTGACTATTTGGATTGACCTGGGGTTGAGCCATAATGGGACACACGTTTGCCATATGGTCACCACCGCATGTATAGCATCTCTTCGTTGGGGTAAACCTCCGGATTTGTTTGTTAGAGACGCCTAGTTTTTGGGCCACTTTCTCTGCGAGTTCCTCAATTGATGTGGATTGCGTGGAAAAGTGACTAGATGCACTATCTGAATCTTTGTAGATTTTGGAAAGCTCTAGTTCTTCCCCTAGGTTATCTTCAATGTCAATGCACATGCGTACACACTCTTCTATAGTCCTAGGGTCCTTCAGATACACATAGGATCTCAATTTCGTACTCAGCAATCCATCAAGGAATAAGGCTACTTGTTTTGCAGGTGTGGGTAGCTCCGAAACAGGGCACCTTTCAAGATATTGTCTAAATCTTCTTCCTGCCAATCTGACAGTCTCTTGGGGAGTCTGTTTGAAGCTGTGAATCAATGATGAGGTATTGTGTCTTATGCCACTCTTAGAGAACTCTACAATGAAAGCCTCTAGGAGTTGGTCTATGCTCCTGAACTGGCGCTCATCCAATGGCTGAAACCATGTAAGTGCTGTGTTCCTAAGGGTTAGACCGAAGGCATTGTACTACGTAAATAGATCCTCCACTTGTTCAGCTGTCAAGACTTGCTTGAACTCCGCCACATGATCATAGGGATCTCCTGTGCCATCAAAGTAATTCTTCATGGACTTAACCAGCTGGGTCGGTCTCAAAGTTCTTGTGTGCTCTCTAGGTCTCGGCAGAGGGAATCCATCCACATTTCTTTGGTTCCTGTGAGCTCTAAGCATCTCAGATTCTACCCTATTCGTCTCCGTCCTCGTTCTTTCTCTGCCCACTGGGTTAGCAAAGCTTACTTCTGGTCTATCTCTACTTCTGTCTCTTTGCATTCCATGAGCTTGGGATGTTCCAGCCCCAGGGTGACCATAGGATACATTTGATCTTGGTTGGGGGAAAATGAATTCACCCTTCCAAGTGTAAGCATGCCTATCATTTTCTATCACCACAAAGATCCTTTCCGAGGTGTGATCTAAGTAGGTCACTTTACCTGGGCTATCCGGATCCTTAAACTCATAGATCATGATACTTCCTATATCAGTTGGCTGATTAGATTTATACCTCCAAAAGGCTTCGTCAGTTTCTCGATTGAGGAGCAGCTCTATGCTCTTGTTGTCTTGGGGAACCCATTCCGGTGTGATAATCCTAGTGAGAACTGATTTACCTCGAGGGGTTCTAGGTTCCGCACCCATGTTTCCTTGCTCCAAGTCACCTAAGTCCGCCTCTGAGATTACATTCCCAAATTCATCTGTCCTGTCTGGATGACTGGTGACTACGTATATGGTTCCTTCTTTATCCAGGTATGCCCCATTTTCAAACTTGACAACTGGGTGCTCTAGTCCAATGGATTGATCAGGATTCTTAATCTGTACCACAGATCTTCCTAGGCCGTCCTCATAGATGCTGGCACCTAATCGGTTGGTCCTAAGGTATTCCAGCTGTGTTTTGTAAGGGCCTTCTACCCTGTACAAATATGGCATTCCTGAACTTCCTGTAGGCCTGTCCATGCCTTGAGACATCTCTGACTCACTGGTCTCAGAGCTAGGGTAGTACGAGTGGTGGCTCAACTGCTGGGCCCAAGACCTAGCAGTGTGGTTAACACTAGCCTCTGAAGATCTAAGGCTTTGTCTCTCCCTTACTAGGTGTCGTCCTGATCTAAGGTTCATTAATTTTCTTCCTTGCACACTCAATTACACACTTAGATCGTCAATGGTTCTTTGTTATTACTTTCTTGATTCTTTTTTAAATTTCTTTAGATTCTTGTCTTAATGTATGCGTCAGGAATTCGACTTTCCGTGGTACTTTGAGTTCTCGTTCCGTCAGACTTAGGTTCTTTCCTTTAGGTTTTCGTCACACACACCTTTACTTGTAGTCTTAAACTTGAAAGAATTAAGTATCTTGACTTGAGGCGTTCCTATCGTCGTTAATCCACAACACTAACGTTTATCCTAAGCTAAGAATTGACTGAGGGGGTTGAGTAATCTTTCAACCTCGAGTCAGCTTTTCTGGTTGCTTTGATGCCCAAGAAGCCGCGCTTCCCAAGCTTTATGCCCTGCTCTGCCTTGCCTTGGTTGCCTTCGATTGCCCTTGCTAGACCTGGAAAAATTCAATATTAGAACAATTCACAATTGAATGATCAAGTACTTGAGTATATACACCTTTTAAGTCCCTTCTCTTTTGCCCAAAATTTCAATACTTGCCCCCTGGCTTCCTAGTCCCAAACTAGGTGAACCTCAAAATAGCTTATTCAAAAATATATGTATTCTTTATGAAAAAAACAGTTGAGGTCACGTAGTACTCGTCACGAGCTTTCTAATGAGCTATTAAGCTCAAAAAACGGACTTCGGATGAAAAAGTTATGAGCGTTCAGGTCCTAGGGGGTAAAAACTGACAATCAGGTTTTCCTTCAAATATGAGCTAAGGGGTCTCCTATAAGTCTAATGGTCCAAAAATTTCTCAAAAATACCCCCAAAATTGGTCAAAAATGGAACCCTAAATTTGCGATGGGGGTGCACAATCGTGATGGTCTTGGACTGTCGCGATGGTCCAAGCGAACCGTCGCGATGGCGTGGAATTTGGACAGCCGCGATGGTGCGAAAAGGTGAACCGTCGCGATGGCCCGAAGTGAACGATCGCGATGGCGTGAGGTCGAACCGTCGCGATGGCGTGAGGTTGAACCGTCGCGATGGCCCGATCAGGCGGACAATCGCGATGGCGCGGGTCAACGGTCAAAGGTGGACAATCGCGATGGTCCGAAGTGAACTGTCGCGATGGTCACAAGTGCGATGGCGTGAGCCAATCGCGATGGTCCGATTTTGGGCTGTCGCGATGGTCCGAAAAATGAACCGTCGCGATGGTCTATCTTGACACGTGGCACCGTGGTGGCGATGGCATGGGCCAATCGCGATGGTCCGAGGTCAGCTGAACAATCATGATGGTCCAAGTGGACCGTCGCGATAGTCCGAGTGAACCGTCGCGATGGTCCGAGACCGTCGCGATGGTCCGGCCGAGCCGTCGCGATGGCGTGAGCCTATCGCGATGGTGCGACACAATCGCGATGGTCCGAGCCAATCGCGATGGTCCACCAAAGTATGAATTTTTGAGATGCGCCTGTGGATTCGTAGATGTGCAAGGGTCGCCTACCTTGTGGTGTGGTCGCCTACCAAGAATTCCGAAGGTTGCAGACCATCGCGATGGTCCGCCACACTCGACAGATCTTTGACAGAGAGTAAAATTTTACCGTTTCCAAGCTTTCCTGATGCACTGGAGCTCTGTACCTGCAAGAAAACTCAAGAAAACACAAGCACACACAAGCACAAAAGTTCTCTCTCGCTCTCTCGCATGCACAAATGAGGGGAAATGAGGTGAATGGGTGGATATGGTGAATTTTCTTATTTTTTTGGAGATGAAGATGATCGATGATGAAGATGGAGTGTGGGGGAGGTGAAAAACACTAAAAACTAAGTAAAAACGACAACAAAAACTGAAATTTTTACCTTCCAACGCCACTTCTTGCTATACTCTTACCATCACACATTCGTCCTAGACTCGATCCCCGGCAACGGCGCCAAATTTGGTGTTGCTCTAGCACAATGGTGAGAACCACGTTAAGAAGCTTCACCTCCTTAATGTCAATCCGCGGAAGAGATAGGAGTGATATGAAGATCGTGAACGTGAGATGATGTGAGAGTGAAGGTGAGAAGCACCAAAATGCACACACACATACACACACACAATGAAGAGACAAGCAAGACACAATGGAAGGAGGGAAATTAGCTCTATTACCCAAGAACACTATTACAAGCTCCAAATAGCTCTAAGCTCACACTAGCTAACATGAACCAACCTCAAAAATGAGCTCTCTAGCCCTTTTTATAGTTTCTAGACTAGTTTTGACCGGTTTCACATCTAGTGACCGGCATAGTTAAAAAATAGGTCCTAGAGGCTATTTGGGAGGGTAAACGATGTCTAAAAATAACGAAAATTGGTACGCGCATTCTACCTAAGCTCCTCAAGCTCGAGGACTCCTCGGCTTGCACAAAATGGAGCTATGAAATAGATAATGGTATCTACAATGGTTTTTAGTGATGAAAATCACTATTTTTGTAGGGGATTCTTCTGAAAATTTGACATACACTTCTTGGAGCTCCCTACTTGCTCCCTTTCCTTGTGTGTCCACCTTTTGATGTGCTTCCCTATTTTGTCCTTGACTTTGAGCTTCAACAATTTGTTCAAGATCCAAGTCAAGGATTTAGGAGAATGGCAAAGGGTGAAAAGATAGGTAGATTATTTACATTTGAATTGCAAGACACTAGGACCATTGCTCTCTTTAATTATGGTAGTCAGACACACAGAATTGACAGTATGGCACAAAAGGCTGGCACATATTGGTGAAAGATCATAAAAGCAAATTTCTAGCGACCAAAGTGTACTTGGACTTCCTAATCTGTCAAAGCAACACATGGTTTATAAATGTAATGCATGTCAATTTGGAAAGTGTCACACATTACCATTCATGAAGAAAGGATATATGCATGGAAATCTCTTGGATTTGGTTCATACAGGTGTATGGGGACCTAGCAAGGATGCTTCAATATATAGATCAAGGTATTATGTCTCCTTGATTGATGATTGTAGTAGATGGACTCTACTATACTTTCTGAAACACAAGGATGAAGTCTTTTCATGCTTTAAAATATATTTAGCTCTTATGGATAACAAAACAGGCAAAACATTAAAAAGGCTAAGGTTAGATGGAGGGGGAGAGTACTTCTCCCATGAATTTGACTCCTTTCTTCAAGAGAGGGGAATAAAAAGAGAGATTAGTACAAGGTACACTCTTTAGAAAAATGGAGTGGCAGGGATAAGGAATAGGACAATTATTGAAGTTGCAAGGTCTATGTTAAATGAAAACACATTTACCTAATTATTTTTGGACTGAGGTTGTATCCATAGCCACTTATTTGATCAACAAGTTACCTCCAAAATCACTTGATGGAATGACACCATATGAGGCTTGGAATGGAAGAAGATCAAGCTTGGATCATTGTAAGATTTTTGGATGTGATAGGTTACAAGAAAGATGGATCCAAAAGCTGAAAGATGTGTGTTCATTGGATATGACAACAACCAAAGAGGCTAGAGGCTATACAACCCAACAACCAAAGGACTCTTGGTGAGTAGAGATTTAGTATTTGATGAGAATAGTTCTTGGTATGATGAATCATGTAGTAAGATCAAATTACCTTATGATCTTGAAGAAGATTTTCCAAAGCTTGCCAAGGATAATCCTTCTAAAATTGAAGAACGGGATACCTCAGAAGATGATGAAGCAACTCAGATTGAAAAAATTCAAAATGTGGAAGTCTAAAGCTAAAGCTAAAATGCAAGAACTTGGACAAGAGGCAGAATCATCACATCATGGCCTAAGAAGGTCCATGAGGGAGAAAAGAAAACTAGAGAGGTATGGGTTTGATACTTCTCTAGTTACTAAACATTCAATGTATCTAGCATAGGACATAAATCAAGAGGAACCCTCAACATTTGAGGAAGCAACGAAGAAATCAGAAGGAAGGCATGCAATGGAAAAAGAAATTGAAGCTCTTTAGGAAAGTAACACTTGGGAATTACATACCATGTCTTCATCAATGAAAGTGATTGGTTCAAGATGGATTTACAAATTGAAGATGAAGTCATATGGCTCCATTAAGAGGTATAAGGAAAGGCTTGTGGAAAAAGGCTTTGCACAAACTCAGGGAATTGATTATGAGGAGACCTTCTCTCGCGTGGCAAAGATGCCTACAATTAGAGTCCTACTTAGTATTGCTTCTTCCAAGAACTAGAAGATACTTCAATTGGTTGTAAGAAATGCTTTTCTTAATGGATGGATAACAGAAGAAGTATACAAGGCACAACCACTTGGTTTTGAGAATCAAGTACATCCTCATTATGTGTGTAAATAAAGCTCTATATCGACTCAAACAAGCTCCAAGGGCTTGGAATCACACGCTTGTTTCATTCTTGCAGGATAAAGGATTTCAACGTAGCAAGGCAGATCCATCACTCCATCAAGAAGCATAATTCTGAAGTCATCTATTTGTGTGTGTATGTGGATGATATTATACTTACAAGAAATGATGTAGATGGGATAAAGAAGATCAAGGAGCAGATGCAAGAAGAGTTCAAGATAAGTGAATTGGGTTCACTTACATACTTCCTAGGATTGGAAGTGGTGTACAAAGAACATGGTCTATTCGTTACTCAGATTGCAAGATTGCAGGTTATCCAATGGAGTTAATCAGAAATTTAGCTCACATGAAGGTGAACTCATAGAAGACATCACAGGTTATCAAAGCCTTGTGGGTAGTTTGAACTATGCTACATTGAGAAGAGTAGATATATGTTATAGTGTGAGTGTGCTAAGTCAATTTATGCACATGCACAAGAAACCTCACATGAATGCTACCAAGAGGATACTTCTCAAAGGGACCATGAATGAAGGGTTATACTACCCTTATGTATTTGATTTAAGTCTAAAGTTGTTCTTTGATGCAGATTGGGCTAGCTTCAAGGAAGAGAGAGGGAGCACCTTAGGATAACTTACCTTTGCAGGGTCAAAACTTGTCTCATGGTCATCTAAGAAGCAACCCAAAATTTCTCTCTCTTCCATAGAAGTTAAATACATAGGTCCTGTTATAGCTACTCAAGAAGAAATGTGGATGAAGATACTATTCACAAATCTTGGATTGGAGATTGGAACTCCAAGCATTTTTGGTGACAGCATGAGGTCTATTCATTTGGATTCAAATCCAATTTTTCATGCAAGGACTAAACATATTGAAGTACATTACCATTATGTAAGAGAGAAGATTTTGAGAAAGAAAATTCAGCTATCATATGTGTCGACTCATCAACAATGTGCAAACATTTTAACCAAGTCATTAGACGGAGCAAAACTTAGTAAATACAAAGGTATGATTGGTTTGCAAGAAATCAAGGAGGAATGAAGATCAAGCATGTTAGGCTTCAAGGGGAGCTCTTGGCGCAATTAAACCCAAGCCCGCATACTTGATTCAGTAAGTTATGCTTGATTTATTGGCATAACCTATGCAAGACTACATATGAATAGTCACTTCTAAAAATCCTTCATATTTATCCTTGTAAAAGTGAGTTACACCCACAGTACTGCTCTCAACTCACAAATCCAATGATTATGAAAATTTACAGGAAGAAAGTAGTCAGTAAGAGCTTTCAAATGAGCTATCAAATGTACTTTGGATATATAATGAGGGAGATACAAGCTCTGCAATCTCTGCATACAAAACTATAGCAGCATAGAGATACACATATGCCTCTCCTGGACTTCCCACAAGATCACGACTTTTCTCCTCTTTTTATAGCATGGGAAACTAATCTAAAACCTTCCTAATACATCTAAATTCATGGTAGACACTTTAGTGGAGGTATTTCATGACTCAAGTGCTCAAATAAGCAAAGTATTGATGGACTTTGAGAACTAGCCACATCAACCTTCCACTAGGACACCACTGCAGCTCCCTTGTGACTCACTAATGTGACTCACCATGTTCTAGAACTCACGTGGTATTTTTGCTATCTTTTATGAATAATATGAGCCTTCTTGAAGTACTTGAAGACTTCCCAAAGGTATTTACATAATTTGAAACTTGTACCCTACATAAAACAAATGTTCACAACATTCTCCCCCTCAAGTTTCAATGGGTATTTCCTTCATGCCAAGAATATAGTTGAATTTTTGAAGCTTTGGTCCATCCAAGGATTTGGTGAAGATATCTGCAACTTGATCCTTTGTTCCCACAAAAGAAACTTGTACTTCATTGTTTATGGCCTTCTCTCAAATATAATGATAGTGAACCTCTATATGCTTTGTTCTAGCATGAAAAATAGGATTTGAGGTCATATGAATGCTACTCAAGTTATCCCCATATATCATTGGTACATCAACATGCACATTCAAGTCATGAAACAACTTTTTAAACCACATAACCTCAGTAGTAGCCAATGCTAAACTTCTATACTCAGCCTCTGTAGGAGATAAAGCAACTGTAGGTTGTTTCTTTGAGCTCCATGTTAATGTCTTGTTTCCTGCTATTACCACATATCCACTTGTGGATCTTCTGTCATCTTTGCTTCCAGCCCAATCTGCATCACTAAAGACTTTAAGAGTTAGAACAACATCGTGACTATAAAATAATCCTTCGTTCATGGTACCTTTCAAATACCTAAGCACTCTTTTTGTTGCATGCATATGAGGTACTCTAGGTTCATGCATAAACTGTGAGAATACTCCCACTGCATAGCATATATCAGGTCTAGTTTTTGTTTCATAAATCAAAGATCCCACCATGGATCTATACACATTCATATCATGCAACTCATCACCTTCCTTTGCACTCAACTTTACATTACATTCCATCAGAGTAGAAACAAATTTACATTCCTGCATACCAAACATTTTCAACATATCATCAATTGCTTTTGCATCATTCCCTGTAATCAACAAGTCATCCACATAAATGCATACATAGACACACATGCCATCTACATGTTTACATAAAGTGAAGGATCAACATGACTCGCTGTGTATCCTTGCAGCATAAGATACTTTACCAACCTTGCATTCCATGCCCTTGGTGCCTGCTTAAGACCCTACAATGCCTTCTTTAACATGCATACATGATTAAGACATTTTGCATCCACATAACCATCTGGTTGTGACATATACACTTCTTCATTTAACTCACCATTAAGAAAGGCATTCTTTATATCGAGTTGATATATATGCCGCCTTTTACTTGTAGCTAAAGCCAACAAAGTTCTCACCGTTGCCATGTTTGCTACTGGACTAAATGTCTCCTCATAGTCCAATCCTTGAGTTTGATAATATCCTTTTGCTACAAGTCTAGCCTTATATCTTGACACACTACCATCACTATTTCTTTTAATCTTAAAAACCCACTTGCAACCAATTACCTTTTGCTTTGGTGTCTTTGGAACTAAATTCCAAGTCTTGTTATCCTGTAGTGCTTCCATTTCTTCGCTCATTGCTTTCTCCCGCTTTTCATCTCCTCTTGCCTCATCATAACATGTGGGTTCATTTTCCTGCTCAACTTTTGTCATAAAAGCATAATGAGTATTCATGAAAGATTCATACGTATACCTTTGAGGTTTCTTACTCACTCTTGAAGTTCTTCTTACCTCCAACGTAGATGCTCTTCCTTTCTTATTAGGAACCTTTGATGATTCTCCACAGTCAGTAGAACATCCGCATGCTCCTCCATCAACAAGTATCCATGTTCGTGTGCCTAGAGAGTTTGCTCCAAATACACGATGCAACAATGATGCCAATTCTCAAAATGAATGTCGTGCAGCTGGAGAAAAAAGTAATGATCTTTGGGCTCATGGTTCGCTATATCCTCTTGATCCAATATCTTCTTACCATCCAACATTCCATAACCTCTCAACTTTACTTCAGTTCACTGGTGCGGGTGAAGCTGGACTATTAGGTTACTGCAAGCGATTATCTACACATTCACTTGCTACTACTAAGTATTGGTTCCAACAATATCACATCCATCATATGAGGGTGGCCACATTAGAAAGCACAATCATATCTTTACAAAAACAACTTGCAGATTTGGAACAGGATATTGAAGCAAAACAGAGCACATTTTCAAAGTTAATTGCCAATCTCCAACAGCTGAAAGAGACTCCACTTGGTATGAGACATAGGAAAAGAGCATTGTCATCCTTTGATGCTCTTTTAAAAGGTGGTGGAGCATGCAAACGACGTATATATGCAACAAGATGAGTGTTCATTTTACTTTTATATGTTTTAATGAAGATTCGTAATGGAATCTTTTATTGTGTAGGTCGTTTATTCAAGACATAACTGCTTCATCAACAACACAACACCAATTCAACCTGATGAATAGCTGTATAAACACCAAAGAAATCACTTCTGCTTTAGACTCACGCATAGGAAAGTGTATTAGAGTTGTTGTTGAAGCTGAGTTTTCAAAGAAGTTAAAAAACCTTATCACAGTGCAAGATGTGCAGGCAATATGTGACGATGCAGGCATCAGTAGAAATGGGTATACTGCAATGTACACCCTTCTCAGGCAAGCCTTACAATCACAAGGTATTTCTCAAAGTATATTTCCATGCCCATATAAAGTGTCTATCCAAAAAAAAACTTCAAATGAGGATGTGACTCGTACTATTGGACAATATTTATTCATAGAAGAAACTATGCCTGCCTCTGTTTATCATCCAAATATTGCCAAGAAGCAATCAAAAATCCTATCTACACAAGGATTTACTTACACTAAATTCAACAATATATTTGTGGATCTTCAGAAGCTTCAACAAGCACTGGTTCACTTTTATAGTTCAACAATCAAAGGTACCCCTACTACATTTTATTTGGTGTTGAAGTTTTATTGCATTCAAGTGTCATATTAAGATAATGTTTTCTCTTTTGTGCAGACTGTAATGTTAAGTTAAAGTTCATACTGAAGCTTGATGAGTGTCAAATCATAAAGGGTCGGAGACTAGAAAGGTTGAGTATGATGCTAATGAATGAAATTATTGACCATGCAATGAGTGATGAAACTTTAGGAGGGAGGGACCATTTGACTTACAGTGTGGAACCAGAGAGAGATATCTAGTGTTTAGCTGCTATAGAAGTTCCCAAAGAAACAAACGATGTTATTTCGTGGATTTTTAGTAGGACTCCATGGATTACGGAAGTAATCTCTTCTCAAATACATGTGCAAGAGCTTTCTGTAGATGATATAGGTGATTTTGAGGTAGAATGGCATTTGGGTGGAGACCTTAAGAGTATAAAGTGCATGTAAGGTTGTAAACAAGGAGCATCTTCTCTCTATCCTTGCCCATATTGTACACAAGGCTACAAAGGATCTAAGAGACAGTCTAAACCTGCAAGGGCATTGATGAGAGTTGATAAATCTGAAGAAATTGATGAAATAGACTCATCGAATCATAGGGAATGGGAGATATCACTTTTGAGGTGTCCAATGTTACAGGAACCGACTCGTGATAAAATAAGCAATGATTGGAACCCCATTATCCCATTTCCATTAGTCAATGTTCACTTCTGTACTTTGCATGCATTCATGAGGATCTTTGATAGGATTTTGAAGCTCCATGTTGAATATGCATTTGCAATGAAACCACTAGAGAGGTCTACAATAGCAATCCAAAAAATAGAAGATCTTTTGAATTCTATAGGTTGTCAAGGTGGCCATGTATCTTTAGTTGTTAAGAAGTATGGTGAGTCTCAAGAGATTCTACAACAAATTTCAATGACTGGGAAGAAGGCAAGACGTTTCTTTAAAAGAGATGTGAATAGTCAAGATGATGGGAAATGGGAGCTTTGGAAGGACCTCTGTTCAATTACAACAGACAATGATAGTTAGGTTGATCTCATTAACAAGCGAAAGAAGGTTTGGTCATCGTTCGATCAATTGTTACATTTGATGTGTTTGGTTTCCACTAATGCTTCACAACGAGAATTATTCCAAGTGACTTTGAAGGAGTTTACACAGTCATTCATCTTATCTTGGGGAGAAAGCAACATTACACATTACATAGTAAGTTTTGCTTACATTTTTTTATTTGGTCTTAAACACTATGTGTATATCTTATTGACCAGATCATAGCATATTCTTTTTGCACATGGAGCATGTTTTATGAATCGATATGGGTCACTCGACATTTTTAGTACACAAGGAATGGAGAAGTCACATTACAGGGCTAGAGGTGTTTACTTTAAAACCATTTGTCATGGGGGTGGTCTACTCCAATCAAACTACCTCAGATGAAGAGAGTATAACTGAGCCACCATGGAACAATGATGATATCCCCATGAACCATCGAGTAATGCAAGGAGGCAAGACACTCCCCTCAGCACAAGGACAAAGACCAACCGATGAAGAAAGAGAGCAAGGTCGGGCAGAGGAAGTAAATGATGAGGCAGGACCATCTAGGCGTCCTCCAAGAAGAAAGAAGAACTACCAACCACGTTGTAGGCCACAACGACCACAACCCAACATCCTCCCAAATGCAAGAGCACCACAAAGGCGCAGAAAGAAAACCAGAGGTTTTGCAGAGATTCGACATTATCAAAAGTCTTTGGAGTTTCTTATTCCACGAAGGTCATTTGCAAGAGTTGTGAAGGAAGAGATCCAACGCTATTGCGCTGGACTTTTTATCCAAGGGATAGCCATTGAAGCTCTCCAAGAAGCTGCAAAGGCGTATCTTATATCAATGTTGGAGGACTCTAACCTATGTGCCATCCATGCAAAGAGAGTGATAATACAACCTAAAGATTTGCAGCTAGCTAGGAGAATTAGAGGGAATAACCCTTAAGACAAATTTGTACTCCCTTGTTTCGAGAACCTTTTGTATATCCCATATGATGAATATTTTGTAAATCCCAAATGATGAATATAATCTATGTCTTCTCATATTTGCTCTCCCAGGTGTTTATCTCTTAGTGTACATGTTTTGAAGTTTATTTCTCCTATGTTTCTCAGGGTGTCTTTTTCCAGTAATTCTTTGAAGTTTTTTTCATGGTTGTATCATTCATTTCTCTGGACTTGTTGTAAGTGGTAATGCTATTAATGCATTTCATGGCTTCAAAATGCCAAAAAAAGGGCTGCCACAGAAACGTGGGGATAGGCCCTGCAAAACTTTTGCAGGGCCCATCCCCGCGTTTCTGTGGTAGTGCTTCTTTTGGCATTTCCAAGCCATGAAAACACATGCCATGCACATTGGGGCATATGATTGGCCTTGGCTAGAGTGCACTGCATGCTAACCCCATGACCAATAGCTAAACAATGTTTATAAAGATACATGTACCTATTTATTGCTACATGCTTATATGCACCCAGAAGAGTGTTAACTTTCTCTAGTTATTGCACATAAGAAGAATTCCACAATTCCCCAAGTGAAGGTGCTCATTGAGGGAGATAGACTTGCAATATAGGTAAGGTAGTGCATAGGATGGCCTAGGAATGCAAAAAGAAGGCCTGCCACAAAAACACGGGGATGGGCCCTGCAAAAGTTTTACAGGGCCCATCTTGCTACGTAGGAAAGAAATTTTCTTCCCATTTTCCTTTTCTTATTTAATTGTTTAATTAAGGGCACAAGGTCATCTAACAGGTGCCCTGAAGCCTCAGCAATAGCCATGAAACACTTTAAGCGCTTCGCAAACGCCTCATCTCCTTTATGAATGTAGAAAAGCAGGTCACAGGGGACCCATTTACACTCATATGCTAGAATATCTATGGCATATCTTAATATATAGAATTCCATAGAATCTGTGATCTCATCGATCACATCGGAGTTCATGGCTATTGTCCCTTCAAGATTAGGGACTCTACAGACTAGGTCATACAAATCCGTACAACCATTGTAGTTTGTAGTATCTAAAAACTCCATGAATAGATCTCGAGGAGATTTCATGGGAGTGGAAGTGCTAGCAGCCATTGCTTGTGCATGAGAATTCTTGAGGCTTGTAGTCTGTGCTTTCTAGCTCTTTGAGAGTGCAAATGTGAGAAATGAGCACATAGAACCATTTTTATAGCAGTTTCAAGTTTTCAAACTGACTGGGCCCACTTTTAAAAGTATAGAAATACAGCAAATTCAAAAAATGTGTTTGTGATGACAAAATAATGCACAGAAAAAACATGAGCAACCACAATTCAAAGAAGTGAACAGACTTTTTGACATTCCAAAAGTTAGAGAAGAAGGTATATACAATATCTAACATGAATCAATTGTCCTACTTTTTACAAGGTTCTTGAAAGTGCAAAAACCATGAGATACAATGACTAGGGCCCAAGAAGTGACATTTTCAGGTTGCAAAAGAACTATGACAATGAGAGTTCTGTTCCATCTTTGCTCCAATCTACGAGGACTTTCATTTTGTATTCCATTCTTCTGCCCACCTATAATCAATTTGCAAGAATATGAAGTCATTAAAGTAAAATAAACAATAATGAAAAGATTACTTTAACAAAAGCATGAAACATTTCTCACCTTATGTCCTTGAATTTTGAATTTGGATTGTGTTAGTCCTTCAAACCCCATAATCATCAAGTGTTCTCTCAGATTAGCCAAGGTCCAATGATTATTCACTAAAATAGTTTATGTTTCATTGTTGGGCAATCTAAGCTTTATTTCAAACGAATGCAAAGATCCCTCTGAACTTTGAAATGGTATCCACTTGCCAAGTTTGCGCATCCAATGATCATAGTAGAATCTGATGTATAATGAAGTACGGTGTTTCAAATATCAAAATCCTATACCTGTTCCACCTATTTTACAAAGATATTTATCACCTTTTGCAATTCCTTCCATCAAACCCCAATTTTCACCAAGAATACTTTCGACTTGCTCATATGTGATATCTTTACAAATGAACATGGTGGAAGTCTCTAGGAATGAGAATCTTTGGAATAAATATACAAAACAATGAATGGGAAAAGATAGTGCAAACCTACAGACCTAGACACTTTTGTGAATTTCAAAGAGTTATGTATATCCATTTCCATCTTTTGCTTCAAAGATGATACGGACCATATATCAGGTTTTGGCCACTCCAAGCTGAGAAGAAAATGTACTTCAATTCTCTCTAACCTTCCAAAACCATTCATTTTAGAGGGTACAACATATCTATGTGTGTAAAAGAAAACTCTATCATGGTAAAGTTGAGCAGGAGATATATTTGGAAAGACTAGTGCACCAACATCTGCATGCAATGCCTGGAAAGTACCTGTAAGACTATGAAGTGGTTGCTCTTCCACCAAAGTAGAAGGAAATATATGTGAAACAATCAAAAACATATCTAAATAGTTCAGAAATATATCTGACACAAGAAAACATAAAATATTGTAGAGTAATACTTATAGTTCATAGGATATCTCATACTACTAGAGTTTTCAAGTTTCATAGTTGCCATTGTAAAAACATGTTGTACAATAACAACCATCCCATTGTCTCTGTGCTTCTTGAAGCCAAGTAACTTTCCCTTCCAATCTAAGTTTCCACAATCTCTAACTCGATGAGGCCCAAGTCTAGAGGGTTGCATGTACACCCATGCACCTTTCGAGTACTCATGTGATAGCCACTGTCCATTTGTGGCTTTGATATCGTGACATCTTAATGTGAGGATTTCATCTTTTGGTCACCTAGAAGGTTTAGATGTTTTCATTGAAGCTAAAGGTCTTCAAGCTACAACACTAATTTGAGATAGGAGATGCAGGTAGGTTGAAGTGTAGAAACAGGATCTTCAATGGTGTGCTACAAAGTGAAAGTAGTGGGAAAAGATGACTTTTTGGGACTTGGGTATGAAAATGTGAGGTTTAGGAGGGAAATAACTCTTTTTTGAGTGTTTTTGAAAAAACTCATCTTTTTCAGCTCAAAACATGCACAAATTTTGAATTTGGGGTCAAAAAGAGTACTTTTGACCCTAAAAAGTAATGGGGGGTCCATTTTCAGTGTTATGATGAGTTTTTAACTTTTTAGAAATTTTGAATTTTTGGACCCAACTGAGTTACGAGATTCATTCTCTCTCTAGAGGAAGCTCATTAAATAAGGGAAAAATATGTCCCCTCTCCACCCTTCAGTCTAGTATTTTATAGGGCATTGACTGTGGCCACCAACCTCTTCTGATTGGTCCATCACTAATCACTCCTTAATCTAAAAGGCCCATTCAGGGTTCATTTTTTCCCCTAATGACAAGAGTTGAATGCTTGATGGAATATGCATAATCCAAGTGAAGAAGAACCAACTTGTCAATGATCCTTAACTCTGCATTCAATGTATGTTTGTGTCATTTCTCAATTCTCTTGGAAGTAGCGGATCCCAAATCATGGCAAAAGATGAGTAGTTTTGTAGATTGGCATTTTGTCTTGAAGTAGCTTCTCCAACCTCAGTTCTAGTAGTCCACCCTCTTGTACCTAGAATTTGCATGCACTACAAACGAGGGCACATGAGATTTACATCCTCGCTTATACCAAACGTGCATTTTAGATTCTTTAAGTCTCCATTCAAATCCCACTCAATTTTAAAGCTTTCACAATGTTTAACATTCAACAAATCTCTTGAATGATGCCTTTGGATAACATTTGCAATGCGTGTCTATAAGAACAACCACTTAAGTGTTTTGTGATTCTCAAATGGAACTTGAGCACACCCAACCCACCATAACTCCATTTTTTTTTCGTACTTTGAGAGATGGAGTATTGAGTTTTGCAAGGCTATAATCCAAAGCTCTATTCATTAGTGCAATAGTTATTCTCTCCATCTTTTGATATTTTTAATTTTAAGTTCATCAAGTTTTATTAAAAATTTCAAGAGATCAGAACATTCGTGTTCTTTTATATCAGAAATTGAACCATGTATGTCTCAAGTCTGATAATATCTATCCATATATTGTTAAAGACAATGTAAATGAAATGTAAAGTTTCTTTACCTACCTCATAAGGCATGTTGTTCCCCAAGTCCCATGACCATAATTGAATGACTATTTAAAATATATCAAAGGTCTTGGTTTTTCCTATTCCGAGTTAATCAATCAAATACCATAAGATAAGTAGACAGAAAGGAAAAATCAAGGTTAAAATTCTTATTTGTGATGGATTTAATAAAATAAATAAAAAAAGAGAAGATTTATGTGAAGCCAATCGAAAGAATTTGATTAGTTCGAATGGAGATGAGACTTTATCTAGTGATTCTAAGAAACTATTGGAGTTTGGGATTGTGAATGCACTGAAAACAATTGATCAAATTAGAAGAACATCCAGCATATCACTTAGTGTCAAATGTAGCAATTAGTGCAACACGTATTGCCAAATGTAACAATTAGTGCAACACGTAGTGCCAAATGTACAAAGATAATAAGCCCTTTAGTTTTATGGTGCTATATACAAGTTGGGGACAACAACATCCTAAAGATTGAAAAAAGAACCCCAACAATTTGGTGGCTTCACACACATCACTATCAAGCTATACTAAAAGTCTCTCATGGGAGTTCTTTGGTCAATGAGGGAATGAAATGCATGTATAAGTGTCAAACGATTGGATAACCTTTAAGCCACAAATAGGAATAATCCCAAAACGTTTTGAAACTCTTTGAACTTTTTATGAGCCAAAGCCTTTGTAAGAATGCCTACAATATTTTCATCTCTACTTAGATATGCCAAACTGATCTCTCTAGTAGAGCATTCTCACCCTATATCAAGATTCACAACTAGAAGTTGTTGTAATAGTGTTGGAGTTAGACGTTTGCGGAAGCACGCAAACAGCACAAGGAAGAAGAAGAAGAAGCTTGGAGCACAACACACAATACTGAATGTATTACTAGAGAATGTACAAAGATAAGGAGCCCATTAGGGCAATAGGCGTATATACAAGCCGGGGGAAAAAACCTCCTAAAGAGGGAAAAAAGTGCCCCAGTGTGGGAGCGAATGGTGACGACTGGCAATTCAATTCAGCCGTCTCGCTAACAGCGCACAGAGGGTGACTATGCAGAACAAGTATAATTTTTCATAAGGTTCGTAGGGCAAAGTGTTTCTATATCTTTCTATTG
>CM035439.1:18346604-18411604 GCA_020310875.1 Ceratopteris richardii | reverse complement strand
AATTTGTGATTGGTTTGTTCCAACAATCTTCATTAGCATCATCATTAGCATCAACCTCGTCAATCTCATATTCTTCATTATTTCTCTTCTTAAACAGTTTAACTCTTTTACCTGCAATTAAATTTTTCAACAAAGAACCATCAAATTCTCTAAGTTTAAATGTATCATTATCAAATACAGTTACAACTACATACGCTCCAAACCACCTCTTAATTAACTTTCTCCTAGCATCATACTGAGTATCAAAAGTACTATCATAAACTAATACCCAATCATCTACTTCTATAGTATGAGGTCTAAGTCTATGTTTTTTATCAAAATAGATTTTATTTTTAAGACGCGATTCTCTAACTTTCTGTACAAGTTCTTCAATCATTTTATTTAGTATATTTAACTGCATAATCCTAATAGAAATCTGATCTTCACGAGTCATCTCATTATTCCACGGAAGTGTCGTCCATGAAATAATATAGGTCTGGATAGGAAAAATCGGCTTCTGACAGTACATTAGTTCTCCAGGCATAAATCCTTTAGATCTAGTACGTCATCCTATCTGCCCATAGTGCGAAAGGAAGGAATCTAGGCCACTGTGTTGTATCACCATTGCAGGCCTTAGAAATTGCCTTCACAATAGAGGGATGACCCCGTTCAATCTTACCATTAGACTCTAGATTATAAGCAGTAGTGAGAGACAGACGAATCCCATGCTGGTCAAAGAATTCTCTAGCCTCTCTAGCATCTAACTCACCCCTATCTGCTACTATCTTTTCTACATAGCCAAATCTACTAATAACTTCTTCTAACAAAAATTTACATACATTATAAGTAGATTTAGTACGAAGAGCTTTACCCTCTACATGATTAGTTAAGTCTTTCCTAGCTAAAACTATATATCTCATCCTATATCTAATCCTTTAGGCATGGTCACTAAATCAACTACCCACTTGTAATGAATACAAGGAGGATAGGTAAGGTGCAAAGGTTCTATATGTCTAACTAACAAATGTACCTAACAAGTAGTATAAGAACTTACAAAGTCACGTATATTCACATACATACCCGGCCACCAATAAGCTTCTCTAATTTTATCATATGTTGCATAGAAGCCTTTATGTCCTGCCCAAAGAGTCTCTTGCATATCTATCATAACTCTATTTTGAAGATTTTATTTCCTAAAACTCGCTGCGGATATTCAATTTTCCCTTTTGCATGACCCCAAGTAAAACCATCTTTAAGAAAAAAGTTAAATTAATCACAATTAGTTTAGTCTCAATCATGTCATCATCTTCAAACTTAGCCCTAGAACACATATCTGCAACATAATTAGTTTTTCCAGAAATATGGTTTAAAACAGGAT
This sequence comes from Ceratopteris richardii, assembly GCA_020310875.1. Lineage (NCBI taxonomy): Eukaryota > Viridiplantae > Streptophyta > Polypodiopsida > Polypodiales > Pteridaceae > Ceratopteris > Ceratopteris richardii. The sequence goes on along the minus strand of CM035439.1, from coordinate 18,410,247 downwards.
TAATAAATTTAATATAAGATATCCACCTTAGCATAGCTATATCTCGAGAAGAATAATTAGTAATCATACCTATTAATGGTAAACAATCTGTTTCTATTATTACATTAGCTGCTATAAAATATTCCTTATCAGTCTTTAATGAAGTAACTAAACCCCATAATTCACGTTTTATTTGTGGATAATTTTTTTGAGTTTCATGTAAAATTTTAGCCTTGAATCTAATATCATATCTATTTCTCTCACTATCATCTTGTCCTATTACCCATCCTATTCCTATGGGACTAGTATCTACAGTTAAAATAATCGGTTTATTATTTGAATAATCTACACGTTTTAAAATAGGTGCATTTGAAAGTAAACTTTTTAATTTCTTCATTGCTTTAACATGAGTTTTAGTCCATTTAATTTTTCTATTTTTCCTAAGTAAATCATACAATGGATTAGCTACATGAGCATAATGCGGAATCCAAATAGCATGAAATACACATGCTCCTAAGAAACGTCTAACCTCACTAATATTCTTACAAGTTTTAGATAATTTATTTATAGCATCTACTTTTGAGGATAACGCCTACGACCATAGTAGACACATAAATCTCCTACAATTAAAACTTCATTAACTCCAAATACTGATTTTTCTATAGAAAAAGTTAATCCTACTTCTTAAATCTTTTAAGTATTTTCTCACAATCTAAAATATGATTAGCTACAAACTTTCTACAACCTAAAGAATCTAATGTTTCATCTTTTTCTTTTTCTTCACAGCCTTTAATTAGAATATCATCTAAAAATGGCATGGTCACATTAGGAATAAAATCATCAAGAACCATATTCATTGCCTTCATCATATGTGCTACCAAATTCGTAGCTCCTTGAGGAAGAGTACACATACGAACTAATCCTAAAGGAGTCTTCATCGTGGTAATATCTCTACTCTCAGTAGCAAGCTCGAACTGGTCATACCCTGAATATAAGTCACCCATAGAGTAGATAGAATGCCCAACAAAAGCTTCGATAAATTCTCCTACAATAGGGCCCTTTCCCATGTTCCTAATAGTAACTTTATTTACGGGTTGTAAGTCGTGAATAAATCTAAGTTTACCATTCTTTTTATAAACAGTAAACCATCTATTAGAATAAGGTGCGGAGGAAGGTCCTAAAAGTTTCATATGCATCTTCTCCTTAAGCAATTTCATTAGCTCAGGTAAATGAGCCTTTGGAATTGGTATAGGGCGAAGATTCCAAGGTATATGAGCTACGGTAAATATAATCATAGGAGATAGTTTCCTAGGGTCAAGACATCCTATTTCATGCGGACAAAGAGAAAAAGCTTTTCCATGTTTTTTAATCATTTCACGAAACAATTCACGTTCAGTAGGCAATAAAAAAGAATCTTCATTTCCTATTTTTATCAATTTAATAGTTTCATCAATAAATTTATGTCCTATTTTTGAAATATCATGTAAGATGGGATCATTAGCTACTTGTTTTATTTTCTTGTCACTTCCTTCAGGTAAAGCTTGAGCTACAGGTTTCACTTTTTTATCTACTATTTTATACTTTGTATTAATTTTAGCTTCATGAAAATCAGAAACAAATTTTAAAATTAAATCATATTCATTTAATGAGTTTAAAAGAATAACATGTAATAATTTTTCATCATGTAAGGTTTCATTAATTTCATCAAATAAAGTAGAAGAAAAAGAAGTTTCAATTACATTTTGAATATTTTCATTTTTAGACATATATCCTTTATCTTTAAAATATTTTTCATGTTTTTTCATAATTTTCCTAGGAATATCTTTAGTATTTTTAAAAATTTGTAAATTTGAAGATGGAAAATAATCAGAAAAATTTTCTATTTTATGTACATATTTACGCGAGATATCAAACCAGTTACCACTGTTGTCCCCCTCAACAATGGTGTCTAGTAAAAATTTTGATCAAAGTATGTTCCAGAATCACTAAGAGGTAGATGACTCTCGTGCATCTTCTCTTGTGATCTGATAGGTGTGTTCCTAATTTGTTCTCTATTTCTAATTTGGTTTGGGTTAACAGTCATTACTTGTAAGGATTGTAAGTCATCTTTTGATCTAAATCTTCCCTACACAGAGCCATCTTCCATTATTTTTGTTTCCATTCTAGTTTCACAGATAAAGGGTTGCCCTAAGATGATTTCATAAGAACAATTATCTTGTATAAAAAAGTGAAATATTTCACTTATCCCACCTATTGAAATTGGAATGTTGGCACACGCTCCTAGAAGTGCACCACATCCATTGTCTACTGTTCTCATAATCCACCCATGTTCTTTATCTATAGGCCATCTAAATTTATCATATAATTCTTTTGATATTACGTTTATTTCTGAACCTGAATCTAGTAAAGCTAAAGCTGTACAAGAATTTTCCCTATCTCCTAAATTTACTTTGATCTCTGGTGTTCCTCTGGCCCAAAAACTCTTTTTGTAATTGCTTTCAGATTTTTCCTGCACATTATCTGGAAGTATAGGTCCTAATTTTTTTTTTTTGACGTATCCTTCACTTTCTTTCTCATCATCAGAATCAGAAGAAAAAGAATCTTTAGAAATATGAGTTACATCTACATTGTCATGCATTTCAATATCAATATTTAAGGGAAATCTTTTTCTTTTAGTCATTTTAATAAAGTTATCTTTGAATTCTAATTTAGCTGTGGTAAATAATTGTTCAAGTGACATATTCACTTGACCTTTTAAAAGAATATCATAGAGTATTTCTTTTGTGTCATTTTTCTCTTCAAGTTCTGATTTTAAAATAGCTTTTGGAATTCTTTTGGGTTTCTCGATTTTTCCCTCATTTTTATATGTTTCTTCATTAGTCTTTGAATCTAATTCACTAGGTTTGTTTGATGTCTCAGGTTGTTTACCCTCCCATATATCTTTTCTTTTCTGCTCCTCTAAATTTGTGTTTTCATTAAACTGTACACTTTTAGGTTCTTTTCTCAATTGTTTTCTAGTTACTCTTTGATTATTTTCATCTAAATCTTGAGTTTCATCTCTTTTTCTCTTTTCTTCCACATTGGCTATATGTGAAAAAATAGAAAAATTATCTATAGGTGAGTTCCATGCTGTTTTGTTCATTATATCATCTCTAGCTTTTATTAAGGCTTCTATTGAATAATTTCTGGTTTCATTTGAGGTTTTGTCATCTAGATCACTTTCGTCGCATTCTAATCTAACACTAGATGAGCTTCTTTGTGCTTCAGATATATTTTCATATAGTTTTGGATTCCACCTTTTCCCCAATTTACAGCCTCTTTTAAAGATTCACACGCATAAGACATATGTTAAGTGGAGTCGCACCAAACACATCGTCGGGTAGGTGCGCCTCTTTGTTCATTACTCTGGGCTACTAGTTGATTCATTATAGGTGCTATAGGTATATGATTCATTTGTGGAGCATGAGTAAACTGAGGACCTAGAATTGTTCGATCTTGACTAGTTAAGGAATGAACTGTGTTTTGAAGTGTTGCTACTTCCTTAGATATGTTCATGTGCATCTGCATCATATTATCTAGTTTATTAAATAGTATTTCAAACTGTAACTCACTAGGCACTTTAGATGTTGATGCTTGTTCAGTTGAGCTAGGGTTTATATTAATTTTAGGATTTTGAGTAGTTGGTCCTACTGTTGGAAAGCTTAAATTCATATCATATAGTAATGACTGCCTCTGTTTCATTTATGCTACTATTTCTACTACTTGTTTTAGTACCACCCAGTCCTCTAATAACCACCTAAACCAAGCTAATGCATATGCAAGAAAAGAAAAATGTTTATACCTGTCCTGTTGTGCCATTTTTCACGTCGGGTTCAAATGTGGGAGCAAATGGTGACGATTGGCGGATGAATTCAGCCGTCTCGCTAACGGCGCACAGAGAGTGACTATGCAGAACAAGTATAATTTTTCCTAAGGTCCGTAGGGCAAAGCGTTTCTATATCTTTCTATTGCGTCAAAATAGGTTGGTAAGATTAATTTTTCACTAATTACTTGATCTTTAATGGTTTCAGTTATGTTAAAATCTTCTTGGGAATTATCAATGTTTTTAATTATAGATGGTGGAAGATCTTCACTATCTTCCGTACTAGGTGGAACAAAGGAAATTAATGGCAATGTTCTAGATAAACTATGATCAAATTCTCTTGTATGCAAGGTTTCTTCTCCTATCATATCTTTAACTAAATCTTTAATCTCTTTAACTGGACTAAGAAACAAAATTTCAAAGGTAGATGGAGGTAGGAAGGTATTACTAGAAGAAGCCTCTTTAGACATAAAAGAAGAAAATGAAACTAGATTAATGATAGATTTCCTATAAAACTTTAGGATTCAGTTGAGAAGATGATATCCTATACAAGCTAAAAGGATAACCTATACAAGCTAATCAATAGATTTTAACTAAGTAAATTCTTCACACTTCAAATCTTGAGTTCTTCAACAGGGCTGCAAATCATATGAAAAATCACATGACATATATTAGTAAGCTTTTATAAAAGATTAAACACTCATTTAAATATTATCATAATTAAACCTTAATTTTATATAAGATAATCAACTTTTCTCAAACACACACACACATATATATATATATATATATAAGTACATTCATTTATTTAAACATACACATTGGAATAAATAATTCATTCATACATTACATCATATACACTTATACATATTCATACATATTACATATGCTAACATGCAACACATGCATATTAACATACATGCATGACATAACATACATTAACATAAATGAACATGCATACATGCAAACTAACATACATGCATGACATAAATGATCATGCATTCATGCACATACATGCATAAATGAACATGCATACAAAACATGCAAACATAAATCACATGCACACATACACATGCATAAATAACTTACACTAACACACATATACATAAACATACATATACATGCATACATAACTTAGATACTCTAACATAACTCAAATGCATGCATACACATGCATAAATGAATATGAATACATACATGGCATACACACATGCATAAATACTTACAAGAACACACACATGCACTAACATAAATGAACATGCATACATGCACATGAATGCACTAACAAAAATAAACATGCATACATGCATATGAACTAGCAATCACTCATGATATGCAAATCAAAATAATATGCATACATGCACATGCATTAGCAACCACACATGATATGCTAAACAAATTCATATGCATACATGCACATGCATTAGCAACCATGCATGAACATACATGCATTAACATGCAACAAGAAAACATGCATGACATGTATACATACATGCAAACACTATCATACATGGATAACATAAATCAACATGCATGCATACATGAAATACACATAACATCTAATATGCATACATGAATTGACATGCATTAACGAACATGCATAAACTTCTAACATTCATTAACACAACTTCTAACATCTAACATGTAAACTTAGTATCTAACATCCATTAACATTTACTAACATCTCTAACATTTACCAAGGGTACATACACTAACACCTATCATGGGTACAACAATCACTAAACATGCCTAACATGCACTAACATACCTGACATGCACTAACATACCTATCATACACTAACATGCACTAATATCATACATGGGTTTATGCACTAACAATTAACATGGGTTCAAGCACTAACACCTAACATGGGTTCACGCACTAACAACTAACAAACATCTAATACGGGTACAAACATCACTAGATCTAATGCATTTTTTTAATAAGTGTCTAACAAGCTAAAGGTTGAAGAGGCTTGGATTAAGGGTAAGGAAGGAAAGGATAAGAAAAGATAGAATAGGGTAATTATTTGGAAGGAATAATGAGTTCTTTGGAAGAGAATAAGGCTAAGTTGCCTCTTCTTTTTGCTAACCTGTGAACACAAAAAAAAAACATTAGGATAACAAATCATACATTCACTAAGTAATCAATCTAATTAATTAAACACACACATACATAAATAAATACATATATAGTCACACATATATATATGTATATATAAAAACATAGACATGTCTAAATATTTTTTTATTTCATTAATATTTAACTAATAAATAATATCTATATTAACTACTAAAGGAAAACTTAAAAAATTTCATTATATAAACATTAATAGAAATAAATCCCTTAATATAAGATAAAGAAAATAAAAAATAAAAAATAAAAAAAGAAAAAACTCTCTCATTCTCTCTCTCCTTCTCTGTCTCTCTCTCTCTCTCTTTCTCTCTCTTTCTTGCTCTCTCTCTCTCTTTCTCTCTCTCTCTTCCTCTCTCTCTCTCTCTCTTTCTCTCTTTGCTGCCCGCACAGCTCTACTGCGCCATCGTTGACAGAGAGGAAAGAGAAAGGGAGGGAGAAAGAGGACAAAAGAAAAGATTAAAAAAAAGAAAATTTAAAAATAAAGAAAAATAAAAAAAATAAAACAAAACATGTAATACTCTCTCTTTTCTCTCTCTCTGTCTCTCTCTCTCTGTCTCTCTCTCTCTCTCTCTCTCTCTCTCTTTCTCTCTCTAATGCGCGCGCAGCGCTGCTGTGCCCCCGGCAGAGAAAGAGAGGGATAGGGAGAAAGAAAAGGTCAAAGGGAAGAGTAGGAATAAAAAAAAGAAGTTAAGAAGCATTAAAGAAGGAATAGGGAAAAGAAAAAAAGAAAAGCCAAATAAATTGGAAGAGAGCAAAAAAACAAACGCCCTCCTCCTTGTCTACGTCAACCAATTTCCAAGGAAAAAAAAATTGCTCTCATTTGATTGAAGGACAAAAGCAAGAGAGATGGCCTTCTCTCTCCTCCTGTCAGGGATTGTCATGAAAATGTGTGCATAAATGACTATAGTCTAGAGAAAAGGAAAATAGAGTACCTGAAAAATCACATGAGCTTGTGAGTACGTACTCCCCTCTTTATATAGATGAGAGTAGCCCACCATAGCCCACATTTTCCCTTAGATAACTGATCCATGCAGCCTACATTAACTTCTCTTTAACTCAACAACACTCCAACAAGAAAATAGGCGTGGATTTTTCTCTATTTGTTTTTTCCCAAAATTCACTCAACCATTCAATTAATTATTTACTAGACCAAAGAATTTAGATTTAAATACAACCTTTCACTTGTTTTTTATGTATTTAATTACTTTAGAATAAATATAAACCTTTAGAATAAAATAAATTTAATCCATCAATAAATTTAATTATTACCATAACCTTAGTCAAAATAATAACAATTAATAATTAACATATTTTTAATTTGAAATATTTGACTAAGGTTTCTTTTATTATTTTGACCCTATTTATTAACTCATTTATAAACTGAAACCTAGTAAATTAATAATGTAAACTTAGGTTTACCCTTCAACTAACTTCAAACCATGTTAATTAATCCCAACTAACCCATAAACTAATCTTCTAACCTTCCATAATCCTCTAGATTTAATAATTAACCCTTAACTAACCTTGAAATTAAGCTATAATCCTTTAAAACATGATCAAAACCTTCATTTAACCCTTAAATCCCTTGCATTTACTTTCAAAACATAGATAAACCCTTGAATAACCCTTGATTTTTCATCTATACCCTTAATAATATTAAAAAACACCTAGATAAATACTTCCCATCTTGATATTAATCATCAAACTTCTTATCCTACAAAAATTAAAATCAAACATTAGTCAAAATTATCATAATTTAACCAGAATTTTATCAATCAATTAATCTTTTAATTTTTGTAATATTTTAAGAGTAATAAATTCTTTCCGACACCAGCGGTCCTAGAATGTTCACACATATCATTACCTAAATATATCAACAAATCCCCCCTAGGAGTGATGAGGTGAACAAGTAGCTGGCACTCATGTATAAGGAAGTGCCAGGCTATGTGGAAATCACTCCACAAAATGAAGTAAGCCCAAAGCTTTGCGGAAAGCTTCAAACTTCTCCCTAGGTAGAGCCTTCATGAAAAGTTCTGCAATGTTCTCCTGCATGGGCACATATGCCAAGCTGATCTCCCCTGCAGAGAACCTCTCCCTGACATAATGATAATGCACCTTAATGTGCTTAGTGCGAGCATGGAACACAGGGTTCCTTGCAACTACCCATGCACTCTAACTGTAAGTGAAGATGGTGATGGCAGAAGACTAACCAACACCCAAATCAGCCAGAAGGCATTTGAGCCAGACACACTCAATAGTTGTGAAAGCTGCCATATACTCAGCCTCACAACTCGAAGTGGCCATAGTAGGCTGCTTCTTGCTCAACCAAGATATACATGAGCTACCAAGCATGAATCAAAAGCCACTAGTGGACACACGAGTTTCATAGAAACCATCCCAGTCCGAGTCAGAGAAAGCATGCAAATCTGGCAGTAGTGATCCCCCCTTGGGATAAAACAACCCAAGTAGCCGAGTACCACTCAAGTAGCAAAAGATGTGCTTAACCTCCTGCCAATGCTTGACACCTGGGCAATGCATAAACCTGCTCATCTCTGAGACACCAAACTAAATATCTGTCCTAGTAATGCATAAGTAAATCAAGCATCCAACAGCGTGCTAATAGAGGACATCATCAAATGCATCTCTAGTATCATGAATACTTAATCCTAAACTTGTCTCCATAGGAGTGGCAATAGGCTTACAAGCAATAATATGTCAATTTATTTCGTTTGACACAAAGCCAATCCACCATCAACATACATAAACTGAATGCCCAAATAGTGATGCAAATGCCCCAAATTAGACATCTCAAATGAGGCATGCAAATCAGCCTTAAAATCAGCAATATGCTTATCAATAGGACCAGTGAGCAGCATGTCGTCAACATAGACAACAATGATCAGAAGCACATCATTAGTACGCTTACCATATAAGGTGCTTTCAATGGGACAGTTCTCAAAACCATGTGCAATCAGATAGGCATGTATCTTCTCATACCAAGCATGTGGTGCTTGTGTTAAACCATATAATGCCTTCTTTAACCTACACACTTGGTTTTCATGCCCTTTCTACACAAAGCCACGGGGCTGAAAAACATACACTTCTTCATGAAAGTCACCAATCAGAAATGCTGTTTTAATGGCCAACTGATGTACATTCCATCCAGGATGGGCTCCAAGTGCACAAATGCTCCGAACAATAGTCATATGGCATGTAGGTGCAAAGGTCTCATGAAAATCAATGCCTCTTTCCTGCGCATATCCCTTTGCAACAAGCCTAGGCTTATACCTGTCACTTGTACCATCAAGTTTACGCTTCAACTTGTATACCCACTTAGTGCCAATGGCCTTCTTACTAGGAGGCAAGTTACATAAAGACCAAATACCATTCTTCATTATTGCATCATATTCAGATTGCATAGCAGCACTCTAGTTTTCTGAACCTTTTGCTTCATTAAAGGAAAGAGGCTCATTCTTATCACAGAGACTAGATAGAGCCATACCATAGCTATCTGATGCAAAAGAGGCACTATGAGAGCCTGATCGATGACAATATGAGAGAGGTGCATCTAATTTGCTGTCACGCAAGGTCTGCACCAGCCATTTTGGCATAGTTCTTGCTTGCTCAATATCAGCTCTTTCATCAATAAGTGCATCATGCACATTTGCATCAGAAATGGAATTATCTGCATCATTACATGAAACTTGCAAAGGCTCAGAAGTTGCCTCATTAGGACCAGCACTAGACTGTCCACATGTAAAAAGAGGCAACAAAGTATCATACATGTCTTTGGAGCTAGCAGATGTCTCCTTAGTACATGAAAGCAATGGCTGAATAGCATCTTCCACAAAAACAACATCACAGCTAACCAAAATGCATTTATTCTATGGATGATATAGACAATAGTCTTTACTTTCAGAATTGTACCCAATAAAAATACATTTTACTACTTTATCATCCAATTTTTTGCGATGTTGTTCAGGTTTTAGTGCATATGCCAAACAACCAAAAACACACAGATGAGAAATAGATGGCTTGCGATCATGCCAAGCCTCATATGGAGTGATAGACTGCAGCGCTTTAGTGGGACACCTGTTCAGTACATATGCTGCACACATGATTGCCTCAAGCCAGAAACTATGTGGTAAAGCCTGACTCTTGACCATACACCTCGCCATCTCCATGAGTGAGCTGTTCTTTTGTTCAACAACTCCATTCTGTTGAGGTGTATATGGCTCAATACATTGGTGTTTTATCCCACATTCAACCAAAAATGCATTAAAGTCAGAAGACATATATTCCCCCCTTGGATCAGAACGGAGGGTGCCCATTTTACATGCTGATAGATTTTTAGCCAAAACCAAAAATGGTTTGAAGCACATGAACACTTTGGACTTTGCCTTCAATGGATATACCCATGCATGCCTGGAAAAATCATCGATGAAAGTCATGAAGTAAAGATAATTCCCAAAAGAGGGTGTCTCCATAGGACCATACACATCACTATGTACAAGCTGCAATTTCTGAGTAGCCCAAACTGAACTATCTTTTGGAAATGAGGAACACTGCATTTTTCCCAAAATATAGCCTTCACAAACATGTTTTCGAGGTGCCTCAAGTTTGGGCAAAGAGAACACCATTTCATATTTCTATAGGCGTAGCAAATCAACAAAATTTAGATGACCAAAGTGTTGATATATCTAGGTAGTGATGTGTGTGAACATACTAGGATCGCCGGGGCACTTTTTTCCCTCTTTAAGAGGTTTTTTTTCCCCTGGCTTGTATATACGCCTATTGCCCTAATGGGCTAGTTATCTTTGTACATTCTCTAGTAATACATTCAGTATTGTGTGTTTATGCTCCAAGCTTCTTCTTCTTCCTTGTGTTGTTCGCGTGCTTCTGCAGATGTCTATCTCCAACAATTGGTATCAGAGCAGGTCGTCGCTTCATCTAGGGCACCGTCGACACTCCTCCGTTTGCAGTCTCAAAATCGCACGAATTTTGGTGAGCATACTGAGCATGTTTCGGAGATCAAAAGGGCTTCGCTTTGTGGTCCCGAAATCGTGATCTGAGCTCGTTTCGGCCTCTGAACCCACTATCACAATGCTTGTGCAGGCTATTTTTTCCTTTTGTGCCAAAGGTATATACCAGTTTCTGTTGGCCAGTTTAAGTGCCTCGAAGTCTGCTACAGGTCTAGCAGAACTCGTCTGGGCACTTCTCTTCAACTTTTTGAGATACAATCAATTTTCTGCATCAAGGTATTTTAGTCATCGGCCATGGCTGAAAGCAGTGATGTATTCCGTATGTTGGCTGTTGAGGATAAGTTGGATGGTACCAACTACCCATTATGGGCTTATATGATGCGACATGTATTGGTTGCAAAAGGATTGTGGAACATCGTGCAAGGTGTTGAAAGACGTCGTGTTATACCTCTGACTATATATACTGCAAATATAGACTGAGGAAATGCTACATATCGTCTGTATCATCCACAGACTAAATGCATTCTGGTTAGCCGTGATGTTGTATTTGTGGAAGATGCTATTCAGCCATTGCTTTCATGTACTAAGGAGACATCTGTTAGCTCCAAAGACATGTATGATACTTTGATGCCTCTTTTTACAGGTGGACAGTCTAGTGTTGGTCCTAATGAGGCAACTTCTGAGCCTTTGCAGGTTTCATGTGATGATGTAGATCATTCCATTTGTGATGCAGATTTACATGATGCACTAGTTGATGAGAGAGCTGATATTGAGCAGGCAAAAACTATGCCAAAATGGCTGGTGTAGACTTTGCGTGACAACAAATTAGATGCACCTCTATCATATCGTACTCGTTCAAGCTCTCATAGTGCCTCTTTTGCATCAGATGGCTATGCTATGGCTGCATCTAGTCTCTCTGATGAGAATGAGCCTGTTTCTTTTGATGAAGCACAGAATTCAAAAAATTGGATGGTTGCTATGCAAGCTGAATATGATGCTATAATGAAGAATGGTACATGGTCTTTATGTGACTTGCCTCCTGGCAAGAAGGCCACTGGCACTAAGTCCGTATACAAGCTGAAGCGTAAACCTGATGGTACAGTTGACAGGTATAAGGCTAGGCTTGTAGCAAAGGGTTATGCGCGGGAAAGAGGCATTGATTTTGATGAGACCTTTGCACCTACATGCCGTATGACTACTGTTCGGAGCATTTGTGCACTTGCAGCCCATCATGGTTGGAATGTACATCCGTTGGATATTAAAACTACATTTCTGAATGGTGACTTGCATGAAGAAGTGTATGTCTTTCAACCCCGTAGTTTTGTGTAGAAAGGGCATGAAAACCAGGTGTGTAGGTTAAAGAAGGCATTATATGGTTTGAAGCAAGCACCACGTGCTTGGTATGAGAAGATATATGCCTATCTTATTGCACATGGTTTTGAGAACAGTCCAACTGAAAGCACCTTATATGTTAAGCGTGCTAATGATGTGCTTCTCATCATTGTTGTCTATGTTGATGACATTATGCTCACTGGTCCTATTCAGAAGCATATTGCTGACTTTAAGGCTGATTTGCATGCCTCATTTGAGATGTCTGATTTGGGGCATTTGCATCACTATTTGGGCATTCATGTTATGCAAGTTAATGATGGAATGGCTTTGTGTCAAACCAAATGTATTGACACATTATTGCAGCGTTTTGGCCTTGAAGAGTGTAAGCCTATTGCCATTCCTATGGAGACAAGTTTACGATTGAATCTTCATGATGCTGGAGATGCATTTGATGTTGTTCTCCATCAGCAGGCATTTGGATGCTTGATTTACTTATGCATTACTCGGCCAAATATTTAGTTTGCTGTCTCACAGATGAGCAGATTTATGCATTGCCCAGGAGTCAAGCATTGGCAGTAGTTAAGCGCATCTTTCGCTACTTGAGTGGTACTCGCCTACTTGGGTTGTTTTATCCCAAGGGGGGATCACTACCACCAGATTTTCTGACTCTGATTGGGTTGGTTGCTATGACACTCGTGTATCCACTAGTGGCTTTTGCTTCATGCTTGGTAGCTCATGTATATCTTGGTTGAGCAAGAAGCAACCTACTGTGGCCACTTCCAGTTGTGAGGCTGAGTATAGGGCAGCTTTACAGCTACTATTGGGTGTGTCTGGCTTAGACACCTTATGGCTGATTTGGGTGTTAGTCAGTCTTCTGCCACCACCATCTTCAGTGACAGTCAGAGTGCATTGACAGTTGCGAGGAACCCTGTGTTCCATGCTTGCACTAAGCACATTGAGGTGCATTATCACTATGTCAGGGAGAGGTTCTCTGCTGGGGAGATTAGCTTGGCATATGTGCCCACATAGGAGAACATTGCAGAGCTTTTCACGAAGGCTCTGCCTAGGGAGAAGTTTGAAGCTTTCCGCAAAGCTTTGGGCTTACTTCCTTTTGTGGAGTGATTTCCACATAGCGTGGCACTTCCTTATACATGAGTGCCAGCTCCTTGTTCACCGCATCACTCCCAGGGGGGATTTGTTGATATATTTAGGTAGTGATGTGTGTGAACACACTAGGACCACCGGGGCATTTTTTCCCTCTTTAAGAGGTTTTTGCCCCCCGGCTTGTATATATGCCTATTGCCCTAATGGGCTACTTATCTTTGTACATTCTCTAGTAATACATTCAGTATTGTGTGTTTGTGCTCCAAGCTTCTTCTTCTTCCTTGTGATGTTCGCGTGCTTTTGCAGATGTCTATCTCCAACACAAAGTGTGCATGCGAAAGCTTTGCATCTGACATAACCTGAGAATCATTTACTACACATGCCAAATCATTTATAGATCTTTCATATTCTATGAGCTTATATAGCCCACGACATAAAATGCCAGAAGCAATAATCACATCACCATTTGATAGATCATGAGCTCTACACCTGTCATCAACAAATTTCACAACCAAGCCAATCTTGGCTAATGTAGAAACTGATAACAGGTTCTTCTTCATCCCTGGCACAAATAAAGCATCTGACAAAGTGAAAGAACTACCATGATCAATAATCAAAATGATCTTACCAACTCCCATAAGAGGATAAGAGGAGTTGTTGGCGCATGCAATAGTATTCCCTATAGGGACAGGCTTGAGTTAAGAGAAGAAACTACACTGTGAGGTAATATGTTTGGTTGCCCCACTGTCAAAATACAAAACATCTGAGTCTACTGGAGACATGCAGTGCTCATGAGAAGATGGGTCCAAACTGCAGGCACTAGTAAAAACCCATTCTTTTTCGTGCACAAGATTAGCACTCTGTTTTTGGTGTAGAGGCCTCTAGAACAACCATTCAAGCCTCTTTCTTCTTTGCCTCTTTAGCAGCCATTTTTGGACAGTTCTTTATGATATGATCATTACCTTTATAGTACTTACAAAACATTTTCTACTTTTTCAGATTTCTTCTCATCTTTATCTTCCTTCTTCGAATATGCAGAGTTAGCGAATTTCTGCTTACTAATTGAAGAGCTCCATTTTTCTTTGCCCTTCTAACTAGCCAAGAAGGATTGATGTGCTATTTACATAATGGACCTATTCTACTTGGAGTGATCTTCCTGCAACAGAACAGAGACTAACTCCTCAAATGATAAGGCATTTGGATTGCCTTTCATCATCAACCAAAGAGTAGAAGCAAAACTCTGATATGAATCAAGAAGACCATTCAGAACGGTCTGCACAAATAAGCTCTCTCGTATACCCTCATCAATAGAAATCAACTGTTCCTTCAAGTCTTTGATCTTTGTTAGGAAACTGTCCATAAAAGCACCTTCATTCATGTGCTCACTCTCCAACTATTTTTAGAGGTAAGCAACATGAGCCTCATTCCTAGCTTGGTACAATGTGGTAAGTGTATCCGAAGCATCCTTAGCTATTCTGCAAGAGCGAATGTGAGGAATAATGGCATGTTTGATAGACAAAGGTATCAATGCATGTGTTTGGGCATCTCTGCCATCCTAGCGAATCTGCTCTGCTATAGGTACAACAAAAACCGCAACACGAACAGGAATATGTAGAATATTATCATCTTCAACACCTTCTGCATTAGCTTCAATACCTACAATTGTAATAGTTGCACATGTGATAGGACGTTTCTCGACACGCTGCATAATGTTCCACAGTCCTTTTGCAACCAACACATGTCACATCATATAAGCCCATAATGGGTAGTTGGTACCATCCAACTTATCCTCAACAACCAACATATGGAATACATCCCTACTTTCAACCATGGTCGGTGGCTAAAATACCTTGATGCAGAAAATTGATTGTATCTCAAAACGTTGAACAGAACTGCCGAGAGGAATTCTGCTAGACTTGTAGTAGACTTCGAGATGCTTATACTGGCAAACAGAAACTGGTATATACCTTTGGCACAAAAAGAGGAAATAGCCAGCACAAGCGCTGCGATAGTGCGTTCGTGCGATTTTGAGACTGCAACCGGAGGAGCGTCGACGGTGCCCTAGATGAGCAACAACCTGCTCTGATACCAATTGTTGGATTTAGACATCTGTGGAAGCACACGAACAGCACAAGGAAGAAGAAGAAGCTTGGAGCACAATACACAATACTGAATGTATTACTAGAGAATGTACAAATATAAGTAGCCCATTAGGGCAATAGGCATATATATAAGCTGGGCTGAAAAAACCTCCTAAAGAGGGAAAAAAGTGCCTCGGTGGTCCTAGAGTGTTCACACTCATCACTACCTAAATATATCAACAAATAGGTTGTTTCTTGCTCAACCAAGATATGCATGAGCTACAAACAACAAAAGTAAAAAGGCATGAAAATCTCGAAGGATTAATCACTCAAAAGGAGAAAAAAACCAAGCTATCCAACACTAAATAAATAATAAAAGATATGTTTATGTGGCTGCAAATTCTTAACATGTAGAGAGTATAAATTTGCTCATCTAAGAGACAACAACTTAAATTAAATAAAAATAAGGCGTCCAATAACTTGTTGGCAAATACCAACATCAAATACATCTTGAGAATCATGAAGACCCACTCATAAACCTTTCCATGGTGTGGCAGCCAAAACATTGCAACATTTTGTGACAACTAAAACATTGCAACATTTTGCGATTGTATTTTGTTTTGACACAAACAATGCCTCTTTCAACTTACATAGATTCAGTGCCCAACTTATGACATAGATGCTCAAGATCTAACATTCCAAAGGAGCCATGCTATTAAGCCTCAACTTAAGAAATATGCATTTCATTAGGAACACTGAGTAGAATATCAACCGCATGAATGAGAATGATAAGAAACACATTATCTAAATGCTTCACATACGAATTGGTTTCTGTTGGAATATTTTGACATCCATGTTCTTATAAGTAGAAATGAATTTTCCCATAGCTTACTCCATTTGTTTTCTCTTACATGCACACTTCGTTTCAATACCCTTTCTTCACACATTGGGATTGAAGAACATACACTTCTTTATGCAACTCCGCATTTAGAAATGTAGCTTTGATGTGCAAGTTATCACACTCCAACCATTGTGAGTTGCAAGCTCACAAATGCTACATACATTTTTTTCTAGGGCCTTTAGTAGCAAAGATCGAATTAAAAGAATTTCTTTTTCTTGAGCATAACCTTTAATTATTGTTGGTGCAATCAACAAGCCTAAGTTCTTTGCTAATGACTTAGGACTCCACATCTATTTAACATCTCAGATAGAGAATCACATGTGAACTCATGCTTGTCAATTTTAATGTACTTACCTTGGATAAATGTAAATGTCAAGAGAAGAAGGAATCTCATGAAGTAAGGAGAGGGAACCCACAATTTCTTTGGTAGAAGAATCAAATCAATTACATCCCTAAAGTGTAGGACAACTTTTAGGTGAGGGAAAATTCAAATCCAAACGCAGGCCATGTATATAAATACACATACTTTTAGTTGCAGGTTAAGTGAGAAACTCTGAGAGGATTTGAGCTACATGAGTAAGTATACACTGAGCTCACATCATCTATGTGTAGGGAACTATAGTCTTTTATTATTATTATATGTGCAATAGCATTCATATTTTGATACTTTACATTGAGTATATCTCTATCTACTCTCTACTTCAGCTACTTCATCATTAGTGAAATTGTGGAATCAATTCCTCTGCATGTGTTTATTCATTTGCTAAATTTTAACTTTCGATAGTTAGAGTAGAAAGTGGAATATTCTTGTACCAATTTTCATTAAGTGTGGCTTAGTAGATCTTGAGATATGAAGCAAAGAAGATGACTGTGTGTGCACATCTTCTAGATCCCGAAAAGTCGGGATGATCACACTGACTTGCTAGATTTATTTCTCCTTGTATGGTGCAACTAGATTCATTAAATAACTTGATTTAGTTAGCTATACACTTCAACTAGAAGTGTGGAAAAGCTCTTTGGTCAATCCATACCAAGTTGTGGGCTCTAAGCATAATGTTGAGAACTTCTATGCCCAAAATAGAATGTTCTTCTCATTTCTTGCATATACAAGTTGTCTGTTTTGATGCAAACTTTTGTGAGTGTTGCTCTAAAGGACTCTGTAGTTCTAAATGCATCATTGGGAAGCAAAAAAATTCTACTAAGAATCCCTTAAGTTAGGTTTCTAGGTGTAGAGTAGGATTTTTGAAGCACCAACTCATCTCCAAAAATAACCACACCATCTCCTCACAATGCTATCAGAGCAACTAGTCGACATGGGAGATTGATTTCTTTCATCCATAAAAAAAAATTGGATCGAGGAAGCTACTCAACTTGATCACTTATAATGGAAGCTTACCTTTAGAAGAGAAACCTCTATGGCTACATATCTCAAGATGAGATGATGCCAATCTCATAAGCAAGGGCCAACCAACATAAGAAGAACAAGAGAGGTTATACACATGGTGTTCAAAGGATGCTCTAGTGAGGTCATATATTCTAAACACAATCTCTGACTTTTAACTTCCACACACTAGGATCTTCAAGACTTCATAAGAGACTTGGAATGGTCTTTAAGCATTCTTCTCGTCAAGTACCAAGGCAGGAAGAATCAAATGTGCATGGAATTCACTACACTCAAGAAGATGCCCAAGCAGAGTGTGATTGATTTTTTCACCAAAATAAAGGACATAGTAGAACAACTTGGAAGCATTGGAGAAATGATAGATCAAGATCAGATAGTAAGACAAGTAATAAATGGAAAAAAGCTAGATGAAAAATGGGAAGCTTTCAGCCCACCAATCAGCCTCTACATGGACATGCAAGTTCAAGATTTCAACACCCACATGGGAGAACTGTTCACACATGATGCAAAGCTAATGAATATTGGAGATAACCCAAAAGCTAATAACTCCTCTAGTCTCTATACATGTACGAATAAGAACATGGATAGCAAAGGAAAAGGTAAGAAGTCCGATGATGAAGGGACACCTCTCAAGAAAACTTTGCAAGAAGAGGTAGAGACTCAAGAGGATATGTGAAGCCTTCAAATGGTAACATGAACCTATTGAGCAAGGTATTATATGTGCCAACTATCACCAAGAACCTCAGAAGTGTAGGATAGATTGTTGAGAAAAGATTGTAGGCTAGATTCACAAATAATGTAGCATTTGTTGAGGATCCAAATCAAGGATTCAAGAGGATAGCAAGAGGAGAAAAATGAAGTAGATTATTTACATTTGAGCTCCAAGATAGTAAAAATATTGCATTGTTCAGTTATGGTAGCCAAACTATCTCAAGATTGGAAATTTTGCACAAGAGGTTAGCTCTCATAGGTGAAAGAGCTCTCAAGAAAATGAAAAAGGATCAGAGTGTACTTGGTCTACCAAATATATTGAAACAACACATGATCTAGAAATGTAGTGCTTATCAATTTGGCAAGTCTCATAGACAACCCTCCAGAAAGAAAGGATACATTCATGGAGACTTATTGCGTTAGTCCATATAGATGTTTGGGGACCAAGCAAGGAGCCTTCAATCTTTAGATCCAAGTATTATGTATCATTCGTTGATGATTGTAGCAGATGGACAATATTATACTTTATGAAACATAAAGATGAAGTGTTTTTATGTTTCAAGAAATACCTAGCTCTTGTAGAAAATCAAACAGGTAAAACTTTGAAGAGACTAAGGTCGGATGAAGGGGGCGAATATTTCCCCCATGGCTTTGATTCTTATCTCCAAGAGATACGAATCAAAAGATAAATCACAACCTAGCATGCACTAAAGCAAAATGGAGTGGCAGAGAGAAGAAATAGAACAATTGTGGAGGCAGCATGGTCAATGCTTAATGAGAATAAGCTACCAAATTACTTGTGGAAAGAGGCTTATCCATAGCCATATACTAGATCAATAGACTCCCATCAAAAACATTGGATGCTATCACACCATATGAAGCATGGAATGGAAGAAGACCTAGCCTTGATGATTGCAAATTTTTTTGGTGCATAGCATATCTACACATACCTTCACAAATAAGAGGCTAAATGGATCCAAAGGTAGAGAAATGCATCTTCATTGGCTATGAACTTAATTAGAGAGGTTATAGGGTATAGAATCCAAGAAACAAAGGGTTTACTATAAGTAGAGATGTGTTTGATGAAAACAAATTCTAGTTTGAAGATGATCGAAGGAAAATCAAACTTCCCTATGATCTAGAGGAAGATATCCAACATTATCAAAGAGGAATAAGCCTAAAATTGAAGCATCAAGTGATTCTAACGATGATCAGAAGACTCCAAGAAGGGAATTCTATTCTTGGAACTCCAAAGGTAAAGCCAAAGTGCACGAAATCAGAGATGTGGCAGAATCATCTCAACAAAGTATAAGAAGGTCTAATAGAGAAAAAAAGGAAGTAAGAAAGGTATGGTTATGATACTTCATTGGTCACTAAACATTCCTCATAGATAGAACATGACTCAAAAACTAAAGAACCTACTTCCTATAAAGAAGCCTAAATGGAGAATTGCCATGGAAGAAGAGATGGAAGCTTTACAAGAAAATCACACTTGAGTGTTGGTACCCAAGACTCCATCTATGAAATTCATTGATTCAAGGTGGATATATAAGGTAAAGAAGAATTCTGATGGTTCAATTAACATCAACAAAGAAAGACTTGTAGCCAAAGGGTTTGCACAGACTCAAGGTATTGATTATGAAGAAATATTTTCACCTCTTGCAAGAATTCCTACTATTAGAATGTTTATGAGCACATAAACATTGCATCTTCCAAGAATTGGAAGATATATCAAATGCATGTTAAAAATGATTTCCTAAATGGATGGATATCAAGGGAGGTATACATTCATCAAACTCTTGGCTTTGAAGATCAATCAAACCCTAAACATGTGTCCAGGGTTAGGAAAGCCTTGTATGGCTTGAAGAAAGCTTAGAGAGCTTGGAATCATAAACTTGTCACTTACTTGTAGGATAAAGGTTTTAATGTAAGAAAGGTAGATCCTTCCCTCTTCATTAAGAGGAATGATTGAGAGCTCATATATCTATGTGTATATGTTGAAAGATCACTGATCTTGGTTTGCTAACTTACATTTGAGGTTTGGAAATGGTATATATAGAAAACGTTATATTCCTCAAAGAAAGGAAATACATTGGAGATATGCTCTCTATATTCAAAATGGAGAATACAAAGGTTGCAGGTACTCCCATGGAGGACAATTGTCCTCATAAAGATGAGCTAATTGAAGATGTGACTAGCTATCAAAGTTTTGTTGGAAACTTAAATTATGCTACTCTAACTAGAGTGGATGTTTGTTATGGAGTAAGTGTGTTAAGTTATTTCATGCATACTCCAAGGAAGACTCACATGGAAGCAGCGAAAAGAATCTTAAATTATATGAAGGGCACAATCAATGAAGGGCTATACTATCCATACACATCTGATATAGATGTTAAACTCTTGTTTGATGGAGATTGGGTAGGCTCTAAAGATGAAAGGAGAAGCACATCTAGATACCTTACTTTTATAGGTACAAAGCTAATCTCATGGTCTTCTATGAAGCAACCGATTGTTGCTCTTTCATAAATAAAATCTGAGTATAAGGGACTTGCAAATGCTTCACAAGAAGCTATGTGGATTAGAACCCTATATTCTTATTTAGGGTTGAACACTTCAACTCAACATATATTTGGAGATAATATTAGCTCATTACATCTTACTGCTAGCCCAATTTATCATGTTAGGACTAAAAATATAGAAGTTACCATTATGTCTGAGATAAAATTATGACCAAAGAGATTCAACTTTCATATGTATCAACTCATCAAGAATGTGCAGATATGATGACAAATGCCTTCGATGGAAGCAAATTGAACAAGTTAAAATCAAGGATTGGATTATAAGAATACTTGATGGATTGAAGACTCAAGCATCTTAGGCTTGAGGGGGACTTGTTGGTGTAGCTAGCAACCCTAAGTCCTTTGCTAAGAACTTAAGACTTCACATCTATTTAACACCTCACATACAAGATCACAAGTGAACTCATGTTTGTCAATTTTAGTTTACTTACCTTGGATAAATATAAATGTCAAGAGAAGAAGGTATCTCATTAAGCTAGGAGAGTGAGCACATGGCGTATTCGGTAGAAGAATGAAATCAATTACATCCCTAAAGTGTAGGACCACTTTTAGGTGAGGTAAAATGCAAATTCAAACTCAAGCCATGTGTATAAATGCACATACTTTTAATTGTAGGTTAAGTAGGCAACTGTGAGAGGATTTGAGCTACATCAATGAGCATGCTGTGAGCTCACATCATCTATGTGTAGTCCACTACATCCCTATGTATCATGTGTGCAATAGCATTCATACTTTTATACATTACATTGTGCTTATCTCTGTCTACTTTTTGGTTCAGCTACTTCATCATTAGAATGAACTTGTGGAATTGATTTCTCTACGTGTGCTCATTCATTTAATAAAACAATACTTTGAATAATTGGAGCAGAGTATCTAGTGATCTCATTTAACTTTTTCATTAAGTTTCATTTAGTAAATCTTGAGATATATCGAAAAGAAGACTCTACGTTTGTACATCTTCTAGATCCTGAAAAGTCAGGAAGATCCCCCTCACTTGCTAGATTCATTTCTCCTTGTATGGTGCAACTAAATTCATGAAGTAACATGCTTTATTTATCTATAAACTTCAAGTAGAAGTGTGCGAAATCCCTCTGGTCAATTCATACCAGGTTATGAGCTCTGAGCATAATACTAAGACCTTCTATGCCCAAAATAGAAGGTTCTTATCATTTCTTGCATATACAAGTTAATTTTTTTGATGCAAAAATTTGAGAGTGTTTCTCCAAACTACTTTGTGGTTCTAAATGCATAATTGTGAAGCTAAAGAAGTCTACTAAGCATCCCTGAAGTTAGATTGGTAGGCGTAGAGAAAGATGTTTGTAGCACCAACTCATCTTTGGACATTTTAACACCATCTCCTTGCAATTATAATCCTAGCCTCATAACTATCACTATAACTACTCAAGATTTTATTTAACATATACACTCATTTAGAACCTATGTACTTTTTGCAATAACAAAAGTCAGATAAAGGCATAGTACCATTCCTCATAGTAGCATAAAATTTAGAATCCATAAGATGCATCAATTTTTGTGAATTTTTTTTTTCATTAAAATACATTAGCTTAGTGTAGTCATAGAGCCTACAAACTATGATTGTATAAAAATCCAGCGCAAAAGAAGAAGCATGGCATTATGAGCAAGCAACCTAAAGCAATGGTGCATCTAACTTACTATCTATCAAACTATACATCCACATGATTGATGTATACTTTCCTTTACCAAGATTTACTCTCTCATCAATGAATCTATCATGAAAAACTATATCAAAAGTCCAATGATCTTCATTGTCATTCAAATCATGCATAAGCTGAAAATTTTCCTCACTACTAGATCCAATAGGTTTTCAACTAAACAAAAGAATGAAAACAGGTTTCATACCCACCATTTGAGCTCATATAGCTCTCCTATATATATATATATATATATACATACATACACAGAGAGAGAGAGAAGGGTTGTCGTTCATCCTCCACAAAGCTAATATCTTAGATAAGTAGAATATGTTTATTTTGTGGGTGCTATATGTGAATTCCTTTTATCTCAAAACTATATCCAAGAAATATATGCTTCATAGCCTTATCATCGTGGTTTGTGTGTTGTCGTTCAAGCATTCATGCATATGACAAACAAAAAAGAAATGTACATGAGCAACATATGGCTTGCACCCATTCTAAGGTTCATAATTAGTGATAGATTCTAATATATTGAGAATCATAATCCAACATTAGGAGCATATGAACCTTTTGAATGAATGAAATTCGGAGCATCGTAGAGCAAGGTGCCAAGCAAGAGTATTCATGTTCAAATTTGAATTCGAATCTGCCTCATATTTCTCAATTCAATCATCTATTACATTTAGATGTGACAAAGCCTATTTTCTAGGAAAAGAGTTCCACATTATTTAGGGAAAAGACCCGTTTCTAAGAAAGCACTTTCTTACTTGAGGATTGTCTTTATACTTAGAGTATCCATACCTAAGACTAAGATTTATGTGTGTAGGAGCTAGGTATCTCTAAATGATGAGGAGAGTTTTGTGATCATTTTGTATCCATCTGTTGTATTCTTTGGTTTTCTAGAAAGATATTACATTTCTCTAAGGATTAATCAAAGTTCAAGTCCAAAATCTACATATTCTGAGAGAAATCAATTGTGAAGTGAGGACTAGAATCTTTGTGCATGCCTAGTGATGGTAGTAAGTATACTAACTTGAAGGCATTGATTATTGGGTTAGGAGCAAGTATTTTGAGTGGGATATATTGCATTATAAAGTTCACATAGTATAGGTTTAGTGTGTAAAATATTTGGGGTTCATCTCCTAGGAGCTCATTAGTAAGTGATGCATTTGGATCCATAGGTTATCACATAGATAATGATGTACTAGTTGTATATACATTGAATGGACTTAGGAATGTTGAGAAGTGGAAGGCTTTCACCAATTTTGTATATGTCAGAAGTAATCTTTCTAAATTTGAGTGATTATTGGCCTTAATGATCACTAAGGAGATGAACATTGGAGGCTCAAAGGCAAAGGGTATTGAAGCCCATGCATTTTATGCAAGTAAAGGAAGAGGTAGAGGAAGAAATCAAGGTAGAGGCAGAGGAAGGCAAGGAAGAGGATCAAATGGAGAATATGATGAAGACCAAGGGAGAAAGTTCTATTATTCAAGAGGAATATTAAATTTTGGAGGAAGAGGAAGAAGGTAAAATCACACTTGAGACAATAACAACTTAGAAGGATGCTTCATCTATGGCATGTATGGCCTCTATGCAAGGGATTGCTATCAAAAGGACAAGAGAAGCTCATCATAGAAAGGGAAGGTAATTATGCAACTACTTCAAATGAGAATGAGATTATGTTAGCTATGATGCAGATAAATAACTACAAAACACAAGGGTCAAGCACATGAGGTTGAAGAATATATAGAGGAAAACGTTTAGTCTTGGATTACAAAACATTTGCATGAAGAATCTTAAGAGCTTGTGTGAATCTTGTGAATTAAATTTTGGTAAGCAAACCAGATTAATTTTCACTTGAGCTAGTTGATACAGGTGTTTAGAGCTACCAATCGATTGAACTAGTTCATACAGATGTTAAGAGGCCAATAAAGGAGAACTCAATTGAAGATAACAAATATTTTGTATCTTTCATTGATGATAACAATAGCTTTCTTTTATTACTTCAAGAAGATCAAAGCTATTGTAGAGAAGGAGTATGATATGTATATCAAATGTTTAAGGCCAGATGGAGGCTGGGGGGATACTTCTTCCATGATTTTTCTATTTTATTGGAGTGAACTAGCATCAAGAGACTAATCACATGTAGGTACATAGCACAAGAAAATGGTGTAGTAGAAAGGAAGAATATGTACATTGCATAATGTGTTAGGGCTGTGATGAAGGAGATGGGAATGACTAATTTCTCTTGGGATGATGCAACAACCACTACAATATACATCATGAATAAAGCACCAAATGAGGTTATGTAGGTGAACAAAAAGGGGTATATATTCTATAAACCCGGAACAAAGGAGCTAAAGCTATCACGGTATGTCATATTTGATGACCTTTTACCTTCGTATTCTTCAAATGTATGTATGTATGAAAATGAAGGTGGAGAAAGGAAGACTTCAAGAGAAAGTGAAGAACCAAAAAGGACGGTTCTTAGTGCACCAAAGGACTCGAGTCAAAATGCATCATGGAGTGGTGGACATCCTACATCAGTAAAATTATTGATTCAAGGAGCAATGGAAAAGCTATAATCACAAAGATAGAAGAAGAAAAATACTTTTGGATTGAGCTCGATAAAAACCATCATGCAAAGAAGGGGGAGAGTTCAAAGATGAAAAAAAAATCCAAATTAATCGAATGGTGAGATAAGACGATTTTCAAGGGTAAGGTATCTAGTTGAAAAACTTACCTATGAATCACTCATTTCTAAAAATTATACATGTATGGGTAAAGTTTTTGAAGAACCCCTCATGTTATGAAGAAGCTAATATATGTCGAGACTAGCAAGAGGTTATATAAGAGGAGATCAAGGATTTGGAAGATAATCACACTTGGAAATAAGTTCCAAGGAAGAAGGACATGAGCGTCATTCGAAAAATGTGGGTATATAATGTAACGAATGTTGGAACATCAAGATTTCATTATGCTTGAGGTGGAAATGATCTTTATCAAATGCATCATTGGAATGATGCCACATATATTTGTTGAAGAGTTTTATTTGCATCCCTTTATTGTATTGAGAGTTTGATCATATGATCACCATCTAATAGAGGTATATAGGAACATACCTATGAGGCCATTTATGCTTCAAGTTGCATAGGGAAAGTTTAAATTATACCATAATAATCCATTAATAACACATCTAATACATATATATGTAGCACATATTATGGCCTACAAGTACAAACTATGAGGTAATCAATGACGCTTGACCATAGACCTTTCCTTTCCCATGAGGAGTCTATTCGTTTTTTTAAAGATAAAACGTCTCTTTTCTTGGGTGAATGGGGTTATTATACATTTTTGTTCTATCTAATGTTCAACAAAAAATACACAGAATTCAAAGGAGCTATATTCTACTCTTCTTATTAAAATGGAGGATGCCCATTTTATTTGTAAACACATTTTAAGGCATATCAAGGGATGTTTTGAAGCTCATAAGACCAAGAGACTTTGCCTTTAGGAGGTTGGAACCATTTGTTCCTGGACGATTCCTCACTAGAAATCATGAAGTAAAGGTAAGTGTCAAAAGATGGTTTGTACATAGGATCACATACATCACTTTGAATAAAATTTAGACTTTTAAATCTTTTAGAAAAGGAAGAGCACTTGACATTACCTAGGATAGAGACCCCATATACATGTTTGGATGGTGCGTCAAGTTTAGGAAAATTGGACACCACATCAAAACTTTTCCATACCTAGAAAACTACCTAGATCTAGATGATGAAAGCATGCATACAAATTTCTTTCATGTAAGATGGCTTACAAATTTTGTATTGCACATGAATAAACATCAGTGAACTGTCCATAATGTGTAAGCTTATAGATCCCACAACACAATGTAGTTGATGCAATAATTACGTTATTGTTAGATAGATCACAAATTGTATACCTCTTAGGAAAACACTTTACTATAAAGCTTATATTTGCCATTGCATACATTGATAAGAAAATTTGCTTCATACCTAGCACATATAAGGTATCCAAAAACATTAATGCATTATCATTAACATTATTATGTTTACTTCTTCCAAGTCCCATGATGTGTTGTTCATGTGAGTGTAGAAGCATTTGGGGCACACTTAGGTGCCATGAAAAAAATAGAACAAGAGATAATATGTTTGGATGCACTTTTCTCAAAGAAGAGTTCAACTGTTAAGGAATATGCATTTCCTTTCATGTTGATCCAAAGAGTAGAATGAAGTATTTGATAGAGATTTTTTAGCCCATTTTGAATAGTCTACACAATTGAGCTATCTAGGAAAATTTAATATCCAACAACTAACTTTTCCTTCAAATATTTGATCTTTGTGACAAAATATTCCATGAATTTCCCTTCATTTGTATGCTCACTTGCCAATTGATTATGATTTTTATCAACATAATTCATTTACTGGGTGAAATAGTGTCAAAAGTGTATCCTAACCATCCTTCAGTATTTATCAGGAGTAAATATGATGGATAATGGGACATTTGATGGATAAGAAATCAAGAAATGTGCTTGTGGAGCTTTAACATCCTATTGAAATTGGTTTCAATGGATAGGGATGCTAATGGTGCACTTGGAATATTCAAGATCAGAGTCACAAGTGAGCTCATAATAAGAGCTACACTAGAAAGTGAACCTAGAACATCCTCGACACCACCTCCAAAACATCCACTACTATCATTGGTATATGTCATAGATAGGATATCTTTCAAAAACCTAGAGCTGAACATATAAAACTTATCCTCAACAATCTTATAAAAAATTTTTGCATTTTTCAACAATTTTGGTGAATATATTTGGATTGTAAAAATCTACTATTTCTAAAAAAACCTGACTAAAATTAATGAATGGAGGTCCACCAAACTTGAAGTAGAATTTGGAATGCTAATAATGATGAATAAGGAGCTCAACACAAATTGGCATAGAAGGACAAAACTTCTTTCTTGATCATATGGATA
Organism: Ceratopteris richardii; assembly: GCA_020310875.1. Lineage (NCBI taxonomy): Eukaryota > Viridiplantae > Streptophyta > Polypodiopsida > Polypodiales > Pteridaceae > Ceratopteris > Ceratopteris richardii. The sequence continues at coordinate 18,382,496 of CM035439.1, read as the reverse complement.
GTATTTTAGGAGGCTGAAAAAAGCTCAAATTGTCTTTTCAACTGAAGATGAAAATTCTCTCTCTCATACTAATTGTTGGAGATTTTGGGATGAAGAATGTGCACAAATAGTGGGAGGGCGAAGTGGAAGCTTAGGAGCACAATACCAAGTGTAATAATACATGTAGAACGTGCAAAGATAAGAACAAGTTTAGAGTTATAGATATCTCTAGAAGATGTGGAAAAAACTCCTAGAGAGGAAAAAGTCATCCAACAATCTTAAGAGTGTTCACACACATCGCCACAAAGATATACTATCAGAAAGTAGTCCTTAAAAGGTATATTCATAAAATGGGAAACTAAATTTACTATTAGTTTTTTATTTCAAGCTAGCTCTTAAAATTTATTTATTGGAGACTTTTAAATAATTAATTTTGGACTGTATAGGTGTGCTACTTGATAAATGGGAGAACATATATGCAAGGATTTTCATATACAGAACTACTTTTAGGATCCTCACATTTGTTGAGCCTAGGAGAAGGGTAGGTATGGAACCTTGAGCAATAAGAAGTCTTGCATTGCAACCAAGGGAACCCCACAAGGTGGAGAGGAAGCCCAAAATAGATTTTGAGTGCCTCCATATGGAGCCTCCATCCTCATACGTCATGCAATACTAGGAGAGATAATAAGAGATCAGAGGGAGAGAGAGAGAGAGAGGGAGTTACAAAGTAATGTTATAAATCTTAGTGTGGGAATGAAAGCCTAGAAAGCCTTGGATTTAGGGCCACACATTATGTATGTGTGATAGATGGGAAGGGATTGTTGGGAAGAATTGTTGACCAAATAAGGTATAACAACATAGAAGTTAAATGGTAGGCTAGATTAGGCCCATTAGTGTCTTGGGTCAGCATGTACATATTTCATGACAAAGTCTTCAAGTTTTGTTTCCAAAAGGAGTTTTGCCACTTGGAGGTCTTATGGTACATAGCCGTCTTTCAACGACATAACTACCCATATAAGTAAGGAATTGAGAGGAAAGGTTCCTCCTCTTCAAGCGGCTGTTTCAAGTATAGTAATAGTATAAAGGTTCACCATCAGAATGACCTATCTGACGTCTTGACTCCAAGATACCATTTTTGAAAACTAGATTTTGGATTTCTAAGAGGTATTATTTGATACTATTTGTGGACCAGGTTTTAACCACGTGATGCCAAACTTGTTTAAAACGTTTTTTGGTCCTCTCTCAAGATTTTCAACTTTTACTAATCTTTAAAAAATAATCGAAAATTGCTTGCAGCTTCCACTACATGGTATCATTCATTTTTTAGAAAAAACAAATCTGGTCCTTTAAGAGCTCCATTTTTTTGTATATTATTCTCTAAAAGTAAACCCACTATCCTTTTTGAGTTAAATAGTTGAAGAACGTGAAAAACACCTTTCTGATAGTCAGTTGATCAAATACTAATTTTATGGGATAATAACGTAATTTTTCAAAAGCGTATGAGCAAAGTTAGATTTCAAAATTAATGGGAGAATATACAACTTCCCTAGGCAGCTTTGAAGCATAGATGGCCACACACACACTCTTGGATACCTCTATTCACTCAAATGAATGATTCTCTAAACTATTCAATACAAAACTCGAGAGCTTTTGCACACACTAAATACACTATATGATCTTGAGAGTGAAAGTTACCTCACTCAAAGTGCTTAGTCCTATTGAAGATAAATGTACAAGCTCATTCTCATATGAGCTATGCTTGGATAAATTTACCAAATATAAAGGTAAAGAAAAAGAAGAGAAAAAGAAAAAAAGAAAAGAAAAAAGTCTAGTCAAAATTCATGATGAGTAAAACATACAATATCTTGCCTTGTAGTTAGCGGCATGTAGTGGGGAAAGTGGTGAGTTAAGAAGGAGGCACAAACTTCTTCACATGCTCATTGGTTATAAAAGTAAAGTGGGAGCATGTTCTAAACAAGGAGAGAAAGAGGCAAGAGCTCCCAGTAGTCGGATCTAGTCATTTTGTCATTTTGTCTTCCCATAGACTCCTTCCAGCCGCACATCAATTTGTACATAGCTCTGTTGTGGAGCTCATATCTCACTGTATATGTAACCATTTCTTGTGTTTAAAAACTCACTTGAAAGCTCATCTTGTTTACATTTTGCATATCAAATATCTAATTCAAAGCACATATATTCGATGAGATGTTTGTGACATAGTGAAGTCCAGTTTTTTAGTATACTTCTGTAGATAGGTAGTCTATTTTGGTCGGTTAACTTTCCCAACCAAAACATATCAAAATTTCTTGAATTTTGTCTTGTTGGAAAGTTCTTAGCATCTACTTTCACTGTTCCAAATATCGCATTCAAACAAGTTATATTTTGTGATATACCTGTCCGAGAGTGAAGTACAATTTTATAGTGTACTTATATGTGCAGGTAGTCTATTTTGGTCAGTTGAGTTTCCTGACCAAAACTCATCCAGATTACTTGTTTTGAGCTTTTTGGAAAGCTATTTGTGTCTACTTCATCTATACCAAATATCTTTCTCAAAGGATATATATCTAGAGAGTTATCTGGCCGAGAGTGAAGTTCAGTTCTTCAGCATACTTGTGTGAACAACAAGCTATCTAAGGTGCAGCTGTTTGTCCAAGTGCTAGACATACAAGGGTTCACTACAAATTTCTGTTGCACATAGGAGAACTCATTCTCCACAATTGGTATCAGAACAAACTTGGTACTGAAGCTTCATCAACAGAGCTGGAGATAAAGCAAAGCAAAAGAGGAGCTATAAAACAAGGAGGAGCTTCACAAACGCTAGAACGAAGGACAATATAAATATTCAAGGTAACTCTCAAAGTCTTTCATACTCTTCAATGGCTGACTTGGGTCAACAAGTAGAGAAGTTGGATAAGGATAACTATCCCGTGTGGAAGTATAGAATGAACAACTACCTAATGGGCAAAGGCTTATGGGGTATTGTGAGCGGCGATGATGCTCAACCTCAAATCAATCAAGGTATGGCCACTGAAGTCCAAAGGAGGAAGAGAGGAATAGGAGAGTCATGTTCCTCATTTCGCAAGTCATTACTAATGCCATGGTAGGGCATATTCAACATCTAGAGAAAGCTAAGGATGCTTGGGAAGTTCTTGAAAGGATGTATTCAACATATACCAAAGCTACGAAACTTCAACTCAAGAATGAGTTGAACACAATCAATAAAAGTTTGAGTCAATCCATAGCTGAATATACCAAATATCTTTCACAGAGGATATATATTCAGAGAGTTATCAATCTGAGAGTGAATTTTAGTTCTTCAGCATACTTGTGTGGACATCAAGCTATCTAAGGTGCAGCTGTCTGTCCAAGTGCTCAACATATAGGGGCTCAGTACAAATTTTTGTTGCGCATAGGAGAACTCATTCTCCACAACTCCTACTATAAGAATGTTGGGCATTTTGTACTTGATGTGGGACATTCCCATTTCCTTCTCATGATGAATATTGCAATGGTTGCCACATCAACCCAATAGCTATTGGGCATTCCCATTTCCTTCTCATGATGAATATTGCAATGGTTGCCACATCAACCCAATAGCTATTGGGCATTCCCATTTCCTTCTCATTTCCATACGACATTCTGAAATGTACCTATTCTTCCTTTCTCGAACAGCATCTTGGTGTGGTGTGTACCTGATGTGATTTTCCGCTTGATTCCATGTGAATCCAAGAACTCAAAGAATTCATGGTAGAAGTATTCTCACCCTCCATGTGACCTTAAGAATTTAATATACCTATCATATTCCTTATCTATAATAGATTTAAAATTCTTGAGATAATAAAAGATGTCTAGCTTAAGTTTCATGCAATAAAGCCAAGTCGTTCTTGTGCAACTATCAATAAAAGTTAAAAAGAATCTTTTACTTTGAATTGAGTGATCCTTTTTTGGCACCCAAACATCGGTATGGAGTAGGTGAAATGGATGATAGGTCACATAGTTTCTCTTCTTGAAAGCCAACCTCGTCTCCTTATCGAATTGACAAGCTTCACAAAGGTATTCAAGATTCTGATTATAAAGGTGTGCAAATCCTAGCACTAACATCTTCCTTTCTGTTTACTTCAATCTCTAAAAATTGTTGTGTCCATATCCTTTGTGCCATAAGTCCAATTCTGGTACCTTCCTGCTTCACATGTGTAGTAAGTAGTGTGTTTGAATATTGTCTTCACATCCGATGTGAATATCCTTCCCTTCTTCCTATCTTTGGCTATTAATTTGTACCCTTCATTAGGGTTTTTCGCAAAGCATCCCTTGTCGTGAAACTTGATGTGCAAACCTCTCTCAACCATTTGACCCATAAAAAGATAACTCTTCGTGATCATGGGAACATGACAAACATCCATCAAACACTTATTTTTCTGAAACCCATCAAATATAACATCACCTATGTGTGTGATAACATGAGGAGTACCATCACCTCCTTTTGCATGCCCTTTGCTGATGGCACCTGCATATTTGAAAAAAAATCCTTGTTGTAGCTCGTGTGATCGCCACATTCACTATTAATGTACCATGTACTTGAACTTTGTGCCTTGTGTCACTCAACTCCATCATACATAGCATACTCTTTTTCTCATTTGAACTAGACACATAATTCTCTTCTCCTTTGAATGAAGAGTTGGTCTTCTCCCTTAGATAGAAATCCGTTGCATAGTGGCCATACTTGCTCCAAATGAAGCAACCTTTTGAATTGTGGTTGTTTCTATTTTGGTTGTACCTTCTTCCTCTTCCTATGAACCTCCCTCTTCCTCTTGATGAAGAGACTTTTCTTCCTTGGTCTTGCTCAACATCACCACTTAATCCTCTCCCTTGGATTCCTCTTCTTTTACCTTGATTCCTTCCTCTTCCTCCTCTACTTGCATAAAACACTTGAGCTTCATTGGCATTTTGATTTGAGCTCCAATATTCATCTCCTCAATAAACATCATCAACTGAGTGCTAAAATTTCTCAAGAGTATCTCTAACATACATAAATGTTGTAAAAGACTTTCATTTCTCATGGTCCCCTTACCCATTCAAGGTGTATGAAACTAGATCATCATCATCATCATCTATATGAAGAACATTAGATCCAAATTCATCACTCACTTCTTTGATTTTAGAAATATAATCATTTATACTTTTATTAGGTATTTTCCTGAAGTTATTGAGTTAATTATTCAATTGAATCTTTCTAATTTTTGTTAGAGTGGAGTACAACTCTCTATGGTTTCCCATACCTTCATGGATGTATCTAGACCTTGTATATGACCTATCATAGCATTGTTGATGTTTTGATGAATTATAAAATGTGTTGAGAAAGGAATTTTTTGAGTGTTAATTAACTCATGTATTAATGTGTTTTGGTGTTTTTGATATAGCCGCTAAAGGTTCGTGAGGGCATGAAAGGCATGAAAGGTAGGACATCAATAACTGGATTTATATTTTCTATAGTTTGTAAATAAACCTACATAGAGGGTTCTATTCTTGGAAACAATTAGTAAAGTAGTGGTTAGGATAAGAATCATTGTAGGTCGCAATCTCTATGCTCTCCACAAAAGAGACCATGCTTTTCAAAGCAGCTCTCATGTAATTAAAGTTCATGGGGGGATATTGCACCCAATACTTCTTTCTATCTGACATGTGCGTTTGAATTAAGTTCATGATAATAGATGTGCTGAGATAATAGGATAACTCTCTTATCACTCTCATTCTAGTCTCTAAAGTCCCTTAACTGATCAAGAGTTGGATTCCCACCCAATATAGGTCTAGCATATGTGCCACAAATGAGACCCCATAGTCCTCCCGATGAGGTAGTTAGATATTCTCAATGTCCATGGATAATACTTGTTTTTGTCAAATTTCTTGATTTGAGTGCTATGCTTTGACATGATGTACTGTATTGTACTCTCTTTGATCCCTTTGACGCAATTGGAGTGAAAAATAAAAATAGATTCTACTTGTGTTCACAAGTACCAAGTAGATGAAGTAGATGCTCTCCTTCTTCACAAGTAGACTCGTTTTGACTTGATTTTGTGCCCTTGAAATTGATCCAACAAATGTCCTTCTTTCAAAGTCATTCAATGTCTCTCCTAGTCCTCCTTGAATGCCTTTGTATGTATAAATGCTTTGATACCACTAATGGGAGAATATACAACTTTGCTTTGTAGCTTTGAAGCATAGATGATCTCAGAGGCACACTTATAGATACTTTTGTTCACCCAAATGAATGGTTCTTGGATCTCGGTGCAAGAGTTAGAGAATGAGAGAGAGAAAGAGAAAAATATAGAGATACATACTGTAATAGGCCTCTTTTCTAGTGAAATAATTCATTTTGAACTTTCTGAATTTCATTGTGGGGATAATGCTTAGAACGAATAATTAGGTCATTTTATGCATGTAGGAAAAATTTTGGGTTGACAAGTTTCATATTCTCTCTCTAGACCTTAATTGCATCATGTTTTCCAGTGGGATTTTGAAGGTGAAGATGAAAGAATTAAGGAAAACTCTGTATGAGGGAAAGGTAGAGCAAGTAGAAGAGAATAAAAGTGTTTGTGTGAGATTTTTGTGAATCATGTTCTAAGTACCTTGTTCAGGGTCCTACGTTTAGTTCATTGTAAGAAAATGCCTTGATTTTACTCTCTCTAGAATTTTAAACCTTGCAAGGCTCAAAAGCGGCATTTGGAGGTGGATTTGGACCTCAGACGTCTCTAACACTATTGTGCAGATCGAAAAATTGAATAAAAGTATCCCTCACAATCTTAACCTAATTCCTCATTGTTTTTGAGTTACAGGGCTTTGAAAAGTGCCGTTTTTTCCAACACTAAAAAAAAACTTGAGGGCTTGTCTAATTCTATTCGAATCCGTGATTCTCATGCTCACGTGTCACCATGTCTAATTATGTATGTTTTCGGATATGTCTTCTTGGTGTTTTTCTGTTATTTTTGACAAGTATGCTAAAGAAAGGAAGTACACTACGATTGCATGGCTTTTTGCAAAAGTTTTGGAGAAACTCGACTTTTTTCAAATTTGGTGGATCGCACACTTCTTTGGGGAGCACGGCTGTGATCAAATGGAAAAAAAGATAAGAAGGCTTGCGCATCCACACGGAGGACACACAGAAATCTGAGAATTACCTTGTGATTGAGAGTGTGATTGAGAGTGAGAGTGAGAGTGAGAGTGTGATTGAGAGTGCGAGTGAGAATGCGATTGTGATAGCTGGGGGGTGGTCGAGAGGTAGAGGCTTTGTCAAGAAGCTATTGTCCAAAGCTACTATAACCATTGATTAACATCTATAATTTCATAATTCTTCCTTCTCTGTGTCATATTTGTTCTACTCTTCCGCATCAGATTTACTTTTACCTTGTGCAATCTCTGCGTTCTTCTCTCCACTGTTATTTCTGAGTAATCGAAAGACTGTGATTGGGGATAGATTGTGATTGAGGAAACGCTACACATACACCCACACACACACACAAATGTAAGTGATTCTTTTGTCCTCATTAAAAATAGAGGTAGAGACAGACAGTGAGAGAGGGAGAGATGAAAGAGAGTGAGAAAGAGAGAAAGAGATGAAAGAGAGACACAGAGAGAGAGGAAGAGCGAGAAATAAATAAAGAGAAAGAGAGAGAGATAGAGAGATACATGCACACAAACATACTCATGTATATGCATGCATACATACACACATGCATATGCATATATATATATATATATATATATATATATATATATATATATATATATATATATATATATATATATATATATATATATATATATATATATATATAAACACATATACACATATGCATACATACATACACACACATATGTACACATACCTACGTACACATATATAGACATATATTACATATACTTACATGCATACACATACACACATATATGTACACACACATACATAGAGATATACATACACATACACTACCACATGCATACAGAAATAAGGGGGACACATATGCATGCACACACATATTCATACACACACTGTTTTAGACATACACATAGATATCCATACACACATAGACACACACATATATGAACACACTCACAAACATATTACATACATGTACACATGCATATTCATGCATATGCATGCATTCATATAAACATATACATACACACATGTACACACACACATATACATACACACATGCATATGCATACATACATACACACACATATGCATACACACATATACATACACAAATATACACATACACACACCTATACATACATGTTTTAGGTCTAAGTCTTTAGGATTAGGGTTTTATGATTTTTACATACATACACATATGCATACACACATATACACATACATACATACATACACACACACACACACAAACACACACGTGTATATATATTCCTTTTTGTGCACACCCGAATGTAAACTATGGAAATACATAGAGGAATATAGTCCTTGTCATCTGAATGCAGAGTGTCTCGTGCGAAAAGACACGTATGCATAGTGAGAACATTTCATGAAGATGAGCAATGTGCATGCATGGATAGCTCTAAATAAAGAGAAGATATGTAACGTATGACGCACCAGTGTCTCTTTCCATCAATGAGTATGTCTTTCCCATATAGCTCCTATCTCTTGCAACAATCATCTATATCCTCATCATCGTGAAATAGGAAGTCTTTAATTACATAGAGTTAAAGGAGAAACAGACATGGACCTTAAAATCACTTATCATCTACATGAGAAGGGTTCATGTCTCTGTGGCCCCTCTGTGGCCATCAATCTAGTGATTGAAGAGCTCCGTTAACTGTTCAATTATTTCGAGTATGTGCATTATTTCGAGTATGCTATTATTATTATTTTATTATTATTATTATTATTATTATTATTATTATTCTTATTGCCATTATTATTATTTCGTTTTTCAAGCATGTTTGGCGACCTTGATCTTATTGCATTTGGATCAGAAAAAACGACTTTCAGTGTTGATCTTAGGGAATTTAATCTTTGTAAGCTTGGATGTACCAGGTGATTATCTTCTGCTTTGTGAGATATGAAGTATCCCATGGGTGGCTACCCACCTTCACTTGTAAACTAACTCAAGCTAAATCAAATGACTTATCGTATATGAACTACTTATCGTCAACCTGAAAAGGATAGATCCACAAAAGGGAAGGCTTCATGGCTCTATGGCCCCGTTGAACACACCATTGATCTTATTCATTGGGGCTATGGAGTCATCAATAAGCTGATTTAAGAGCTTCGTTCACTGTTCAATTATTTCGAGTCTTTTCTTGTTAAAATTATAATTATTATGTTTATTGTTATTATTATTATTATTATTATTATTATTATTATTATTATTATTATTATTGCTAGTATTATTATTTCCTTGTTCAAGCACGTTTGGTGAGGTTGACCTGATTGAATCTGGATCATGCAAAACCGGTTTCAGTGTTGATCTTAGGGAATTCTAACTTTGCTGATCTAAGAGTTGTGCCAAATGATTAACTTCTCCTTTGTGAGATATGAAGTATCCCATTGGTGCCAACCCACCTTCACTTATACTTTCAAACTAATTCAAGCGAAGTCAAATAGATTAGCCCTCATATGAAACTTCCTTAAGATTTTTTTCTATTTAATAATGGGTTACCTACTATTTTTTTCTAAAGGAAGTTTGGTAATTTCCTATTCTCCGAGGCTTTAAGTTATAGAAAAAACACCTCTACAAGAAAAGAGGTCTAATACCCATGGGACTCTCAAATCCCACAAAGCAGGGGTTGCCTATGCATTTCTAGAGGACTTTACAAAGAAGCTTGATAATTCTCTCATCTCCCTCATGTGGTGCCCACTTGCTTTTAATCTTTTTGTTCTGAAGGAGAAACACTTTATGATTTCTAAGAGGCTGGGGCTTCTTATGATTGGAAATTGTTTGGCATAAAAGGAAAAGAGAATTTTTGATCTGCCAGTATTTAGGATATATTCCAAAGTTAGGAGCACATCTCTCATTTCGTATCTTCCAGAAGGTCTCACCTCTTATAGCATTCGACAATGTGGAGGAACATCTAATTGCTTCACCCAGATGCTTGCTTGCAATTTATTTGTCCCTGTAGGAGCATGATTCCACCATAGGGTTACCTAGTTGAGGCTGAAGTATATCAGTAATACTAATGGAAATAATTACATACACTAATGCGTCTTTTACAAATAAAAACCTCATAACACGTTGAGCACTAAACATTAACTAAAACTCCTTGGCCGAACATCCTTGCATCATAACTATGACAAGTAAAATGTGATAAGGTAAAACATTTAAGAAACTATAACTATAACCTTTAGACTATGAGATCGGATTCAAGAGAAGAAGTAAATGGTGGATGAAATGAGGAATGTGTTAATAACCATAACGTGCCCCACGAGATTGCTTTGCATACCTCTCAAATAGTTTAGCTTGCTTTCGAGTCTGGCCAGGTTCCAGTTCCACCAGTGCTCCAACGAGATACCAAAGCCCAAGGGAATCCCAAGAAGCCAAAAAATTTGGCCTAAAGGAATGTTTTGGCAGCCATGTTCAAAGTAAAGGTTGGGTTGGATCTTGAAAATAGCTCTAAAAGCGGTCTTTAAGTGGTTGATTTTGGATCTAGAGGCTTTGCAGAAAGTATCGAACACTTCCAAAACATCTCCAGGCTAGTACAGTCATTGTGAAAAATGACTTCATATTGTCAGCAAAAAGTCTCATGGTGATTTGGCCATGGTTACAAGGCAACAAAATCCTTTAATATTACCAACTTCAACCTATTGTTCCACCAGACGGTTAAGCCCTTCCGTGGTGATGGCAAAGAGAAGGGGAGCCAACGTGCACCCTTATCAAATTGATCGTCTTAATTTGATCACCTTTGAAAGATGGTTAGTAACATTTATTTGTGTCGACACTTTTCCCAATAGGGTTGAGATCATCTTGGTAAACTTTTGGTTGCACCCGAGATCTTTAAGTGATTTCAAAATGTAGTCCCATTCTAACCTATTGTAAGCTTTTGCAAAGTTGATCTTGACGAAAACCACATTGTTTTGACTCATTCATGAAGTTGAGACCTTCCCAAATATCAAATATGGCTTCCAATATTGACCTGCATTTGATGAAACCTTTTTGGTCGTCGCTTAGGCAAGCTCTCAAACGGCCAAAAATTTTGTTGGCTATGACTTTAGCAATGATCTTATATCCCGTTTGAAGGATCATAATCGGATACTAGTTCTCTATTTTGTTCTTTTCCCCTTTTTTATGGATTAACTTGATGATGCCATTGTTGAGACAAGTTGAAAGTGCACCAAACCTAAGCGCCTCTTTGTGAGAGAAACCAAAGAGGGGTGGCACCCACCAACTTGAAGGACTTAAAAAACTCATTAGTGAGCCCATCTGAGCTCGGGAATTACCCACTAGAAAGGGCATCAATGACTTCAATGATTTCTTCTTTCGCGATAGGGGCATCAAGCAAGGAGCAAAGGTTGTGTGGGATCCTATGAGAGGATACCATAGAAATGGCTACCATGCAGTCCCATCTATGAGGGGAGAGGGGAGTCGAGATCCCTAGGAGTCTCATAAAATGTTCTTCAATGATTCCAACATTTTCTTTTTCTGAATTGCAAACATCACCATCTGAGTCTAGCAAAAGGGGATCAATTCTTTGTTTTTTTCCTTTTAAGAATTCTCACTATAATTTGGTAAGGAAGCACTACTCAATACTTGGAGCTATCTAGCTTCTACACACAATAATCTGTGAGCTAGATATAGCTACAGAAAGTCTATAGAAATCACTTGAGCAAGCTAGAGGCTTACTAAGCAAGGGGTCTTATACAAATGATATAAGAGATCACACACACACATATGATTACACATTAAAAGTACAATGTGTGTATATAGCAAATTGAAAAGAATATGTAGATGATAGGGAGCTCTTTTCTAAAATATAGGCTTTATCAGACGTAAGTATGATAGGTGGCTTTTGGATGTTATGAGAGGACTTTGAAAGTCAAATTCGAACTCAATTGCGTGTGCTTGATCTCTTACTTCATAGCGCTCCAAGTTTCATCCATCCAAAATGTTAGAAGGTTCTCAGGTTGGAGCTTGAATTTGAACACTCCACATCAAGCTTCAACCTCCAAGTCTTCATCCTAGCTCTAAAAATTCAATGCCTCTTTTGAACTTTGCATTGTTTGATTCCAATGCTTACTCCTAGCATGGAACATAGGTTTGGAAAATAGGTACACACTACACATGTTGTCACACGTGATTCGAAATTGATTGACCTGCAAATTTAGTTCAATCATGAGCTTGTTGAACCTGATAAGCTCACGTGTTACTTGTGTTAAAGCTCCATATTCAACATTTGTGGAAGATAGGGCAAATGTAGGTTGCTTTTTTGCCATCCAAGAGGTGACCTTCTTGCCAAGCATCACTACATAGCCACTTGTACCTCTCTTATCTTATTTGGATTTAGCCCAATTAACATCTCTATATGCTTTCACCTTCAAATTGCCTTCATAAATATAGAAAATACCTTCATTTAAGATACCCTTGATATATCACACTACTCTTTTGGCTGCAAGAAGATGTGAAACCCTAGGGGTGTACATGAATTGAGATAGCACTCCATCGGTCTAAGCTAGGTCAAGCGTTGTGATAATGGCATTATTCAAAGAATCCACTAGAGACATTTACAAAAGTGGACTTGAACTCCATTACCTTCCATTGAAGTCATTGATTTTGTTGATGTACATTGTCTTTCTGAATGCTTTGCACCTTGTGACTCTATACTTCTTCAATACATCCAAGATGTACTTTTTCTGCATAAGCAAAATACCCTCGTCCTTATATATGACTTCATGATCACCTTTAATAATAAATTCATCTACATAGACACATAAGTACAGAGATCCTTCAGCTCCTCTTTTGTAGAGCAATCAGCATATATATGTGATCTCACTTGCAAATTTTCTTCAAGAATGTAGAAAAAGATTTAATTCAAGTTATCCTTGATATATCATAGTACTTGTTTGGTTGCAAGTAGATGTGAAAACCAAGGGGTTTTCAAGAATTGAGATAGCACTCAATGGTATAAGCTAGGTTAGGCCTTGTGATCGGGGCATAATTCTTGGAGCCTACTATAGACATGTACAAAAGTGATCTTGAACTTCATTACCTTCCATTTAATTCAAATGTTTTTTTACCTCCATTGGGTTGTTGAATGGTTTTCACCTTGTGAGTCCATACTTCTTCAATACATCTAAGATGTACTCTCTTTGCATAAACCAAATATCAATGTCCTTGTATATGACTTCAACACCCAAGAAATACCTTAGATCACCAAGGCTTGAGATCTTAAACTCCTTTCCAAGCCTTTCTTTGATATCCTTGATGCCTTCTTCATGATTTCCATTAATAATAAAGTCATCTACATAGAAAAATATGCAGAGAGATGCTTCACCTTTTCACAGCTAATCAAGTAGTCTAGAATCCTTTGATTCCATGCCCTTGGGCGTGCTTACCATATAGTGCCTTTTTTACTCTATAAATGTAACCATCTTTGATTTTATCTTCAAACTCTAATGCTTTGGTCAATGTATACTACCTCTTATATCTCTCCATTCAAAAATGAATTCTTCACATCAAGTTGATACATCTTCCAATGCTTGCTTGCTACAGTACAAATGATGGCTCTAATGGTAGTCATCGTAGCCACAAGGATATATTTATCATCATTTTCTACTCCATATCTCTAAGAAAAGCCGTCAACTACAAGCCTAGCTTTATACCTTATGATACTACCATAGGAATTCTTATTTACCTTATATAACCACTTCTTTCCAATGATATTAACATCCCTTCTTCCTTGGAACTAGTTTACAAGTATGAATCCTCAAAGGATTTGATCTACTCTTGCATAGCTTCTTTCATTCCCTACATGTATTTGCTTCTTCGAAGCATGTGGGCTCTTCAATAACCTTGCTCATATGTGTGCATAGTTTCTAGCCATAAATGGATCATAGGTAAGCCTTTGAAAATGATACCTTACCCAATCATACATTCTTATCTCACCATTCCATTGATTCAGATACTTCTTGTTCAATTTTGAGCTCTTCCCCTTCTTTGGATGATGGTCTACATTGAGCTCGATCCATAAGTCTTCATCTTCTTCTATTTTAGTGATTTACTTCACCCTTATTCTTGCATCACTTAACTGGCTTAATGTAGGACTTCCTCCAATCCATGGTGATTGATAAGTTGAATCCTTTTGTCCACTATAGACTACGATTTTTGGTTCTTCACTTGAAGTCTTCTTTTCTTTATCTTCATCTTCTTGAATATATACATTTGAAGCATAGCAAGATAGAAACTCATCAAATCTAACATCCCTTGATACCTTCAGCTCCTTTGTTGTGAGGTTATAGCATCCCTAACCCTTTTGTTCACTTGCATATATTATAAGCACACATGTCTCTGATCTACCATCAAGTTTTCTACTTAATTCACCTTGAATAAACACATAGGATGTAGATCCAAATAGTTTCAACTCTGACACAACTAGTTTTGTATTGCATATTGTTTCATAAGGTGTTGTAGCATGTGTACTTGATGCATGAAATTAGTCCATGATGTATATTGCAATGGTTGCTACATCAACCCAATACCTATTGGGCAATCCCATTTCCTTCTCATTTCCATAGCACATTCTAAATTGTACCTATTCTTCCTTTTTGCAACACCATTTTGGTGTGGTGTGTACCTCGATGTGAATTTTGTCTTGATTCCATATGAATCCAAGAACTCAAAGAATTCATGGCAAAAGTATTCTACCCCTCCGTCTGACGTTGAGCATTCAATATACCTATCACATTCCTTATCTACACTAGAGAATATTCTTGAGATAATAAAAGATGTCTTGAGATAATAAAAGTTAAAAAGAATCTTTTACTTTGAATTGAGTGATACTTTGTTGGTTCCCAAACATCTTAATTGAGTAGGTGAAATGGATGATAAGTCACATAGTTTCTCTTCTTGAAAGCCAACTTGGTCTGCTTACCCAATGGACAAGCTTCACAGAGGTATTCAAGATTCTAATTATAAAGGTGTGGCAATCCTAGCACTAACATCTTCCTTTCCATTTACTTCAATCTCTAAAAATTGATGTGACCATGTCCTTTGTGCCATAGCTCCAATTCTACTACCTTCTTGCTTCACATGTGTAGTAAGTAGTGTGTTTGAAATTTGGCTTCACATCCGATGTGAATAGCCTTCCTTTCTTCCTACCTCTGGCTATCAATTAGTACCCTTCATTAGGGTTTTCCACAAAGCATCCCTTGTGGTTGAACTTGATGTGCAAACCTCTCTCAACCATTTGACCCATAAAAACAAGACTTTTTGTAATCATGGGAACATGAACAACATCCTTCAAGCACTTATCTTTGTGAAAGCCATCGAATATAACATCACCTACGTGTGTGATAACATGAGGAGTACCATCACCTCCTTTCACATGGTCTTTGGTGATGGCACCTGCATATTTGAAAAAAAAATACTTGTAGCTCATGTGATTTCTACATTCACTATTAGTGTACCATGTAGTTGAAATTTGTGCCTTGTGCTCACTCAACTCCATCATAAATAGCATACTCTGATTCTTATTTGAACTAGACACGTAATTATCTTGTCCTTTGAAGGAAGAGTTGGTCTTCTCGCTTTGATAGAAATCCCATGCATAGTGGCCATACTTGCTGCAAATGAAGCAACCTTTTGAGTTGTGGTTGTTTCTATTTTGTTTGTACCTTCTTCCTCTTCCTGTGAACCTACCTATTCCTCTTGATGAAGAGAATTTTCTTCCTTGGTCTTGCTCAAGATCACCACTTAATCCTCTTCCTTGGCTTCCTCTTCTTTTGCCTTGATTCATTCCTCTTCATCCTCTACTTGCATAAAACACTTGGGCTTCATTGGCATTTGGATTTGACCATCGAATATTCATCTCCTCAACAAACAGCATCAATTGATTGCTAAAATTTGGCAAGAGTATTTCTAACATACATAAATGTTGTAAAAGGCTTTAAGTTCTCATGGTCCCTTAACCCATTCAAGGTGTATAAAACTAGGTCATCATCATCATCGTCTATCTGAATAAATTTAGATCCCAATTCATTACTCGCTTCTTTGATTTTTGAAATATAATCATTTATACTTCTATCAGGTATTTTGCTAAAGTTATTGAGTTAATTATTCAATTGAATCTTTCTAAATTTTGTTAAAGCAAAGTAAAGCTCTCTATGGTTTCTCATACCTTCATAGATTTATCTAGAGCTTGTATATGACCTATCATAGCATTGTCGATGTTGTTATGAATTATGCAATGTGTTAAGAAAGGAATTGTTAAGAATGCAATGTCAATTATTAATGTATTAATGTGTTTTGGTGTTTTTGATATAGCACCTGAAGGTTCATGAGGGCATGAAAGGCGTGAAAGGCAGGACATCAATAATTGGATTTATATTTTGTATATTTTGTAAATAAACCAACATAGGGTTCTATTCTAGGAAACAATTAGAAAAGTAGTGGTTAGGATAAGAATCATTGTAGATCACGATCTCTATAAATAAAAGCAATGGTTCTCCACAAAAGAGACCAACTTTTACTTCCATGCATGCTTTTTAAAGCGACCACTATTTTTGACATAATCAAACAATCCTATAAATACTTGCACTCTATGGACTCTTCAAATAGAGTTCATGGGGGGAGATTTCACCCAATATTGTTTTCTATCTCACCTCCTTGTGTATCTATTTTCTCTGTGTGTTTAAATCATTCATAACCTCTATGTGCACCTGAATTAAGATCTGGATAATAGATGTGCTCAGATAATATGAAGATTACTCTCCTATCTCTCTCATTCGAGTCTGTGAAGTTCCCTAACTAATCAAGAGTTGGATTCCCACCCAATCTAGGTCTAACATATGTGCTACAAATGAGACCCCATAGTCCTCCCCATGAGGTAGTTAGATATTCTGAATGCCCATGTCTAATATTTGTTTTTGTCAAATTTCTTGATTTGAGTGCTATGCTTGGACATGATGTACTGTATTGTACTCTATTTGATTCCTTTGATGCAATTCATGGAGTGAAAAATATCAATAGATTCTACCTGTGTTCACAAGTACTAATTAGATGAAGTACATGCTCTCCTTCTTCACAAATAGACTCGTTTTGACTTGATTTTGTGCTCTTGAAATCGGTCCAACAACTCTCCTTCTTTCAAAGTCATTCAATGGATTCTCCTAGTCCTCCTTGAATGCCTTTATATGTATAAATGTTTTGATACCACTAATGTGAGAGTATACATCTTTCCTTTGTAGCTTTGAAGCATAGATGACCTCAAAGGCACACTTACAGATACCTTCGTTCACCCAAATGAATGATTCTTGGATCTCTTGAGGACTAAACCCAGAGCTTTTGCACACAAAGAAAGAAACTATACGAAGTTGTTAATGAAAGTTACCCCACTCCGAATCCTCACTCCAAGACAGAATAGTTATTGCCTAAACTAGGCATGCACATAGAGACCAATGTTTACTTGTGGAGTAATTTCTCTTAGAATATGCAAAGTTTGGCCATGAGCTTCAAGAGAATCTTAGGAGTAATGATAGATTTCTAAAAAACAAAAGATCATTCTAAATGAGTATAACTTGACAAGGAAACTCCACTCAATACTTAGAGCTATCTACCTCCTACATATAGAAATATGTGAGCTAGATATGGCTACTCAAAATCTATAAAAATCACTCAAGTAGGCTAGAGGCTTTCTAAGCAATGGGTCTACTAGATTATTCAAATCCCATGAGAGCTTACACACATCAATGATTATACATTCTAATTACATTCTGTATATATATCAACCTCACAACATTCCCTAGATGATAAGGAGCTCTTTTTTTAAGCTATAGGTTTTATCACACCTACGTGTGATAGGTTGCTGATGAATGTTATGAGGGGCCTTTCAAATTCAACTTCGAGCTCGACTATTTGTGCTTGATCTTTTACTTAATGTTGTAAGTGGCATCCATCCAAAAAGCCCAAAGGTTCCAAGGTTGGAGCTTGAATTTCATTAAAAATATTCGCTCATAGATTTATTTTCTAATACTTGCTCATAGATTTATTCGCTCATAGATTTATTCCAAGGTTCTCTATTGGGACCATGAAATAATTAATATGCCACGAGGATGCATCATGGATGATAGAAAATTCGAAATAAATTACACTTAAGTAGTAAAGGATCTTGAACTGTATGAAAAAACACTTAAGTAGAGAGAGAGAGAGAGAGAGAGAGAGAGGAATTGTCGGAAACGAACCGCGAATCTTACGTAGGCTTCCTTGATATAATAATAAATCACTGTATCTATAGGAGCTTCCTATCCAAGCTAAGCATAGATAGGTGTAGAAGGCCATCCGTGGGAGATCAACCCCTCTCCACACTCTGCTAATTATAACACATGAATGGATGGTGGGGAAATGGACACTTCCGCGCTTATGTCTCATGGGGCTTGAACCCACGACATGGTTGTTTGTATTTCAAATTGTTATACAATCTAGAAGTGAGGCGTAAGTACCACTCCATACTTATATAATGCACACAAAGAATTGTTCCATTTATGCATGTGTTTGCCAAGTCCTCGATGATTTGAGCACCAAAAAAAAATTATGTGCAATGCCAACTGCAAGCCATACCTTCGGCATATCTAGAGGATCATAGTCCTATGCACAAAATCTTGACGACTCAATTATTTCAACCATAGGATATAGAAACTTGGATACCCCTTTAGGTGAGGATCTCAAACGTCGGCAAATCATTAGGGAAGATAAAGATAGACAAAACGGCACGATGACTTACATTAGCTTAAGCCACTTGAATAGATGAAGGAATGGGCTGAAACAAGAAACTCACCATCGGTGTACTCGTATTTTCCTCTTCAAGCGATACTTCATGGATTCCATGTGAAAATGTACGAAAGTAAGATTATATGTATTTTGAAAACTCATGCGTTTACCTTATCTTGTCCATTTATATATAAGACATTAAAATTACCGTACAAACTCTCGATGTTTGCACGTAGCTATGTTAGTAGATTACAGGTGATCTGAGGAATCATTGTAACACTACAGTAGGCAACGAAACGTGTACATATGTTATTAAACTGAATGCACTTTGAGCGCTCATGCGCTCCACTTCATCTTCCAATCTTCTTTGTTCAATGTCTACCGTTACCACGTCATCTCTGTCTTTCTCTCCCTCTCTCTCTCTCATGCAACACACACACAAGCACTCAGACACGCATACACAAATAGCGTAGGAATGAAGCACAGAAACACGATGTAATTCTACGATCTAAAATATAGCGTAGGGTTGCACTATTTAGTTGAAGGAAGAAACTAAACCCATTTAGGGTAATCAATGTATCGTCTTATCAGAAGTAAGCATGCTCTCTCTCTCTCTCTGCCTCTGTCAATTAATCATTTTCGTGCACACGGGGATGTAAACTATGCAGATACTTAGAGGAATGTACTCCTTGTCATGTGAATGTAGAGTTTCTCGTGCAAAAAGATAGGTATGCACAGTAAGAACTTTTCATGACGATGAGCAATGTACATGCATGGATAATTATATCCACATAGTTTTTACCTTCATGAGATCGATAGGTGCATGAGCGGTAAGTCTCTCTCTCTCTCTCTCTCTCTCTCTCTCTCTCTCTCTCTCAATGCCTCTGTCAATTAATCATTTTCGTGCACACGGGGATGTAAACTATGCAGATACTTAGAGGAATGTACTCCTTGTCATGTGAATGTAGAGTTTCTCGTGCCAAAAGATAGGTATGCACAGTAAGAATTTTTCATGCAGATGAGCAATGGATAGACCTACATGAACAGAGGATATGTATTGTATGACGCACCAGTGCCACTTTCCATCAATCAGCATGTCTTTAATTAGACAGAGTAAAAGGAGAAACGGATATGGACCCCAATCGACACTCCGTATATGACCTTGTCAAAGTGAAAACCACTTATCATCAACCTGAAAGGGATGGATGCGCGGAAGCGAAGGCTTCATGGCTCTGTGGCCCTCTGAACGGACCATTGATCTCATTCATTGTGGCTATGGAGCCATCAATCTTCTGATTTAAGAGCTCCGTTAACTGTTCAATTATCTCGAGTATGTACATTATTTTGAGTATGTTCTTGTTATAATATTATAATTATAATTATTATTATTGCTATTATTATTATTTCCTTGTTCAAGCACGTTAGGCGAGGTTGATCTCATGGCATCTGGATCAGTCAAATTTGTTGATCTTAGGACTGTGCTAACCCACCTTCAGTTGTAGTCTGAAACTAATTCAACCCACCTTAGGACTGTGATCTAATTTGTTGATCTTAGGACTGTGCCAACCCACCTTCAGTTGTAGTCTGAAACTAATTCAAGCTAACTCAAATAGATTAACCCTCAGATCACTCTTCCTTAAGATTTTTTTTTTAAATCAAAACATCGAACGTACAATAAAGAATGGGTTACCTACTTTTTCTTTTCCTTTTCCGATCGAAACATCGAACGTACAATAAACAATGGGTTACATCCTCTCTCTCTCTCTCTCACTCTCTCTCTCTGTGTGTGGAAACCCAGTAGATTTGAAAATATCGAGTTCTTAATGATATTGCAAATGTTTCTAAAACACTTCATGTTCCTGTACAATTTCTCTGTGTGGTATTTTCTCATGCATAAAGATCTACACACGGAAAGAGGTCTACAGGAGGAGGAATGCATCTCCCTCTATCTCTATATCTCTCTCTCTCTCTCCATCCGTCTCTCTGAATGAAATGTGCCTGAAACACTTTATTTTCCTATATAAGTTCTATTTATTCTTTTTTTTTTTTTTGAAGAAACAAGGAAAATTTAAATGAATGGTGGCCATATACAAAGTGCCTTGGGCAGGAGACACCTGTCCCAGAGGACAATTTACAAGTAGTAGTACATGTCTAGCCTTTTACAAGAGTACTGTTCAGCTAACAGTTTTTTCCATCTAGAGGGAGAATTTTCAGACAAAATCTTGAAGACATCATAGTTATTACAAGAGGCATCTCTGATTCTCCTAATACAGGACAGAGAAGCATTTTTCAGAATAACAGGCAAAGTGATAAGGTAGTTCCTTTTTCTGCTACCAAATGTAGACTCATTCCTACTGAGCCAAATGTACCAAAGAATGTAGCCCCTCCAAATATTCCACAGCAAAATATCCAAGTGATTACAGTAGCCAATAATAACTTCCATTTTACTAAGTTTGGGGAGACCATTCACTAGCAGATACTTCTCCACAGCAGACCAGAAGTTTTTAGCATGGTGACATTCAAGGAAGAGATGTGAAACATTCTCCACAAGGCCACAAAAATATACAGGATCCACCATTATTATAAATTTTCCTGATTTTATTACCAGTCCAGAGGCCATGGTGTAACATCCTCCATTGAAGAAAAGAATGTTTACTGCAATCTGGAAAGGCCCACAGGGCTTTGAATCTGTAAGACCACTGGTGTGTAGACCAATTCACCTGCCACTAGAGTTGAGCTTCTTCAGGATTTGATCAGCAGAACCTCTGTCATGTTTGAACTGTTTGAAGATGACATTAGCAACATCCACCAGATCAACTGTTTTCCTATGCCACCTGTCCTTCTTTTCCATCAGCAAGATTCTGTGCTTTTGAATTACCTGCAAGCAAGACATAGATAGATTAGTGCTAGAAAGGATTTCTTGTGCAGTCCTTACCCTAGCTCCACACATGTAGTTGTTCCAAGTAGTAATTCCAGCTTTGTGGCATTTGTGTTGCTTGATTGACAGGCTGTTTTTTTCACAATAAGCAAGCCAACCCAGCCATGGAGAGTCCTGCAAATAAAATTGAAGAGAACAGGCAAGTTCATTGGTGCGTTTAAAAGAGTTTTTAGCTTTGAACCAGGCCCTCCACATTCTGCAAACTAAGGGACTACCAAAAGCGGTGATGGGATGAGGGGAAGTTATAATGTCCCAAAGGTTGAGATTTTTCCAGGCCCTGTAGTCAGAAAGACAGAATCTAGCAGTATTTCTTTTCAGAAGACAGGCCCAAACATCATTACAGTCAACACATCTCAGAATCCATTTAGAAGCCAAGTTGTCTGCCATTTTCACAGGATTAATAATGCCCAATCCACCTTGATGTTTAGGGAGACAGCACACTTTCCAGGCCACTTTGGGGACTTTTTTTTATCAGGCTTGCTTCCCCATAGGAAGTTCTTGGCTAGACTGATAACCTGTCCAAGTTGCTTATTAGAAGGAGACCAACAAGCCAGGAAATAGACCAATTTTGGAAGAATGTAATGATTTAGAACAAAAGTTCTATGAGGGAGGGAGCTATTAGTATCATACCAGTATGTCAAGTGATTTTTAAACCTTACAACCACCCAATCCCACCTTTGAGCAAAAGAAATCTGAAAACCCATGGGAATCCCCAACAATCTAAAAATCTCTCCATCTTTGATAATGCTGCATCCAAGTCTAGAAACACATTCAGGAGTATAATCATTAGAAGCTTTAAATCCAGTTTTGGAATGGTTAACTTTGGAACCACTAGCAAGACAAAAAATCTCTAAACATTCCAGGAATTTGTTCACAGAAAGATCATCAGCATTTAGCATAACATTAGTATCATTAGCAAACATTTGAAGCCCAAGAGGGGAAGGGGAGTTAATCACATTGATCCCTTTTATAGTACCATTGTTCATAGCATCTTTAACAAGCCAACCTAAAGCATCACTAGCAATAGCAAAGAGCAATGGAGCAAGAGGACAACCTTGTCGTATGGATCTCCTAAGAGTAAAGGGATCAGATATGTGGCCATTGATGGCAACTCTAGAACAAGCATTGCCAAAAAGAGTGCTAATATTTTTGATGAGTCTTCTGCCAGCTCCCAAGTCTTGAAGAGATTGGAGAATAAAATCCCATTCAATTCTATCATAAGCCTTGTCAAAGTCAATCTTGAAGAAATAAAAATTTTGGCCCAGGTCTTTAGCATTGTCTATGCCTTCCCAAAGAGAAATGATAGCATCAAGGATGTATCTACCTTTGATGAATCCTTTTTGCTCAGGGAGGATAAAGTGTTTCATCATGGGACTGAGTCTTCTGGCTATGGTGGAAGCTATAATCTTCTAGATGGTGTTGAGGCAAGTGATACGTCTCCAATTATTGAGGTCATCTTTATTTCCCCTTTTGTGAATGAGTCTGATTACACCAGTGTTTATGTGACAAGGGAGAAATCCTTTGCTAGAAGCCTCTTCCCACACCAAGAGAATATAAGGAGTAAGAAAATCACATAGAAGTATGAAGAATTCATTTGGCAATCCATCAAATCCCGGAGACTTACAGGGTTTCAATTTATAAATGGTTTCTTTGATCTCACCGGCAGTGAGGGGCAGGTCCAGGATGGGAACCAGGATTTCAGGAATCATTTTTTTTCCTTTTTAGAGCAATAGTAGCTCTGGCGCTCCGGATGTCCTCCCCCCACTTGGGAGTACCAGAGAAAACATCCATAAAGAAGCTTTTAGCCTCCTGTAGAGTCTCTTCAATACTTAAAGTGTGACCACCTTCTTTCTTTTTCAAATTGGGAATGAAGTCCCTGACTTTATTTTTTTTTCAAAAGAGAGAACATATGGTTGTTGTTCCTGTCCATTTTCTCACTCCAAAATTCTTTTGATGAGGCAAGGGAGTAACTAGCTTCAAGATAACTTTCCTTGCACAATCTCAAATGTAACCTTTGAAACTCTTGAGAAGTAACATCTATAACTTTAAGCTTATCCACAATAGCTCTATATCTTATAGCTCTACACTCTTTGGCTTTTTGCATTAACTGGGTAAAAACCACCTGCACATCTTTAACCGCTTTTTCCCAGGCCTTACCAGGAGAACTAGTGTTTTTAAAATGGTGGGAAAAAATCCTTTTAGACTCAGCTCTAATGCAGGGGAGCTTGAGAAGGTTAACATCAAGATGAGGCTAACCAGACTTAAAGGAGGGGTTACCTGTTCTAATGTTGACAATAAGGGGTTTCTGGTCAGTCATCAGGAGGGAATGATCAATATGAGCACTAACCTCCCATTATTTTTTCAAAATATTATTGTTGACATAGCATCTGTCTAATCTAGCAGCCGTGTAGGAAGCACCAGACTGTTTATTGGACCAGGTAAAACCAGAATTTTTAGAAGCATCCACAAATTCATGCAGGTTACATAGGTTTTTCCAAGCATTTTTTTCAGAACCGAAAATAATATTACCTTTACACTCCCATCTGTCTTTGATACAGGTGACCATGTTAAAATCCCCAATCATGATGGAGGGACCTTGAATTTGATAGATCTCTTCCCAACACGATTTTCTAATCATACATTTATTGGCAGCATAAACAGAAATGATAGAAAGGTTATAGGGGTTACCCAGCCTGAAGCAGCACCATTGATTGGTGCAGCTAGAAGACTTATCAACCAAGAAGGGGGACAGGGATTTGCTGAGGCCAATCACTGCACCACCCTTATTATCCTGATGATTGGTGGAAAACCAGATGAATTTATTAGATAGAATATTGAGCTTGATTTCCAAGGATTTCCCACCAGTTTTAACCTCCTGCAGGCAAATAACTTCAGGAATTCTATGCAGAGACATAATCCAACTGGTGATCATCTTAGGTCTTACAGGATCTGTAAGCCCCTTCACGTTTATGGAAAGAATGGAAAGGTTAAACATCATAACAATTAAAAGATTCATTTCTTACTATTCTTAGTAGACTTTACCGTAGAAGATCTCACCGAGTCTTTCTTTCTTGGTTTACTTGAAGATGCCAGCTGGGTTGACATGTTTGTGTCCTGCATAAGAGGCATAGCTTCCTCATTAAACATTTCATTTTCCATAGTTTCCAGTTTGTTATGATCTAGAGCATCAAGTTCATGTCTGAAAATCTCAACAAAAAGATTAGAATTCTCTAGATTTTCCAGCAAAGGGATGGGATCAATCGAAAGCTTCC
This sequence comes from Ceratopteris richardii, assembly GCA_020310875.1. Classification (NCBI taxonomy): domain Eukaryota; kingdom Viridiplantae; phylum Streptophyta; class Polypodiopsida; order Polypodiales; family Pteridaceae; genus Ceratopteris; species Ceratopteris richardii. Next base: position 18,357,375 of record CM035439.1, on the reverse strand, counting down.
TTTCCAGGTCTTTTTGGGTATACAAGTTGATTACTTTGTTTTTTTTTCCTACCAGGGACCAGCCGTTTACTAACTTATCCTGATTGTCCTTAGAATCACTAGCATTTACTTTGGTTGATTCTTCAACATTTAAGATGTTCTCTTTGGGACTTGAGTGGTGAAGGTTGTCAGCTGGGCTATCCTCAAAGGGGTTGCGCACCTCTTCTAAAAGAACTCCAAACATATCATCATTACTAGTCACTTTTTTTTTTCCTTTATTTAGAGTTTTCCTAGTAGGAGGAGCACTATTCTTGGTCACAAAATTGCCAATATTCTTATTTGAGTCTTCATTCACCGAAATTTTCTGAACCTGCAGTAAAGGACAATCTTTTATGATATGACCTTGCTTGTAGCAGTTATAGCAAGCATTTGGGATGTTTTTGTACAACACCTTTTGGGTGTGGAGTTTTTTCCCATTTGAGTCTTTGATCACAATGAATGGCCTGATGAGGCTATGTCCACTTCTATTAACACTTGGGGGTCCATCTCGGATTGATTATGCTATTTTTACTTTTTTGACCGAGGACCTTGCCAACCATCTTCCCTAAGCTCTCCACCCAAGGATAGAAATCTATGGGTAGTTCAGGGAACTCTACCCAAACAGGGATTTTTGTAGGCTTAGGGCCCTTAGGATCAAACCCTATATAGAGGCAAATACACGAGGATGAGAGATTACGTGAGGACGGTTCATTGTCGAATCATTGTCAACCACCACCAATCATTGGCATCTTCTGTCTCACTTCACATCCTTATGCACATGCTCGTGAAGCTCAGTATCATGAGCGAGGGGGTCATCTTCTGATGGATGAATCCTTATCAACGTCATTCTGAAAAAGAGCATGACACAAAGGAGATGAAGCTACACATACCTTCATCTTCTCGCATTATTCAACTCGAAACTTGGTTGAAAAATGTGGATTTATTTTCTCTTTTGGTTTTTCAGGGGCACACATGACAATTTTACATTAAACATTTGAGTAAATATCGTTAGAAAAATACGATTTCTTCTACAACTGAAAATATCTGCTAGTATAGCTCCTTGCAAATATGATACTTTTTTCAATTTTAGCATGCTTTCTCTTTCTGTATTTTGACAAATTCTACGATAGCATTGACATTGGACCTTCAGCCAAACTAGAGATCCTTAAAACAAATGCTCTACAAAAAGTTTAGGCTTTAGTATCTTGTTTCCAATTATACATTATAGTAAAGATCTATAACCTAATAAAACGGATTCCATCAATTGACAAAATATCATGTTCGAAAAAGTATAATCATGAAAATGATGGTTCATTTTGAAAGAAAGAGATGATCATAGAAAAAGAAGAAGAAAAGGAATAATAATAATAAGAATAATAATAATAATAATAATAGTAATAATAATAATAATAATAACAATAATAACAAAAAGAAGAAGAAGAAAAAATTAATCACAACAATAATAATAACAATAATAATAATCATAATAATAATTATAATTATAATAATAATAATAATAATTGGAAGATGAAGCTGAACAATTTCACTAGAAACATAGTGAACGTTATTCAATGTATGAAAACAACAACCAAGAAAATTTATCCACATCTAAGGACACATATATTATAAATGATCCATCACCATTATTTGGATCAAAAAAGTATAAAAAGTTGGTGAAACATAAACACAACATTTAAAAAAATAACACCAAAAAACTTTATCAAATGAAATGACAAAAACAATAGTAATTGAAATAATCTCACTACAAAAGACATCCTTGAGAGTAACGATTAGAACGAAACACTAAAACACATGCATATATTTAGATATATATGTGTATGCATGTATGTATGTGTGTGTATTAAGTATGTAGGTATGTATTTATTAATGTATGTATGTATGTATGTATAATGGGCATACCGACATTAGCCATACAGACAGTCAGGCCCTGATGTTGGTATGACTCTTCGAGATGCATAGAAAGACCACATTATTCATACTCATAGTCACTTGACCATCAGTATAGTCGTTACAAAGTTTTTGCCGGTATACACATCCGAAAATATTGATGTCAATATAGGTGCAGATAAATTCCTAGAAATATTGATGCTCATACTGGCACCTATGCCGATGCCTATATCGATGGCATGTAACATAATGAGACCGAAGAGTGAAAAGTCAAAATTTACTACTTTTTGGAACTACATATTACTGGTGTCTAACTACTACTACTACTATTGCTATTGCTATGGCTACTGCTACTGCTGCTGCTACTACTACTACTACTACTACTACTACTACTACTACTACTACTACTACTACTACTACTACTACTACATCTACTACTACTACTACTATTGCTACTACTACTACTACTACTACTACTAGAACTACTACTTCTGCTACTTCTTTTTCTTGAACTTTTCTTTTTTTACCTGAATCTGTCTACCATTCTACAAATGTGTAGCATAGAAGCCTCACATAAGTTGCTTACGGTGATTATCTATTAATTGTTATACTATATAAATGTGACATCCTTATAAATGTTCTTTTCTTTCTCTCTGTCACTCTCTCTTTACCGTATCTCTCTTCCTGTTCTTGTTCACTACCACATTTTAACATTTTTCAAAACTCGTGTATCTCTAACACCAAAGTCTTCCATTTTTCAGAAAAGAGAAATTTCGGATGTCCTCTCTTATTGACAAGAATCATGAAAGGTGATGTTTACGACAACATAATGTTTATTCATTTTTTGCCAGATGCGTTAGAGCTCATCAAAATATATTACAAGAATCACGGATTTCAAGCTCTTCAAAAATGATATCGGTTCTATTTTTCGTTTAGAACAAGAATTTGAAAAGAAGTTCATTAATGCATTTCCTCGATTACTACACTTTTTTTTATTTGATTTTTTATAATGGAGGTTTCGCGAGCGTTTAGTCTCTGAGCTTTAGCTATGAAAGAACAACTATACAACTGGATTGGCATAAGACTGGTGCGACCTCTCATATCCCACAGAGCATGGGTTAGACAAGGTTACAACTTGTTACAACTAGTTGAGATTGGCCAAAGGAATTACATGTCCAACCCGGGAGTTGAACGTATGACCTCCTCGAGAGGCTAGTGTGAAACAAACCCACCTATACAACATGGACCTATTCTCATGTAGACTAATTAAAGCTTTCCAAATTTCCAAATTTTAACCCACACTCACTGAAATCCCTCCATCCCTCTTCTTCAAGTGTTCACGTCATCTTCATTTGTTTCCTTTATTGTGTAAAGGAATCACAAAAGGTCTGAAACCACACGATCACGATCATTCTATTGTCAACTCACGATCTCGATTCACAGTTGCGTGTCAAATATTTTATTCTCATTGTGTCCAAGTTTTGACCAGATTCGCAGTCAATGTTTAAATGAAGAAAAACTGCAAGGTGAATCTTTCTTTCTTCTCTTTCTCTGCCAGCTTTAAGACATGACATTGGATCTCGACTCGCCGCAGAGAGCCCACGCTCATGATACTCAGCTTTGCAGAACTTTGGTTAGGTCAGTCCAGAGCTTTTTTCTGCATGCAGATGAGAATTAGGACGACGTCTGAAGTGTTCCAGGCGCAAAGACGCCACGACCGCAGGCAGCTCAGAGAGAGAGAGAGAGAGAGAGAGAGAGAGAGAGAGAGATGTCCATTCATTGTACAACGCATAGAGAGAGAGGCTGACACAACAAGTTTTCACTTTCATTTCATGGTGAAAGATGTGCCCATACAACTTTCACCTTCTTTATCTAAGAAGAAGAGAGTAAAGGAAATCTTGAACTTTTCTGTTGAGGATTTGTTTTTACTCATCAACATAGTATGATCCTAACCTTAATCAAAAAACAAATTTAAAATAACCCATAATTCATGCATAGAATATTTCATCAAATAGATCACACCTCGTACAAAAGTAAAAATAGTTTAAATATATATAAATCTTGTAGAAAATAAGGCCTTTTTGAAACTTTTTAAAAGATTAGTTATAGAAATATGCATATTATTCGAAATGGTGAAGGATAACCAAGATTCAAATTCAAAGGAGTACTTATATTTTGTGGGTAATGAGAAGACAAATCGAATAATGAGAGCTCAAGCATTGGGTTCACTCTTCGAAGTTTGTATGTCAAGAAAAACGCACGATGAAAGGGAACTTCTCACTAAAATTTCCATAGGGGAGCCATATCAGAGAGAAATTCCCCTCTCACGGTGCTGTAGCATCTCTAAAGAAAGAAGGAGAAGGCGTAAAATGATCATCTCTAAAGAAAAAAGAGAGAAATTCCCCTCTCACCGAAAATGATCTTAGTTTCCTTCAATTTCTTTTGGAGCTTATTGACCCCTCGCGAGCGAGTATTATTGGAAATTGGCTTCCAGAAAAGATCTTGTGGGGTGCTTGGTAGAGCCAAACTATAGATGCATTGCATATTCTTTTGTGGGCTACTTCCAATTACCATTGCTTCGGTGTATGCCTGGAATCAAGACTCGTAAGAAATTAGACATGGAATTCTTTTCATTCGTTCTCCCTCTGATATTATAATCTGCTTTAGTGATTTGAAAATGGTGGGAGTAGATAGGCTACGTTATTGATGGTTTAGACAAAGACTCTTAAGACTTGTTGCAGTTTCATTATGATTTGGTTCTTTAGTGATTTGAAAATGGTGGGAGTAGATAGGCTACGTTATTGATGGTTTAGGTAAAGACTCTTAAGACTTGTTGCAGTTTCATTATGATTTGGTTGAAATACAGGACTTGCAAATCTTTTCTTGATTGAATATTAAATATGGTGAGTATCTTCATAAATCTAGGCTTGATGGAGGCTACATTTCTTAGAGCACCCTCGATGACTTGGGGCTCCCCTCCCTCTGCCAAAACATAGATCTTGTAGTTTTGGATCACTACTGTTTTGCCTTAAGGTTTGGACCCTTTTCTAAAATTAGGAAAAATTCTTGCTTCCATGGCGATCCCATGATCTTTTCCCTCACCTTGTTCAACCATGATATCTCTCTTGCGTACAAAAATGTGTTGAGCAATAACTTCTCTCCTACAAGGAATATAGAATGTGTTGATCAGACCCATGCGATCATGTGCAAATGTCAATAGTAAATCAGTAGTATCCCAATGAGTAGGGAGGAAGAATCTCTATAGAATACTCATTTTCAAATCGAAGTCCACAAAGGCCACTTCCATAGGATTGTTTAACATGAGGATCCACCTTAGATACAAACAAGAAATGAAGAGAAATAATTTTTTAGATGTACTTTAAAGAATGGTGGCTTAATATGGTCACCAAACCAACTAAAGAGATGTGCGTAATCCTATGGAAGAAATAAAGAAATGAAGCTCTCTCCCATATGATTGACAACTAAAGAGATGTGCAAACAGAGCCTTACACACACACGCATGCATCTACTTCATATATTCCACATGCTTTCAGATCCTCTAGCATCTATCTCTGTCTCTCCTGTACACCCAATAGAGAGGTCATGTGTGAAACAACACGATGTGATGGGTGTATCATACTATCCTGTAGCGATACTACTCTAAACTAGCCATCAAACTTGATTGAAACGATAGACCACAGATGATATGGGCATCATGCCTTTTTTACAACGAGTGATAGTTTTGTTTTCGGTCGTCGACGAGATCAACCGACTCTCTCTCTCTGTATATATATATATATATATATATATATATATATATATATATATATATATATATATATATATATATATATATATATATATATATATATATATATATATATATATATATATATTATATATATATATATTACATCGGCATATTTAATTATTGAATCTTGTCACATAATCCTAGAAGGAGATGGTTGAACCACGCCTTAAGAGAGAGGATTAGGAAGTAATCCTCAACCATGGCTTTTGGGGCAAGTGGTTAGCCCATCGCACTCCTAACCGGGAGGTCGTGAGTTCAATTCCCAACATTGGTATCAGAGCCTAGTTGAGAAATTGGGCGAGACGGAGGTTCGCGCCTCATTTGTGGGCACTTGGAAAAAAGCACTTATCTGTGGTGAGTGTGAAACTGGCCTTGGATGAAGGCGCATGGGCATTTGGGCACCCACGGAGGGTGGGATAGGTCCAAATTTGGTCCATGTGCTAGAGTTTGAGGTTGGTGGAAGCACTCATGCATGGAAAGTGGGTCCAAGAGTTAGAAGGGTCCACAAGTGAGCATTGAGGACAATGCTCAGTCTAAGGGGGAAGGAATGTCACATAATCCTAGAAGGAGATGGTTGAACCACGCCTTAAGAGAGAGGATTAGGAAGTAATCCTCAACCATGGCTTTTGGGGCAAGTGGTTAGCCCATCGCACTCCTAACCGGGAGGTCGTGAGTTCAATTCCCAACAAATCTTTGCTATAAAGTGTACTCTAAATGCTGGGATAACATTTTTTTTAAATAAAGGAAGTTCAGCCTTAGCCTACTCTCCCGGACTTGTATTAATTAAAAGAAAAGTACAAGTGAAGGGGACTAGTGCCCACGAGATCCCCCAAATCCCAGAGAGGAGGGGTAGCTTTTACAGAGTTTATATGGCATTACAAAAAAGGTTAATCACCCTCCCATCACCCTCATGCGTGGCCCATTTGGGTTTAAGTTTGTTGTTGATTAGATGGAGCACTTGATGATGCCTAAAGGAGGGGGGGAGGGCGGTATTTCTTACAGTTGGCGATTCTTTTGCGGAGGAGAAAGAGGGATTTCTCAATCGACCACTCCTTGGGGGAGTCGCCAAAGTTATAAGCACATCTTTCCCGCCAGATCTTCCATAGGACCTCCCCTCTTATGGCGTTCTAGAGAGTTGCGGAGTAGCCGATCGCTTCTCCCAGTATAGCTTGTGTTCCATGTGATATGTTTCTGAAGTCTAATTTTCTTTCTTACAATCCACTAGAGCGTGTTGTAGTTGAGACAAGTAAAGAAGATCTGAGAAACAAGTTCAATGGACCGGTAGCATCCCTTGCACCATGGAGTCAGCCCACAAATTTTGCTAGCCTTTAGGTTGGTCCAGATACCACAATGAAGAATGTTCGATAAGAGGACATTCTTTTTGATTTCTATGAGAGGGTGCCGAATAGCCATGAACTTCATGTCCCACTGTAGTCATGTCCACAACTGGCACCACTTCATGTTGAGATTAACCTGATAATCAATGGTTTCTTTGATGTTTTGGATTTTTGTTAAACAATAACCATTGTGCCATCTGAGACCAAGCGTGCTCCGCATGTTGTGCCCCATGAGAAGACGAATTGTAGAACAGCTCCAGGCAAGACATCTACTTTGCAAAGTATTACATTCTTCGTAGGTGATGTTGGGGATAGGGTTTAAATCCTTGAAGTTGGTCCACAGGTTGGTGTCTTATTTCGAGAGATGTTTCCATTTTTTGAAGCCGTTGTTCCATAGCCTCTTGGCATTTTGAATGTTCCAAGATTCGGTGATCTGGATGCCATGAATTAGAAACTAGATAGAGTTGTTTTGTCTCATACTGGCCACCCACTTCCAATCTTTACTTATTCTTGTGAAGCTTTTGAATTTATTCCAACTCTTCCAAAGGGAAGCACACAAGATTTGAGCCTTTCTGGAAAACCGGGATCCGGGAAGAAAAAAGGGTCAAAATGTCAAGTTTCTTCCAATTTGGGAATCCCACAAAAGTCAATGTGTTCTTCTTTCTGAAGATCAAGTTGGCCCATGAGGCCTCCCCATTGCACCACACGTTAATCATCCATTTTTCTGCAACTTTGTTAACGATGCACCCAATGTCTAGAATGTCAAGGCCCAAACTAATCTCTTTTGCTGGTGTAGATGGAACACTTGATTCTAGGCACCCCCTCATCTTGTGGTCGCCCATCCAAAGGAAGTTTCTGTAGATACTCTCCACTTTGGAAAGCTCTTTCTCTTTCGGTCTCCCACAAGAGAGGAAATAAATGGTCAACGAGATGAGGAACATTTTGATAACCATTGCATGACCAACTAGACCTCTCCAATAGTTTAACTTGCTTTGGAGTCTAGCGAGGACCTACTTCCACCACTGTTCTATCAAAGCCCATGGGAATCCCAAGAAGTCCTGAAGTTTGGCCTTGAGGAATGTTTTGACAGCCATGGTCAAAGAGAAGGTCCGATTGGATCACAACAATAGCTCAAAAAGCAATATTTGAGTGGTTGATTTTGGATCGAGAGGCTTTGGAGAAAGTATCTAGGCACCTCCAAAATGTCTCCATGCTAGTACTATCATTGTGGAAAAACACATTCATGTCATCGGCAAGAAGTCTCATGGTGAACTGGTCGTGGTCACGAGGCAATCAGAGGCCTTTGATGTTACCTACTTCCACCTGTTGTTCCACCGATCGGCTAAGCCCTTCCGTGGCAATGGCAAAGAGAAGGGGAGCCAATGGAGACGCTCGTCTAATTGATCTTCTAAGTTTGATCACAATGCCGGGATAAAATTGGAGATTACAGAAAAAAGTATAGTAATCGTAAGACACTCTCCTATATGAATTTTTCCAATTATGTCATCCTATCACTTTTTCCCAAACGCATGCTTTCATAAATACAAAAGTAGTGTAGAACAAAAAGGGCGAGCTCAAAGAAATAAAAGAGCGTCCCCAAGCAAGCCTTGGGAATATGTCACACGCAAAACTTGGATATACACATCGTAAATAGTTACAGAACCTCTTGGCCAATGAAGTAAACAGAATGAAAAAAAAGAAAATCAATGGCGATAAGCTACTTGCTACGAAAAATCAATGGCGTAGGAAAAACAAAAGAAATCGATGGAAATATAGGTTCTTTTACAACATCCTACGAGTTAGAGAGAACTTCAAAGAAGGTTGATAAAATATTTGTCCCTGTGATATGTGAAATTTTTCCTTACAAAAACTAAAGATATTAGAAGGAGTCTTTGTCTGTCAAATCAGTATCCTTAGAGCATCCTTCTATCTAGATATTCTAGATAGCATCTCCAAAAATTACATTTGTTAGAGTAGCACCCAACACATATTGCTGCTACGAGAGTAAGCTTGATCTCATGATTGACACGTTCTTATAACTCTAGAATAAAAAGCTGGCTATTGTCCTCATTGGCCTTTTTCGGGAACAGTTCTCCAATGCATCCTACATTTCTCTGCTAGGATTTACAGCCTATAGAGCATCAACTCATACATGGTTCAATGTTTTGCGAAAGTATACAATACAAAGTATTCAATGTCTATACCGGCACTTGGAACTGGGTCGTTGTGGCTAGGGTTTCTTCCTGACATCTTTTCATGCTCATTTCATGCACCTAAAGTCTTCTTTCATTGTCCACTCTGTATCAGCTCAAAGGGCTCATCAGTGCTAGCCTCCTCTATCATGGGAGGGGTACCTCGCTCTCCCTGTAATGGGAGGATATGGATTCGACAGGCAACCTAATAGTGCCTCTGGGTTTTGAAACTATAGGAGAGAATGTTATTTGGCATCCATCACGAGTCCCTAGCACTCCAATCATACCAGACGATGGTTTCTTGTCCTCCAATTATCAATGATGTTGCTCCTAGTGATGCTTGTATCTTGCTATATAGAGATGGCCCCCTGATCCACCTCGCTATTGATCACCCTCGTTCATCCTTTGAGTTACTTTTCAGTAACACTGGTTCTTTTGGGTTTCTCAAACCACTAGGTACGTCGTGCTTCCCAAATAACTTCAAGGGCAAGGCATCGCTAGGTATTATTTCTGATTGTTATGTTAAGGAAAACAATAACAAAGGTAGTTTAACGGACGATTCCACCCTAATAATAGAAAACTCTACACTTAAACAGTGGCAAGGTCAGTTCTTTGATAGGATTGTCATAGCCCTAGGCCATGGACCGAGATCCTCCTTGCAAATGGAAGGTATTTCCATTCTCGAAAGTGATAACCAACTCTTCTTGTAGACCTTTGCTGATGATATCAAGATCATTGTCAAAGTTGATGATAAACCTGTCAAATGTGTCTTTAATTGTTTGAATACCTTCTACGTGCCTAGTGGCTCCCACATCAATCACCAAAAAACTTCCTTCAGATCTTCCAATAGCTATGTTCTCCATTTTATTACCTCCTTGGGGTGTGAGGCTATCAAAGATGGCGAATTTTTTAGAGTTTTAGGCATTCCCATGGGTTTCCAAGACTCCATTAGCCAAAGGTGGGAAAGGGTTATGAAAAAGTTCAGGAAAAAGATCTTCAGCTGGTATGCTTAATAGTCCTCCCTCTCTCATAGGGTTTTTGTCCTCAACCATTATGTTCTTCCTTCCGTGATCTACTTCCTCCCTTGTTGGATGCCCAACAAAAGGCACTTCAACCAGGTTTTTGCCTTGGCTAGGAGATTCTTATGGGATGGTAACCTCTAGCATAACAGAATCCCTAATGTTGCATGGGGTATATGTTGCCTGCCTAAAAAAGAAGGTGGGTTGGGAATCAATTGCCCCATCAAAATGGCAACCAATTTGGTAGCCAAATGGATTCTCAGATCCATAGATTCCAATGACTTTTGGGTTGTCCTTGTTAAGAGAAATATTGATAAATTTTGTTTAGTTGAGGACAAGTCTTGGAAACACCATGGCCTTTGGGATACTATTGTTTCCCCTCACTCTTACTCCCTTGTTGGCATTTCTCTTACTACTTGGATGAAGGTTGGAAAAATATGTATGTCTAATGATGAGTTCTTCCTTCACAATGATTTTTTTATGCAG
>CM035439.1:18326604-18344104 GCA_020310875.1 Ceratopteris richardii | reverse complement strand
ATACATATTGAAATATGTACACACACATACACTCATAATACACATACATACACTCATGTAGATATGCCTACATGCATATATTCAAACAATTATCATACATACATACATACATACATACATACATACATACATACATACATACATACATACATACATACTTACATACATGCATAAATACATACATACATACATACATACATACATACATGCATACATACATGCATACATACGTACATACAAATATACATACATATATACATGCAAATATACATACATACATACAACATATGTACATAGATAAATGCATACCTACATACTTACATGCAGACACATATATATGTAAATATTTGCATGTGTGTGTGTATATGTGTGTATACACATATATATATGTAAACATATATCTTTTGTAGTGATATAATTTCAACTACTATTGTTTTTGTCTTTTCCTCTGCTCAATTCTTTCTCTGTTTTTTGTTTAAATCTTGTGTTTATGCAAGACCTTTTTTATACTTTGTTGATCCAAATATTGATAATGGATCATATAGAATGTATGTGACCTTAGATTTAGATACTTTTCTTGATGTAGATACTTCTATTGAAATTGTTCAGCTTCATCTTCCAACTATTATTATTATTATTATTATTATTATTATTATTATTATTAGTTCTATTAGTATTATTATTATTATCATGAGTGTTAATAATAATATTATTATTAACGTTATTATTAGTTTTTTCTTTTTCTTCTTCTTTTTTCTTCTTGTTCTTATTCTTTTTCCTCTTCTTATCCTTCTCCTTCTTCTTGTTCTTCTTCTTCTTCCTCCTATTCTTCTTCTTCTTGTTCTTCTTCATCTGTGATCAACTCTTTGTTTCAAAATGAACCATCATTTGCATGATTATATTTTTTCAACCATGATATGTCGTTAATTAGTTGAATCCTCTTTATTATACCATTGCTCCTCAATAATACGCATCACTTGAAACAAAATAATAAAGCCTTAAATTTTTGTACAGGATCCTTTTTTAAGGCTCTCTAGTTAGATTGAGGGACCAACACCAACATTATCGTAAACTGTGTCCAAATACAAAAAGCAAAAGCATGGAAAATTTGAAAAAAGTATTATATTTGCAAGGAGTTGTAGTAGCAGATGTTTTCATTTCTAGAAACAATCGTGTTCCTTTGTTGACATTTACTCAAATGTTTAATGGGTTGTCAAGCCTCCCCCCCCCACCCTAAAAAAAAAAAAGAAAAAGTAAATCCTCATTGTTCAACCAAGTTTCGAGTTAAATAATGAGAGAACAAGAAGGTATATGTAGCTTCATCTCCTTTGTCTCATGCTCTTTTTCAGAATGACGTTGGTAAGAAGTCATCCATCAGAAGATGATCCCCTCGCTCATGATATTGACCTTTAATTTGGGATAAGGATGAGGATGAGAAGTAAGGCAAAAGATGCCAATGATTGGTGGTGGTTGACAACGATTCGACAATGAACCGTCCTGATGTAATATCTTCTACAGGAAAATAAAGTGTTTCAGGCACGTTGTCCAATTTTATTTAGAGAGACAAATGGAGAGAGAGAGAGAGAAAGAGATGCTACATCGTTCCTCCTCCTGTAGATCTCTTCCTCTGCGTGTGTGGGTCTTTCTGCATGAGAAAATACCACACAGTGAAATTGTACAGGAACATGAAGTGTTCTAGAAACATTTGCAGTATCAGTAAGAACTCGATATTTTCAAATCCAGTGCGATTCCTTGTGCACGAGAGAGAGAGAGAGAGAGAGAGAGAGAGAGAGAGAGAGAGAGAGAGAGCACGGGTACTATTGAGATGAAAAATCGATGTTGGTGGTCAACATTAGACTTAAAGAGAGTTTTAATTTTTCGAGAAGAAAAGGTCGATAATCCTGTTCACTTATTATTGCGATATCCTAGAGACATGGAGAAGTTTATGCATCTTGAATACGAACACTTGATCTGTACATTCTTTTGCGAGGTGTGTGTGTGTGTGTGTGTGTGTGAGAGAGAGAGAGAGAGAGAGAGAGAGAGAGAGAGATTCCCTTGATCTAAAAGAAGATATGTAACACAATTATGATTGGTAATAAAATTAGATATTCATGAAGTTTATAGAGTTCCGTAATTTCAAGCAGAGAGAGAGAAGGAAAGATAGAGACAGAGGAGGTAGAGAGAGAGAGAGATATGTTTGAAAACAAACAATTCAGATGGGGAAGATGAGGTAGATGCATGCGTGCTCAAAGTTACCCGTGGTTTAGCAAGATAGTTACATAGAAAAGTGCTGACTTATGTTACGTCTGAGCATAGATTGTCAATCTTGTATGGATTTCAACTTCAAAGCTTGGGTTGAAATTAAAAACATATGGGCTATCGTTTTTAAAGACTTTCAAGCTGGCAGGGTAAAGGTACCCTTCTCTTTCAGACATTTTTCGAGAAAATATTGATTCACTGGACTTTTTAGCCCCGTTTTAAACTCTGATTAGTCACCTCACATTTTACTTGTCATAGTTATGATGCAAGAGATTGGATTCTCCTTGTACAATGAACTTCGGCCAAGGCTTCTTAGTTAATTTGTGATGCTACAACTCTCACGATAAGCATCAACGTCTTATGAGGTTTTTGTTTTTGAAAGCCGCATTAGTGTATTTACTTAATTACATTAATAGTAATGAGACCATTGTTTATTGTACGTGCGATGTTTCGAAAAAAAATATAGTTTTCTTAAGGAAGTTTGATCTGAGGGAAAAAGTATTATTAGCTTGAATTAGTTTGAATTAATCTCACAACGCAGAAGTTAATCGCTTGGCACTGGCAAGATTACAAAGTTGGAATTCCCGCATGGGTAGAGGTTTGGAAAGGACAGCCCTAAGATCGACACTGAAAGTGGTTTTGACTGATCAACACTGAAAGTGGTTTTCAACAAGGAAATAATAATAATAGCAATAATAATAATAATCATAATAATTATAATATTATAACAAGAACATACTCGAAATAATTGAACAGTTAACAGAGCTCTTAAATCAGTAGATTGAATGAGATCAATGGACCGCGCATCCATCCTTTTCAGGTTGATGATAAGTGGTTTTCACATTCACAAGGTCATATACGGAGTGTCGATTGGGATCCATATCCGTTATACATTTACACTGGAAATTTACACTCGTGCGTTGTACATTACATAGCCTCTGTTCATGTAGGTCTATCCATTGCTCATCTTCATGAAAAGTTCTTACTGTGCATACCTATCTTTTTGCACGAGATACTCTACATTCACATGACAAGGAATACATTCCTCTAAGTATCTGCATAGTTTACATCCCCGTGTGCACGAAAATGATTAATTGACAGAGGCACAAAGAGAGAGAGAGAGAGAGAGAGAGAGAGAGAGAGAGAGAGAGAGAGAGAGAGAGAGAGAGAGAGAGAGAGAGAGAGAGAGAGAGAGAGGCTTACCGCACATGGACCTATCGATCTCATGAAGGAAAAAACTATGTGGATATAATTACTCATAATATCACATATCAATGATGTGCATATGAAGGAACTTACGCTCACTCATGCAGATGACCATAAACATCTGGTGTAGAAGGCATTAGTACTCTGGATCTGAGAAGGATGAACTGCCAAATAGATAGCTGGAAAGAGACTGATGATCCTGAAATACATCAGGATTTCGGTCCGATCAAGAAACCACAAATAGATATCATTACTGAAAACGTGGATATGTATGCAATTCTGTTAATCCGAACATTAAAGGTGAAGAGCTGCTGCAATCGCTGTTACAACGTATGAGAGAGAGAGAGAGAGAGCATGGTTACTTCTCATAAGACGATACATTGATTATCCCTAATTGTGTTTAGTTTCTGGCTTCATGTAAATTTAGGAACAGATCTCCCTATCATCTAGACAATCTTTTCAAGCTGATATATATACGCATTGTACTTTGAATATGTAATCTAGCATGTGTGTAAGCTCTCAAAGTATTCGAATAGGCTAGTACACCCCTTGTTCTCAAATAGATAGGATGACCATAAAAATTTGGTGTAGAGGGCATTAGTTCTGAGAAGGATGAACTGTCAAATAGATAGCTGAAAAGAGACTAATGATCTTGAAATACATGAGGATTTCGGTCCGATCTAGAAAACACAAATAGATATCATTACTGAAAATGTGGATATGTATGCAATTCTGTTAATCCGAAGATTAAAGGTGAAGAGCTGCTGCAATCGCTGTTACAACATATGAGAGAGAGAGAGAGAGAGAGAGAGAGAGAGAGATAGCAAGGTTACTTCTGATAAGACGATACATTGATTAACCCTAACTGTGTTTAGTTTCTGGCTTCAAGTAAATTTGGGAACAGATCTCCCTATCATTTAGACAATCTTTTCAAGCTGATATATATACCCATTGTACTTTGAATATGTAATCTAGCACGTGTGTAAGCTCTCATAGGATTCGAATAGG
Source organism: Ceratopteris richardii (assembly GCA_020310875.1). NCBI lineage: Eukaryota > Viridiplantae > Streptophyta > Polypodiopsida > Polypodiales > Pteridaceae > Ceratopteris > Ceratopteris richardii. The sequence goes on along the minus strand of CM035439.1, from coordinate 18,339,631 downwards.
CTAGTAGACCCCTTGCTCAGTGATTTTTGAGGACTTTGAGTAGCCATATCTAACTCACCTTTTTTTGTGTAGAAGCTAGAAATCTTCGAGTACTGAGTAGAGCTTCCTTATCACATTGTGCTCAATTCTTGTAATATCTGATTGATTACTAATCTATCATCTTCTCATAAAGCTATCTTGAAGCTCCTGTCAACACTCTACATAGTTTGAGAAAAATTACTATAAGAGTGATCAATGGTCTGTGTGTGCATGCCTAGTGAAGACAATAACTATTTTATCATTGAGGCATCGACTCCTACAATATTAGATAGCATTTTGAGTGAGGTAATCTTCATTATTAAGATCATATAGTGCAGTTAGTGTATGCAAAAGCTCTTGGGTTTAGTCCTCAAGACTTAAGAAAATCATTAATTTGAGGGACAGAGGGATCCAAGAGTGTGCATGTGATGCCATCTATGCTCTAAAAGGTATGTAGGGAAGTCGTATATTCTCCCATCAGTTTTGAAATCTAGCTTTTCCAAAACACTTCTCAGTAGTGAACTTCTTATCCCATTAAAATTAGTATACGATCAATTGACTATGACAAAGGTGTTTTCCACGTTCGTCAAATACTTAAGAGAAATGTATAGTGGGTTTACTTTTAGAGAATGAATTACACTAAAATAGAGTTCGTAAAAGACCATATTTGTTTTTTCTAAAATATGAAGCCACTCTATTAATGAGACTATGCTGGTGAAGCGCAGTGGAAAGGACTCGACAAATTCTGATCAAGACTCATAAGGCTATAAAATATATCCGGAAAAAAAGAAGAGAAACGGTGTACCGGAGGCTTTCAAGGCTTGAACAAGAAGTGAAAAAAAGGTAATTTGCAATGCCAACAAGGGCTTCTGAAAATCAGGGGAAGAGTCAGACTTGAGGAAGAGGTTCAAAGGAAAAATGTGCAAATATTTTTCAAAGATTGGTGGACGGGGAAGGCTGACAAACCATCAAAAGAGATGTGTAACATCCTCAAATGGAAACAAGCTAGGGAATCCATCCCCTTCTTGGTGGATAAAGATCGGATCGAATTTAGCACGGAAGTTAAGAATAGATCTATCATCATTGAGCACTTTACCCATCTTCTCGGGTTCTGGACTCCTCTTTTCCCGCACATACGTGATTGCATGGCAACCATCTCAAGGGTTGCTCAATCTAGAATCCCTCAGAACATGATTTTTGTGCTAGATGCTAACATTTTGGAGAACAAAATTATCGAGGTTATTGATGCTCTTCCCTATGGAGAAAGGCCTAGTCGTGATGGCCTCACCTCTGAGTTTGTCAAGTCTTTCAAGCATGTGGTAGCCACCCCGCTATGTTTGGTGTGGCATGAGGATCTCGCGTTCGGTGCCCTCCGTGAGTGTCTTAACAATGGTGTCATCAAGTTAATTCACAAAAGGGGAGATAAGAACAAAATTGAAAATTGGCGGTTGATTACCATGCTCCAAACTGGATACAAGATAATTGCCAAAGTTATCCCCAACACAATCTCTTGTCATTTAAAGTCATGGCTATGTGAGGACCAGACAGGTTTTATCAAAAGGTAGATCTATACTTGAAGCAATTGTCGATATTTGGGAAGGACTTGCGTTTGGTAAGGAGTCTGCACAAGATCTGGTATGCATTAAGATCGACTTCCACAAAGCGTATGATTGATTGGAATGGGACTTTATTCTTCAATCACTGAAAGACCTTGGATGCAGCCAAAAGTTCACGACGATGGTTTCCACTCTACTCGAAAGCGCTTCAATGAGAATAAATATCAACGGTAAGCTCTCTAAGTCCATACATTTAAAAAGAACTATCAGGCGAGGCTGCGCTCTAGCTCCACTACTCTTTGCTATTGCCTCGGATGGCCTCAATCACCTATTAAAGTATCACATGGACACTGCCCATCTCAAGGGTCTTTCCCTAGCTCTTGGTCATGGCCAAATGATTGCGAGACTTTCTGCTGATGACATGAACGCCTTTGTGCATAATGATATGAACAACATTCAGTTGTTCTTGAGTTGCCTCGACACCTTTTGTGTGGCATCAGGTTCAAAAATCAACCATGCTAAAACTGCTTTCAGAGCAATCTGTGGATCTCGACCTCAACTGTTGTTAGATCAAGGGTGTCAAGCTATCCCTAGAGGTAAAGTATTCTGTCTCCTCGGTATTACGATGGGCTTCGAGATCTCAGTGGACCAACCCTGGAGCTGGGTGCTATCCAAACTGGATAGCAAACTAAATCATTTGAAAGGTATGCAAATTAGCTTGGTAGGGCGTGCAATGGTTGTTAAAACATTTATGCTTCTATGGCTATTTACTTTATCTCGTGTTGGAGACCTAAGGAGAAAGAGTTGACCAAAGTGGAATGAATATGCAGATACTTCCTATGGACTAGGGACACTAATAGGAGGGGTATTTCCAAAATCAAATGGGAAACTTGCATTAGCTCGAAAGACTCGAGGGGCTTGGGCATTTCGAATATCACTAGTTTGGCTGATAAGTTGGCGTGAAAGCGGTTTAGCAAGGCTTGGAGCAATAGTGAATCCTCTTGGGCTAAATTGATCTTCAGAAACATGAAAGACCTTACCTTAGTTGGCCATCTTGATTTGAAGGACATAGGGATCCTTACGCTCTTTCTCTCCCCCACCCGGTGTCCCCTAAAGGCTCTAGCCTCGTATGTTCCTTATGGAAGAGTTGGAACAAGGCCAAACAATTCATCAGAATCATTGATGAGTGGAAGTGGGCGGTCGGGATAAGACAAAACGACTCTATCTGGTTCCCGATCAGCAAAATTAGGGGGGTGGAATCCTGGAACCTCCAATTTGCTAAGCAATTATGGAACAAGGGGTTCAAGGAGTAGAAAGAACTTTGGAAATAAGAGACTGCTGAGTGGATTAGGTTCGAAGACTTAGACCTGAGACATAGAGTTACCCTCAAGGAATGAACTGTTCTTCAAGGGAGGTCTTTAGCATTGGACCCCTCAACTAGAAGCCTTCTCTATGGACAAGATCTTCCTTGCTTGGAGGGCCTCAAATGGACTAATGGCAAGAAGCTATCCAAAATCCCCAACTTCAAAAAGAGCTTAGGGTATCTTGCATAAGGGTATTTGGTCCAATGCAAGGGCTAACAGAATTTGTGGGGTTCCTCCATGGTGCAAGCGTTGTCATCGATGCATCTAAGATTTGGTTCACATTTTCTTCAACTGCCCCAAGTCTCGTGTTATCTGGCATCATGCGATGCAGGTTTTTAGACTCACCAACCAAATCAATTGGCGACAGGCTCTGTTGGGGGAAACGATAGGTTGCTCATCAAGGCTATGGAATGCCATCAGGGGTGAGACCCTTTGGAAGATTTGGAGGGAGCGATGGTCCATATTCGTTTCTCCTTTTACTCTGTCTAATTAAAGACATGCTGATTGATGGAAAGTGACACTGGTGCATTATACATTACATAGCCCATGTTCATGTAGGTCTATCCATTGCTCATCTTCATTGTAGAGGAGGTACTGGGGTACCTACTTTTAATAAGAGCACACAATATGCACTTCTAGTACTTCGCCTACTCAAGGGAGGTTCTCCTTAGGGAAGTATACCCCTTAACATTTCTCTGGGCAGGCAGATCACAATAGCTACACAGTATTGTGAATACTCAGAGAGAAAATCAATGGAAAATGACAATAGTGAGAGACTAAACCACTCCTTAGTTTGAACAGATGATTACAATATAGGCAAAAGTAATGCTTTAAAAGTTGATGCTCAAGGCTGACATGCCATTGTAGAACGAAAGAGAATCAATACAAGAGATCCATCCATTACATATAATGAACACAACTATATGAAGACTTGCAGTAAGGGAAAGAACACGGAAATACCACTAACTCACACTGAATGACAAAACCAAGCCACTTCTTCAAACTATAGTGCTTTTAGCCCTCCACTGGGAAGCCTATGCTCTGTATACTCACCATAGAGTGACTTCCTAGAGTAGGTTTGTAGCCACAATGTGCAAAGAGAGGACCAGAACAGATGTTGGAAATAAGATACGTATATCCCCAATGAGTACTAATCCATTGCTTTTATAGGCTTCAATAGGCCAAGAGGACCTTGTTGATTCCCCACACTCACTCAATATACGCCGATTGATTGCCCCAAAATTGGAGGGCTAGATCAAATATGGGACTGGCCATCAGCTTAAATTAAATCTTCAAAAATAGGCATTCAAGGCTTTGCCATCACTAATGTTTGGTGGCAACACTCATTTATCTTTTTATCTTTTACCGTCACTTTTGAATGCAAGCTGAGATCTCCTTCTTAACGGAATTAATCAGACAAATCACTTGGATTGGACATCTAGGTTCATTTATGAGCTCCCAAGCAATGAACGTGGGATCCTCATTATGTGCCACCCGTGATAATGTAATGACGCTTAGAAGCACATCCTTCACATAATTCTTGTAGTAGCTTTTGACCATCTGATCACGAAAGAAATCATCTTCTGATGTCAGAGAAACTCCAGCATCATTTTTTGCCTATCTTACATATTGAGTGGTGGGAGGTAGTGGTGTGGGTGGTATGGGGAGTGGGGGGAGGTGGTGGGTGGTGTGGGTGGTGGTGTGGGTGGTGTGGGGAGTGCTGGGAGGTGGTGGATGGTGTGGATTTTGTGGGTGGTTTGGGGAGTGGTGGAAGGTGGTGGGTGGTGTGGGGAGTGGTGGGAGGGTGTGGGTGGTGCGGGGAGCTGTGGGGAGTGGTGGGAGGTGGTGGGTGGTGGTGGGTGGTGTGGATGGTGTGGGGAGGCTGTGAGGAGTGGTAGGAGGTCGTGCGTGGTGTGGGTGGTGTGAGGAGTGGTGGGAGGTGGTGGGTGGTGTGGAGAGGCCGTGGGGTGTGGTGGAAGGTGGTGGGTGGTGTGGAGAGTTGTGGGTGGTGTGGGTGGTGGGAGGTGTCGGTGATGTGGGTGGTGTGGGAAGTCGTGGAAGGTGTGGTTGGTGTGGGTGGTGTGCGAGGTGCACGTAGTGGTGGGAGGTGTGGGTGGTGTGGGGAATGGTGGGACGTGTGGGTGGTGTGTGGAGTGGTGGGAGGCGTGGGTGGTGTGGGAGGTGTGGGTGGTCGTGTGTGGTTGGTTGTGTGGGTGGTGTGGGTGGTGCGAGTGGTGTGGGTGGTGGGGGTGGTGTGGGTGGTGTGGGTGGTGTCGGGCTACGCTGGACTGTGGGGGAAAAGAGAGGCGTGGGGGTTGGGGGGCTGCAGGGGCTTCGGGTGGGGAAGAGAGAGGCGTGGGGGTTGAAGGAGGAGGCATGCGGGGGGAGTGGCTTTGGGGGGCTATAGGGGTTGCATTTGGGGAAGTGAGGGAGGCGTGGGGGGTGGGCGCCGGGAGGTGGTAGGAGGGCGAGGGAGGGTGGGGCTATGGGGGCTATGGGTGGGCAGCTGAGGGAGGCGTGGGGGTTGTGGGGCTGCAGGTGGGGAAGAAGGAGGAGGCGCGTAGGGGGAGTGATTGGGGGGGCTGCGGGTGGGGGAGAGAGGGAATGGAGGTGTGAGGGCTACAAGGGGATTGGAGGCAGGGATTGCGGGTGGGGGAGAGATGGAATGGAGGGGAGAGAGAGGTGGGGGCGAGAAGGCACGCGGGGAGAGTGGCTACGGGGGGTTGCGGATGGGGGAGAGAGGGAATGGTGGGACGGGTGCTGTGGTGGAGTGGAGGCGGGGGCTGTGGGTGGGGCAGAGAGAGAGAGAGAGAGAGAGAGAGAGAGAGAGAGAGAGAGAGAGAGAGAGAGAGAGAGAAAGAGAGAGTTTTGCACCGCGCTACATTCATGAAAAGTTCTTACTGTGCATACCTATCTTTTTTGCACGAGAAACTCTACATTCAAATGACAAGGAGTACATTCCTCTAAGTATCTCCATAGTTTACATCCCCGTGTGCACGAAAATGATTAATTGACACAGGCATAGAGAGAGAGAGGCTTACCGCACATAGACCTATCGATCTCATGAAGCAAAAAACTATGTGGTTATAATTACTCATAATATCAGATATCAATAATGTGCATATGAAGGCACTTAGGCTGACTCATGCAGACGACCATTAACATGTGGTGTAGAAGGCATTAGTAATTTTGCTCGGAGAAAGATGAACTGGCAAATAGATAGCTGGAAAGAGACTGATGATCTTGAAATACATGAGGATTTCGGTCCGATCCGGAAACCACAAATAGATATCATTACTGAAAATGTGGATATGTATGCAATTCTGTTAATCCGAACATTCAAGATGAAGAGTTGCTGCAATCGTTGTTAAAACATATGAGAGAGAGACAGAGAGAGCATGGTTACTTTTGATAAGACGATACATTGATTATCCCTAACTGTGTTTAGTTTCTAGCTTCAAGAAAATATAGGAACAGATCTCCCTATCATCTAGCCAATCTTTTCAAGTTCATATATATACGCATTGTACTTTGAATATGTAATCTAGCATGTGTGTAAGCTCTCATAGGATTCAAATAGGCTAGTAGATCCCTTGCCCCAGTGATTTATGTGGACTTTGAGTAGCCATATCTAACTCACCTTTTTTTTTGTGTAGAAGCTAGAAACTGTCGAGTACTGAGCATAGCTTCCTTATCACATTGTGCTCATATCTTATAAGAGCTTCCTTATCACATTGTTCTCATTTCTTATAATATCTGATTCGTTACTAATGTATCATCTTGTCATAAAGGTATCTTGAAGCTCATGTCAACACTCTACATATTTTGAGAAAAATTACTATAAGAGTGATCAATGGTCTGTGTGTGCATGCCTAGTGAAGACAATAACTATTTTATCATTGAGGCATCGACTCCTACAATAAGAGATAACATTTTGAGTGAGTTAAGCTTCACTATTAAGATCACATAGTGCAGTTAGTGTGTGCAAAAACTGTTGGGTTTAGTCCTCAAGAGATAAAAAAATAAGAAAATCATTCATTTGAGGGAAGAGAGGGATCCAAGAGTGTGCACGTGATGTCATCTATGCTTTAAAGGTACATAGGGAAGTCGTATACTCTCCCATCAGTTTTGAAATCTAGTTTTTCCAAAAAACTTCTCACAAGTGAATTTCTTATCCCATCAAAATTAGTATACGATCAATTGACTATGAGAAAGGTGTTTTCCACGTTCGTCAAATACTTAATCGAAATGTATAGTGGGTTTAGTTTTAGAGAACGAATTACACTAAAATAGAGCTCATAAAAGACCAGATTTGTTTTTTTCCAAAATATGAAGCCGCAAGTTATTTTCTAAAATATGAAGCACGGTGGAAAGGACTCGACGACTCATAAGGCTATAAGAGATATCCGGAAAAAAGAAGAGAAACGGTGTACCGGAGGCTCTCACGGCTTGAAGAAGAAGTGAACAAAGATAACTTTCAATGCCAACACGGGCTTCTGAAAATCAGGGGAAGACTCAGACTCGAGTAAGAGGTCCAAAGGAAAAAGCTACAAATATTCTTCAAAGATTGGTGGGCACGGAACGGTGACAAACCATTGAAAGAGATGCCTAACATCCTCAAAAGGAAACAAGCTAGGGAATCCATCCCCTTCTTGGTCGATAACAATGGGATCGAATGTAGCATAGAAGTTGAGAATAGATCTATCATCATGGAGCACTTTACCCATCTTCTCGGGGTCTCGACTCCTCTTTCCCCGCACACGCATGATTGCATGGCAACCATCTCAAGGTTTGCTCAATCTATAATCCCTCAGAACATGAATTCTCTGCTAGATGTAGACATTTCCAAAAACGAAATTATCGAGGTTATTGATGCTCTCCCCAATGGAAAGAGAGTGGTACCTCATGGCCTCACCAATGAGTTTTTCAAGTCCTTCAAGCATGTGGTGGCCACTCCGCTATGTTTAGTGTGGCATGAGGCTCTCTCCTTTGGTGCCCTCCCTGAGTGTCTTAATAATGGTGCATCAAGTTAATTCACAAAAGGGGAGATAAGAACAAAATTGAAAATTGACACCCGACTACCATGCTCCAAAGTGGATACAAGATAATTGCTAAAGTTATCACCAAAAGAATCTCTTGTCATTTAAAGTCATGGCTATGTGAGGACTAGAAATGTTTTATCAAAGGTAGATCTATACTTGAAACAATTGTCGATATTTGGGAAGGCCTTGCCTTTGCTGAGGAGTCTGCACAAGATCTCGTATTCATTAAGATCCACTTCGACAAAGCGTATGATAGATTAGAATGGGACTTTATTCTTCAATCACTAAAAGACCTTCCATGGAGCCAAAAGTTCACGAAGATGGTTTCCACTCTACTTGAAAACTCTTCAACGAGAATAAATATTAACGGTAAGCTCTTTGAGTCCATACGTTTAAAAAGATCTATCAGGCAAGGTTGCCCTCTTGATCCAGTACTCCTGGCTATGGCCTCCGATGGCCTGAGTCGCCTATTGAAGTATCACATGGACACTGGCCATCTCAAGGGTCTTTCCCTACCTCTTGGTTATGGCCAAATGATTGCGAGACTCTTTGCCGATGACATGAATGCCTTTGTACATATCCATATGAACAACATTGAGGTATTTTGGAGTTGGCTCGATACCTTTTCTATGGTGTCATGTTCAAAACTCAACCATGCTAAAAATGCTTTCAGAGAAATCCCTGGACCTCCACCTCAATTGTTGTTAGATCAGGGTTGTCAAGCTATCCCTAGAGGTCAAGTCTTCCATCTACTTGGTATTCCAATGGGCTTCGACATCTCAATGGACCAACAGTGGAACTAGGTGCTATCCAAATTGGATAGCAAACTAAATCATTGGAAAGGTATGCAAATTAACTTGGTAGGGCATGCAATGGTTGTTAAGAAATTTAGGCTTTCTACGGCTATTTACTTTATCTCGTGTTGGAGACCTAAGGAGAGAATTTTGGCCAAAGTGAAAAGAATATGGAGAAACTTTATATGGACTCGGGATCCCAATAGGAGGGGGATTCCCAAAACCAAATGAGAAACTTGGACTAGCTCGAAAGACTCGAGGGGCTTGGGTATTTTGGATATCACTAGGTTGGCTGAAAAGTTGGCGCAAGAAGCCATCCATAACCCCCAACTTCAAACAGAACTTTGATGTTCATCACACCCTTAACAAGATGTGGTGACTTTCTTGGGACAAACTTCAATGGGAACTAAAGTTCATGTCTATTTGGCACGCCTTAATTGAGATCAAAAAGTCTGTTCTGATGTGGCAGATCTTGCATAAGGGTATCTTGTCCAATGCAAGGGCTAACAAAATTGGTGGGGTTCCTCCATGGTGCAAGCGTTGCCATCGATGCATCAAAGATTTGGTTCATATTTTCTTTGACTGCCCCACGTCTTATGTTATCTGACATCATGCGATGTAGGTTTTGAGACTCACGAGTCAAATCAATTGGCAATAGGCTCTAGTGGGGGAGGCGATAGGCTGCTCATCAAGGCTGTGGAATGCCATCAGGGGTGAGACCCTTTGGAAGATTTGGAGGGAGCGATGCGCTGTCAATTTTGGCCAAACTACAAAGGAATGGTCGATTGAGAAATACTTGCTTCTTCTAGGTAAAAGAATCTCCCGAGATAAGAGATTTCCACCGTTTAGGCACCACTATATTTATCTCCTCAAAGATAACAAGCTGAAACCCAAATGGGTCCTGCATGAGGGAGATGATATTTTTATCTACCTCATTTGGAATGCCCTCTAGCTTACCGAACTTTTCCCCTACATTGTGGGATTTGGGGGGTCCCATTGGGCACTACTCCCATTCACTTGTAACTTTCCTCATTATTTAATTAAAGTGCGGGAGAATAGGCCAAGGCCGAGCTTCCTTTTATTAAAAAAAAAAAAGTAATTGTCCAATTTCATTTAGAGAGACAGACGGATAGGGAGAGAGAGAGAGAGAGAAAGAAAGAGAGAGAGAGAAAGAGAGAGAGATATATAATAAATATTTCCTCTTCCTGTAGACCTCTTCCTCGGTGTCTGGGTCTTTATGCATGAGGAAATACCAAACAATGAAATTGTACAGGAACATGAAGTGTTTTAGAAGCATTTGCAAGATTATTAAGAACTCGATATTTTCAAATCCACTACGTTTCCACGTGCAAGAGAGAGAGAGAGAGAGAGAGAGAATGTCTCTGCGGACATGAATTTTCTGGTCCTATGAAGAAGGGAAGCACGGGTACTATGAAGAAAGGAAGCATAGGTCCTGTTGAGAGGATAAATCGATTTTGGTGTTTAACGTTAGACTTAAACGGAGTTTTGATGTCTCGAGAAGAAAAGGTCGATGATTCGGAAATCTAACGAACTACTGAATATATATATATATATATATATATATATATATATATATATATATATATATATATAGAGAGAGAGAGAGAGAGAGAGAAGAGAGACGAGATAGAGAGAGATGCTTGAAGACCAATAAATTAGATGGAGGAGATGAGGTAGATGTATGCGTGCTCGATATATATATATATATATATATATATATATATATATATATATATATATATATATATATATATATAGAGAGAGAGAGAGAGAAAGAGGGAAAGAGAGAGAGAGGAGATAGAGAGAGATGCTTTAAAACCAATAAATTAGATGGAGGAGATGAGGTAGATGTATGCGTGCTCAATATGCATAGAAAAGTGCCGAGTTATGTTACATCTCAACCTAAACTGTGAGTCTTGTAAGTTCTCGCGGCTTACAAGCATGGATTGAAACTAAAAACATATGGACCATCGTTTTTATAGACTTTTTTCATACATTTTTCGAGAAAATATTGATTCACTTGATGCTCTATTTTGCCCTTTTTATTTGAAACTCTCATGCCCGAATTCGATCTCACAGTCTAAAGGTCATAGTTATAGTTTCTTAAATGTTTTACGTTATCACATTTTACTTGTCATACTTATGATGCAAGGAAGTTCGATCAAGGAGTTTTAGTTAATATTTAGTGCTCAATGTATCATGAGGTTTTTATTTTTGAAAGGCACATTAGTGTTTGTACTTATTAACATTAATAGTACTGATACACTACAGGCTCAAGTAGGTAAGCCTCTCGGAGAATCATGCTGCTACAAGGACAAATAAAATGGAAACAAGCATGGCTGCGTGAAGCAATCAGATGTTCCTCAACATTGTGGAATGCTATAAGAGCTAAGACCCAGTGGAAGATATGGAAAGAGAGATGTGTTGCTAACTTTGAAACTCATCCTAAAGAATGGTCGATCAGAAAATCTCTTTTCCTTTTATGCAAAACAATTTACAATCATAAGAAGCCTCTCCCTCTTAGAAAAGTGGGCACCACGTGAGGGAGATGAGAGGATTATCAAACTTCTTTGTAAAGTCCTCTAGAAATGCATAGGCAACCCCTCCTTTGTGGGATTTTGGTGCATCCCATGGGTTTTAGACCTCATCTATTCTATAGCTATTTTTTCCATAAAATGAAGCTTGGGAGAAAAGGCAATTAAATTATCCAACTTCCTTTGGAAAAAACAGTAGCTAACCCATTGTTTATTGTGCAATAATAATAATAATAATAATATTAATAATAATAATCATAATGATAGTAATTACAATTATAAGAAGAACATACTGGAAATAGTTGAACAGTTAACCAAGCTTTTAAATCAGTAGATTGATGGCTCTATAGCCACAATGAATGAGATCAATGGTCTGTTCAGAGGGGCCACAGAGCCATGAAGCCTTCGCTTTCATGCATCCATACTTTTCAGGTTGATGATAAGTAGTTCATATATGATAAGCTATTTGACTTAGCTTTAATTAGTTTGAAAGTACAAGTGAAGGTGGGTTGGCACCCATGGGATACTTCATATCTCACAAAGCAGAAGCTAATCACTTGGTACAGCCAAGATTACAAAGTGGTTTCTTCTGATCCAAATGCAATAACATCAAGCTTGCCAAACGTGCCTGAACAAGGAAATAATAATAATAGCAATAATAATAAGAAACATAATTGTAACAAGAACATACTCGAAATAATTGAGCAGTTAACATAGCTCTTAAATCAGTAGATTTATGGCCACAGAGGGGCCACAGAGACATGAAGCCTTCGCTTCCGCGCATGTCCATGTCTATTCCTCCTTTAAGTCTCTTTCATTAAAGATTTCCTATTTGACGATGAGGATATACATGATTGTTCCAAGATATAGCAGGTTTATGGGAACTACATACTCATTGATGGAAAGAGACACTGTCGCGTTATACATACATAGCTTCTCTTCATGTAGGGCTATCCATGCATGTACATTGCTCATCTTCATGAAAAGTTCTTACTGTGCATACCTATCTTTTTGCACGAGAAACTCTACATTCGCATGACATGGAGTACATTCCTCTAAGTATCTGCATAGTTTACATTCTCATGTGCACAAAAAAAGAATAATAGACAGAGAGAGAGAGAGGCTTACCGCACATGGACTTCTCGATCTCATGAAGGGAAAAACTATGTAGAAAATCTATGTAGATATGTAGATCTCATGAAGGGAAAAACTATGTAGGCTAGAGTGAGATTTTATGATAGTTTTGAACTACAGTATTGAGATTACAGTGTACTCACCTCAAGCTAGAGTAGTCAGCCAGATCTCCCTTTTATTATTTGTACAATATCAATATGCATTATGATTGATTTATCTTTAGTAGTCATTATATGTGTGCTGCTACAATACGTTGGGGTACACAATCAACTTGTGTGGTTCATTTCTCTGTGTGGTTCATTTCTCTCTATATGAGTACTCAATTACTATACTTTTACTTGGATCACTTAGATGGAATTTTTTAAAGCTTACATATGAAGTTTCATTGAAATTTTCGTCTCAGATCGGGAGTTCTCATTTGTTTGAATAAGTATGACAATGATGGAAGTTTTAGTCTCCATCTTGGTTAAAGACAATCATATATACCAAAGACAATCCCATAAACTCTGAAATCACCCTTAAAGAGATGAAGAACAACGAGAAGCCAATGGCACTACCACCTTT
>CM035439.1:18291604-18321604 GCA_020310875.1 Ceratopteris richardii | reverse complement strand
GATGGTGTAATGCAAGTGCCTGCTAACTCTGATGCTTGAAAATGCATAGATAATAAGTGGCCAGAGTTTGCTAGTGAGCCTTGAAACATACATCTAGGCCTAGCTATGGATGGAGTAAATCCATTTTGTTTACGCAACTCTTCATGCAGCACATGGCCTGTATGTTTGGTCAATTATAACATCCCATCATCGCTAACCACAAAGAAAGGTCATTTATTATTAGCTCTTATTGTGCCAGGTAAGTGACTCAAGATATCTTCAATACATCCATTAGAAAGTTTGATTACTTTGTTTTGGATGTGAAATGGTTCAAGAAGTCCCCTTTGAAAGAAACGCAACAATGAGGCGGGATAAAAGTGGTTTGCATCAAGTCGACTCCACAAAATTATGGATGGATGAATGAGATACATTTGTACTCCGTGAACATTGCGAGAAAGGTTTTTTTTTTACCAGATTTCAAAGAACCAGAGTGGTTATTTTTTTTACATGTTGCCCCACATAGTAGATAAATTTTTCAGAATATAGATGTAGAAGAAAGTCCATCTTTAGTCAAGGAGGAAGAGATCATTGTTTGAGAAGAAGAGATCCTTGAAGAAGACGAGGTACAAGATGAAGCAATAGATGATGATCAAGAAGAAGCTAGCATACCAAGTGATTTAGAAGTCGCCAATATAGAGATAGATATTCTCTATTTATTGGATCTCCAAGAGGATGTTAGAATAGAGGCGTTTTGAATCAACCACTTGTGCATACTAAATTTTTCTTATTTTTTTGCCATGTCCTTTTGTACACTACGATTTCTCTATATTACCTTTATTATCATATGCTAATTATGTGAGTTCTTTTGTTTCAAAACACGATGGCAAACAGTCCTCCAGTCACTCCATATTCCATGATAGAGGAGCAATTCTTAGAGATCATATCTCATGTATCTCCCGCATATATGGTCGTTGTGTCATAGTACTAGATTTCTCGTGGTAGGCCTCCCCTTAGCCTCACTCCTACCGGCTTCACTCCTGCCGGCGTCACTCCTGCTGCTCTCACTCATGTCAGCCTCTCTCCCCCTGACATCACTCCTGTAGGTGTCACTCCTGTGGGCCTTACTCCTGCGGATGGTGCTACTCCCATTGGAGATATGTCTTCTACATTTATGACTCCACCACGACTCTCTTTTCAGCCATCTCCTACTCGCTCTAGTAGTAGACATGTATGTTCGACACCTCAACGTGATACAAGTGCTGACCCGTCTCGTAGGTCGAGATCACACTCTAGATTAGGAGGTTCTAGGAGTGGATTTGGAGGAGGCACCTGTTGTGGAGGGAGTGCAATGGATGTTGTATCACCCACTTCTACTCCTAGAGCGAGTACCTCACATATAGGTATGCCACATGGAACACCACGTGCACCTTGGGGTGCTCATGACAATGATGATTCCAAGGTGTATAGTATCTTTGATGGATGCGGCAGGAAAGGTCATGCGTCAACGTATACGACAGCTTTGCTCTATACAGTTTGGATACTCTATCATGTTGAAATGGAGTAAACAAGACAAAGATAAAAAAAAATTATCAGAGAGATGATTTATCAGGAGTTCTGGTCAGCACATGGATAGCCTCTTGTGAGTTCAGAGTGGATTCTGCACACCGCACATGAAGTTATGTCCCGTCGATGATCTTAGGCTCATGATGCTTTCAGAGCACACTTACCAAAGCCTATATGGTAAGATGCTGAGGAGTGCGATATGATTCGCGACGAGCAGCAATAGACTCATGACGGATATCACCAGCAGCAAGATACCACAACCACATGTTTAGATAGATTTGGACCGTCACATTTAGGCAGCGATGGATATGACATGATGCATCATGAATTTGTAAGTACCATTTGGTTTATTGAATTTATTTGTGTTAAGCTTGTCATGTATGTTCCTCTAATGTTTTGTATATTTGTTGCAGGAGCTGGCAATGGATCGTCCTCCAACATGAAAGGAGGAGTCTTATGAATATCATCATGGATTGACAGCACTATTGGAGGACTTGGAGGGACGTGGGATTGTCGTTTCATGGGAGCATTTGTGATGAGGTCATGAATTTTTAAACTTGGTTTTTACTTGTTGTTTGTAAATATCATGTGAATTTATCTCATGTCATGAATGTTCTTTGTTGCAGGACCGCTGATATGGATGTTTCGATCATTCTGTGCATGTGTATGATAGTGGTGTGCAACAATTTTGTATTTGGCTCATATATGGCAGTGGTGCACTAGAATTTTGTATTTGATTCTTATATGGTAGTTCTTTGCCACATTTTGTAAAAGCCTCATATATGAGAGTCATTTGCCATACTCTTGTACATGCTTCATTCATAAAATATTTGACTTTTTTTGTACATGGTTCATGGTTCATTTTGATTATCTTTTTTATGTCCGATAGTATTTTGCTTTATGAAATCATATTTCGAATGCCATTCGAGTACACATCACATGTACTCAATTTCTTTTGGCAGAATGTATTGTCTTTTGCTAAACAACATCATGGTAATGTTGTTGTACCAAAAGACAACACACTCTACCCAAAAAAAAATTTGCAGATATGGTCATCGGTATAAGCGACGGTACTTCCTACACAATCATTTATATGCGCATTGGTACACCCAACGGGCACCGGTACACCCATCAGGGTCGTCGCTATGAGCGTCAGAAATACCAATGCTCATACCGACATTTATATCAATGCTCATACCGATGCTTATACCGACGCTTATACTGATGCCTATATCGACATTTTAGTTCCCATGCCTATACTGACACTTATACCGATGTCGTGGAAAAATTACATGTGTTCAATTTCCTCGGTAAAAGACTTGGTATACGACCGATATGTTGTAGTGGTAGTAGTAGTAGTAGTAGTAGTAGTAGTAGTAGTAGTAGTAGTAGTAGTAGTAGTAGTAGTAGTAGTAGTAGTAGTAGTAGTAGTAGTATTAATAGTAGTAGTAGTAATAGTAATAGTAGTGATGGTAATAGTAGTACTAGTAGTAGTAGCAACAATATGAGTAATACTACAAATTCCAATAAGAGTAGAAGTGACTATAGAAGTAACACCGCTACTAGCAATAAGGATAGAAGTAGTCATGTTACCACTGGTAGTTGCAATAGTTATAGTAGTTGTAGTAGAAATAGTGGCAGTAGTAGAAGTAGTAAGAGTAGGACTATTAACATCTTTAGTGATAGAATTAGCCCTACCAATAGTTTTAGCACTACTACTACTACTACTACTACTACTACTACTACTACTACTACTACTACTACTACTACTACTACTACTGCTACTACTACTACTACTACTACTACTACTACGACTACTACTATGACTACTACTATTGTTATTGCTACTTCCACTACTTCTACTACTACTACTACTACTACTACTACTACTACTACTACTACTACTACTACTACTACTACTACTACTACTACTACTACTACTACTATTGCTTCTGCTGCTGCTAATACTACTGCTACAGCTGCTACTACTACTACTACTACTACTAGTACTGCTACTACTACTACTACTACTGCTCGTACTACTACTACTATTGTTGCTATTGTTGCTGCTCCTACTACTACTACTACTGTAGTTGTTGTTGCTGTTGCTACTACTACTATTAGTAGTTGTTGGAACATCAAGCTTACACTATGATTGAGGTGGGTTTGATCTACATAAAAAATTATTGCTTGGATTACGTCGAGGGAAAATCTATAGGTGAGTTCTTTGACTTATGCTCACTTATTGTAATTAAAACAAAATCATGGATCTTTTACCATTGTAAAAGCCTTGAGCTTTACACATGTAAACGTAGAAAGAGAGCGCCCAAATTCCATGAATTTTTGGTAGTTGAGTTGCAATCAATCAAGCAATCAATCACCTAAAAGTAGATAAAACTAGATCTTCATTCTTCCTACATAGTAGGAAAGTGAATTGATTCCCTCCAACAACTCTTACCGCCTTTATTTGAATTCAAAATCTAATTGTAGAATTCGTGGATCAATTCTAGAGTCTATATAAAGACTTCAAATCACTTGTAAAATAAATGGAAGCTATATACATACACTTGTGACCATTATTGTCTTGCTCCTTCATTTTTCTATATCATCTTCTTCGCCAATAGTAAGATTGTAGAGGTAACTCCTCTCTCTAGAGATCTCCAAATTGGATTAAAGTTGGCTCATTGGAAAGTATTAATATATAGTTTATGCATGTAAAGTTTCATAGCATTTGGTTTAGTACATTGGGTGAAATCTCTGTTTTCTTATCTTGGGGTCAATGTTTGCGTATTCCTCTAAAATAGGAGGTACCACCATTCAGTGTTTGGTTCATTCCAATAGCATATTTTGCTTATTCCTTATACCCTTTTGCATTCTATAGACTCGACTCTTGTAATCATGCTGGTCACTATGAGCATTTGAAGTTCATTACCTCATCCAAAGATAGTAAGTTTTTTGAGCTAGGCGATGCGCAAACCTATCTGTTTTGTATGGACTCTTTCTCCTTGATGCTCTGAAGTACATAGTGCATTTTATTGCACTTATTGCATGCTTATAAGGTCTATCTGAGTCTCCATAAGCTCAAGAACTGCTCTTTTGACAGTTGGATGGATCAAACTTCGTCATTTTGTAGCTCACTTTTCTACCTCCTAAAAGCTTCTCAAAGTTCTTTCAGTGGTATTAGAGCTAGATCAAGATGGGTGATGGATTTCCCTCAATGATTGAGAAGCTTGATCAACACAACTATGGAGCTTGGAAAATGAGAATGGAGACCTGTTTGCAAGGTAGAAATCTTTATGGAATTGTAGCAGGTGACAAAGCTATGCCTATTTCAAGATCTAGAGGAGGACCTATGCCAGAGGAGACAGATAAGCTCACACTTTGGTGCACAAGAGATTCTCAAGCAAGGTCATACATACTAAACTCTATGTTTGAATTTCTATTATCGGACTTTGTTTTCTACTATTACCAAAGCAAGAAAGAATCATCTTTCTACGAGTTCAACCAAATGAAGAAGACACCCAAACAAACCATCACAGAGTTTGTTACCAAGTTCAAGGAGGTTACCGATCAGTTAGCATCCATTGGAGAATTGATTCAAGAAGAGGCTATCATGAGAAAAATTCTCAATGGGGATCAAATTGATAAGCAATGGAAATCCTTCGCCATGGCTTATGATCTCATCATCGATGTGTAAACTCCAGACGTTAACATCATTCATGGATAACTCTTCAATCAAGAGGCCAAAAATAGCATGAAGGAATTTAACTCCCATCATGCTAATTCAACTAGTGCTCTATATGTAGATAATAAGGATAAAAAGTTGAACGGCAAGAAGAAGAAAGAAGATGAAGATGAGACTTCCCAAGCCAATTTTGCAAGCAAGAGCAACTGGAAAGAGAAGAAGAAAGGAACAAAGCATGACAAAGCCAAAGGTCAAAATTTTCAACCTTGTGCTATATGCAATAAGACCAACCAAACCACTCAGAATTTTTGGTTCAATGGGAAGAGCCAGAAAGGAAGTCGAAGAGGTAGACATGACACAACTTCAACAATAACGATAGAACCTATAATAGAAGGGACTTCAACAATTACTCAAAAGATCAACCACATGAAGAATCATTGATTCTTATGAATCTACGCCACAAACAAGGTAAAGAAGATGATCAGTTGTTCTAGATAGATTCAAGATGTTCAAATCATGTTGCATTCAACATTGCTCTTCTATCTAATTTGGAAAGTCCAAAGCATAGACATGAAGTACAAATAGGGGATGGTACTAAGCACAATTTGGAGACGATTGGTAATGTCAAAGCTTCCAATGGTAGGAAAACATTCTAAGTAAGGTTCTCTATGTACTCACTATCACTAGAAACCTAATAAGTGTAGGCCAAATAGTTCAAAAGGGCTTGCAAGTTAGGTTCACCCAACATGGAGCTTTTGTGGAAGATCCATATCAAGGCTTTAAGAAGATAGCCAAAGGTGAAAAGCATGCTAGGCACTTTAGTTTTGAAGTAGGAGAAACCAAGAACATAGCCCTATTAACTTTTGGGTCTCAAACCCTAAGAGAGCTTGAAGTGTGGCATAAGAGACTTTCTCATGTGAATGAAAGAACGTTGAAGGATATATGCATGGATCAAAGTGTTCTAGGACTAGGGAACACATCAAAGCAACACATGATCAACATGTGTGATGCATGTCCAATTGGAAGGCACAAAGACAATCATTCAACCACAAAGGCTACATCCACAACAACGTATTGGACTTAGTACATACAGATGTATGGGGACCAAGTCAAGAACCTTTATTAGCAGGTTCAAGGTATTATGTCTCATTTATTGATGACCATACGAGATGAACTAGTCTGTACTTTATCAGGAGTAAGAATGAATTTTTTGATTGCTTCAAAAAGTATCTAGCACATGTGGAGAATCATACAAGTAGATCACTCAAGAAGCTCAGATCTGATGGATATTGGTGCAAATATCCAAGCCTTCACATTTGGCTTAGCTTGGAGGATTATATGTGGAAGCATGTGATGATCCATATGAGTCATAGCTTGTAACAATTAATCATTTACCAATTGTAAAGAGTTAAAGCATTGAAAATCTTTTAAGATCCTTGTATCTTGTGACGGTAGGAAGCATATTAGCTACGAATGTTTCATGAGAGAATATCTCCTAGATCAAAGGAATCATTTTTAGTGGGAGACAAGCTTGAATTCAAAATCAAACTTGGAAGAAGATAGTTATAAAAGGACTTTGAAAACTAACGACCTTGTGGCCTCTTCTTGGAGCTCTTCCACTGATCATTTGTAACATTTGAGTAGCTTACACCATAGCCTACTCATATCACTATCATTGGGCATCATCATCATGCCAATGATCTTGTAAAATCATATGCCATAATAGATATACTTCATTGATCATTTCTCTTCAATTCTTTGTTATGACTACCTAGAATAGGGAACTTTGCATCACCATATCTCAGTGATTTCTTGACCATTTTTCTTGATCTATAGCGTGTTGCAACCAACGCAAAGTCTATATTATGATCTCAAAGTCTCAAAGTTTTTTGCTTTAGCGATTTGGGAGAAATCTGTGTCCAAGTGCTCTCTGGTCAATTACTTCTCAGTCCCTAAAATATCGGGGGTAAGCCATGGATTGCTGAATTGATTTCTTAGTGTATAGTTTCTGATTTTTTATGATTCCACTTGTAATCATTAGCTATCTATGCTAATTAAGTTCCCTCAAAAGGAATTTAATCAATTGCAACTGTATTGTGAGCACTGAGATAAAGAACTAGCAGGTCTCTAGACCAAAATGGCAAGTTTTGTGAGACTAGCTATTTGTGAAGTAGTCTGTTTTGATCCAATTGTTTGAAGGATCAACTCCAAAGTACATAGGTACTTTGTTGGTATCATTTGAAAGCTAAAAGCGCCTACTACATAACTCTAAAGTGAAATAGAGTAGGTACAAAGCAGGTTTTAGCAGTACCACCTCACTTCTATGAGGTATCCATCCATCTCTTCCAACAGTGGTATGAGAGCAAGTTAAGGTAAAATGGGAGATGGTTTCCATTCTATTATTGAAAAATTGTAAAGGAACAATTATCTTTCATGGTCCTTGAGGATGAAGACCTATCTACAAGGAAGGAGTCTCTATGGATACATATCAAGAGATGAGGAGATGCCCATATTCAGAAGCAAAAGTCAACCTACAAGAGAGGAGCTAGAAAGACTCAACTCATGGTGTGCCAGAGATGCTTTAGCAAGGTCATATCTACTTAAATCTATTTCTGACTTCCTTCTTCCTCACATTAGGAATTGTAAAACATCCCAAGAGACTTGGGATAGAATATCTTCATATTTTTCTTCCAATAAAAGAGCAAGAAAAAATCAATTGTGGATTGAGTTTACCACTCTTGAAGGGAGCAACCCAAGCAGAACATTTCGAAGTATGTGGCCAAGGTAAAAGATGTGGCTAATCAATTGGCAAACATAGGAGAGGAGATTGAAGAGGAGCAAATTCTGAGACAAATAGTCAATGGCATCAAGGTAGATGATAAGTGGGAAGCTTTCACAACTACTATGGACCTTTACATGGACATGCAAATTCCAGATCTTACCATACTCATGGGACAACTCTTTACCCATGAAGCCAAGATCAATAAAAACCAAGAGCCATCAAGAGGTAACAATTCTTCAGCCATATACACAGATAAAGAAAGGTACTTCAAGAACGAGAGAGGAAGAGGATTTCAAAGAAGTGGATACTCACAATCAAGAGGAAGACTCAATCATAACCAAGGCTACAACCATGGCTACAACAACAATTATCAAGGGGAATACAAATCAAGAAAAGATTTCAACAACTACACAAAGGATCAAGAGGATTCTCTTCTCATTATGAACATGACTTGAAAGAAAGCTATGGATGATGAGGACCTCTTCTATATTGACTCACATTGTTCAAACCATGTAGCAGGCAATGTAGCTCTTCTTTCTGATCTTGAGGAACCCAAGGAAAAGCACCAAGTGCAAACAGGTGATGACACAAAGCATTTAGCGATCAATGTAGGAAACGTCAAAACCTCTGATGGAAATAGGAATCTGTTGAGGAGGGTTCTTTATGTACCGACTATCACAAAGAATTTGATGGGTGTTGAACATAAAGTGAAAAAGGGTTTGCCAGTTAGGTTCAAAAAATATGGAGCCTTTTTGGAGCATACCCAACATGGATTCAAGAGAATTGCCAAGGGAGAAAAAATAGGTAGATTATTTACATTTGAACTTGAGGACAGTAAAAACATTGCACTTTATAATTACAAGGATCAGACATTGTTTGAGTTAGAGATTTGGCATAAAAGATTCAGGCACATTGGTGAGAGAACCTTGAAGCAAATATTTAGAGATCAATGTGTGCTTGGGATACCTAATGTATCCAAGCAACACATGATCTATAAATGTGGTGCATGTCAGTTTGGTAAATCACACATGTTACCCTTTACCAAGAAAGGCTATATGCATGAGGATTACTTGGAACTTGTACACACAAATGTGTGGGGACCAAGCAAGGACCCTTCAATTTTAGGCTCAAGGTACTTTGTGTCTTTCAATGATGATTTCAGTAGGTGGACTATCTTGTATTTCATGAAACATAAAGATGAAGTATTCAGTTGTTTCAAGAAGTATCTTGCACTTGTGGAAAATCAAATAGGAAGAAGTCTAAAGAGGATAAGGTCAGATGGAGGAGGTGAGTACTTCTCCAATGAATTTGATGCATTTTTGCAAGATAGAGGTATCAAAAGGGAGATCACTATGAAGTATACCCCCGAGCTAAATGGGGTAGCACAGAGGAGAAACAGGTTGATTGTGGAAGCAACTAGATGAATGCTTAATGAAAAAAAATTCCTAATTACATGTGGGTAGAGAGTGTTTCTACTGCCACTTATCTTATAAACAGGTTATCCTCTAAGTCAGTTGATGGGATGCCCCATATGAAGCATGGCATGGTAGAAGGCCATCACTTGATGAGTGTAGAATATTTGGATGTGTTGCTTATGTGCATGTTCCATCTCAAATCAGAGGTAAGCTAGACCCTAAGGCAGAAAATGCATCCTCATAGGGTATGATTTAAATCAAAATGGATAAAGGTTCTATAATCCATCGAACAAAGGATTTATGATCGATAGAGATGTTGTCTTTGAGTAGAATGATTCTTGGTTTGAAAGTAAATGCAGAAGATCAAATTGCCATGTGACTTGGAAGAAGAATTTGCAAGCCTCACCAATGAGGAGCCAACCAAAATTGAAAACATCAAATTAGATGATGAGTACACCATCAACTTGGAAGATTTCAAAGCATTGAAATAAATGGCAAGGCCAATATGAAGAGATTGGAAGACATACATGAATCATCGAAACAAGCCTTAAGGAGGTCACAAAGAGAGAGTAAGAAGCCAATCAGATATGGGGATGATACCTCGTTAGTTACTAAGCCTTTCATTTATCTTGCTAAGGATTATTGAAGAACCTTCTTCAACTGAAGAAGCAAGTACCAAAGCAGAATGGAAGGAAGCTATGGATGAAGAAATAGAAGCACTCCAAGAGAATGACACCTAGGAGCTAGTACCCAAGAAAGCATCAATGAAGGTAATTGGTTATAAACGGATTTACAAAATCAAGAGGAACTCAAATGGATCCATAAACAGGTATAAAGCTAGGCTTGTGGCTAAGGGTTTTGCACCAACCCAAGGAGTAGACTATGAAGAGACTTTCTCACCTGTGACTAAGATGCTGACCTTAGATGTGAGGAATGCTTTTCTCAATGGCTAGATTTTAGAGGAGGTTTACATGGCCCAATCTCTTGGCTATGAAGACCCAAGCAAGGTAAATTATGTGTGCAAATTGAACAAAGGCCTTTATGGTTTGAAACAGGCATCTAGGGCATGGAACCATAGCTTAACAACCTATCTTTAAGACCAAGGGTTCATGATGAGCAAGGCAAATTCTTCTTTGTTTGTCAAGAAGAATAATTCAAAAATGATACACTTAAGTGTATATATTGATGACATCATTCTTAGAGGTAGCGATGCCAATGGCATCAAAAAAATCAAGAACCAAATGATGTAGGAGTTCAAAATTAGTGGCCTAGGTTCTCTGAGGTATTTTCTTGGATTTGAGTTACTCTACACTAACTCTAGAATTTATATCACTCAAAGGAAATATGTGCAGGACATGTTGAAGAAAATCCACTTGGAAAATGCAAAGGTAGTTAGAACCCCTATGGAGGTAAATCATAAATTAATTGCTCATGAAGGTGATTCGCTTGAAAACATTGGAGGATACCAAAGCATAGTTGGAAGTCTTAATTATGCAACATTAACCAGGATTGATATATCTTATGGAGTAGGTAATGTGAGTCAATTTATGCATAAACCTAGAGCATCTCACTTGGAAGTAGCTAAAAGGATCTTGAAGTATCTCAAAGATACTCAAAACCAAGGACTTCACTTCCCATACACATCAGATTTGGACATTAAGCTATACTCCGTTCCAGATTGGGCACGTTGTAAGGATGCCAGAAGGAGTACTTCTGGATATCCTTCTTTTGTAGGTCCTAAGCCTATCTCATGGTCTTCCAAGAAGCAACCAACTTTTGCTCTATATTCAATAGAGGCTGAGTACAGAGGATTAGCAAATGCTACACAAGAAGCTATTTGGATTAGAGTGCTATATTCAAGTTTGGGACTTCACACTCACTCACCTATGATCTTTGGTTACAACACAAGTTCTTTGCATCTTGCATCCAACCCTACTTATCATGCAAGAATCAAGCACATAGAAGTGCACTATCACTATGTCAGAGAGAAGCTATTGAGCAAGAAAATTCAACTTTCATATGTATCCACAAATATGAAATGTTTAGATTTATTAACCAAAGCACTTGATGGTACTAAACTTTGCAGGTTTAAAAGTATGATTGGATTGCAAGACATTCAAGAAGATTGATAAAGATGAGAAAGCCAAGATGTTTGGCTTGATGGGGAGCTGTTGGTGCAAATATCCAAGCCTTGAGATTTGGCTTAGCTTGGAGGATTATATGTGGAAGCATATGATTATCCATATTAATCATAGCTTGTAACAATTAATCACTTACCATTTTTAAAGAGTTAAAGCATTGAGAATCTTTCAAGAGCCTTATATCTCATGAGGGTAAGAAGCATATTAGCTACCAATTTTTCATGAGATAATATCTCCTAGATCAAAGGAATCATTTTTAGTGGGAGCCAAGCTTGAATTCAAATTCAAACTTGGGAGAAGATAGTTATAAAAGGACTTTGAAAACATGCGGCCTTGTGGCCTCTTCTTGGAGCTCTTCCACTGATCATTTGTAAACTTTGAGTAGCTTACACCATACCTACTCATCTCACTATCATTGGGCATCATCATAATGCCAATGATCGTGTAAAACCATGTGCCATAATAGATATACTTCATTGATCATCTTTGTTCAATTCTTTGTTATGACTACTTAGAACAGTGAACTTTCATGACCATATTTGTAAATTTCTCAACCATTTTGCATGATCTATAGCTTGTTGGAACCAACGATAAGTCTATTTTATGTTATCAAAGTTTCAAAGTTTTTCCCTTGGCCATTTGGGAGAAATCAGCATCGAAGTGCTCTCTGGTCAATTATTGCTCAATCCCTAAGATATCGGTGGTAAGCCATGGATTGCTAAATTGATTTCTTAGTGTATGGTTTGTCATTTTAGATGATTCCACTTGTAATAATTAGCTATCTAAGATAATTAAGCTCCCTCCTAAGGAATTCAATCAATTGCAACTATACTCTAAGCATTGAGCAAAAGAACTAGCACGTGTCTATTCCCAAATAGCAAGTTTTGTGAGACTAGCTATTTGTGAAGTAGTCTATTTTGATTCAATTGTTTGAAGGATCAACTCCAAAGTACATAGGTACTTTCTTGTTGTCATTTGCAACCTTAAAGCTCCTACTACATTTTTATGAAGTAAAATAGGGCAGGTACAAATCAGGTTTTAGCAATACCACCTCAGTTCCTTGAAGTATCCATCCTTAGTAATACCACCTCAATTCCTTGAAGTATCCATCCATCTCTTCCAACAATGGAGGGGGAGAATACTTCTATAAAGAGTTTCATGATCTCTTGCAGAACAAAGGTATCAAAAGGGAAGTGATTACCTTGTACTCTCATCAATTGAATGGAATCAACAAGAGGAGAAACAGGACATTGGTTGGATCAGCTAGAACAATGCTTGAAGAGAAGAAGTTGACACATTATCTATGGTAGAGTCTATTTCAACTCCTATGTACCTTCTCAATAGACTACCATCTAAATCAATTCAAGATATGACTCCTTCTATAGCATGGCATGGAAGAAAACCTAGTCTTGGACATTGCAAGGTGTTTGGTTGTTTGGCTTATGTTCATGTACCATCACAAATAAGAGGTAAGCTAGATGAAAGGGCAACAAAGGCAATTTTTATTGGATATGATTCAACTCAGATGGGTTATAGGTTCTATAATCATTCAACCAAGCAATTCAATACAAGTAGAGATGTTGTGTTTGAAGAACAGAGGTCTTGGTATGATGAAGACAAAGAAAAGGTAACTCTACCATATGATCTTGATTTTGATACTCATCAATTAGGAAGAAAGCATGATACATAGGTCCAAGATCCAAGAAGTGATACAGATGATGATCAAGATGAGAGCAAAAAGGATTATAAACTATGGAAGTCAAGAGGCAAAGCAAAGATGTAGGAGTGTGGAGAATGCTCTAAGCAAGCACCTAGAAGATCAAGAAGAGAGAAGAAACAACCAAAAAGGTATGCATTTGATTCCACATTTGTTAGAAAGCATTCAATCTACTTGGCAAAAGACTCAATTTCAGAGGAACCCTCTACCTATTAAGAGGCAAAGGGAAACCCTAATTGGTAAAAGGCCATGAAAGAGAAAACAGATGCATTGAAGGACATGGGCACTTGGGATTTGGTTCCAATGTCACCAAATCAAAAGGTAATTGGTTGTAGATGGGTATATAAAGCTAAAAGAAACTCACATGCATCAGTTTTCATGTACAAGGCAAGATTACTTGCCAAAGGATGTTGTTGCAAAGAAAAGAGGCACAAAAGAGGAGCCCCAAAAATTTTCAATTTAATGGGCATAAAATTTCTTCTTCAAAATTCTCGAAAATTCCCTCAAATCTATGTAAATGCCCTAGAGGAGTCCTCTAGATGCATAAGCCACAAACCCTTGTAACATAATTCTTGTAAAGTGGTAGGAAATTAGAGATTAGTTAATAAAGTGCCGATCTCTTGTCTGAAAGGATGATTTTTAGGGCACATGGATATAAGTCACTTTGTGACTCTTTGTAAAGACTTTTTGCCAGTGTGAAGAAGGAGGGCTGAAAATTCGAAGTTGCTTCTTCCCTATTGATTTCCATCTTCTCTATGATCTTTTGTGTGTGTATGATGCTTGGATTGTGTGTGCAAGGTTGTTAGCTACCCCTTCCCACCATTTTCAAACTGTTGTAGTGTGTGTGAGAGCCACCACGAGTTGTAGAGCGAGTGTTGGTGTTTCCCACCATTCACTATTTATAACATAACATGACGAGACTTTGTTAGATTTGAGTGGAAATATGACCAATAGATGCGTATTATCGAGAGCTTCAAATTGAATCCACTATTGGCCATATTGGCAGTTCGGAGCTAGGAGAAAAGTTTGAATTTGTGCTTACTACTATGAGCCGTATCGTGGCATGCATTCTCAAAGAGTTGGTGAGTTGGAGAAGTAGATAAGTCCTTTCACATGCATTGTAGCTGAGTCTCTTCATTTTCCATCATGCGTGCACACGTCCTCATACACTTGGTTCATGTGGTTCTTTAGATTGATAATTAAATGTGTATCGATGCATCACTCTATGCACTTGTGGGGCGACTGAGATTTAGTCCCATCGGCATAAGTCCCTAAGGCTTCACGACTTAGGTACACACATTTTTGGTGCCGTTGCGGAGTAACAAACTTAATGATGGTGCCTTCATGATGGTTATATCTCTAGAGTGAAGGAATGGTACTTGTAGAGGTGAATTTGTTTAGTGCCAAGTAGTGAAGCACTTCTACACTTGTTACTTCAAATCCTTGAGGTGTGTATAATGAGTTTTTGGGTCTAGGGTTAGGAGTGAGGAAGAGACGGAGAGTTACGATTAGTTTAGAGAGGGGAGTAGAGTAGGAAGAAATGGAAACACCAAGAAAAGTCCCAAAAAAATTGCCAAATTAGTGTAGAGTAGTCTCAGGCATCACAAAACTATAAAAACCAGAAAAAAATCAATTTATTTGGCACTAGAGAGAGACATGTATCGCGTGCAAAAAGCGATCGGTATCGCCCGTGACGTATCATGCAAAGCAACCTAAAGAGACGATTTGGAAGCATAAAAGTGGCAATTCAGAAATACTACCGCATGTGATTAGTGACGTTTTTGGTATGGCGGGGTAGAACAGAGAGTTTTTAGAGAATTGTTGAGTGAGAGAGAGGGTCAAGAGAGAGCAAGTGTGGGAACTAAACACAATGGCATAAAGTTTTTTGAGTTTAGAGCGATCTTGGCTGAAGTATCACGAGCGATTGAGTTTTAGTATCCTGATACCAGAATTCCATACTATCACGATACTCGCCTGGTATCAAATCGCTACATACCACTTGAGGTATCGCGATACCATTCTAGTATCATATCATCAAGTTGGTATCACGATCCTGATCACTCGGTGGTATCGTATCACGGTCCACTTGGTATCATATCGTCCTGGTCACCGTATCGTATCATCGACCAAGCGGTATCGTATCGTGCGCACTGTTGGTATCATATCACCAACTTAGTATCGTATCATCTAAAAAGTGGTATCATATCACCCAACCTCTTTGGTATCGTATCCTTTGTTATTTTAGTGTCATATCGTGAGGGATTTGGTATAGTATCGTCACTTGCACTTGCACTAGTATCATATCCTTCAACCCATCTTGTATCATATCGTCAAAGTTTCAATATCGTATCATGTGACTTCTTGGTATTGTATCGTGTAGTGGATAAGTATCATATCATGCAAAGTTCTGATATCGTATTGGGAGGACTCTAGTATCATATCGTGTTATTTCGTGGTATCATATTGCCTTAAGTTTTTGGTATCGTATCGTGCTAAAACCAGTATCGTATCGTCTAACTGGTGTCGCCCAAAATGGTATCGTCCACAAACTATCAAGTCACTGGAGGGCAAAACTAGAGATAATTCAAGAGCCAATTGTGGGGAAGTGGGAAGCCAACATGGGCCCAGAAGGGTGGATGAACTTGAGATCAAGGTGTGTGCTAAGTAGCTAGAGGAGTGTCATTTCATCCATGGGAAGTGCAACCCATGCAATTCATCACTCTATCTATCTAATGACTCAGAGGAGGAGATACATATGGCCTCAAAAGACATGAAAGGTCTTGTCCCACGGTGAACTTCATGTCAACTATAGAGGGGGAATACCGCACCTCTCCTTGATATGTATCGACTAATCCCCAAGGGATCCCTATCTACTTGGATGGCTTAAATAGGTCAGTAGCCGGGATGGTGAGCCCCACTGAATCAGCAATAGTGCCCAGACCTACAATCAAGTATGAAGGAGGAGTGTACATGGACAAGTTAGGTCACTTCTACACCCAAGTCGGATCAACAAGAGAGGAGGATTGGAAGGACAAGGAAACTAGGGAAGGCGTGATCCTGAAGAGATAATGACTACACCAAGAGGCAAATCAGTGGTAACTTGAGTCTTGAGAGGGGATTTGATACCTCAATATGATTACCTATTAAAGGTCTACTTGATCTAGAGATCAGGCGTATTGTTACAAATCGATTCACCCACACGCAGACAAGAAGATAGCCCAACGACTTTCTATGAGTTAAAGGATCCTGAAGATGAGTCCAGAGTTACCTACCTAGACTAGAACGAAAGAAGATATTGGCCAGTAGACGCAGTTGATAGGGCTCAGTTGAACTATATGAGGTTACCTATATTCCCTTTGCGAGAGTAGGCAACTACCTCCCATTATCCCTTTGGGATGCATCAAGAGCCAGAGAATACAATGTCAGGACGGACGAGTTAACGAAGTGCTCCTAACCAAGCTCATGTGCAATTTACAATGCCAGGAGTACCGTCACACAATCAAACCCACGCATGACTAGGCAACCTGAATCCGCCACCAGTGAGGGCAAGACCACAACAAGGAATACATCATGGGGTACCCCTATTAGACTAGTAGTTCCTGCAATACCTAGACCACCAGAACCCATAAGAAGACTAAGACCAATTCAAGTGGCTAAGTATATGAGAAATCATTATGACAGAATGGGAGAACCTTACAATCACATAGCTGAATTTAAACAAGTTCTACCGGTGAAGCAAGTGGATGACTTCTTTGTGCAGTATGAGTCCTTCAGACTTACTCTCACAAAGACGGCTTTGACTAAGTTCCAACCATTGGATCCCAATCAATTTGGAAATATTGAGCAATTTTCCAAGAGTTCATTGGAGAATTCACCAAGAGGGGGATTAAACACAATTGTTCATCTCTAATCCATAGCTTCAAAGAAAATCCAAATGAAACAGTGAAAACGGCTGCTCGAAGATTTTATCAATATGTCGGTAGATGCCCAACAATAGAAAGAGCCACTCAACAAAAAATGATATCACTATTCTTGGATGGATTGAAGAACACGACTTTGAGAACTTTAGTCTATGTGAAGCAGCTACAGACATTGAACGAGTGTCTTCAAGAGTGTATTGACCTAGAGGACAACCTAGCTGATGATCTCAAAAGTACACCAAGCCCTACGAAATCAGAAGACACTAGAAGTGCAGTGACATCTAACTCTAGTAATGTAGAGGAGTTAGCGGAACTGGTAGCCAAGATGTTAGGAGTTCATGGATAGCGGAACCACGAGCATCCACCAATGAGAATACCATGTTGCGAAAATGCAGCCTATGCGGAGGAGACCATCCAACTCACATGTGTGTAAGAGGAGGATTAGGCATGCCTCAAGATTATCTATACAATAGGCAACCATACCAAGGATTAACCCAGTATTGCCATATAGAACAGAAATACACTAATCATACCACTCAGAATTGCCCATTCAACAGGCAGTCAAGACCTTTAAATCAACCTCAATATAGGACATATGGATACCCTCCTAGAGAGGCAAGAAGGGAGATTCCAAGATACAATCCCTATCCAAGGCCATAAGGAGCACCTAGGCCATATGAGCAAGGGCAATATGGACAACCTCAGTGAGTCTTAGGACAGCAACCACCTCTTCCATAGAATGTAGTGCCGGTTAAATATACTCAACTAGAGGAAAACATGGAGAGAGCCATAATGCCAGCTATGCCCTTAGCCACTATAGAACCAATGAGTCAAGGATATGAAAAAACCCTAGGAGAGTACTATCCCTTTGACACCAGTTTGCTAGAATACGACCAAATTTATGACCTACCATACTATGGTTATGAGGGATATGACAACACCTACGGACAGGAGTTTTCAACCCTAATGTACAGTGGCTCGCATGATTATGTCCTTGTTTCTCAGGAGTTCCTCTCCTATGGCAGCAAGTTGATTAGCATCTTCATTGATTTGTACTAGGAATTTATTCTCTATTATCTTCCACTTTCTCGTAAGTTCATTAGTGTCTTCCATATATCTTCTTTTCCATTCCGCTATGATGGGTTTCTCTTTTTTGAGCTGATCTTTATCCTTTGCGATTTGATCCTCCAATGTTTTTGTGCTACTTCTGGTCATTTCATGTGCTTCAATGGTTTGGTTACATAATATGGCAATCATAAGCTCTTTATTTCTATTCCTTTAAGTGTCTACTTCCTCCATATATACTTTGATTTGACTCTTGAGCAGCTTACTTCGTGCATTCATTCTAACCTTCTCGGCTTCACTAGCGTCGTATTTTCTTTGCAGCTCATTAAGTTGATCTCGAAGCTATTGGTTCTCCGTCGCTATTATGGTGTTTTTGCATTGTGCTTCTTCGGCTGCTGATTCCTTGGCCGAGAGCACCTGTTGAGCTTGACTTAATTTTGCAGATAACCTTTCACTTATTAGCGAGAATTGATTTTTCTCTCTCATGGACTTATCATAATCTACATCTGCTTCATGCATTGAGTATCCATAGCAGTTTGTATCATTTGTTGGATGACTGACTTTAATTTAGCGCCATCCACATTTAGCCATGTTTTGGGGATGCTTGGTTCTTCCCCCCTTTTGTATGTCTCTTCCTTATTCCATGTGTATGGTTTCGTTGTGCGGTTGTCATATTTGTAGGTGAATCTCTTGGTCTCTTTCTTCCTCTTCATAAGTGGTCAATTTGGTAACACTGCCTTGAATAGTGACATCCAAAGGAGAGGGTTCCACTAGTACCCTTATTTGTGTGAAGGGTTTGGGCTCCTCCCTTGTTTCTTTGATTTTTTTTCTTCCTTTGAATTCTTGAGCGATGTTTCTCATTCTAAGTGAGTCTGTGATTTGAATGTTTGTTGCTTCATTCATCTTGAATACATGAATTTCTTCTTTAGGTGATTCCTGCCTTGTGGTGCCTTTTCTAGGGTCATCAGGAATCTAATCTATCATTGTACCTTCCACTCCAAAGTCATCGGTTACTTGATTCAATTCCTCCCATTGACCATCATCTTTTGAATCACTTTTAATCTCCACATTCAGCATAGATGGTTCTTGCTCTTCTAGTGTATCGGATGATGAACTAGAGTTGGCCAACCCCAACTCTCTATATCGATGAGCGTTTGTCAGTCTCTTTCTTTGTTGGTTTTCTACAGTAGTCTATTGGTAATGATGTCCTTGTACCGGTAGGTTTACCTCACCTTCCATGTATTGATGGGTTGCTTCCATGGATTTGGTTAATTTTGCTTCCATGATGGGCGTAATATCTTCTAGCCTTATTTTTGGAAGTGCATGCATCCTTTTTTATGCTGCAATAGCCTCTTCTGCCTACATCATCTCTTGTAGTCTTTTGGTACCTCTGATTCTGGTTTCAACTTCTTCTACTATTTTTACTCCTTTATTTTTCCTCCGAACCATTGCAATCTTTGCATACGTAGCCATTTCTTCAGATGACGGCATCTCTTTCAAATGTTTCTCATTGCCTAGGGCATGATAGATCAGTACTGCTAATGCAACACTTCCATTTAAAAAATTCTTATTTCCACTATTTCTTTGCTTCAAAAAGGCGTTCTTGAATATATGGTATCATATTCAATTGTTTCCCTATCTCTTTGATGGCATGGGATAGCATCTGCACTATGATCTTTTGTGGTGCAATATGTCGATGCATGTTTGGGAAGCAAAAAGGTTGATGGATCAATTTGACTTCTTCTTCTTCTATGGCAACACGATTAATGTCTGTGAATGTGCGTGTTTTAGCACCTCGGCTTTCATCTTTTAGAACTGTGTTCCCATCCTTTTCCCACCTGAAGGCTTCAGGTACTAATGGGTGACTTGAATGATTACCCATTCTCCAACAGCATCTAGAACTCTGGCTTCAGGTATTAATGGGTCATGTAAAGCTGGTTATAGGGTATTCATCACCTGTGTGCATTGACGGAAGTCCAATTTGTAGAGTGGTAGTTCAAAGTACTCCTGAATACCTTCTTTCTTCATTATGTCTATAGTGGATGGAAGTTCATGCATGAATTTGAAATCTTGGGACATCACTAGAGACTGATGGTCCGTGTCTATAACCTTGATTGTTACTAAGAACAAATAGTCCCCAATAGGTTGGTCCTCCGAAAACAAGTGACCTTTTGCTTTTTTCACACTTCGTAAGGGGAATTTTAGCACCTTTTCTTGAATAGTTGCTTTAGAGTCCTCAAAAGCCATCTGCACTTGTAATAAGGAGAACATAAGCTTCTTATAGAAGTTAAGTCATGAGTTATGTGTGTCTCAATGACATGTTGCTTATAGCGTCACTCCATTTCCCCTTGCTCAAGTTAGTAAGATCTCTTACCACACATCTTTTGCTTTATATTCCTGTGCTTGTCTAGCTCTTGACTTGCAGTTTGTCTGACCTTCTTCGGAATCCACATATGTTGCCATGTTTTTTGGGCTTCTACTAATGTCTTTGGAAGCCATACTTTTTCTCCAATACATTCTATGACTTGGGCCCTAATGCCTATCATGTGAGCTTTAGTCGGTTTTATGATCGTTTGAAGATGCGTAATGACCGTCATTCGTATGCAACTGAGTGTTCCCCTGAGTTAATTAATGCATTTGTCAACTAGTATTCTATAATTCCAATCCCTAGGTTCAAATATGGTTGAGATATGCTGAGGCTATTTGTGTTGGATTGGTGAACTTGGTGGTTGTGACATGTATACCTCTTCACTTATCCAACCATTTAAGAATGCATTTTTCACGTCAAGTTGGAGAAGTCTCCAATTCCTTGCAGCAGCTACACTTATCAATGTTCTAATTGTAGTCATCTTTTCAACTGGTGAGAATGTTTCCTCATAGTCTATACCATGAGTTTGTGAGCATCTGTGTACCTAAGTCATGAAGCCTTAGGATCTTGTGCCGATGAGACTAAATATGAGTTGCCCCACAAGTGCGTATAGTGATGGATCGATACAGGTTTAATTATCAATCCGAAGAACCACATGAACCAAGTGTATGAGGATGCGTGTGCACATGATGGAAAATGAAGTGAGTGAGCTACAATGCATGTGAAAGGACTTATCTACCTCTCCAACTTACCAACTCTCTAAAAATGCATGCCAAAATACCACTTACAGTAGTAAGTGCAAATTCAAACTTCTCTTCTAGCTCTGAACTCTGAATATGGCCAATAGTGGGTTCCTTTCAAAGCTCTCGAGGAGACACATCTATTGGTGTTATCTTCACTCGAATCTAACAAAACACTCTTCAAGTTATGGGCAAAACAGTGAATGGCGGGAAACACCAATACTCCCTCTACAACTCGTGGTGGCTAACACACACACTATAGTAATTTGATAATGGTGAGAAGGGGTAGCTAACACCCCTACACACACATTCCAAGCATCATACACATAGAAAAGATCATAGAGAAGATGGAAATCAGCAGGGAAGAAGCAAATTCGAATTTTTAGCCCTCCTTCTTCACAATGGCAAAAAGTCTTTACAAAGAGTCACAAAGTGACTTATATACATGTGCCCTAAAAATGGTCCTTTCACACAAGAGACCGGCACTTTACTGACTAATCTCTAGTTTCCTACCATTTTACAAGAATTATATTACAAGGGTTTGTGGCTTATCATAGGAGGAGTCCTCTAGTGCATTTACATAGCTTCGAGGGAATTTGCTAGAATTTCGAAGAAGAAATTTTATGTCCATTAAATTGAAAATTTTTGGGCTCCTCTTTTGTGCCTCTTCTATCTGCAACACTCTCCCCCTCTTTGTCTCTATGGTCCCTTGACAAGATTCGTCTTCTCTCTAGTTCTGTGCTTGTAATCTATCTGGTTCCTTCTTGAATGATACCTTCTTTATAGTTGCCCATTGCGAGCTCCTGTGGAAGTTGTAATGATATAGTTTACCAGTGGTCAAGGAATTGATCATAACTCGGTGCCTCTTGCATTGTTTTTGGCCTATTCTCTTCTTTTCTCTACTCGTGAGTCGTGTCGATAAATTACAATCGATTTGTAGTCTAGCTCACCAATAACCTCTTTAACTCTAGGTTGCTGTGTTAAGTCGGGCTTCCACACATGCAACTAGTGGAAGGTATGAAGGTCTTGATTTTCAGCCTTTCATCTCAACCTCCCGAAGATCACGAGGTTGAAGCACCTTCCTAGGGCTCAAGATCTGTCGCATATTTTCTTGCACTTCTTCATGGATAAATGCTGGCCTTGATCTGTCCTTGCTTCTAGCCTACTTCCCACTATTGTCTTTTCTGAAGCCCGTTTACTTCTTTCTGTTGCACACCTTACTTTGCAGGCCTTTGCTCTCACATTTCATCTCGTCTAATAGGTTACTTAGCTATTTGGCATGCCTCACAACTTCGTGCGTAGGTGTGTGCATCCATGTGTAGGGTTGGCCACCACAAGCCTGCAAAGAGAATCATTTTTACAGTTCTTTCGGCTGAGAAATGTCCTCTTGCGGCACCTGCATGTGCCATTTCTAATATGGGTAAGTACTCTCCTTCATGTACACATACTCGTAGTTGATTGTCTCTCCCTCTCTTGAATACTTGTCTCCCTATGATAACATAATCCTTACTCATCTCTTCTAGGGATCGTTTCCTAGCTAAACTGGTTCCGTTCTCGTGCTCTCATGTCTTTAAGAATTTCACTAAGTTCTTACTCTAGTTCGGTGCTATTGTAGAGAAGGGTAATGATGTATGGTCATCCACAGTGGTTTCCTGACACTCCGTGCAACTACCAAAATACTCATGAACATCCTTAGGCATATCAGGCCAATAGATTCCTAATCATTTCAATTCTTTTAGAGCTCCATGAGTTCCCTTGGGCATTCTCCATTTTCTTACGTGCGACTGTTCAATCAAGTTCTTCTCTTGATCTTCTTCTACACATCTAGACAATACACCGTTGGATTCTTTATGGTACACGCTTCCAACTACAATGTGTAAATTACGCGATTGCACAATTTCCTTTCTAACTACAATTGAATGTTGAGGTCCATGAGTGAGTATTGAAACTAGCTTTTCTTCCCACCTAGAACATACTTCCAAATTGAACAGGTAAGTGTCTGGAAAATCGTCTAGTACTTCGCTAGGTGGTTCTCCATGTGTTAACCTAGAGAGATGATCAACTCTCACGTGGGTATTTCCTTTTTTTACAATCACTTAAAAATCAAAGTCCATTAACAATAGAAACCATCTCACTAGTCTCCCCATGTTGCAAGGCTTATCGACTAAGTACAATAAGGCTTGATGATCCATGAAGAGCTTGAAATTGCTGGCTAGAAGGTAGTGTCTGAATTTCTTCACTGCGTACACCATCCCTAAACCTTCTCGTGCTCTAGTTGCATAGTTTCTTTCAGCTTGATTCAGTGGTCTGCTAGCATAAGCAATAGGATTGCCCAATTTTCCTTCATCTGCCCGTTGAGCTAGAATGCATCCTATTGCATAGTTGGAGGCATCTACATGAATATGAAAAGGATTATTCCAGTTGGGTATTTTCAGAATTGTTGTGCTTAGTCTTTTTTTCAATTCTATAAATGCTTTCTCGCATTCATCCATCCATGTAAATTGAGTCAACAATCCATATAACGGCTTGACACTTATGGCGTACATGTGGATAAATCGATGATAGTATCCACAATGACCCCTAAATGCTTGCACTTCCTTTGCATTTTTTGGTCTTGGGAGTTCTAGAATTACTTTGATCTTGTCTTCATCAGTGGATATTCCATTCCTAGATACAATGTGTCATAGGATTTTCCCTTGTGTCACCATTAATAGGCACTTCTCAGGATTCATGCACACTCTATATTGCCGACATTTTTCAAATAGTCTTTGCAAATCTGGAATATATTCCTGTCTCCAATCTTAGTATGTGCATAAGTGGTCTACATATACTTCTATATTATTCGATAGGAATTCTTTGAAAATGTGACACATCATCCGTTGGAAAGTAGCTGGGGCATGCCCAAAGGGCATCACCCTGAAAGCATAAACACCCCATTCAATCGCGAATGTGGTTTTATGTTGGTCCTCAATAGCAATAGCTACTTGCTTGTATCAAGATAATCCATCCAGGAGGCTATAGACTTCCTTACCTGTGACTCTTTCCAAGAGCTGATGAGTGATAGGTAATGGGTAGCTATCATGGATCGTGGCTGCATTGACTTTCTTCAGATTAATGCACACTCTTAGTTTCCCATTCTTTTTGGGCACAACTACTAATGGTGACACCCATTCGGTGTGTTCTATCTCGTAAACAAATCCCACTGCTAATAGTTTGTCTATTTCTTCCTTAATTTTTGATGCATAAACATCATTATAAGTGTAAGGGCATTGCTTTGATGGTTTTGCATCAGGTGTCATTGGTATTTGATGAGAAAAAATGGAGGGCTCCACACCTTTGAGGTCCTTGTAGGTCCATGCAAACACATCTCGATATTCTCGAGTAAGTCTTATCAATTCTTCTTGCTCCTCAAGTGACACATCTTTTCCTATGTACATGCATCTTTCTTCTCCATCTTCTACAGTCACTATTACTTTCTTCATTTGTTCCTTGTTGTCATATGCTT
This sequence comes from Ceratopteris richardii, assembly GCA_020310875.1. Lineage (NCBI taxonomy): Eukaryota > Viridiplantae > Streptophyta > Polypodiopsida > Polypodiales > Pteridaceae > Ceratopteris > Ceratopteris richardii. Next base: position 18,296,724 of record CM035439.1, on the reverse strand, counting down.
CTCCTTCTCGTGCTTCTCTCTTAGGTATCTGAATGGCTATCTTCCTTTACTCTACTTGGTATCTTTTGAAGTGTTCTAGGACTTCAAATAGATCCGGGGTTGGTTCGGTCTTACCTATAGTATCCTCATGGTTCGGTACTATCGGAGCTGCTTCTATTGCTAACACCTTGGTTGTTCCATCCATGTCTTTGGCTTGGATGGATTTTAAATATCGTTCCTTTGAATCAAACTCTGGTTCCATCTCTATGCTTTCGTACTCTTCCTTCCATTCCTTTTATAATACTTCTCTTACTTCTACCTCCTAAAGAACTAGCACGTAAAAGCTTACATCATAACCTTCTTCGTCCACACATCCATTCATGGTCAATACATCTTCATTTACACATACTTCCAAAGTGGCTCGAATCTCCATCCAACCCTGTAGTTCAAATGCTTTATCAGGAAAAACTTGGTGCATATACATAGGGTCCTCCACAGGTCGGTAATTTTAATGTCCCATAGGCCATGTTCGAGTCTTTTTCTCTTCTCTCTTTGCTTCCTTACACATCCATAATTGGGCATCCTCGTGCATCCATGATTGATCACTTGAGCCGGCACTATGGATTGACAAATCATCTTCTTCTTTGTGTATGGAATTCCATTGTAGCGGGGGTACATCCCTATATGCAAATTTATCTTGGTAGTACTTCCTTTATGTTGTAGGTACAAAGCATCTCTTCCCTAGTCTTGTACTACCCTAAGTTGTCTCGTGAAAGGTCTTTCTAGTATTGTTTCATAATTAGTAGGTTTCCCAAATTGACATATGGCTAATGTGTGTTCAAACTCCACTCCGCACGTGGTTAACTTAATTTTCTCCAATATTCCCAGGGGTCTCTCTACATGACCATTAGCTAATTGAAGCTTCATACGAGTTGGTTGCAGGACTGGCTTTGCCCATTTCTCCCAAATCTCTTTGGTGGCAATGCCCACTCCTAGTTTGTGTCTAGTATGGCCTTGGTCATGTATCCATTGTATATGACCGGTAAACACATGTTTCCCTCATCCCCTTTGCTAAATTCTTCAACTTTATCCACCAGAATTTGTATAATAGAAGGGGCTTCGGTTTTCTTACTTTCCTTTTTGTTCTTCTCATACTCTAACTTCAATTGTCCCGCTAATTTTTTCCATATTTGAGGCTTGACACATAATAATTCTTCCACTATCAACCGACATTGTACTTTGGTCTTCTTGAGTTCTGCTTAATTGTATGAGGTCTTGTCTGAAGACTCCTTTTACTTTCCTTGTATTGTGGGAGCACGAAAGATTATGGATTCCTTCTCATATTCCACCATGTAGTTTGGTAGGGTAGAAATGTTGTGTGCTTCCTCTCTATTTCGGTCTAGCATAGAGACTTCTTCATATATTTCTTCCAAATTTGGCGTTGGCTGATCATCTTCCACATCTAATTCCTCAAAAGGAGGTCTTGCATTTCCATTCTTCTTCCATTGGCCTTCTCAAATCCTAGTCCATAGCTCTCTTGGCCAATCAGCCTCTAATTTAGGGATTACGGAAGTTGATTTTTCTTCAGTACGAGGTAAATCTTACTTATTATCTTTCTCTTTTGGTTTCTAGTCATTTTTTTTAAAACAATCATTGTATTGATTTTCAGGTATTCTTGTCTCTAAGAGGACAGGGATAGTCTTTTCTAGAGTGGCCTGAGCTACCTCTATGAGTTTTCTACATATCACAAGTCTCTCCTTTTCTAATTCTCCTCATGGGTAGAGTTTCTCGAGCTGCTCTACGTTTCGTCCGGTTGTGATCCTAGCTTGTTAATATTTCAACCACATATCCAAACCGTTGGGTCTTGAGTCGGCTAAGATTGATTCTGGCTCGTTTGGTTCTAGTATTTGCTCTATAATGGGGGTTTCTTCCTGAATTTCAGGTTCCTTAGGTTTCTTACCGTCTCTTGTGCCTCCTTACTTTTGTTTTTTATCCATTTATCTCTGAGTTTTTCCCTTCTATCCTTCCATAGTGGCTATTGAGGAGACTGAGGTACATCTTCTTTCTCCCCCCCATGCATCATTCACCGATAAGGGAGGAAACAGAGATCCACACTAAGAGACATAATCAGCCTATTGTAGAACTAAGCTGACATGAGCAGGCACTACTGGTGTCCCAGCTTATAGAAGAATTTGAAGAACAAGTAATCAAAGTAATGCGAGAAGCTAAGATTGAGAGAAAGAGTCTAGAACAGGTTATGAAGCCTTCAATGTACCTTATGCATTACTCAAAGAAGAAACACACCAGTATATAAGGAGGACCACCCATAAAGAACAAATAACAATTTGGAGTTCAACATGCAGACATTTACCTATACACAAGAGCAAAAAGAGAAGAAGAAGAAGAACAACGACCAAAACAGCTCAATGAAGAAGAACCTCATCAAGAAAAGAACAACCCTCTGCCCAAATCCCTTCAAGGGCACGCATCAGGCAACAACAACAAAGAACTAGGTCCTGAGGAATGACAATAAAGAAAGATAACAACCAGGACTTTTCATGAAAGGTTGCACACAGCTTTCTCGTCCACTAGGTGCATGCGAGGGACAGAAAGGAAGAGGTTAAGCAATGCACCATGCCCCAGAGGATGACAAAGAAGATTTAAGAATAGGACCTTTAAAACGTAACGCTAACTTAGAAGAGAGCAAAGGCCTGCAAAGTAAGGTGTGCAACAGAAAGAAGTACACAGGCTTCAGAAAAGACAATAGTGGGAAGCAGGCTACAAGCAAGGACACATCAAGTCCAGCATTTATCCATGAAGAAGTGCAAGAAAATATCTGACAGATCCTGAGCCCTGGGAAGGTGCTTCAACCTCTTGATCTTCGGGAGGTTGAGATGAAAGGCTGAAAATCGAGACCTTCATACCTTCCACTAGTTGCATGTGTGGGAGCCCGACTTAACACAACAACCTAGAGTTAAAGAGGTTATTGGTGAGCTAGAATACAAATCGATTGCAATTTATCGACACGGGTCATGAGCAGAGAAAAGAAGAGAATAGGCCAAAACCACTGCAAGAGGCACCGAGTTATGATCAATTCCTTGACCACTGGTAAACTATATCATTACAACTTCCACAAAAGCTGGCAGTGGGCAACTATAAAGAAGCAATCATTCAAGAAGAAACCAGATTGATTACAAGCACAGATTTAGAGACAAGAAAAATCATGTGAAGGGACAAGAGACAAAGAGGGGGAGAGTGTTGCAGATAGAAGAGGCACAAATGAGGAGCCCAAAAATTTTCAATTTAATGGACATAAAATTTCTTCTTCAAAATTCTAGCAAATTCCCTCGAAGCTATGTAAATGCACTAGAGGACTCCTCCTATGATAAGCAACAAACCCTTGTAACATAATTCTTGTAAAATGGTAGGAAACTAGAGATTAGTCAATAAAGTGTCCGTCTCTAGTGTGAAAGGACCATTTTTAGGGCACATGTATATAAGTCACTTTGTGACTCTTTGTAAAGACTTTTTGCCATTGTGAAGAAGGAGGGCTAAAAATTCAAATTTGCTTCTTCCCTGCTGATTTCCATCTTCTCTATGATCTTTTCTATGTGTATGATGCTTGGAATGTGTGTGTAGGGGTGTTACCATTTTCAAATTACTATAGTGTGTGTGTGAGCCACCACGAGTTGTAGAGGGAGTATTGGTGTTTCCAGCCATTCACTGTTTTGCCCATAACTTGAAGAGTGTTTTGTTAGATTCGAGTGAAGATAACACCAATAGATGTGTCTCGTCGAGAGCTTTGAAAGGAACCCACTATTGGCCATATTCAGACTTCGCAGCTAGGAGAGAAGTTTGAATTTGCACTTACTGGTGTAGGTGGTATTGTGGCATGCATTTTTAGAGAGTTGGTAAGTTGGAGAGGTAGATAAGTCCTTTCACATGCATTGTAGCTCACTCACTTCATTTTCCATCATGTGCGCACACATCCTCATACACTTGGTTCATGTGGTTCTTCGGATTGATAATTAAACCTGTATCGATCCATCACTATACGCACTTGTGGGGCAACTGAGATTTAGTCTCATCGGCACAAGTCCCTAAGGCTTCATGACTTAGGTACACAAATGCTCACAAACTCATGGTATAGACTATGAGGAAACATTCTCACCAGTTAAAAAGATGACTACAATTAGAACATTGATAAGTGTAGCTGCTGCAAGGAATTGGAGACTCCTCCAACTTGACGTGAAAAATGCATTCTTAAATGGTTGGATAAGTGAAGAGGTATACATGTCACAACCACCAAGTTTTGAAAACCCTAATCATACATCTTATGTTTCTAGACTTAAGAAAGCATTCTATGCATTCAAACAAACTCCTATAGCTTAGAATTACTGGTTCGGTACATGCCTTCAAGATCCAGGGTTCAAACCTAGCAGCTCAGATCCTTCTCTATTCATCAAAAGGGATCACAATGAGGTTATCTATCTTTGTGTATATGTAGATGATATTATTGTGAGAATTGATGATTTGAATGGCATTCAAAGGATCTAGAGGCACATGCAAGAAGAGTTGAAAATTAGTGACTTAGATGAGCTCACATATTTTGTAGGTATGTAGGTGATATACACAGATGAAGGAATGTATTTAACCAAGAACTACTTGTCAAGTTCAAACAGAGAACACAAAACCTCTAGGTACACCTTTGGAGATGAATCATAAACCTACTCTTTTTGAAGCTGAGAAATTTGAAGACATTAAAGATTATCAATTTTTGGTGGGTAGATTGATATATGCTACTGATATAAGGGCACACATCTCATATAGTGTGGGAGTGCTAAGCCGATTCATGCACTCCGAGAAGGCCACACATTGATGCAGCTATGAGAGTACTTAAGTATCTCAAAGGTATAATCAATGAAGGCATGTTCTATCCTTACTCTTCAGATTTGGATATCAAAATCTATCCAAATGGAGATTTGGCAAGACTGAAGGATGATAGAGGAAGTACCTCTGGTTACTTACTATTTGCAGGTTCAAAGCTAGTGTCATGGAGTTCCAAGAAGAAACCTACAATTGCTTTATCCTCAACTAAAGCAGAATACAGAGCTTTGACCATAGCAACTCAAGAGGCAATA
>CM035439.1:18284104-18286604 GCA_020310875.1 Ceratopteris richardii | reverse complement strand
GAGGTGGATTTGACCTACATCATAAAGCTATCATTTGGATTATGCAAAAAATATCCATTTAAGAATTCTTTATATTTATGCTCATTTATTGTATTTTTTCTAAAGTTTGTTATGGGTAATTTACCAATGTAAAAGCCTAGATCTTTACACATGTAAAAGTGGAAAACCGGCGTTCGAACCCACAATTTTGATGTGGTTGAGCTTGAAAATCAATCAATCAATCAATTACCTAAAGTATATCAAATTAGACCTTCACTTTTACTATAGACCTTCAAAAGTCTATAGTAAGACTTAAAATCACTTGTACATTAGATGGAAGCAATATGCATACACTTTTGGCCATCACTACCGTGGTGGCACAAGACTCACCAACACCCAAATCAACCATAAGGCATTTGAGCCACACATACTCAACAGTAGTTACGAAATCTACCCTATACTCATCCTCACAACTAAAAGTGGCCACAGTAGGCTTCTTTTTGCCGAACCAAGATCTTTAGGAGCTACGAAGCATGAAGAAAAAATTGTTATGAATTATGGAATGTGTTGAACAAGGAAGTTTTGGAGTGTTAACTTATTAATGTATTAATATGTTTTGGTCCTTTTGATATAGCAATTGAAGGTTCGTGAGGGGTGTACAAGGCATGAAAGGATAGACATCAATAATCATGTTTATATTTTATATAATTTGTAAATAAACCTATGTGGAGGGTTTTTATTTTAGGAATATTTAGTAAAATTAGTGGTTAGGATGTGTATCGCTATAGACCATGATTTCTAATAACAAAAGAAAATGATCTCTACAAAAGAGACCGACTTTTTCTTTCACACATGCTTTTCAAAGCTACTCTCATGTAACCACTGTTTTTGACCTAATATAAATCCTATAAATACATGCACTCTCTCGACTATCAAAATAGAGTGCATGGGGGGAGTTTGCACCCAATACTGTGTTCTGTCTTGTCTCCTTGCGTATCTATTTTTCTATTTATTTTCAACATCCATAACTTCTCTGTGCACATGAATCAAGGTTCTCATAATAGTGGTATCAGAGCTCTACACACATCACTATAGAGGGGTATTTTTTTGCTCATTTTGGAAATTGATCTCCATTTTGCTCTTGGTTGTTTGTTTCTGATTTACTTTCCATTTTTGCTTCTGCTTTGTCTTACACTCCCACTCCTGATCCCTATCCCTGTCCCAGTTTGACTTTGAGTTTTAGTTTTGGTTTCAGTTTTGGTTTTCAGTTTTTATTCTAGTTCTAGTACTAGAAGCTTTGTTTATACCTATGTTTACTCCTTCGTCTCACTCCAGGGCATCCACTAAAGCGAACTTAGGCATAATTAAGGCATTACTTTGGCATCTTTGGCTCCCTTGGTGATCGTTGGTAGCCATTGGCTATGCGTGAACCCTTTTTAATTTTTGAGGGGCAATAATGATTTTTACATTCACCAAGGAGGGAGGATTTCAACCCACAACCTCACTCTCACAGGGGAGGTGTTTTACCACTACACTATCTCTTTGTGTTGTCACTATAGTTCTCTTTTCTTATATTTAACACCACTTACATCTCTTTCTTACTTTTTCAATTTTCAAGAACAACCCTTCCTTTTACATGTTAATCCTAGCAATATCAATTTTTTTTTTTACATATCTAGCAAGAAGGTTTTCTTCTGTACATACCCATGAACCCGACAGACACCATGGAGGATTTCAGTGAGTCAGCTCTACCCGAGGTACCACTCGAGCAATAGCTAGAGCTCCTACAACACGAACGTCTAGGCACTCAGAATGAGATCCAAAAACGTAATGAAGTACTTCAAATATGCAATCCGATGAAGATAACCTTTCATGAGTGGTAAAAGCTATTATCTCTGCCCAATATGATGGCACACATTCCAATATTGTTTTTAAAAATTACAAGTTTTTAGGATTTGATGGCTCCAAGGATGGTCCTTTAGTTCTCTCATGGTTATCACAATTTGATGATTTTTATACTGACAAAACATATCTTGAAAGTGAAAAAGTTAAATTAGCCACTAATTATTTAGTAGGAAAATCTCAGCTCTGGTGGAATATCCTGCATCATAGCACATGATCCTCCAACAATGTGGAAGGATTTCCAATATAAAGTGAAGGATTTTTCTCTTCCTCCTCAATATCATTTACATGTTCAATGTGCATGGAAAACCTTTACATGGAAGGAGGGTGACAGGATCAATACCTACACGAAACACTTCTAGCAATATTTATTATTCATTCGAATGCTGGAAGATGTACAAGAGGATAGCCTCGAGTGGAAATATGAACATGATTTGGAGGTGGGAATCCAAGCAAAGTTTCACACCCTATGGCCTACAACCCTCAATGACGGTATCTCTTTTGCTTATGATGTAGAGAAGGAATTTTAGTTCATAACTAAATTGATCCATCTACAACAACCACATCAATGATCACTTTTTGTTAAACCAAATTTTCATACGAACCATAATTTTAATGC
>CM035439.1:18221604-18281604 GCA_020310875.1 Ceratopteris richardii | reverse complement strand
AGTGTGTTTATAGAGCGTGGGCTTCCCAATAGAGGGCTAATAGCACTATAGTGTGAAGAGAGTGGCTTGGTTGTCATTCTGTGTGAGTCAGTGTTATTTTTATGCTCTGTGCCTTAGAGCAATTTTCCACCATTTGTATTGATCAGTGCTGATCTGCATATAATTGGTCCATTGTGTTGATCGGAAGAATCCATTGTATTGATGTTGTTTAGTACTGGATGGCATGTTAGCCCTGAGCATGAACTATTGAGCATCACTTTGACCTAACTTGTAATCACCTGACTCGAACTAAGGAGTGGATGGTCTTCCTTTATGGTCATTTTGTCATTAATATTTTCTTGAGTATTCAGAACTCTGTGCAATCATTGACATCTGCCTGCTCACAGAATTGTTAAAGGGTATACTTCCCTAAAGAAAACCCCCCTTGAGTAGTTGAAGTACTGGAGTGCTTGCTGCTTGTTCCTGTTAGAAGTAGATACCCCAGTACCTCCTCTATAACTAGTAGATGTAGTTGAGAGAAAAACTAGAAAAAGGTAGATGTAGACTGAGAAAGAGAACTCAAATTCTCAGATTGCTATGTGTAATGCAATTAAAACGATGGTGTTGTCCACCCATGCACTCCCAATGTGGAGCTTAGATGGCAATCTAGACAAACTCTAGATGAAGGGCTTACTAGTGCACAATGCTATGTAAATCTCAACCTGGCCCATGCTTACATAATTTCTGAGAAGGGGAGTCAGTATAGATAAACGTAGTTGGGAGATACACAATAGTTGGCAAAATATACAATCCAAAAATATCTCCACGACTAGAAGTCCTACCGTCTTGGCCCTATAGGCCGGGGAGATAGGCCCCCTAGACCTGGATGAAGGGGGAAAGCCCCCCTTTTGCACTCCCCCCATTAAGATTCTATGGGGAAAGTGCACGACACCATAGGGCCTTTAATTTTACCTTGAATGTAGCCTAATGGCCCAGAAGTTTATGCCCTACCTAACCTAATGGCTAGGCTCACATACATCATCTATAACCATCACCGGTCACACATAGTCCTTATCTAACTTAGAAGTTAGGGTTCCACAAATGTCCGGTCTCTTACAATGGCTTCTCATCATAATGGGGACCTTACAACTTAGAGCTCCATGGATCATTTGTGGTCATGTGAGGGTGGAGTATTGAGCATATCCAACATGGACATCAATAATCGTATTTATATTTTATAGAGTTTGTGAATAAACCCATATAGAGGATTGGATTTTGAGACATAGTTAGTAAAATTAGTGGTTAGGGTATGGATCGCTATGGACTTCGATTTCTAATAATAAAAGAAAAGGCTCCCTACAAAAGAGACCAACTTTTATTTTCACGAATGCTTTTCAAATCGGCTCTCATGTAACCGCTATTTTTTTACATAATAGAAAATCGTATAAATACATGCACTTTGTGGACTCTCGAAACAAACTGCATGTGGGAAGATTGCACCCAATACTCTATTCTCTCTTGTGTCCTTGCGTATCTTTTTTTTTTGTGTGTTTTCAGCATTCATAACCTCTCTGTATGTCTGAATCAAGATTCTCATAATAGAAACCGCTAGTGGACACATGAGTCTCATAGCACTAGCTTAGTGAGAGTAAAAAAAAGCATGAGAATCTTGTAGTAGTGATCCCCCCTTTGGATAAAACAATCCAAGTAGCCGAGTACCACTCAAGTAGCAAAAGATGCACCTAACTTCCTGTCGATGCTTGACATCTTGGTAGTGCATAAACGTGCTCATATCTAGAAGGCCATTTAGAACAGTGTGCATAAGTGAACTGTCTAACAAGACTTCATAAGCAAAAATCAACTACTTCTTCAAATCTTTCATCTTTATAAGAAATGTATCCATGGCATCTCCCTCATTCATTTTCTCACTCTCCAACTATTTTTCAAAGGTAAGCAACAAAAGCGTCATTCATTGCCTTTGTACAAAGTAATAAGTGTATTTTTTCTAGCAATTGCCCCTCTTTTTGCATAGTACTCCTTCTACATCCACTTCCAACATTGGAACCATAGTTGAATTTTCCTTCAAAAATTCCTCTTCTTCATCATCCTCTATTTCCTCAACTAGACTTATGGTCTGGGCCATTAAAGGCTTTTGTATTACTCACATATTCCTTCTTCCTTGCATTGGCTTTGTAACTTCCTTTTTCCCTTCCGTTATAACTAGCAAATTTAAGCCCTAATCTTGCTCTACGTTAGCTTACTTGAACCCTGGTCTACCTAGCATCATCTCGTATGAGTAAGTAGATTTTGACATTTCAACTACCACAAAATTGGCCACAAGTTGCATGCCTGCAATTACTATTAGCTGTTGCTTCACAATTCCCAAACATTGAACTCTGGTTTGATCCACCATCTTGATTGGAAAAGGTGATTGAGCTAAACCCCCATTCCTCATCTCTTTGAAAGTATATTCCAATAAGATGTTCATGCTTGAACCACTGGCCACCAAAACTTCATCAAACACTCTGCTTAGATTGTGGTTGAACGATTCGTACTACAAAATCCACGTCTGCTAGATCAATATTATTGACTAATGTTAAATTATAGGCGCATTTCGTGGCTCTGATTGTGACACAAGTACCTTCTTTAACCACTTTTTCTTAAAAGATGGCTCTAAAGATAATTAATGATCCAAAGATAATTGTACAAGAGAAATAATAATTACCTCAAACCAATCATTGTCTTGCTCCTGCTTGGTGTCCAACCTATCATTCTTCTTTTGTCTTTGAGTGGGCATTACATTATCATCAACTTTTGATACAATGTAAATTTTATCCTGCTTCTCCTGATCTTGTTAGATCTATTTTTGTACCTGATCCCTAATATGCCTTTGTTCGTGCCAATCAATCGGACCCTTATTTTTTCATCTTGTTATAGCCAAAACGTCCATGTCCTTGGTCATAATACATTTTCTACAATCACAACTCCATTGGTCCACATGATCCTTGTTTCCTATTGCTAGTTTACTCAAAGTTGGATCACTCTAGAGCTTTTCATCTCATAAATCGATTACAATGACATTTGCCTGAGCAACGTGTTGGGCCTCTTGTGGTTGTGGCCCTTGCTGGTTATTCTAATTATATCGAATAACTTGTATACCTCTTTCCTCTCAAAGATTAACCCATAATGGGAAACTGGGAACAATCCAATGATCTCGATCAGAGCAATACCCACATGCATTACTTTAGCTAGTGGTCATTGTTGAGTTTCTTGTTGATTTTCTTGCTGATTTCCTTGCTCATTTCCTTGATCTCTCCATGGAGGTCTCCCTTGCTGCTGCCTATCAAAACCAGCTCATCCCTCAATCAGAATGGCTTGATTTGCTCCAACCTCATTGTTACTTCTACTATCGTGCCTTGAATGTTGACCTCTATGCTTTGGATTATACCAACATTGACTTGTGGTATGACCTTCTTTCTCACATATCTCACAAAACCTTTTTTCTTTAGGTGCAATTATTGAATATCCATGCTTTTTTAAACAACTAATCAAAGCTTCCTCCATGTTGTATTTCCCTTTTGATTTATGATGCTTTCATACCAAAACTTCTTCTTCTTCACTTTCTGATTTTGAATTTGTTGTATCTTTTCTTGAATCTGATACTGAATGGGATTCTTCCTCAGAATTACAATTGCTATATTTCTTCTTTGTTTTTCGAAACCGCTTTTCTACCATGGGATCCATGAATACCAACACATCAAATCCGCTTGCTATATCACATCCACTACTACATGTCTAATACTTCTTACTCCTAGGAAATAACCTGCTAACATCTCGTGAGTAGGTCTCTCATTACCTTGCCATCTTTCCATTAAAATTATGAACTTCTTGACATAATCATCTACCAACATATTATTCTGCTTGATTGCTCTAAGTTTCCTCAGAACATCAGAGTGAGTCTTTTCGCTTCTAAATCTTAAAAAAAATGTTGTTCTTAATGCATAAGACGTAGAAAAATGAGCAATACCATATTGGTTGAACCAACTCATGGCCTTTCCTTCTTGAAGTTAATTACAATACTCACGCATGGACCATAACATCAAATTAACAAGGATTTTAGGAAAGGAATTATACAATCGTGCAAGTTGCACACTGTGGCAGGAAGGTGTACTACTTTGACTTTGGGATTGGGAGGTGGTTGTGCCATAGGCAATGTTTGAGGTGTACCCCTAGGTCTTTGCCTGGTATTCCATGCAAGCGGGTCAACTTGGAGTCACCTTCTTACTCTTACAATTGCTTGTGTTAGGATCTATGCTCCTAGAATTCTATCCACTAGCCTTGCTTCCACTGCACCTGATCCATCTCCCTCCTCATTTAAACTCTAAATTTAAATCTTCGTGTGCCTCGTACCAATCATATGAATCAAGAAATGGATCCACATTACCAGCTTGAGTTTGTGCTCGTGTATAATATATTTTACCAACTCTTCACCTTCCTTTTGACACTCATTTCTTGCTTCTTTGAGCAACCATAGTAGGATTGCCAAATGTTTTGGGGTTCTTAAACACATCACTATTCACTTATGCAGCAAAAAAATCTCGCAAAAAATCTCAAAATACTCAAGAAAAACAATAAACTAGACATCATAAACCGTTTCTACATCAAAATCATACTCACATAGAAGCATTCAATTAAGAAAAAACTTACAGAGTGCTACTCATAATAAGCTAAATTCTTCAAAAAGATTACCAAAATATCAGAACATACTCATATGCAGTACTTGAATATAGCACAAAAATGAAGATGAAGATGAAATTAGTTTCTTATTTAGTTGGGCATTTCTCAAGTTGCTTCTTCTTTCCTCTCTCATACTCTCCTCTATTAAAAATAAAGAATCATTAGTATAAAATGAACACAACTATTGCATCATGCGTCAAAGTCCTTAAAACTATATTATAACTAACTCTCAAAAGTCAGACTCAATAAAGATCTGTCTCTCGTACTCTCCTCTATTAAAAATAAAGAAGCATTCATATAACATGAACACAATTGTTACATCATGTGTCAAAGTCGTTAAAACTATATTATAACTAAATCTCAAACATCAAACTCAGTAAAGGTCTGATTTAGCAAAAATCTTACTAAGATCATTTTGATGTAGCAAACAGTAAATATCTGACTAAGCTACTTTTGCATAAACTTCTACTCTTAACAAAAGTCCATTGTTTGCACATCCATGATTAGATCATAAGCTATGGTGAAGGATTTCCATTGCTTATCAGCTCTAATTCCAAAAAGATATGCCTCATGATTGCCTCTGCAAATGATGCTTACAGATCTACAAACTCCTTGATCATGGTAACAAATTCTTTGATAGTTTGTTTAGGTTTCTTCTTCATTTGGTTGAACTCATTCCAAAGAAAATTCTTTCTTGATTTGGTCCTAATAGAAAATAAAGTCTCTTGAGATTTCTTGCATCCTCTAATATGTCGTAATAGAAAACTAGAGATAGATTCTAGTATGGACGAACTTTCTTTAGCATACATTGCACGCCAAACTATGAGCTTGTCTTTATCCTCTTGTGTAGGTCATCCTTTGGATCTTGGAGTAGGCATAGCTTCATCATCCACTACAATACCATAAAGTTTTCTACCTTGCAAATAGGCCTCCATGCTCATTTTTCAAGTTGCATAGTTGTGTCCATCAAGATTCCCAATCATTGAAGGAAATCCATCACCCATATTGATCTAGCTCTGATACCATTGAAAGAACTTGGAGAAGCTCGTAAGAGGTAGAAAAGTAAGTTGTGAAGTGACAAAGTTTCGTCTAGTCAACTAGAACAAGACCAACCCTTGAGCTTATAAATACTCAAATAGACTCTATAGGCATGTGATTAGTGCAATAAAATCCACTATATACTTTTGAGCATCAACGAGAAAGACTTGATACAAAATAGATAGGTTTGCGCATTGATTAGCTCAAATAACTTGCTATTTTTGGATGAAACAATCAACATCAAATGCTTATAGCAGCCACCATGATTATATACAACTAAAAAGTTTCTTTTTGGAGGAATGACACATATAGGGTAGAGTTTCTAAAATGCACAAGAGTACAAGTAATAACCAAGATCTACTTCTGGAATGAACTTGACACTCAACATACATAACCCCCTATTTTTCAAGGCTATGTAGAGAGAAACCTAGAGATAGTAAAGTTGAGGTTTTGGCAAATTCATTAAACCAAATGGTTTGAATATTTATACAAGTAAACTAGATATTAATAATTTTCACAATGAATGGTGATTCATCCAATTTGAAGCTGTGTCGAGAGAGCAGGAGCTTCTGGAAGCTCACTATTGTTGAAGAAGATGGGACAAAATTATGTTAGGGAGATGTTCTCTACTCGAGAGATCAATTTGGCATATGTGTCCACATAGGAGAACGTTGTAGACCTTTTCACATAGCTTGGCTTAGTTCCTCTTGTGGATTGATACCACATAGCTTGGAACTTTCTTACACATCAGTGCCACCTCCTTGTTCACTGCATCACTCTCAAGGTGATTTGTTCATATATTGTTGTACAAATATGTGTGAACACACTAGGACCACCGAGTAGTTTTTTCCCTCTTTAGGAGGTTTTTTGCTGCTAGCTTGTATATATGTCTATAACCTTGTTGGGTTACATATATTTATACATTCAACACACAACACGATGAGTGTTGTGTGTTGTGCTCCAAGCTTTTTCTTCTACCTTGTGTTGTTCACGTGTTTATAACCCGAATTCCAACATGTTGAGAGGTACTAATCTGGCATGAGTCTCTTCCTATACCTATGTATCCCTACCTTGGAGAGGTGCCTCTTGTTCTTGTCGTGATGGATTATTAGGTCATGGAAACTTGCGTGAGATGTGGTCCATTTCCCACACATGCACACGCGCACACATATACATATATACGAATATTCCTCATTCAACCCAACATTCTTGTGCTCTTTAGTTGTAATCTATTTGATATTGTATATCATGCTGATTGGAGGGACATAAGGATCCTCACGCTCTTGTTCTCGCCCCGCCCAGTGTCCCCTAAAGGCTCTAGCCTCATGTGTTCCTTATGGACGAGTTGGAACAAGGCCAAACAATTCATTAGAATCATTGATGACTGGAAGTCGGTGGCTGGGATAAGACAAAATGACTCTATTTGGTTCCCAATCACTGGCATTAGGGGGGTGGAGTCCTGGAACCTCCAAATTGCTAAGCAGTTATGGAACAAGGGGTTCAAGCACTGGAAATAGCTCTCGAAACTAGAGACGGACCAGTGGATCAGGTTCGAAGACTTAGATCCGAGACATAGAGTTACCCTCGAGGAATGGACTCTTCTTCAAGGGAGGTGTTTAGCATGGGACCGCACAACTACCCGCCTTCTCCGGGGATAGGATCTTCCTTGCTTGGAGGGCCTCAAATCGAGCAATGGCAAGAAGCTATCTAGAATCCCAAACTTCAAAGAGAAATTAGATGTTCATCACACCCTTAACAAGATGTGGTGCCTTTCTCGACCAAACTTCGATAGGAAGTAAATTTCATGTCTATTCGGCACCTCCTAATTGAGATCAAAAAGTCCATTCTCATGTGGTAGATCTTGCATAAGGTATCTGGTCCAATGCAAGGGCTATCAAAATTTGTGGGGTTCCTCCATGGTGCAAGCATTTCCATCGATGCATCGAAGATTTGGTTCTCATTTTCTTCAACTGCCCCAAGTCTTGGGGGAGGCAGTAGGCTTCTCATCAAGGCTATGGAATCCCATCAGGGGTGAGACCATTTGGAAGATTTGGAGGGAGGGATGTGGTGTCAATTTTGGCCAAACTACAAAGGAATCGTCTATTGAGAATTCCTTGTTTCTTCTAGGTAA
Source organism: Ceratopteris richardii (assembly GCA_020310875.1). Lineage (NCBI taxonomy): Eukaryota > Viridiplantae > Streptophyta > Polypodiopsida > Polypodiales > Pteridaceae > Ceratopteris > Ceratopteris richardii. The sequence continues at coordinate 18,273,719 of CM035439.1, read as the reverse complement.
AAGAATCTCCCGAGATAAGAGATCTCCACCGTTTAGGCACCACTTTATTTATCTCCTCGAAGATAACAAGCTGAAACCCAAATGGGTCCCGCATGAGGGAGATAATAGTTTTATCCGCCGCATTTGTAATGCCCTCTACCTTACAAAACTTGTCCCCTCCATTGTGGGATTTGGGAGGTCCCATGGGCACTAGTCCCATTCACTTGTAACTTTTCTCATTTATTTTAATTAAAGTCCAGGAGAATAGACCGAGGTGGAACTTCCTTTTACTTTAAAAAAAATGTAATTTTCCAATTTTATTTAGAGAGACAAACGGATAGGGAGAGAGAGAGACAGAGAGAGAGAGAAAGGGAGAGAGAGAGAGAAACAAAGAGAGAGAGAGAGATAAAGAGAGAGAGATATATATAATAAATATGTCCTCCTCTTGTCGACCTCTTGCTATGTGTGTGGGTCTTTATGCATAAGAAAATACCACACAGTGAAATTGTACAGGAACATGAAGTGTTTTAGAAGCATTTGCAATATCATTAAGAACTCGATATTTTCAAATCCACTGCCTTTCCATGTGCATGACAGAGAGAGAGAATGTCTCTACGGACATGAATTCTCTGGTCCTATGAAGAAGGGAAGCACGTGTACTATGAAGAAAGGAAGAATAGGTCCTATTGAGAGAGAGAAAGAGAGATTCACTCGATCTAATAGAAGATATGAAACACAGATCTGATTGGTAATAAAATTAGATATTCATGAAGAACATAGAGTATTGTAGTTTCAAGCAGGAAATTTTGATGCTTTTCTCTTATCACTATCATTACATCATAGATTGGTAGATATCCCCCATATCCTCATGCTCAACATTTTCTCTTTACACCCCATATATGCGTGTAAGTGCGCTATTCGAAAAGATGAGGTGGATGCACGTGGGTTCGTGTGTCTCCGTTTCTGTGTTATTTATATTTATATATATAAATAGAGAGAGAGGATAGAGAGAGATGCTTGAAAACCAATAAATTAGATGGAGGAGATGAGGTAGATGTATGCGTGCTCAATATACAGAGAAAAAGTGCTGAAAACGAACTCATTTTGAAAAGGAACTCATTTTGAAATGAAGGCAGCTTCAATTTTTCACTCTCGTTCTTTATTTCGTTCCAACAAGATTCCCTGAGAATGATTTGACAACCTAACGACCTATCGAATATATATATATATATATATATATATATATATATATATATATATATATATATATATATATATATATATATATATATATATATATATATATATATATATATATATACACCCTGTATATGCGTCTAAGTGCGTTATTGGAAAAGATGAGGTGGATGCACACGGGTTCGTGTGTGCCCGTGTCTGTGTTATATATATATATATATATATATATATATATATATATATATATATATATATATATATATATATATATATATATATATATATATATATCATTTTCTGACAAGGAATTCATTTTGAAATGAAGGCAGCTTCAATTTTTCACTCTCGTTTTTTATTTTGTTCCAACGAGATTCCCTAAGGATGATTTCGTAACCTAACGAACTACCGTATATATATATATATATATATATATATATATATATATATATATATATATATATATATATATATATAGAGAGAGAGAGAGAGAGAGAGAGAGAGAGAGAGAGACAAAGAGAGAGAGAGAGATATATGCTTGAAAACCAATATATTAGATGGAGGGGATGAGGTAGATGTATGCGTAAGTTCTCGCGGCTTACAAGCATGGATTGAAACTTAAAACATATGCACCATAGTTTTTAAAGACTTTTTTGAGACATTTTTCGCCAAAATATTGGTTCACTTGATGCTCTCATGCCCGAATTCGATCTCACAGTCTAAATGTCATAGTTATAGTTTCTTAAATGTTTTACGTTATCACATTTTACTTGTCAAGGAGTTTTAGTTAGTTTTTGGTGCTCAACGTATTATGAGGTTTTTATTTTCGAAAGCCGCATTAGTGTTTGTACTTGTTTACATTAATAGTACTGATACACTACAGCTTCAAGTAGGTAACCCTCTGGTAGAATCATGCTGCTACAAGGACAAATAAAATGGAAACAAGCATGGCTACATGAAGTAATTAGATGTTCCTCAACATTGTGGAATGCTATAAGAGCTAAGACCCTGTGGAAGCTCTGTGGAAGATATGGAAAGAGAGATGTGTTGCTAACTTTGGAATTCATCCTAAAGAATGGTCGATCAAAAAATCTCTTTTCCTTTTATGCAAAACAATTTACAATCATAAGAAGCCTCTACCTCTTAGAAAAGTGGGCACCACATGAAGGAGATGAGAGGATTATCAAACTTCTTTGTAAAGTCCTCTAGAAATGCATAGGCAACCCCTCCTTTGTGGGATTCTCGTGGGTCCCATGGATTTTAGACCTCATCCGTTGTATAGCTATTTTTTCTATAAACTGAAGCTTGGGAGAAATAAAGGCAATTAAATTACCCAACTTCCTTTGGAAAAAAACAATAGGTAACCAATTCTTTATTGTATGTTCTCTGTTTTGACAAAAACATTTCTTAAGGAAGTTTGATATGAAGGTTAATCTATTTGCGTGAGCTTCAATTAGTTTGAAAGTACAAGCAAAGTTGGGTTGGCACCCATGGCATACTTCATTTCTTACAAAGCATAAGTTAATCAATTGGCTCAACTATATGATCAGAAAACTTCGAATTCCATAAGATCAACATTGAAAGTGGTTTTGTCTCATCCAAAGGCATTCAGATCAACCTCGCCAAACGTGCTTGAACAAGGAGATAATCATAGTAGCAATAATAATAATAATAATCATCATCAGAGTGATAATAATTATAATTATAACAAGAACATACTCTAAATAATGTACATACTCAAAAGAGTTGAACAGTTAACAAAGCTATAGCCACAATGAATGAGATCAATGGTCTGTTCAGAGGGGCATCCATACTTTTCAGGTTGATGATAAGTAGTTCATATACGATAAGCTATTTGACTAAGCTTTAATTATTTTGAAAGTACAACTGAAGGTGGGTTGGCTAATCACTTGGTACAGCCAAGATTACAAAGTTTGAACTCCCTAAGATCAAGACTGAAAGTGGTTTCTTCTGATCCAAATGCAATAAGATCAAGCTTGCCAAACGTGCCTGAACAAGGAAATAATAATAATAGCAATAATAATGAAAATCATAAGTGTAACAAGAACATACTCGAAAGAATGCACATACTCGAAATAATTGAGCACTTAACATAGCTCTTAAATCAGTAGATTTACGGCCACATAGGGGCCACAGAGACATGAAGCCTTCGCTTCCGCGCATGTCCATGTCTATACATGAGGATATACATGATTGTTCCAAGAGATATACATGATTGTTCTAAGAGATATACATTGATGGAAAGAGACACTGTCGCGTTATACATACATAACTTCTCTTCATGTAGGGCTATCCATGCATGTACATTGCTCATGTTCATGAAACGTTCTTACTGTGCATACCTATCTTTTCGCACGAGAAACTCTACATTCATATGACAAGGAATACATTCCTCTAAGTATCTGCATAGTTTACATTCTCATGTGCACAAAATAAGAATAATAGACAGACGGAGAGAGAGAGAGAGAGAGGCTTTCCGCACATGGACTATGTAGATATGTAGATTTGATGAAGGGAAAAACTATGTAGGATAGAGTGAGCTTTTGTGATATTTTTGAGCTACAGTATTGAGATTACATTGTACTCACCTGAAGCTAGAGTAGTCAGCGAGATCTCCCTTTTATTATTTGTACAATATCAATATACATTATGATTCATTTATCTTTAGTAGTCATTATGTGTGTGCTGCAACAATACGTTGGGGTACACAATTAACTTGTGTGGTTCATTTCTCTCTATGTGAGTATTCAATTACTATACTTTTACTTGGAGTTTAAAGCTTACATATGAAGTTTCATTGAGTTCGTCTCAGATCGGGAGTTCTCATTTGTTTGAATAAGTATGACAATGATGGCAGTTTTAGTCTCCATCTTGGTGAAAGACAATCATATATACCAAAGACAATCCCATAAACTCCGAATTCTAAGAATGAGTTTAATAGCAATGATGTCTAGTAGAAATAATTCTAAGATTAGAAACCAGTTTAAAACCATCTACTTTCATTTCTTGTAGGCAAACAAAATCAGGCATCATACACAACATATCTTTAAGCCACTTATGAATAGCTTTCTCCCTAACACGGTGAGTAAGACCTTTATTATTTAAAGAAACAAGCTTAAGCCTATCCATAAGACAATCAAAGAAGATATAGATAACAATCAATAATAACCTGAGAGCAAATATTTGGAGATGGATTTGAGGCCTAAAATCCTTTATGACCAACATCGTGCGAGTGTAGAAAGAACATAAAACCCAATCATTGCCTGATTGTCTAAGGAGGCTTAAGCATAGGACTAGAGAACCTCAGAGTTTCCTTCCTTTGAGGTTCACCATTGACTTGGAGAGAGGACTCTAGGTCGTACTCATGCTCTGTCGTGGGCATATCCTTAGGGATAGGTTCGTTTTACACCATTAAGTCCATTTCATGTTTACCATAGATGTGTCGCAAGGACACAATCAGATATACCATAGTTTTTTGTTGGAATCAGCGTTGGATACCCGAACAGCCAAGGAAGTCCCAATGATTTTCCCATGTCTTTTGTTTCCCGCTTGGGCCCATTTATCTTTGTAAACTTCAGCTGTCAGCTCAACTCAATTCAGTATGAGATTTTATGAGCTCCTGTACTCTAGCCTCTCGAGTCGACCTCTTTGGTGTGTAGATTTTTTAGCTCTTTGTACATGGATGTCTATATTCTGGTTGTTATGTGCAATTCGATTAAGATTTTGTGTGCATATCTTGGTCGACGTTCATGTACGTGTATGCTTTTTTTTTTTTTTTGGATGCTCGAAAATGTGCAAATTTTAGCTTGATACCACAGTATAGATTGGAGGAGTTGAAGGGGCCTAAGTGCGGTTTTGAGCAACCACTTTGTTTCTATCTATGAAACTGAGTCATATTCAGTCCTATTTATGTGGGGATAGTAGATGACTTACTCAATAGGCAATGCGATATGTGGAAGTTTGTTACTCACCAAATCATATTTTTCCGCCGTGTATATTTTCCGGCATGCCATTTTTGGCCCCGCGCCGTGCGTCTTCTTATATTGTTTTCTGGCAATCACTCAAATACGGTCGTTCTGGCAATGATTGATAATAAGAACGTAGAAAAACAGTCTCTTGGTTGTTATGCAAATCTCGGTTGATGCTGCAAATTTTTTGAAGAACACATATTTCCCAAGTTCATGAAAACATCTCAGGTCATTAAACGTCGAAGATGATGAGTTTGGAAAGGACAGCCCTAAGATCGACACTGAAAGTGGTTTTGACTGATCAACACTGAAAGTGGTTTTGAACAAGGAAATAATAATAATAGCAATAATAATAATCATTATAACAAGAACATACTCGAAATAATTGGACAGTTAACGGAGCTCTTAAATCAGTAGATTGATGGATCCATAGCCACAATGAATGAGATCAATGCTCCGTTCAGAGGGGCCACAGAGCCATGAATGAGATCAATGGTCCGTTCAGGTTGATGATAAGTGGTTTTCACTTTCACAAGGTCATATACGGAGTGTCGATTGGGATCCATATCCGTTTCTCCTTTTACTCTGTCTAATTAAAGACATGTTAATTGATGGAGAGTGGCACTGGTGCGTTATACGTTACATATCCTCTGTTCATGTAGGTCTATCCATTGCTCATCTTCATGAAAAGTTCTTACTGTGCATACATTCACATGACAAGGAGTACATCCCCGTGTGCACGAAAATGATTAATTGACAGAGCCACAGAGAGAGAGGGAGAGAGAGAGAGAGAGAGAGAGAGAGAGAGAGGCACCTATCGATCTCATAATATCAGATATCAATAATGTGCATATGAAGGGACTTACGCTCACTCATGTAGATGAAGGCATTAGTACTCTGGATCTGAGAAGGATGAACTGCCAAATAGATAACTCGAAAGAGACTGATGATCTTGAAATACATGAGGATTTCGGTCCGATCAAGAAACCACAAATAGATATCATTACTGAAAATGTGGATATGTATGCAATTCTGTTAATCCGAACATTAAAGGTGAAGAGCTACTGCAATCGCTGTTGCAAGATATGAGAGAGAGAGAGAGAGAGAGCACGGTTACTTCTGATAAGACGATACATTGATTATCCCTAATTGTGTTTAGTTTCTGGCTTCATGTAAATTTAGGAACAGATCTCCCTATCATCTAGACAATCTTTTCAAGTTCATATATATACGCAATCTACTTTGAATATGTAATCTAGCATGTGTGTAAGCTCTCAAAGGATTCGACTACGCTAGTACACCCCTTGCTCTAGTGATTTATGTGGACTTTGAGTAGCCATATCGAACTCACCTTTTTTTTTTTTGTGTAGAAGCTATAAACCGTCGAGTACTGAGCAGAGCTTCCTTATCACATTGTGCTCATTTTTTGTAATATCTGATTCATTATTAATCTATCATCTTCTCATAAAGGTACCTTGAAGCTCATGTCAACACTCTACATATTTTGAGAAAAATTACTATAAGAGTGATCAATGGTCTGTGTGTGCATGCCTCGTGAAGAAAATAACTATTTTATCATTGAGGCATCGACTCCTACAATAGGAGATAGCATTTTGAGTGAGGTAAGCTTCACGATTAAGATCATATAGTGCATTTAGTGTGTGCAAAAGCTCTTGGCTTTCGTCCTCAAGAACTAAGAAAATCATTCATTTGAGGGAAGAGAGGGATCCAAGAGTGTGCACGTGATGCCCTCTATGCTTTAAAGGTACATAGGGAAGTCGTATATTCTCCCGTCAGTTTTGAAATCTAGCTTTTCACATGTGAACTTCTTATCACATCAAAATTAGTATAAGATCAAAACACTTATCACATGTGAACTTCCCACGTTCGTCAAATACCTAAGCGAAATGTATAGTGGGTTTCCTTTTAGAGAATCAATTACACTAAAATAGAGTTCGTAAAAGACCAGATTTGTTTTTCTAAAATATGAAGCCGCAAGTTATTTTCTATTAACGAGACTATGCTTGAGAAGCGCGGTGGAAAGGACTCGACAAATTTGGATCAGGACTCATAAGGCTATAAGAGATATCTGGAAAAAAAGAAGAGAAACGGTGTACCAGAGGCTCTCACGGCTTGAAGAAGAAGAGAAGAAAGGTAACTTGGAGTGCCAACAAGGGCGTCTAAAAATGAGGGGAAGACTCAGACTCGAGGAAGAGGTTCAAAGGAAAAATCTGCAAATATTCTTCAAAGATTGGTGGGCAGGGAAGGCTGACAAACCATCGAAAGAGATGTGTAACATCCTCAAAAGGAAACACGCTAGGGAATCCATCCCCTTCTTGGTCGATAACAATGGGATCGAATGTATCAGGGAAGTTGAGAATAGATCTATCATCATCAAGCACTTTACCCATCTTCTCGGGGTCTCGACTCCTCTTTCCCCACACTGACGTGACTGCATGGCAACCATCTCAAGGGTTGCTCAATCTAGAATCCCTTAGAACATGAATTCTCTACTAGATGCTAACATTTCTGAGAACGAGATTATCGAGGTTATTGATGCTCTTCCCAATGGAAAAAGTCCGGGTTGTGATAGCCTCACCAATGAGTTTTTCAAGTCCTTCAAGCATGTGGTGGCCACCCCACTATGTTTGGTGTGGCGTGAGGTTCTCTCCTTCGGTGCCCTCCCGAAGTGTCTTAATAATGGTGTCATCAAGTTAATTTACAAAAGGGGAGATAAGAATAAAATTGAAAATTGGTGGCCGATTACCATGCTCCAAACTTGATAGAGGATAATTGCCAAAGTTATCACCAACAGAATATCTTGTCATTTAAAGTCATGTCTATATGAGGATGAGAAAGGTTTTATCAAAGGTAGATCTATACTTGAAGCAATTGTCAATATTTGGGAAGGCCTTGCGTTGGCTCAGGAGTCTGCACAAGATCTGGTATTCATTAAGATGGACTTCGACAAAGCGTATGATAGATTGGAATGGGACTTTGATCTTCAAACAATGAAAGACCTTGGATGTAGCCAAAATTTCACAAAGATGGTTTCCACTCTACTTGGAAACGGTTCAATGAGATCCAAACTAGATAGCAAAGTAAATCATTGGAAAGGTATGCAAATTAACTTGGCAGGGCATGCAATGGTTGTTAACACATTTATGCTTTCTACAGGTATTTACTTTATCGCGTGTTGGAGATCTAAGGAGAAAGAGTTGGCCAAAGTGGAAAGAATATGCAGAAAGTTTCTATGGATTGGGGACCCCAATAGGAGGGGGATTCCCAAAACCTGGAACCTCCAAATTGCTAAGCCGTTATGGAATAAGGGGTTCAAGCAGTGGAAATAGCTTTGGAAACAAGTGACCAGCCAGTGGATCACGTTGGAAGACTTAGACCCGAGACATAGAGTTACCCTCAAGGAATGGACTCTTCTTCAACAGAGGCGCACGAGACCGCTCAACTACCCGCCTTCTCTGTGGAAAGGATCTTCCTTGCTTGGAGGACCTCAAATGGAGCAATGGCAAGGTATCCAGAATCTCCAACTTCAACAGAATTTAGATGTTCATCACACCCTTAACAAGATGTGGTGCCTTTCTTGGACCAAACTTTGATGGGAGCTAAAATTCATGTCTATTTTGCACCCCCTAATTGAGATCAAAAAGTTTGTTCTCATGTGGCAGATCTTGCATAAGGGTATCTGGTCCAATGCAAGGGCTAAAAAGATTTGTGGGGTTCCTCCAATGCAAGGGCTAACAGAATTTGTGGGGTTCCTGTGCGTGTGGGTCTTCATGCATGAGAAAATACCACACAGTGAAATTGTACAGGAACATGAAGTGTTTTAGAAGTGTTTGTAATATCATTAAGAACTCGATATTTTCAAATCCACTACGTTTTCATGTGCACGAGAGAGAGCGAGAGACAGAGAGAAAGAGAGAATGTCTCTGCGGACATGAATTTAAATGTTAGACTTAAAGGGAGTTTTGATGTTTCGAGAAGAAAAGGTCGATAATCCTTTTCACCTAGTCTTGCGATATCCTAGAGACATGGAGAAGTTTATGCATCTTGAATACGAAGACATGATCTGTACATTCACTTGATCTAATAGAAGATATGACACACAAATATGATTGGTAATAAAATCAGATATTCATGAAGAACATAGAGTTTTGTAGTTTCAAGCAGGAAATTTTGATGCTTTTTATTTATCACTATCATTACATCATAGATTGTAGACATCATAGATTGGTAGACATCCGCCATATCCACAATGCAGATGGAAAAGATGAGGTGGATGCACGCGGACATTTTTCGAGAAAATTTTGATTCACTTGATACTCTCTTTTGCCCTTTTTATTTGAAACTCTCATGCCCGAGTTCGATCTCACAGTCTAAAGATCTCACAGTCTAAAGGTTATAGTTTCTTAAATGTTTTACGGTATCACATTTTACTTGTCATAGTTATGATGCAAGGAAGTTCGGTTAAGGAGTTTTAGTTAATTTTCAGTGCACAACGTATTATGAGGTTTTTATTTTTGAAAGCCGCATTAGTGTTTGTACTTATTTACATTAATAGTACTGATACACTACAGCCTCAAGTAGGTAACCCTCTGGGAGAATCATGCTCCTACAAGGACAAATAAAATGGAAACAAGCATGGCTGCATGAAGCAATCAGATGTTCCTCAACATTGTGGAATGCTATAAGAGCTAAGACCCTGTGGAAGATATGGAAAGAGAGATGTGTTGCTAACTTTGGAATTCATCCTAAAGAATGGTGGATCAAAAAATCTCTTTTCCTTTTATGCAAAACAATTTATAATCATAAGAAGCCTCTATCTCTTAGAAAAGTGGGCACCACATGAGGGAGATGAGAGGATTTTCAAACTTCTTTGTTAAATCCTCATGAAATGCATAGACAACCCCTCCTTTGTGGGATTCTGGTGGGTCCCATGGGTTTTAGACCTCATGTGTTGTATAGCTATTTTTTCTATAAATTGAAGCTTGGGAGAAAAGGCAATTAAATTACCCAACTTCCTTTCGAAAAAACAGTAGGTAAACCATTGTTTATTGTATGTTCTATGTTTTGATAAAAACATTTCTGAAGGAAGTTTGATATGAAGGTTAATCTATTTGCCTTAGCTTGAATTAGTTTGAAAGTACAAGTGAAGTTGGGTTGGCACCCATGGCATACTTCAGCATAAGTTAATCACTTGGCACAACTATATGATCAGAAAACTTCGAATTCCATAAGATCAATAATGAAAGTGGTTTTGTCTGATCCAAAGGCAATCAGATCAACCTTGCCAAACGTGCTTGAACAACGAAATAATCATAGTAGCAATAATAATAATAATAATAATAATAATAATAGTATTAATGATAATCATCATAATCATAATAATTATAATTATAACAACAACATACTCTAAATAATGTACATACTCGAAATAGTTGAGCAGTTAACGAAGCTTTTAAATCAGTAGATTGATGGCTCCGTAGCCCAATGAATGAGATCAATGTTCTGTTCAGAGGGGCCACAGAGCCATGAAGCCTTCGCTTCCATGCATCCATACTTTTCAGGTTGATGATAAGTAGTTTTAATTAGTTTGAAAGTACAAGTGAAGGTGGGTTGGCATCCATGGGATACTTCATATCTCACAAAGCAGAAGCTAATCACTTGGTACAACCAAGATTACAAAGTTTGAACTCCAAATGCAATAAGATCAAGCTTGTCAAACGTGCCTGAACAAGGAAATAATAATAATAGCAATAATAATAAAAATCATAATTGTAACAAGAACATACTCGAAAGAATGCACATACTCGAGATAATTGAGCAGTTAACGTAGCTCTAAAATCAGTAGATTGATGGCCACAGAGACATGGAGCCTTCGCTTCCGCGCATGTCCATGTCTATTCCTCCTTTTAGTCTATTTAATTAAAGATTTCCTATTTCACGATGCAGCTTTATGGGAACTACATACTCATTAAGGGAAAGAGACACTGGCGCGTTATACATTCATCGCTTCTCTTCATGTAGGGATATCGATGCATGTACATTGCTCATCTTCATGAAAAATTCTTACTGTGCATACCTATCTTTTTGCACGAGAAACTCTACATTCACATGACAAAGAGTACATTCCTCTAACTCTCTGCATAGTTTACATTCTAATGTGCACAAAAAAAGAATAATAGACAGACAGAGAGAGAGAGAGAGGCTTACCGCACATGCACTTCTCGATCTCATGAAGGGAAAAACTATGTAGAAAAACTATGTAGATATGTAGATATGTAGATCTCATGAAGGGAAAACTTAATTAGGGTAGAGTGAGCTTTTATGATAGTTTTCATCTATAGTATTGAGATTGCAGTGTACTGATCTCAAGCTAGAGTAGTTACCCAGATCTCCATTTTATTATTTGTACAATATCAATATGCATATGATTCATTTATCTTTACTAGTCATTATATGTGTGCTGCAACAATACGTTGGGTTACACAATCAACTTGTGTGGTTCATTTCTCTCTATGTGAGTATTCAAATACTATAGTTTTACTTGGATCACTTAGATGGAATCGTTTAAAGCTTACATATGAAGTTTCATTGAAATTTTCGTCTCAGATCGGGAGTTCTGATTTGTTTGAATAAGTATGACAATGATGGCAATTTTAGTCTCCATCTTGTTTAAAGACAATCTTATATACCAAAGACAATCCCATAAACTTAAAATTAACCCTTAAAGAGATGAAGAACAACTAGAAACCAATGGCACTACCACCTTTGCCCGCAAAAAAAGAATGATTTTAAAAGCAATGATGTCTAGTAGAAATAATTCTAAGATTACAAACGAGTTTAAAACCATCTACTCTGATTTCTTGTAGGCAAACAAAATCAGGTATCATACACAACATATCTTTAAGCCACTTATGAATAGCTTTCTCCTTAACATGGTGAGTAAGACCTTTGTTATTTAAAGAAACAAGCTTAAGCATATCCATAAGACAATCAAAGAAGATATAGATAACAATCAATAATAACCTGAGAGCAAATACTTGGAGATGATTTGAGGCATAAGATCCTTTATGACCAACATTGTGCGAGTGTAGAAAGAACATAAAACCCAAATCATATGGGTTTAAGGAGGCTTAAGCATAGAACTACAGAACCTCAGAGTTTCTTTCCTTCGAGGTCCACCATTGACTTGGAGAAGGACTCTAGGTCATAATCATGCTCTGTCGTGGGCATATCCTTAGGGATGGGTTTGTTTTTTACAATGAAGTCCATTTCATGTCTACCATAGATGTGTCGCAAGAACACAATCAGAAATACCATAGTTTTTTGTTGGAATTAGGGTTGGATACCCAAACAACCAGGGAAGTCCCAATGGTTTTCCCATGTCTTTTGTTTCTCACCTGGGCCCATTTATCTTTGTAAACTTCAGCTCTCAGTTCAACTCAACTTAAGTATGAGATTTTATGAGCTCGTGTGCTCTAGCCTCTGCAGTCGACCTCTTTGGTGTGTAGATTTTGTAGCTCTTTGTACATGGATGTCCATATTCTGGTTGTTATGTGTAATTCGTGTATCATTTTTTTTTGGATGCTCTAAAATGTTCAAAGTTTAGCTTGATCCCAGAGTATAGATTGGACGAGTTGGAGTGGCCTAAGTGCAGTTTTGAGCAACCACTTTGTTTCTAAAAGTATAGGGAAATTCTGGTCTAAAATTCTATGAAAGTGAATCATATTCAGTCATATACCTAGGGAGTATTTATGTGGGGATAGTAGATGACTTACTCAATAGTATTCACTAAGGATAATATGGGATCAATAAGCATTGCGATATGTGGAAGTTTGGTACTCGTTAAGGTTAAGCGACATGCATAATAAATATAAAGAAGGCCATTATTCACCAAATCATATTTTTCCCATATGCGGCTTTCGCTGCCGTGACTCTAGCCGTGTATATTTTTTGGCATGCCATTTTTGGCCCCGCGTCGTCCATCTTCTTATATTGTTTTTCTCTCTTTCTCTGTTTCTCTATCTCTTTCATCTCTCTCTCACTTACTCTCTCTCTATAAAGAGTCACTTAAATCTATGAGTGTGTATGTATCTCTATCTTTTTCTCTTTCTCTCTCTCATTCTACATCTCTTGCATTTTTTTTCTCTCTCTCTCTCTTTCATCTCTCTCTAGATCTCTCTCTTTCTGTTTCTTTTTAGTCTCTCTCTCTTTCTCTGTCTATCTCTATTTGTAATAGACAACAAAACAATCAATCACATTGATGCACTTCTTTTCATTGCTATTGTCAAAGACCAATCAACATCCTCTCTTGTCAAATTCCAAAGAGCTGATGCCAAAAATCTCCTAGAAAAACAAAGAAAAAAGAAAACATAGAGGAAGAGAAAGGATGAAAGAGTATGTGCATCACCTACCAAGATACAAGATCTAGAGAGAGAAACAAATGTGTGTGTAGAAATAGAGATATGTGTTTGTGTGCGCTAGATGATCACAATGTGGGGGTAGTGGTAGTAGTAGTAGTAGTAGTAGTAGAAATAGTAGTAGTAGTAGTAGTAGTAGTAGTAGTAGTAGTAGTAGTAGTAGTAGTAGTAGTAGTAGTAGTAGTAGTAGTAGTAGTAGTAGTACATATGAGGGGCATATGGATGCTGCCTATATCGACAGTCACTCTTAGGGTCGGTATAAACATTTGAAAAATGCACTTAAGCATACCAACGGTCACTTGACTATCGATATGACCGTTTAAAACAGAACGTCCGGATGTTTCGCAATCGCCAGTATGGGCATCAATATGAGTGTCGGTATAAGCATCAGTAAGTTATTGGAAGTTACCGATGCCTATACCGAGGGCATGTTATAAACATTCCAGGAACCCGAGAGCAAAACTCAAAATTTTGTGTGTGTTTTACACAGAGTACTGCTTACTTCTGTCGAACTTGCGCATGCGAACGGAATTGTCACCTACATTGTGTTGTCCACCCACACACACAGACACATAGAGATCTCTCTCCCTACACACTCTCTCTCTCTCTCTCTCTCTCTCTCTCTCTCTCCAGATCTCGCATCTTCGTAAGTGTTGTGCGTACTCTTATCTTTTGTCTTTCTTTATGCTCTATGTTTTTTAATTTCTCTTCTCTTTGATTTTGCAGAAATTTTTTGGAGTCAATTCTTTGGAATTCGACGATAGAGGACATACATTATGCTTTGACTACAACAATCCAAAAGAGGGACATACCTATAAGTGATTGTTTTATTCTCTATTGATAGACAGAGAGAGAGATAGAGAGAGATAGAGAGAGAGAGAGAGATAAAGAGAGATGAAAGAGAGGAAGATAGAGAAAGAAATAAAGAGAGATGAAAGAGAGAAAAATAGTGAGAGAGAGAGAGAGAGATAAAGAGACATGAAAAAGAGAAAGATAGAGAGAGAGAGATATAGAAATACATACACACACATATATACATGCATACACACACACATATACACACATGCATACACATACATATGCATACATATATGCACACATATACACACATGCATGCATACATACACACACATGTACACACATGTACACACATGCATACATACACACACGCATACATACACACATACATGTACACACATGCTTACATACACACACATATACACATGCATACATACACACACATATACACACACATATTCACAAACAAACATACACACACATGCATACATACACACACACCCATACATACACACACACATGTACACACATATGCATACATACACACACATAAATACACATGCATACGTGCACACACACATACACACATATACATACACACACATATACACACATGCATACATACACACACATATACACACATGCATACATAAATACACATACACATATACGCACATGCATACATACACACACATGTACACACATGTATACATACACACATGCATGCATACATACACACACATAAACACACATGCATGCATACACAAACACATGCATACATACACACACATGTAAACACATGCATATATACGCGCACACATATACACACATGCATACATACACACACATATACACACACACATACATACACACATATACGCACATGCATACATACACAAAAATACAGATATACAAACATGTATACACACACACACATACATACACACATGCACACATATACACACACATATACCATTTTAGTAGAGATAAAATAATCGGAAAATAGCTTGTGTTTTAATTAAATATATTAAATAAGGATTTCAAGGGTTTTTTCACATCAAATATATAGAAATGGGACTAGGGTTTTTAGGCTATTTACACATGTGTGTATGTATGTTCATACAGAGACACACACCAACACACATATAATACATATATACATGTATATACACATGCATACACACATATACATATTTTAGATCTAGATCTTTAGGATTAGGGTTTTAGGATTTTTACATATTTATAATTCAATTATATTTATATAAGGAATATATATATATATATATATATATATATATATGATAATTGTATAGATAAATAAATATGAGAAGAGCTAGTGTTTTAAATAAAAAAATTAAATATATATAATTAAATATATAAAAATGGGATTTTAAGGTTTCTATCATATTAAATATATATAATTAAATATATAAAAATTGGATTTTAAGGTTTTTATCAAATTAAATATATATAACTAATTATATATAAAATAGAGATTTAGATTAATATTAACATATAAAAAAAAATACATAATCAAATATAGATAGAAATTAGAATTAGAGTTTTTAAGCTATTTATACATTTATACACACATATACACATAATATATATATATATATATATATATATATATATATATATATATATATATATATATATATATATATATATATATATATATATATATATATATATATATATATATATATATATACATATATATATATATATATATATATATATATATATCTATCTATATATATATATATATATATATATATATATATATATATATATATATATATATATATATATATATATATATATATATATATATATATATATATGTATGTATGTATGTATATGTGTGTGTGTGTATGTATGTATGTATGTATGTATGTATGTATGTATGTATGTATGTATGTATGTATGTATGTATGTATGTATATATATATATATATATATATATATATATATATATATATATATATATATATATATATATATGTATGTATGTATGTATGTATGTATGTATGTATGTATGTATGTATGTATATGTGTGTGTGTGTGTGTATGTATGTATGTATGTATGTATGTATGTATGTATGTATGTATGTATGTATGTATGTATGTATGTATGTATGTATGTATGTATGTATGTATGTATGTATATATATATATATATATATATATATATATATATATATATATATATAGCATTAGGGTTTTAGGGTTTTTAGGCTTTATATGATATATAGAAAATAGGTCTTTAGGATTTTCAATTTATGTAAAAAATATTATTTTAGGATTTTAACCTATTAAAAATACACACACTCACATATATATACACATGCATATACACATATACATGTTTGAGGTCTTTAGGTCTTTAGGATTAGGACTTTAGGTTCTTTTAGATCTTACATCTTTAGCTTTTAGTATGAATAAGAAAAAGAAAATAAAAAAATTAGAATATATAATCAAATCTATAGATTTCAGGTTTAAGTCTTTAGGATTATGGTTTTTGGATTTAATAAAAAAAATCAAATATTCTAAAATATCCATATTGTATCAGATGGCTAGTTTGGATCCAGAGGAGAGAATGGAATGTCCTTGCACTCAGTGCAAGTATCAAATTTATCGAAAACAACAGATTTGTATTGCACATATTAGAGAGTATGGATCCTTCAAAAAAGTCGACTACAGCACCTATGCTACCAATCGCATGGTCCCCCCGGTTAGTAGATGGACCCAAATGACATTGCACCGGTAGCCTCTCATGGTCAAAAGAGAACAAAAAAGGAGTTGGAAGTACAAGGTACTAATAGCATTACACGAAATGAGCACAGTGAAGAAATGCTCGAGGCATTTTATCAAATGGATGAAGATTATGATGGTGGAGAAGATGTTGAGAGTTACATGGACACAAAAAAACTTTCATGATCAGAAGCTGATGAAGAATATGAAAACATGTGAAGACTAGCTCGTTTGCACTGTACAATGGAGCAAAGATATCTTTACTACATGCATCACTCGTGATGCTCAATCTGCAATCCATTTATGGATGGTCAGATAGTAGTGTCTATCATTTGATTAGGTAAGTGGATTCGAAATGAAATTTCATTGCTGTATCAAAATAACTTTATTTAATAATATTATTCTAATTGCTTATTGCATGCTTCTCAAAAATCAATTTTTGTCAAAGTCAATGACATGCCTCCAACACGTGGAGATGCAAAAAAAATTTTAAAATCCATTGGAATGGACTACACTAAGATTCATGCTTGTCTAGATGATTGCATCCTCATTTGCAACGAGTATGAGCCTCTCCATATATGTCCAAAGTGTGGAGCAAATAGATTTAGAGAAGAATTTTTAGGCAAAGAAATCCTTGCAAAGGTTCTTCACCACTTTCCTATCATTCCACAAATTAAGGACATGTTTAGATGCAAATCTATAGCTGAGTTAATGTCATGGCATGCAAAGAGCAGGTCTATAGATGGTGTAATGCAAGTTCTTGCTGACTCTGATGCTTGAAAATACATACATAGTAAGTGGTGAGAGTTTGCTAGTGAGCCTTGAAACATACATCTAGGCCTAGCTATGGATGGAGTAAATCCATTCAGTTTATGCAGCTCTTCATGGAGCACATGGCCTGTATGTTTGGTCAATTTTAACATCCCACCATGGCTAGCAATAAAGAAAGTTCATTTATTATTAGCTCTTATTATGCCGGGTAAGTGACTCAAGATATCTTGAACCTATCCATTCGAAATTTTGATTACTTTGGTTTTGATGTGACATGGTTCAAAGAAGTCACCTTTGGAAGAAACGCAACAGTGAGGTGGGATAAAAGTGGTTTCCATCAACTCGAATCTATGAAATTATGGAAAAATGAATGAGATACATTTATACTTCCCGAACACTGCGAGCAAGGTTTTTTTTAATACTAGATTTGAAAGAAACAGAGTGGCTATTTGTTTTACAAGTCATCCCATATAGTAGATAATCTTGAGAACATAGATGTAGAGGAAAGTCCATCTATAGTCCAGGAGGAAGAGATCATTGTTTGAGAAGAAGAGATCCTTGAAGAAGACGAGATACAAGATGAAGCAATAGATCATGATCAAGAAGAAGCTAGCATACCAAGTGATTTAGAAGTCACCAATATCAAGATAGATATTGTCTATGTATTGGATCTCCAAGAGGATGCTAGAATAGAGGAGTTTTGAATCAACCACTTGTGCGTACTAGATTTTGCTTATTTTTTTGCTATCTTCTTTTGTACACCATGATTTCTCTATATTTCCTTTATTATCATAGGCTAATTATTTGAGTTCTTTTGTTACAAAGCACGATGGCAAACACTCCTCTAGTCACTCCATATTCCATGACAGAGGAGCAGTTCTTAGAGGTCATATCTAAGGTACCTCCCGCATATATGGTTGTTGTGTCATAGTACTAGATCGCTCGTGGTATCCCTCACCTCCACCTCACTCATGCCGGCCTCACTCCTGTCAGTCTCACTCTTGTAGGCCTCTCTCTTGCTAACCTCACTCATGTCGGTGTCACTTCTGCAGGCGTCACTCCTGCGGAGGTGCTACTTCATCGGAGGTATGTCTTCTAGCTTTATGGCTCCACCACGACTATCTTTTCAGCTATCTCCTACTCGCTCTAGTATTAGACATGTATGTTCGACACCTCAGCGTGATACAACTGCTGATCCCTCTCGTAGGTCGAGGTCACACTCTGCATCAAGAGGTTTTAGGAGTTCATCTAGAGGATGCAACTATTGTGGAGGGAGTGCAATGGATGTTGTATCACCCACTTCTACTCCGAAAGCGAGTACCTCACATATAGGTACTCCACATGGAACACCACGTACACCTTGGGGTGCTCATGACAATGATGATTCCAAGGTGTATAGTATATGTGATGGATGCGGTAGGAAAGGTCATGCATCAACGTATACGACATCTTTGCTCTATACAGTTTGGATACTCTATCATGTTGAAATGGAGTAAACAAGATAAAGATTAAAAAAAAATATCACAGAGATGATTTATCAGGAGTTCTGTCCAGTACATGGATAGCCTCTTGTCAGTCCAGAGTGGATTCTGCACACTGCACATGAAGTTATGTCCCATCGATGATCTTAGGCTCGTGATGCTTTCAGAGCACGCTTACCAAAGCCTATATGGTTAGATGCTGAGGAGTGGGATATGATTTGCGATGAGCAACAACACACTCCTGACGGATATCGCCAGCAGCGAGATACCACAGCCACACATTTACATACAATTTGACCGTCATATTTGGGCACCGATGGATATGACACGATGCATCACGAATTTGTAAGTACCATTTGCTTTATTGAACTTATTTGTGTTAAGCTTGTCAGGTATGTTCCTCTAATGTTTTGTATATTTGTTGTAGGAGCTGGCAATGGATCGTCCTCCAACATGAACAGAGGAGGCTTATGAATATTGTCATGGATTGACGGCACTATTGGAGCACTTGGAGGGACATGGTATGGTCGCTTCATGGGAGCATTTGCGATGAGGTGATGAATTTATAAACTTGGTTTTTACGTGTTGTTTGTAAATCTCATGTTAATTTATCTCATGTGATAAATGTTCTTTGTTGCAAGTCTGCTAATATGGATGTTTCGATCATTCTCTGCATGTATATGACAGTGGTGTGCCACAATTTTATATTTGGCTCATATATGGCATTGGCGCACTAGAATTTTGTATTTGATTCTTATATGGTAGTGCTTTGCCACATTTTGTAAAAGCCTCATATATGAGAGTCATTTGCCATACACTTGTACATGCTTCATTTATAAAATATTTAACTTTTTTTGTACATAGTTCATGGTTATTTTGATTATCTCTTTTGTGTCGAATAGTATTTTGCTTTATGAAATCATATTTTGAATGCCATTCGAGTACATATCACATGTACTTAGATTCTTTTGGAAGAGTGTATTCTCTTTTGCTAAACAACATGATGGTAATGTTGCGGTAGCAAAAGACAACACACTCTGCCCAAAAGCAATTTGCAGATATGGTCATTGGTATAAGCAATGGTACTTCCAGCATGATCGTTGATATGCGCGATGGTACACCCAATGGGCACCGGTACACCCATCACGGTCCTCGGTATGAGCGTCAACAATACCAATGCTCATACCGACACCTATATCGATGCTCATACCGATGCTTATACCGATGCCTATATCGAAATTTTAGTTCCCATGCCTATACTGACACTTACAACGATGTCAGGGAAAAAATACGTGCGTTCAATTTCCTTGGTAAAAGCCTCGGTATACAATCAATATGTTATAGTGGTAGTAGTAGTAGTAGTAGTAGTAGTAGCAGTAGTAGTAATAGTAGTAGTAGTAATAGTAATAGTAGTGATGGTAAGTGGTACTAGTAGTAGTAGCAACAATATGAGTAATAGTACGAGCTCCAATAAGAGTACTAGTGACTATAGTAGTAACACTGCTACTAGCAATAACAATAGAAGTAGTCATGTTACCACTGGTAGTTGCAATAGTTATAGTAGTTGTAGTAGAAATAGTGGCAATAGTAGAAGTAGTAAGAGTAGGAGTAGTAACATCTTCAATGATAGAATTAGCACTACCAATAGTTGTAGCACTACTACTACTACTACTACTACTGCTGCTACTACTACTACTACTACTACTACTACTACTACTACTACTACTACTACTACTACTACTACTACTACTACTACTACTACTGGTAGTAGTGCTCCTACGACTACTACTAGTAGTACTACTACTACTATTGCTTCTACTGCTGCTACTGCTACTACTACTACTACAACTGCTAATACTACTACTACTACTGCTACTACTACTGCTGGTACTACTACTACTATTGTTGCTGTTGTTGCAGTTGCTACTCCTACTACTACTACTACTAATACTACTACTACTACTACTACTACTACTACTACTACTACTACTACTACTACTACTACTACTACTACTACTACTACTACTACTACTACTACTACTACTACTACTACTACTACTACTACAACTACTCCTGCTGTTGCTAGTATTGCTACTGTTGCTGTTACTGCTGCTGTTGCTACTACTACTACTACTACTACTACTACTACTACTACTACTACTACTACTACTACTACTACTACTACTACTACTACACCTACTACTACTACTACTACTACTACAACTACTACACCTACTACTACTACTAGTAGTAGTAGGTGTAGTAAAAGTAGTAGTACTAGTAGTAGTAGTAGTAGTAGTACTACTACTACTACACCTACTACTACTACTAGTAGTAATAGTAGTAGTACATCTACTACTACTACTACACCTACTACTACTAGTAGTAGTAGTAGGTGTAGTAGTAGTAGTAGTAGTAGTAGTAGTAGTAGTAGTAGTAGTAGTAGTAGTAGTAGTAGTAGTAGTAGTAGTAGTAGTAGTAGTGGTAGTAGTAGTAGTAGTAGTAGTAGTTGTTGGAACATCAAGCTTACACTATGATTGAGGTGGATTTGATCTACATAAAAAACTATTGCTTAGGTTACGTCGAAGGAATATCGGTAGGTGAGTTCTTTTACTTATGCTCGCTTATTGTAATTAAAACAAAATCATGGATCTTTTACCATTGTAAAAGGCTTGAGCTTTACACATGTAAACGTACAAAGAGAGAGCCCAAATTCCATGAATTTGTGGTAGTTGAGTTGCAATCAATCAAGCAATCAATCACCTAAAAGTAGATCAAACTAGATCTTCATTCTTCCTACATAGTAGGAAAGTGAACTGATTCCCTCCAACAACTCTTACCGCCTTTATTTGAATTCAAAATCTAGTTGTAGAATTCCTGGATCACTTCTAGAGTCGATATAAAGACTTCAAATCACTTGTAAAATACATGGAAGCAATATACATACACTTGTGACCATTATTGTCTTGATCCTTGATTTTTCTAAATCATCTTCTTCGCCAATAGTAAGATTGTAGAGGTAACCCCTCTCTCTACACATCTCCAAATTGGGTAAAAGTTGGCTCATTGGAAAGTATTAGTGTATAGTTTATGCATGTAAAGTTTCATAGCATTTGATTGAGTACATTGGGAGAAATCTTAGTTTTCTTGTCTTGGGGTCAATTTTTGCGTATTCCTCTAAAATAGGAGGTACCACCATTCAGTGTTTGGTTCATTCCAATAGCATATTTTTCTTATTCCTTATACCCTTGTGCATTCTATACACTCAACTCTTGTAATCAGGCTGGTCACTATGAGCATTTGAAGTTCATTACCTCACCCAAAGATAGTAAGTTTTTTGAGCTAGTCGATGTGCAAACCTATCTGTTTTGTATCAACTCTTTCTCCTTGATGATCTGAAGTACATAGTGCATTTTATTGCACTTACTGCATACCTATAAGGTCTATTTGAGTCTCCATAAGCTCAAGGGCTGCTCTTTTGCCAGTTGGATGGACCAGACTTCATCGCTTTGTAACTCAATTTTCTACCTCCTACAAGCTTCTCAAAGATCTTTTAGTGGTATCAGAGCTAGATGAGGATGGGTGATGGATTTCCCTCAATGATTGAGAAGCTTGATCAAAACAACTATGGAGCTTGGAAAATGAGAATGGACGCCTATTTGCAAGGTAGAAATCTTTATGGAATTGTAGCAGGTAATGAAGCTATGCCTATTTCAAGATCCAGACAAGGACCTATGCAAGACTCGGAGACAAATAAGCTCACACTTTGGTGCACAAGGGATGCTCAAGCAAGGTCATACATACTAAACTCTATGTTTGACTTTCTATCACCACATATTAGAGGATTCAAAACATCTGAAGAGACTTGGGATGCCCTCGAGACTTTCTTTTCTACTATTACCAAAGCAAGAAAGAATCATCTTTCTATGAGTTCATCCAAATGAAGAAGACACCTAAACAAACCATCACAGAGTTTGTTACCAAGTTCAAGGAGGTTTCCCATCAGTTAGCATCCATTGGAGAGCTGATTCACAAAGAGGCTATCATGAGGCAAATTCTCAATGGGATTCAAATTGATAAGCAATGGAAATCCTTCGCCATGGCTTATGATCTCGTCATGGATGTGTAAACTCCAGAAGTTAGCATCATTCATGGATAACTCTTCAATCAAGAGGCCAAAAATAGCATGAAGGAAGGTAACTCCCATCATGCTAATTCAACTAGTGCTCTATATGTATATAAGAAGGATAAAAAGCTGAACGGCAAGAAGAAGAAAGAAGATGAAGAGGAGACTTCCCAAGCCAACTTCCCAAGCAAGAGCAAGTGCAAAGGGAAGAAGAAAGGAACAAAGCATGAGAAAGCCAAAGGTCAAAATTTTCAACCTTGTGCCATATGCAATAAGACCAACCAAACTACTCAGAATTGTTGGTTCAATGGGAAGACCCAGAAAGGAAGTCGAAGAGGTGGATATGACACAACTTCAACAATAACAATAGAGGCTATAATAGAAGGGACTTCAACAATTATTCAAAAGATCAACCACATAAAGAACCATTGCTTCTTATGAATCTAAGCCACAAAGAAGGTAAAGAAGATGATCATTTGTTCTAGATAGATTCAGGATGTTCAAATCATGATGCATTCAACATTGCTCTTCTATCTGATTTGGAAAGTCCAAAGCATAGACATGAAGTACAAATAGGTGATGATACTAAGCACAATTTGGAGAAGACTGGTAATATCAAAGCTTCCAATGGTATGACAAAAATTCTAAGTAAGATTCTCTATGTACCCACTATCACTAAAAACCTAATAAGTGTAGGTCAAATAGTTCAAAAAGGCTTGCAAGTTAGGTTCACCCAACATGGAGCTTTTGTGAAAAACTCTATTCACTTTTGGGTCTCAAACCCTAAGTGAGCTTGAAGTGTGGCATAAGAGACTTGCTCATGTGAATGAAAGAACCTTGAAGGATATATGCATGGATCAAAGTGTTCTAGGACCATGGAACACATCAAAGCAACACATGATCAACATGTGTGATGCATGTCAAGTTGGAAGGCACAAAGACAACCATTCAACCACAAAGGCTACATCCACAACAACGTATTGGACTTAGTACATACAGATGTATAGGGACCAAGACAAGAACCTTCATTATGAAGTATTTTGATGGCGTGCACCACACTGGACTCTCCTTCTCGAGAGCTCCACAATGATATGCTCAAAGTAGAAAACCGAGCTCCTGTCGCCACACACAGTACTCCGCACAGATGTTGTAGAATACGCAGAAAACGCAGTACACAGGGAGTACGAAGACAGACTTCTTAGGTCTTACAAATGCGGTCAAACTTGGAGTCTATGACTGACCAGGCCACTATATGTTTTATTAAAGAACATATACAAAGAAGTGTCCAGTGGCCATTTGGCCTTTCACATGGACACTATCGGTAACAAACTCCCACTAAAGGCCAATATGGCCAGAGTAACTATGGGAGAAAAAAGAAAGAATGATAAAGAATACCTGAGTGTAAGTATACAAACTATACCTCCCACCTGATGGGCATGTTACACAGTATACAAGTGACTGCGTAAGATCAAGAATCAAGTAACCCCCATCAAGTGACAACAGTGTCGAAAGCTATCCTGTGGTAGAGCTTTAGTCAAAGCATCTGCAGCATTATCTCGAGTGTGAACCTTCTCAAGAATAATGCTCTCAGTGGCTAAGCAATCTCTAATGAAGTGATACCTCACCTCAATGTGCTTGGTCTTTGCATGATAGATCGGATTCTTAGCCAAAGCAATGGCACTCTGACTATCACTGAGCAAGTGAGGTACATGCTGAGGCAAACCCATATCACAAGCAAGACGAGAAAGCCACAATGCTTCCTTACATGCCTCACTTGCTGCAACATACTCTGCTTCTGTGGTGGAAACAGCTGTACATTCTTGAAGACGAGATCTCCAAGAGATAGCACCTCCAGCAAAATGAAAAATGTACCCTGATGTAGACTTACGATTGTCTACACAACCAGCATAGTCAGAATCTGTGTAACCAATAATGGATGCTTGCCCTCTACCTAAGCATAGACACTTGTCCTTAGTGCCACTCAGATATCTCAAAATCATTTTGACCGCTTCCCAATGTTTCTTGCCAGGATTAGACATATATCTGCTCACAACTCCCACTGCAAATGCAATGTCTGGTCTCGTAGCTACCATAGCATACATGAGACTACCAACAGCAGACTGATAGGGAATTTTGGTCATGAATTCCTTTTCCTCATCTGATTTGGGGCAGTCATCCTTGCTCAATTTCACATATGTGGGTAAAGGTGTACTCAATGCCTTTCCACCCTGCATATTGAATCGATGAAGTACTTTGGATATGTACTCACTTTGAGACAAGTATATGCATCTTTTACTCCTATCACGAGTAATGCGCATGCCAAGAATATGTTTGGCATCCCCCAAATCCTTCATATCAAATGTCTGACTCAACTTCTTTTTGAGAATTGACAAATCATAAGAGGACTTCCCAGCAATCAACATATCATCGACGTAAAGTATCAAGCATATCAAGCTGCCATCAGAACATCTCTTTGTGTAGAGACAATGATCCTCATTGCTCCGAGAATAGCCTTGGGACTTCATAAAAGCATCAAACTTTTGGTACCATTGTCTAGGAGACTGTTTAAGTCCATACAAGCTCTTCTTGAGCTTACAAACTAGACTTTCCTTGCCAGGAACTACATAACCCTCTGGTTGTTCCATATAGATCTCATCTGTAAGATCTCCATGCAAGAAAGCTGTTTTCACATCCATTTGGACTAGCTCTAAGTCCTCCATTGCAACGAATCCAAGCAACATGCGCAAAGTAGTCATCTTGACCACTGGGGAGAAGATTTCCTCAAAATCAACACCATGTTGTTGCTTAAAACCCTTTGCAACAAGTCGTGCTTTATATTTTGGAGAAGCACTATCTGATGTGAATTTCAGCTTATATACCCATTTACATGGTAAAGCTTTCCTTCCCTTTGGCAAAGGTACTAAGTCCCAAGTACCATTCTTGTGAATAGAATCCAACTCACTCTTCATGGCACGCTCCCACTTGACATGATCCTCTGTCTGCATAGCCTCTTTGTAGCAAGAGGGCTCACCGGCATCTGTTAGCATAACAAAATCTAAACCTGGAACATATCTATCAGGTGGATATGAGACACGTTCAGAACGTCTCAATGGTTGCTGAACAGGAACATGTGCAGACTGATCTGAATGGACATTCTCTTGAACATCCCTATGTGCAGCATTTTTATGCATGCTAACCGGAGGACTAGTATCCTCAAACACCACTCTTCTCACTTCAACCTCCTTAATCGGCTGTTTATGCATCTTAGACTCATTAAAAATGACATCACTACTTCTGATCACTGACCGTGTTTCAGGATCCCATAAGCGATATCCAAATTGTCCTTCTCGACCATATCCAAGAAAAATGCATTTCTTTGACTTATGGTCCAACTTCTGTCTAAGATTCTTGGGTATATGAACATATGCTTCACACCCAAAAACTCGAAGATGATCATAATATGGTGGTTTCCCTGTCCATAACTCTTGTGCCACTTTCAGACCTTTGGCAGTACTAGGTGAAAGGTTAATCACATGAACTGCAGTCAATACTGCTTCTGCCCAAAAACCTTGTGAGAGGTTTGCATGATGCAACATAGAGACTACTCTATCTTGAATAGTTCTATTCATCCTCTCAGCTACACCATTCTGTACTGGGGTATAAGGAGCTGTAAACTCTCTACGAATCCCTCTACACTGACAGAAAAGGCTGAATTCATGTGAGGTATACTCACCCCCATAATCTGAACGTAAAGCCTTAAGCTTAGTTCCTTTTTCAGTCTCAACTGAAGCAAGCCATTTTTTGAAAGTAGGGAATACATCATCCTTCGATTTGATAGGATATACCCAGACTTTTCTAGTAGCATCATCTATGAAAGTAACAAAGTAAAGAGAACCACCTAAGGACCTAGTGGGCATAGGACCACACACATCTGTATGAACAAGATCTAAAGGCTGAATTGAAGAGTCAATGTGCGTTTTATGCACATTTCTGGTTTGCTTTCCATATTGACAATGCTCACAAAATGAAAAATCAGAGAAAGATAACACAGGTAAGTAGCCAGAACGAGAAAGATTTTCCATTCCACTACGAGATATATGGCCCAAACGACCATGCCAAATACAAGCCATAGGCTGTTCAGTAACAGCTAACAAGTGTTCTTTCTGTGATACAAATAAAGGGTAAAGTGAGCCAACTTTCCTTCCTTTTGCAATAACCATATTGCCCTTTGATATACGAAAGGACTGAGCATAGAAGACCACCTTGTAACCAAGGTCATCAAGTTGACCAACTGACATCAAACTGCGTGATAACTGAGGTACATGGCATACATTATGCATAGTAAATTTTGAACCGTCAATGAACTGCACAACCACATCTCCAATCCCCACAACATCACATTGGTAAGAGTCACCAAGTCTCACGGTACCAAGAGACTTTGCTGCATAATTAGAGAACCATTCTCTATGTGGTGTCACATGGAAAGAAGCACCAGAATCTAGCAGCCAGGTGTGGGAAAGAGAATCAGCCATAAGTGCCTCAGATGGCACAGTACTATCAAGTGTCAACACATCAGCATCATCAGAAATAGCATTAATTTCTTCAATCTTCACAGTCGAAGTAGATGGTGCAGGTAACTGTTTAACATGCCCATCAACATTCTGTCCTTTACCTTTAGCATTCTTTAATGCATAACAGTCTTTCTTCATGTGTCCTTTCTTATGACAATAATGGCATTCAATATCCCTCTTCCTTGATTTACTTCTGCTCTTATTCCGTTGACCATTCTTTTCCTTGTTCTTGCTCCTGCCACGTTGTTGATTCTTTCCTTGGTAAGAATCACGAACATTATATGCATCTCCACTCTGAGTGCCAACCATAGATTTTCTACGAATCTCCTCACTCAAGAGTGCTCCACATATGTCATCATAGACGAGTTTACCACCTGGTGCACTATTGCTAATAGCTGTGCAAAATGTATCCCATGATGATGGCAGGGTGCATAACAGCAATACTGCTTTCATTTCATTGTCCATATCCATTTTCTGAGCCTGTAACTGGGAGAATATGGCATCAAACTCATTTAGATGAGCAGCAACACTATCTGTGTCCTTCATACGAAGGTCGTATAATTTTCTCATCAGATATACTTTATTTGATGCCGTCTCTTTTTCATATGTATTGCATAACTTCTTCCAAAGCTCCTCTGCACTTTCATAGTCTAATACTGTAAAGTAAACATTATCTGCTAGGTGCAAGCGAATGGTAGACCTGGCCATTTCATCTAACTCATCCCAATCATCTTCATCCATGTCAGCAGGCTTCTTTGAAATCCCATTTACTGGCTTCCATTGCCTTCTTTGAATCAGCACATCTTTAATCTGATTCTTCCATAGAGCAAAGTTTGTGCCATCAAATTTTCGGATCTCAAAATGGTCTTTGCCCTGCAAGTTATAGCTCCTCCTCGGAACGCTAGCACTAGACCCTGATCCACCGGATGTGCCTGAGACCTCTGATGCCATGATCGTAGAGAACTGAATAGAATGATAATGGAGCTAGAAGAGTCCAAACACCAACAAATAAGTGTATCAAGGAGTAAATCGACCACTATATAGTTGACTAAACCAGAAATCTGGAAAAATTTTGCCAGAGTATCCTCTGCAAAATTAGCATATGACCAGTGTCAAAGTATCATAAAACTGCAAGTACTAACATGTCTACCTGTATAGTGAATCAGTGACTCCACTGCATATAATCAGTTACCCAATAGAAGCCAACTAGGCTTATCGAGCACCTATGAACAACTATCATACATCTCCTATGGCGAGGCTGGGTAAGTCTTCCATCTGCATCACCGAAGAGACCCCGACATCTGGGTGTCTCCCAGTTAAGAAAACCTCACCACGACCCTCTTTATCAAACGTAAAAAGCTTTATGCAAAGAACGTAACCGCTATATCAATGCCCACATGGACGTACATAAGCGGTATCCACAGAAGCGTACATGGTGTGTATGTGCTCAATATATGCAGTAAAATGACACTGAAAGGCTGAATACACAGCCCAAAAAACTAGCCAATAACACCTGCAAGTGTCTGTCAACTCTGATGTTTTAGGCTTTAAAAACCTGCATAAATTTGCAGCGACTGCTCCCACCAAAACTGAAAACCCCTCGAGAAACCTGTAGTTTTACGAGTGTGGCTGAAAATACAGCCCCAAAGGTTGATATTTATTGTCTGAGAAGTACAAGGAACACTCTTCTTGATGTTCTTGGACATGTGTGAAGAGAACTACGTGCGAAAGTACTCCAAAATGGCTCCAAAAACACCCCAAAATTGCTTCAGAAATAGGCTTTAAAAGCAAAAATGAAGCTTTGAGGGACCAAAACTTGTTCAAGGTAATGCCAACCTTAGTCTTTCCCCTTCTTCAAACACCACAAGAGTGTAGCTTAGTGGCAAGAGATTGCCGCGGTTAAGCGAGCTCTGGGGGGAACAGTACTGGGATGGGTGACCTCCCGGGAAGTACCGGGAACCTCTATATTCCTTGATCGTTGAGGTCCTCCCTCGCGCGCAGCCAACGGCGCCAACGGTGACTTCGGTGACTCGGATGACAAGGTATGCCAAGGTCTATGCCTTGGTCGCCGCCTTAGTCGCCGCCTTGGAGCTCGCACAAAAGGAACAAAGCTTTTTGCCTCGAACTGCTCTGATACCAGTGAAGTATTTCGATGGCGTGCACCACACTGGACTCTCCTCTCGAGAGCTCCACGACGATATGCTCAAAGTAGAAAACCGAGCTCCTGTCGCCACACACAGTACTCCGCACAGATGTTGTAGAATACGCAGAAAACGCAGTACACAGGGAGTACGAAGACAGACTTCTTAGGTCTTACAAATGCGGTCAAACTTGGAGTCTATGACTGACCAGGCCACTATATGTTTTATTAAAGAACATATACAAAGAAGTGTCCAGTGGCCATTTGGCCTTTCACATGGACACTATCGGTAACACATTAGAAAGTTCAAGGTATTATGTCTCATTTATTGATGACCATACGAGATGGACTATTCTATACTTTATCAGGAGTAAGAATGAAGTTTTTGATTGCTTCAAAAACTATCTAACACATGTGCAGAATTATACAAGTAGATCACTCAAGAAGCTCAAATCTGATGGATATTGGTGTAAATATCCAAGCATTCACATTTGGCTTAGCTTGGAGGATTATATGTGGAAGCATGTGATGATCCATATGACTCACAGCTTGTAACAATTAGTCATTTACCAATTAAAAAGAGTTAAATCATTGAGAATCTTTTAAGAGCCTTGTATCTCGTGAAGGTAGGAAGCATATTAGCTATGAATGTTTCATGAGATAATATCTCCTAGATCAAAGAAATCTTTTTTAGTGGGAGCCAAGCTTCAATTCAAATTCAAACTTGGAAGAAGATAGTTATAAAAGGACTTTGAAAACTCACGGCCTTGTGGCCTGTTCTTGGAGCTCTTCCACTGATCATTTGTAAGATTTGAGTAGCTTACACCATAGCCTACTCATATCACTATCATTGGGCATCATCATAATGCCAATGATCTTGTAAAAACATATTCCATAATAGATATACTTCAATGATCATTTCTGTTCAATTCTCTGTTATGATTACCTAGAATAGGGAACTTTGCATCACCATATATCAGTGATTTCTCAACCATTTTTCTTGATCTATAGCATTTTGGAGCTAGCACAAAGTCTATGTTATGCTCTCAAAGTCCCAAAGTTTTTCACTTTATCCATTTGGGAGAAATCTGCATCAAAGTGCTCTGTGGTCAATTATTGCTCAATCCCTAAAATATGGGGGGTAAGCCATGGATTGCTAAATTGATTTCTCAGTGCATGGTTTGTCATTTTAGATGATTCCACTTGTAATCATTAGCTATATAAGCTAATTAAGTTCCCTCAAAAGGAATCTAGTCAATTGCAACTGTACTGTGAGCACTGAGCAAAAGAACCAGTAAGTCTCTAGACCAAAAGAGCAAGTTTTGGGAGACTAGCTATTTGTGAAGTAGTCTGTTTTGATTCAATTGTTTGAAGGATCAACTCCAAAGTACATAGGTACTTTATTGGTATCATTTGCAAGCTAAAAGGGAGTACTTCATAAATCTAAAGTCAAATAGAGCAGGTACAAAGCAGGTTTTAATAGTACCACCTCACTTCTATGAGGTATCCATCCATCTCTTCCAATAGTGGTATCAGAGCAAGTTCAGGTAAAATGGGAGATGGTTTCCGTTCTTTTATTGACAAATTGGACAGGAACAATTATCGTGCATGGTCCTTGAGGATGAAGACCTATCTACAAGGAAGGAGTCTCTATGGATACATATCAAGACATGAGGAGATACCCATTTTTAGAAGCAAAAGTCAACCTACAAGAGAGGAGCTAGAAAGACTCAACTCATGGTGTGCCAAAGATTCTTTAGCAAGGTCATATCTACTTAAATCTATTTCTAAATTCCTTCTTCCTCACATCAGGAACTCTAAAACATCCCAAGATACTTGGGATACAATATACTTCTTCCAATACAAGAGCAAGAAAAAAACAATTTTGGATTGAGTTTACCACTCAAAGGAAGCAACCCAAGCAGAATGTTTTAGAGTATGTGACCAAGGTAAAAGAGGTGGTTGATCAATTGGAAAGCATAGGAGAGGAGATTGAAGAGGAGAAAATTCTGAGACAAATAATCAATGTCATCAAGGCAGATGATAAGTGGGAAGCTTTCACAACTGCTATGGACCTTTACATGGACATGCGAATTCCAGATCTTACCACACTCACATGAAGCCAAGATCAACAAAAATGGAGAGCCATCAAGAGGTAACAATTCTTCAGCCCTATATACAAATAAAGGAAGGTCTAAGGATAAAGGAAAGAGCAAAAGATTGAAGATGAACGTACTACTTCTCAAGCTAACTATGCACAGAGAGGTAGGAACTCAAGAGGAAGGGTCGGAGGAGGTAAGAAAGGTAGGGGGAGACCTTTCAACTCTTCCCCATGCAATATATGTGGACTGTCTAATCACACAAGAGATGAGTGCTATAGGTACTTCAAGAACCAGAGAGGAACAGGGTTTCAAAGAGGTGGCTACTCACAACCAAGAGGAAGACTGAATCATAACCACGTCTACAACCATTGCTACAACAACAATTATCAAGGGGAATACAAATCAAGAAAAGATTTCAACAACTACACAAAGGATCAAGATGATCCTCTTCTCATTATGAACATGACTTGAAATCAAGTTATGGACGATGAGCACCTCTTCTTTATTGACTCACGTTGTTCAAACCATGTTGCAGGCAGTGTAGCTCTTCTTTCTGATCTTGAGTAACCCAAGGGAAAGCACCAAGTGCAAACAGGTGATGACGCAAAGCATTTAGTGATCAATGTAGGAAATGTCAAAACCTCTAATGGAAATAGGAATCTGTTGAGGAGGGTTCTTTATGTACCTACTATCACAAAGAATTTGATGAGTGTTGGACATATAGTGGAAAAGAGTTTGAAAACAAGGTTCAAAAAATATGGAGCTTTTGTGGAGGACACCCAACATGGATTCAATAGAATTTCCAATGGAGAAAAAAATAGGTAGATTATTTACATTTGAGCTTGTGGACACTAGAAACATTGCACTTTATAATTACAAGGATCAAACATTGTCTGAGATAGAGATTTGGCATTAATGATTCGGGTACATTGGTGAGAGAACCTTGAAGCAAATATTTAGAGATCAATGTATGCTTGGGATACCTAATGTATCCAAGGAACACATGATGTATAAATGTGGTGCATGTTAGTTTGGTAAATCACACATGTTACCCTTTACCAAGAAAGGCTATATGCATGAGGATTACTTGGAACTTGTACACACAAATGTGTGGGGACCAAGCAAGGACCTTGAATTTCAGGCTCAAGGTACTTTGTGTCATTCATTGATGATTTCCGTAGGTGAACTATCTTGTATTTCATGAAACATAAAGATGAAGTATTCGGTTGTTTCAAGAAGTATCTTGCACTTGTGGAAAATCAAATAGGAAGAAGTCTAAAGAGGATAAGGTCAGATGGAGGAGGTGAGTACTTCTCCAATGAATTTGATGCATTTTTGCAAGACAGAGGTATCAAAATGGAGATCACTATGAAGTATACCCCTGAGCTGAATGGGATAGCACAGAGGAGAAATAGGTTGATTGTGGAAGTAGCTAGATCAATGCTTAATGAAAAGAAATTGCCTAATTACTTGTGGGTAGAGAGTGTTTCTACTACCACTTATCTTATAAATAGGTTATCCTCTAAGTCACTTGATGGGATGCCCCATATGAAGCATGGCATTGTAGAAGTCCATCACTTGATTAGTGTAGAATATTTGGATGTGTTGCTTATGTGCATGTTCCATCTCAAATCAGAGGTAAGCTAGACCCTAAGGCAGAAAATGCATCCTCATAGGGTATGATTTAAATCAGAAAATGCATCCAAAAAAGGATTTATGATTAGTAGAGATGTTGTGTTTGAACAGAATGATTCTTGGTTTGAAAGTAAATGCAGGAAGATCAGATTGCCATATGACTTGGAAGAAGAATTTCCAAGCCTCACCAAGGAGAAGCCAACCACAATTGAAGACATCAAATTAGATGATGAGGACACCAGCAACTTGGAAGAGTCCAAAGAATTGAAATCAAATGGCAAGGCCAATATGAAGAGATTGGAAGACATATGTGAATCATCCAACCAAGCCTTAAGGAGGTCACAAAGAGAGAGTAAGAAGCAAATTAGATATGGGGATGATACTTCATTAGTTACTAAGCATTCCATTTATCTTGCTAAGGATTTATCAATTGAAGAATCTTCTTCAAATGAAGAAGCAAGTACCAAAGCAAAATGGAAGGAAACTATGGATGAAGAAATAGAAGCACTCCAAGAGAATGACACCTGGGAGCTAGTACCCAAGAAAGCATCAATTAAGGTAATTGGTTATAGACGGATTTACAAAATCAAGAGCAACTCAAATGGATCCATAAACAAGTATAAAGCTTGGCTTGTGGCTAAGGATTTTGCACCAACCCAAGGAGTAGACTCTGAAGAGACTTCTCACCTGTGACTAAGATGCCGACCTTAGATGTGAAAAACGCTTTTCTCAATGGCTGGATCTTAGAGGAGGTTTACATGGCTCAACCTCTTGGCTATCAAGACCCAAGCAAGGTAAATTATGTGTGCAAATTGAACAAAGGCCTTTATGGTTCAAAGCAGGCATCTAGGGCATAGAACCATCGGTTAACAACCTATCTTGAAGACCAAGGATTCATGATGAGCAAGGCAAATTCTTCTTTGTTTGTCAAGAGGAATAATTCAAAAATGATATACTTAAGTGTATATATTGATGACATCATTCTTAGAGGTAGTGATGCCAATGGCATCAAACAAATCAAGAACCAAATGATGTAGGACTTCAAAACTAGTGACCTAGGTTCTCTGAGGTATTTTCTTGGACTTGAGTTACTCTACACTAACTCTAGAGTTTATATCACTCAAAGGAAATACGTTCAGGACATGTTGAAGAAAATCCACTTGGAAAATGCAAAGGTGGCTAGCACCCCTATGGAGGTAAATCATTAATTGATTGCTCATGAAGGTGATTCGCTTGAAAACATTGCAGGATACCAAAGCATAGTTGGAAGTCTTAATTATGCAACATTAACCAAGATTGATATATCTTATGGAGTAAGTAATCTGAGTCAATTCACGAATAAACGTAGAGCATCTCACTTGGAAGTAGCTAAAAGTATCTTGAAGTATCTCAGAGGTACTCAAAACCAACGACCTCACTTCCCATACACATCACATTTGGACATTAAGCTATACTCAGATCCAGATTGGGTAGGTTGTAAGGATGACAAAAGGAGTACTTATGGATATCTTTCTTTTGTACGTCATAAGCCTATCTCATGGTCTTCCAAGAAGCAGCCAACTGTTGCTCTATCTTCAACAAAGGCTGAATACAGAGGATTAGCAAATGCTACACGAGAAGCTATTTGGATTATAGTGCTATAATCAATTTTGGGACTTCACACTCACTCACCTATGATCTTTGGTGACAACACAAGTTCTTTGCATCTTGCAGTCAACCCTATTTATCATGCAAGAACCAAGCACATAGGAGTGCACTAACACTATGTCAGAGACAAGCTACTGAGCAAGAAGATTCAACATGCATATGTATCCACAAATATGCATTGTGTATATTTATTAACCAAATCACTTGATGGTAATAAACTTTGCAGGTTTTATGATTGGATTGCAGGACATTCAAGAAGATTGATAAAGATGAGCAAGCCAAGATGTTTGCCTTGAGGGGGAGTTGTTTGTGCAAATATCCACGCCTTCACATTTCGCTTAGCTTTGAGGATTATATGTGGAAGCATATGATGATCCATATGAGTCACAGCTTCTTAGAATTAATCACTTACCATTTGGAACGAGTTAAAGGATAGAGAATCTTTCAAGAGCCTTGTAGCTCTTGAAGGTAGGAAGCATATTAGCTACCAATTTTTCATGAGAGAATATCTCCTAGATCAAAGGAATCATTTTTAGTGGGAGCCAAGCTTGAATTCAAATTCAAACTTGGAAGAAGATAGTTATAAAAGGACTTTGAAAACGCGCGGCCTTGTGGCCTCTTCTTGGAGCTCTTCCACTAATCATTTGTAAGATTTGAGTAGCTTACACCATAACCTACTCACCTCACTATCATTGGGCATCATCATAATGCCAATGATCTTGTAAAATCGTGTGCCATAATAGATATACTTCATTAATCATTTCTGTTCAACTCTTTGCTCTAACTACTCAACACTGAACTTTCATGACCAAATGTGTTGATTTCTCAACCATATCTATAGCTTGCTGGAACCAATGATAATTCTATTTTATGTTTTCAAAGTTTCAAAGCTTTTCCTTTAGCCATTTGGGAGAAATCAGCATCGAAGTGCTCTCTGGTCAATTATTTGCTCAGTCCCTAAGATATCGATGGTAAGGCATGGATTGCTAAATTGATTTATCAGTGTATGGTTTGTCAGTTTAGATGTTTCCACTTGTAATCATTAGTTATCTAAGATAATTAAGTTCCCTCCAAAGGAATTCAATCAATTGCAACTATACTCTGAGCATTGAGCAAAAGAACCAGCACGTGTCTAGACGAAAATAGCAAGTTTTGTGAGACTAGCTATTTGTGAAGTAGTCTATTTTGATTCAATTGTTTGGAGGATCAACTCCAAAGTACATAGGTACTTTCTTGTTGTCATTTGCAACCTAAAAGGGCGTACTACATTTTCATGAAGTAAAACAGGGCAGGTACAAAGCAGGTTTCAGCAATACCACCTCAATTCCTTGAAGTATCCATCCTTAGCAATACCACCTCATTTCCTTGAAGTATCCATCCATCTCTTTCAACAATGGAGGGGGATAATACTTCTGTAAAGAGTTTCATGAGCTCTTGTAGACCAAAGGTATTAAAAGGGAAGTGACTACCTTGTACTCTCCTCAACTGAATGGAATCAACAAGAGGAGAAAGAAGACATTGGTTGGATCAGCTAGAACAATGCTTGAAGAGAAGAAGTTGACACATTATCTACGGGTAGAGGCTATTTCAACTACTATGTACCTTCTCAATAGACTACCATCTAAATACTTTAAGATATGACTCCTTCTGAAGCATGGCATGGAAGAAAAGCTAGTCTTGGACTTTGCAAGGTGTTTGGTTGTTTGGCTTATGTTCATGTACCATCACAAATAGGAGGTTAGATAGATGAAAGGGCAACAAAGGCAATGTTTATTGGATATGATTCAACTCAGATGGGCTATAGGTTCTATAATCATTCAACCAAGCAATTCAATACAAGTAGAGATGTTGTGTTTGAAGAACAGAGGTCTTCGTATGATGAAGACAAAGAAAAGGTAACTCTACCATATGATATCGATTTTTATTCTCATCAATTAGGAAGAAAGCATGATATGTAGGTCCACGATCCAAGAAGTGATACAGATGATGATCAAGATGAGAGCAAAAAGGATTATAAACTATGGAAGTCAAGAGGAAGAGCAAAGATGCAGGAGTGTGGAGAATGCTCCAAGCAAGCACCTAGAAGATCAAGAAAAGAGAAGAAACAACCAAAAAGGTATGCATATGAATCCACATTTGTTACAAAACATTCAATCTACTTGGCAAAAGACTCAGTTCCAGAGGAACCCTCAACCTATGAAGAGGCAAAGGGAAACCCGAACTGGGAAAAGGCCATGAAAGAGAAAATAGATGCATTGAAGGAGATGGGCACTTGGGATTTGGTTCCAATGTCACCAAATCAAGAGGTAATTGGTTGCAAATGGGTATATAAAGTTAAAAGAAACTCAGATGGAGAAATTTTCATGTTCAAGGCAAGATTACTTGCCAAAGGATGTTATTGCAGAGAAAAGAGGCACAAAAGAGGAGCCCCAAAAATTTTCAATTTAATGGGCATAAAATTTCTTCTTCAAAATTCTCAAAAATTCCCTCGAAACTATATAAATGCACTAGAGGAGTCCTCTAGATGCATAAGCCACAAATCCTTGTAACATAATTCTTGTAAAATGGTAGGAAATTCGAGATTAGTTAATAAAGTGCCAATCTCTTGTGTGGAAGGACCATTTTTAGGGCACATGGATATAAGTCACTTTTTGACTCTTTGTTGAAAATTCGAATTTGCTTCTTTCCTACTGATTTCCATCTTCTCTATGATCTTTTGTATGTTTATGATGCTTGGAATGTGTGTGTAGGGTTGTTAGCTACCACTTCCCAACATTTTCAAACTGTTGTAGTGTGTGTGAGAGCCACCACGAGTTGTAGAGCGAGTGTTGGTGTTTCCCACCATTAACTATTTTGCACATAACTTGAAGAGAATTTGTTAGATTTGAGTGGAAATATGACTAATAGATGCGTCTTGTCGAAAGCTTCAAATTGAATCCACTATTGGCCATATTCGCGGTTTGGAGCTGGGAGAAAAGTTTGAATTTGTGCTTACTACTATAAGTCATATCATGGCATGCATTTTCAAAGCCTTGGTGAGTTGGAGAGGTAGATAAGTCCTTTCACATGCATTGTAGCTCAGTCTCTTCATTTTCCATCATGTGTGCACACGTCCTCATACACTTGGTTCATGTGGTTCTTTGGATTGATAATTAAACGTGTATGGATCCATCATTCTACGCACTTGTGGGGCGACTCAGATTTAGTCCCATCGACACAAGTCCTTAAGGCTTCACGACTTAGGTACACACGTTTTTGGTGCCGTTGCCGAGTAACAAGCTTAAGGAAGGTGCCTTCGTGATGGTTATAGCTTTAGAGTGAAGGAATCGTACTTGTAGAGGTGAATTTGTTCAGTGCCAAGTAGTCAAGCACTTCTGCACTTATTACTTCATATCCTTGAGGTGTGTATAATGAGCTTTTGGGTTTAGGGTTAGGAGTAAGGAAGAGACGGAAGAGTTACGGTTAGTTTAGAGAGAGGAGTAGAGTAGGAAGAAATGGAAACACCAAGAAAAATCCTTAAAAATTTTCCAAATTAGTGTAGAGTAGTCTCAGGCATCACAAAACTGTAAAAACCAAAAAAAAATCAATTCAGTTGGCACTAGAGAGAGAGAGGTATCGTGTGCAGACAACGGTCGATATCGCCAGCAACGTATTGCGCAAACCAAGCTAAAGAGACGATTTGGAAGCATAAAATTGGGTTGAGGTATCCTTGAAGGTAAGCTACACAATCTTTTGATATCAAAGGCAATTCAGAAATACTACCGCACATGATTAGTGATGTTTTTGATATGGCGGGGTATAACAGAGACTTTTTTGAGAATCTTTGAGTAAGGCAGAGGGTCAAGAGACAGAAGGGGTGAGAACTAAACACATTGGCACAAAACTTTTTAAGCTTAGAGCGATCTTGGCTGAAGTATCATGATCGGTTGAGTTTTAGTATCACGATACCAAAATTCCCTACTATCGCGATACTCGCCTGGTATCATATCGCTGCATACCACTTGCGGAATCGA
The DNA here is from genome assembly GCA_020310875.1 of Ceratopteris richardii. Classification (NCBI taxonomy): domain Eukaryota; kingdom Viridiplantae; phylum Streptophyta; class Polypodiopsida; order Polypodiales; family Pteridaceae; genus Ceratopteris; species Ceratopteris richardii. Next base: position 18,234,078 of record CM035439.1, on the reverse strand, counting down.
GATACCATTCTAGTATCGTATCATCAAGTTGGTATCACGATCCCGATGAGTCGGTGGTATCGTATCACAGTCCACTTGGTATCATATCGTCCCGGTCACTATATCATATCATCGACCAAGCGGTATTGTATCATGCGGACTGTTGGTATCATATTGCCAACTTAGTATCGTATCATCCGAAAAGTGGTATCATATTGCCTGACCTATTTGGTATCGTATCGTTTGTTATTCTAGTGCCGTATCGCGAGGGATTCGATATCGTATCATCACTTGCACTAGTATCGCATAGCAAAAAATTTGGTATCGTATCGTCCGACCCATCTTGTATCATATCGTCAAATTTTTAGTATCGTATCATGTGACTTGTTGGTATCGTATCGTGTAGTGGACAAGTATCATATTGTGCAAAGTTTTGATATCGTATCGGGAGGAATCTAGTATTATATTGTTATATTGTGTTATTTCGTGGTATCGTATTGCCTAAAGTTTTTGGGATCGTATCGTGCTAAAACCAGTATGGTATCATGTGAGTGGTGTTGCCCAAAGTGGTATCTTCTAGAACCTATCAAGTCATTGGAGGGCAAAATTAGAGGTTATTGAGGAGCCAATTGTGGGGAAGTGGGAAGCAAACATAGGCCTAGAAGGGTGGATGAACTTGAGATCAAGGTGTGTGCTAAGTAGTCGGAGGAGTGTCATTTCATTGGTGGGAAGTGCAACTCACACAAGTCATCACTCTATCTATACTAACACCTCTAGTGACTCAGAGGAGGAGATACATATGGCTTCAGAAGACATGCAAGGTCTTGTCCCTAGGGTAAACTTCATGTCAACTATAGAGGGGGAATACCACACCTCTCTTCGATATGTGTCGACGAATCCCCAAGGGATCTCTATCTACCTGGATGGCTTAAATAGGTCAGTGGCCAGGATGGTGAACCCCACTAAATTAGCAATAGTGCCTAGACCTACAATCAAGTATGAAGGAGGAGTGTACATGCACAAGTTAGGTCACTTCTACCTGGCAACACAACACCCAAATCGGATCAACAAGAGAGGAGGATTTGAAGGACAAGGAAACTCGAGAAGGCCTGATCCTAAAGAGATAATGACTATACCAAGAGGCAAATCAGTGGTAACTCGAGTCTTGAGAGGGGATTTGATACCTCAAGATGATTACCCATTAGAGGTCTACCAGATCTATGGATCAGACTTATTGTTACAAATCGATTCTCCCACATGCGGACAAGAAGATAGCCCAATGACTTTCTATGAGTTAAAGGATCCTGAAGATGAGTCCAGAGTTACCTACGTAGACCAGATCCAAAGAAGATATTGGCCAGTAAGCGTAGTTGATAAGGTTCAGTTGAATTATATGGGGTTGCCTATATTCCCTTTGGGAGAGCAGGCAACTACCTCCCATAATCCCTTTGGGATGCATCAAGAGCCAGAGAATACAATGTCAGGATAGACGAGTCAACAAAGTGCTCCTAACCAAGCTCATGTTTTACAATGCCAGGAGTACCGTCACACAATCAAACGCACCCACGACTACGCAACGTGAATCGGCCACCAGTGAAGCCACGACCAGAACAAGGAATACATCATGGGGTACCCCCTATTAGACAAGAAATTCCTACAATACCTAGACCACCATAATTCATAAGAAGACTAGACCAATTCAAGTGGCTAAGTATATGAGAAATCATTATGACAGAATGGGAGAACCTTACAATCACATAGCTGAATTTAAACAAGTTCTACGGGTGGAGCAAGTGGATGATTTCTTTGTGCCGTATGAGTCCTTTGGACTTACTCTCACAGGGATGACTTTGACTTATTTCCAACCATTGGATCCCAATCAATTTGGAAAGATTGAGCATTTTTTCAGAAGTTCATTGGAGAATTCACCGAGAGGGGGATTAAACACAACTCTTCATCCCTAATCCATAGCTTCAAACAAAATCCAAATGAAACGGTGAAAATAGCTACTGGGAGATTTAATCAATATCTCGGGAGATGCCCAACAACAGAAAGACCCACTCAACAGAAAATGAGTTCACTATTCTTGGATGGATTCATGAATGGGACTTTGAGAACTTTAGTCTATGTGAAGCAGCTGCAGACATTGAGCGAGTGTCTTCAAGAGTGTATTGACCTAGAGGAAAACCTAGCTAAGGATCTCAAACGTACACCAAGCCCTATGAAATCATAAGACACTAGAAGTACAGTCACATCTAACTCTAGTAACGTAGAGGAGTTAGCAGAACTGGTAGCCAAGAAGTTAGGAGTTCATGGATAGCGGAAGTACCAGCATCCACCAATGAAAATACCCATGTTGCAAAGATGCATCCTATGCGGAGGAGACCATCCAACTCACATGTGTGTAAGAAGAGGAACAGGCATGCCTCAAGCTTATCCGTACAATAGGCAACCATATGAAGGATTAACCCAGTATTGCCATATAGAACTGAAATACACTAATCATACCACTAAGAGCTCAAATCAACCTCAATATAGGACGTATGGATACCCTCCTAGAGAGCCAAGAAGGGAGATTCCAAGATACAATCCCTATCCAGGGCCACAAGGAGCACCTAGGCCATATGAACAAGGGCAATATGGACAACCTCAGCCAATATTAGAATAGCAACCACCACTTCCACAAAATGTAGTGCCTGTGAAATATACTCAACCTGAGGAAAACATGGAGAGAGCCATAGTGCCAGCTATGCCCTTAGCCACTATAGAACCAATGAATCAAGGATATGAACAAACCCTAGGAGAATACTATCCCTATGACACCAGTTTGCTGGAATACAACCAAATTTATGACCCACCATACTATGGTTATGAGGGATATGACAACACCTAGGGAGAGGAGTTTGCAACCCTAATGTACACCGCACCCAAAGAACGAGCACCCATGAGGCCACCCAACAGACCGCCTATGCCAAAGGGACCTTGCTATAGATGTGGAGGAGACCACTTCATAAGAGAGTGCACTCGGCCATACAATCCACCATCTCCCATGACTTGGGAAGGGTATTGCAATGAATGTGGAAAGGAACATCTCTTTAGAGACTATCCAAAGAATCCCAATAAGACTCATGACACTACACAGATCAACGTGATTGAAGTAATTGAATCATCAGGTAGTGATAAAGAGTACAGAGTACCATTAAAAGTCATCATAGGAGCGCAAGATAAAGGACAAGAGAGAAAACGAGTAGACTCGGAGCAAGAAAAGGATGAAAACCTAGAAACCGGAGTACAGGTAGCAGAAGACTCAAAAGATCCACTTGAGAATATCCAAACAAAGAAAAACCAAAGGTGGAAGGATAGAAGGGAAAAACTCAAGGATAAATGGATAAAAAAACAAAAGTAAGGAAGATAAGAAGGGCACAAGAGACGGTAAGAAACCAACGGAACCTGAAATTCAGGAAGAAACCCCCATTCTAGAGAAGATACTAGAATCAAACGAGCGAGGATCAATCTTAGCCGACCCACGACCCGACCGTTTGGATATGTGGTTGAAAGATTAACAAGCCAGGATCACGACCGGACCAAATGTAGTTCAGTTCTAGAAACTCTACCCATGAGGAGAATTAGAAAAGAAGAGACTTGCGATAAAACAATGAATACAATGATTGCTTTAAAGAAAATGACTAGAAAACATAAGAGAAAGATAATAAGGAAGATTTACCTCGCATTCAAGACAAATCCATCCCTGAATTAGAGGTTGATTGGCCAAGAGAGCTATGGACTAGGATTTGAGAAGGCCAATGGAAAAAGAATGGAAATGCAAGACCTCCTTTTGAGGAATTAGATGTGGAAGATGATCAGCCAATGCCAAATTTAGAAGAAATATATGAAGAAGTCTCTATGCTAGACTGAAATAGGGAGTAAGCACACAACATTTCTACCGTACCAAACTACATGGGGCAATATGAGAAGGAATCCATAATCTTCAGTGCTCCCACAGTACGAGGAAAGGAAGAGGAGTCTTCAGACAAGACCTCACAGAACTCAAGAAGACCAAAGTACAATGTCGGTTGATAGTGGAAGAGTTATTATGTGTCAAGCCTCAAATATGGAAACAATTGGCGGGACAATTGAATTTAGAGTATGAGAAGAACAGAAAGGAAAGTAAGGAAACCAAAGCCCCTTCTACTATACAAATTCCGGTGGATAAAGTTGAAGAATTTAGCAAAGGGGATGAGAGAAACATGTGTTTACCCGTCACATACAATGGATACATGACGAAGGCCATACTAGACACAGGTGCAGGAGTGGGCATCACCACCAAAGAGATTTGGGAGAAATGGGGAAAGCCAGTCCTGTTTCCAACTTGTATGAAGGTTCAATTAGCTGATGGTCATGTAGAGAGACCCTTGTGAATATTGGAGAAAATTAAGTTAACCACCTGCGGAGTGGATTTTGAACGCACATTAGCCATATGTCGATTTGGAAAAGCTATTAATTATGAAATGATATTGGAGAGACCTTTCATGAGACAACTTAGGGTAGTACAAGACTAGGGAAAAGATGCTTTTTACCTACAACATCAAGGAACTACTACCAAGATAAATTTTCATACATCTGCATATAGGGATGTACCCCCGCTACAATGGAATTCCATACATAAGGAAGAAGATGATTTGTCAATCCATAGTGCTGGCTCAAGTGATCAATCGTGGATGCACGAGGATGCCCAATTATGGATGTGTAAGGAAGGAAAGAGAGAATAGAAAAAGACTCGAACATGGCCTATCGGACATTAAAATGACCGACTTGTGGAGGACCCTATGTATATGCCCCAAGTTAAGTTTTTTCTGATGAAGCATTGAAACTGCACTGTTGGATGGAGATTCTAGCCACTTTGGACGTATGCATAAATGAAGAAGTATTGACCATGAATGAATGTGTGGAAGAAGAAGGTTATGATGTAAGCTTTTACGTGGTAGTCCTTTAGGAGGTAGAAGCAACAGAAGTATTAGAAAAGGAATGGAAGGAAGAGTACGAAAGCATAGAGATGGAACCGGAGTTTGATTCAGAGGAACGATATTTAGAATCCATCCAAGCCGAGTGCATGGATGGTACAACCAAGGTGTTAGCAATAGAAGCAGCTCCGATAGTACTGAACCATGAGGATACCATAGGTAAGACGGAACCAACCCCGGATCTATTTGAAGTCCCAAAACACTTCAAAAGATGCGAAGTAGAGGAAAGGAAGATAGCCATTAAAAAACATAAGTGAGAAGCAAGAGAAGGAGAAGAATATGACAACAAGGAACAAAGGAAGAAAGTAATAATGATTGTAGAAGATGGAGAAGAAAGATGCATGTACATAGGAAAAGATGTGTCACCTGAGGACCAAGAAGAATTGATAAGACTGATTTGAGAATATCGAGATGTGTTTGCATGGACCTACAAGGACCTCAAAAGTGTGGAGCCCTCCATTTGTTCTCATCAAAAACCAATGACACTTGATGCAAAACCATCAAAGCAATGACCTTACACTTATAATGATGTTTATGCAGCAAAAATTAAGGAAGAAATAGACAAACTATTAGCAGCAGGATTCATTTACGAGATAGAACACACCGAATGGGTGTCACCATTAGTAGTTGTGCCCAAAAAGAATGGGAAACTAAGATTGTGCATTAATCTGAAGAAAGCCAATGCAGACACGATCCGTGATAGCTACCCATTACCTATCGCTGATCACCTCTTGGAAAGAGTCGCAGGTAAGGAAGTCTATAGCCTCTTGGATGGATTCTCTGGATACAACCAAGTAGCTATTGCATACTCAGATTGGAGACAGGAACATATTTCGGAGTTGTGAAGAATATTTGAAAAATGTCAGCAATATAGAGTGTGCATGAGTCCTCAAAAGTGTGTATTTATGGTGAGACAAGGAGAAATCCAAGGACACATTATATCTAGGAATGGAATATCCAATGATGAAGACAAGATGAAAGTAATTATAGAACTCCCAAGACCAAAAAATGCAAAGGAAGTGCAAGCATTGATGGGTCATTGGGGATACTATCATCGATTTATCCACATGTACGCCATAATTCTCAAGCCATTATATGGATTTTTGAGTCTTTACATGGACGGATGAATGCGAAAAAGCATTTATAGAATTGAAAAAAAAGACTAAGCGCAACACCAATTCTGAAAATACCCAACTGGAATAATCCTTTTCATATTCATGTAGATGCCTCCAACTACACAATAGGATGCATTCTAGCTCAACGGGCAAATGAAGGAAAATTGGACAATCTTATTGCTTATGCTAGCAGACCACTGAATCAAGCTGAAAGAAACTATACAACTACAGAGCGAGAAGGTTTAGGGATGGTGTACGCCTTATTATTCAAGAGAGGGAGAGACAATCAACTATGACTATGTGTACATGAAGGAGAGTACTTACCCATATTAGAAATGGCACATGTAGGTGCCGCAAGAGGACATTTCTCAGCCGAAAGAACTATAAAAATGATTCTCTTTGAAGGCTTGTGGTGGCCAACCCTACACATGGATGCAGACACCTACGCACGAAGTTGTGAGGTATGACAAATAGATAAGTACCCTATTAGACGAGATGACATGCCTTTAAGACCTATGATTTGTGCGAGAGACTTTTCCAAATTGGGTATTGATTTCATAGGACCCATTAATCCACTAGCCAAAGGAAAACACAGTGAATACATAATAGTGGCAACAGATTATTTAACTAAATTGGTAGAAGCAAATTGTATCATCACTTTACTCGATTATGCAAGGAAGAGTTTAACAATGTGTCTATTCCTCGTAAAGTTAGAATGGGTGAATGTTCTGTTTGCGCCACTTTGAAAAACATGGCAAAGGGGGCTACAACACCACAGGAAAAGGATAATTTTAAAAACCTTCTTAACAACCATCGTGAGAGTCAAGCTTTAGAGAGAAAGAAAGCAATTCATCATCGAAGTAAAGCACTCAGAAATCCGGAGCGTTATATGTGTTTGTTGATCGATGGTATGGATAAAAAAAAAACTTATTTGCCACATTTGTATGGCATCCCTAAGGACATTGGAGATGAAGTGCTTGTGCAAATGCATTTGGTTGGTGCTTTGGTATACAATGGAACTGTAATGTCCAAGGTTTTCTTCACATATCTGAATGTGCATAATGATCCAAACCTTACAGTTACTATCATTCATCGGGTTTAGCAATCATAGAAGGGTCTTTTGCCACCAACTCTATATTTGCAACTTGATAATACTGCAAGAGAGAATAAAAATTGTACAGTCTTTGGATATTTAAGCATGCTTGTTGAAAAACAGGTATTTCAGAAGGTTAAGGTAAATTTCCTTTACTTATGATCACATTGATCAAATGTTCAGTACTTTCTCTAAGAAGTTGGCATGTAACAGTGCTTTTACTCTTCCGATTTTATCTGAGCTGATTTCAGAAGCATATACTCCAAAACCAGAAGTTCAACACCTCACACACATTTATAACTTTAAGCACTTGCTCAATGGGCCTTGATAACAGTGCTGGGGTTTTGGCTCCATTGCACAATATTAGTTTCAACCATGTATTCTTGATGAGGAGGGTTGATGAAATAACCCTTTTATTTGCAAAGTAGTATTCATCTTCTCCTGGGTGAGAGCCTAAAGAGGGATGCACATTCTTATTGCAGGTGCCTAATTTGTCTGCAATGTATGGTGTGGAACAATCACCATATAAAGATAAAAACACATGGGATTTTTGTACACAAAGATCCGTGAATGTGGCCCAAGCATGTAATGCAGATGCACTTCAAAGTTTTATACATCCACCAAAAAGAAATATTTATGTAGGCCCACGGATGACAAAACAAGCACAAGGAAGATGGCAAGGAAATTTAATAGAGATAAATGTTGGAACACTTATTGCAGTACTTGTTGATGGTGATGAGGCTACCAGACCATTTTGGATTGCAAAGGTTCTAGAGATAACTAAAGATATTGATCAGAGAAGAATAGAGGCTTTGATGGTGCATTGGTATTACACTAAAAGTAGTAATGCATTCACAGGTAAATATAACTTAGAAATGGTGTGTGATACTAAACAAACAAGTTCAAAAAAGAAAAAGAATATTCGAAGCACATCCACTCTTAAAATGGATGATGTAGATATTCTTGTTTATGATTTTTCCTTGAAAAAAATAGGTCACTTGAGGAAAGCAACCATCAATATGATAAAACAAAAGCTTCCAGATGTATGTGGTACAGGAAATCATAGGAAAACAAGAAGATTTGTGCATTATCCTACAGAATTTGGTATGTACATGGATGAAGATAGAGCTCTTGTGGATGTAGAAGAAGAAGAAGAGAGCTCTCAACAGTATGAGATTGAATCAAGTGCATCAGATGATGAGGGTGTAGACATAGATCAACATAGTTGTGAGTTGCATTGAAACTCTCTAACATTTTTAGTGCTTATGTAAATGCCTCGAAGTAGTTTGGTTAATGAAACCATGTTTTGTAGCAATTTTGAATAACAATCAGATATCCACCCATTGAAAATGTGTCTAAAATGTTATTTTTGTATAAGAATTATTCAGTTTTACATTCTTTATATAGATTCTAGACATGTCAATGTCTTATTATATAGATTTTGGACATGTCAATGTCTTATCTAGTGAAATTTTGACTACATTTTGAGCTCTTTTTTTATAAGAAAATGACAAAAAATGTCAAAAAATCACATGTTTTCACTTCATTTTTGTAATATATGTATACTGGTCTAAAGGAATCTCAAACATAAGCTGCCATTTGCTTGATTTTGGAAGAGAGTGTTCTCTTTTTATGACATAGTTCTCGTTTGTTACGACTCGCTGTTGACCTTTAAAATGTAACACTAACTTAGAAGAGAGCAAAGGCCTACAAAGTAAGGTGTGCAATGGAAAGAAGTAAACATGCTTCAAAAAACACAATAGTGGGAAGCACACTACAAGCAAGGACAGATCAAGGCTAGCATTTATCCATGAAGAAGTGCAAGAAGATATCCGAGAGATCCTCAGCCCTAGGAAGGTGCTTCAACCTCTTGATCTTTGGGAGGTTGAGATGAAAGGCTGAAAATTGAGACCTTCATACCTTCCACTGGTTGCATGTGTGGCACCCCGACTTAAGACAACAACCTAGAGTTAAAGAGGTTATTGGTGGGCTATACTACAAATCGATTGTAGTTTATCTCCACGGGTTGTGAGCAGAGAAAGGAATAGAATAGGCCAAAACCAATGCAAGAGGCACCGAGATATGATCAGTTCCTTAACCAATGGTAAACTATATCATACAACTTCCACGGGAGCTGGCAGTGGGCAACTATAAAGAAGCTATCCGTCAAGAAGGAACAAGATCGATTACAAGCACATAACTAGAGAAAAGAAGCAAATCCTATGAAGGGACGATAGAGACAAAGACGAGGAGAGTGTTGTAGAGCGAGTATTGGTGTTTCACGCCATTCACTGTTTTGCCCATAACTTGAAGAGCATTTGTTAGTTCGGAGCTGCGAGAGAAGTTTGAATTTGCACTTACTACTATAAGTGGTATCGTGGCATGCATTTTTAGAGAGTTGGTCAGTTGGAGAGGTAGATAACTCCTTTCACATGCATTGTAGCTCACTCACTTCATTTTCCATCATATGCACACATATCCTCATACACTTCGTTCATGTGGTTATTTGGATTGATAATTAAACTTGTATCGATCCATCACTATACACACTTGTGGAGCCACTTAGATTTAGTCTCATCGGCACAAGTCCCTAAGGCTTCATGACTTAGGTACACAGATGCTCACAAACTCATGATATAGACTATGAGAAAACATTCTCAACAGTTGAAAAGATGACTACAATTAGAACATTGATAAGTGTAGCTACTACAAGGAATTGGAGACTCCTCCAACTTGACGTGAAAAATGCATTATTAAATGGTTGGATAAATGAAGAGGTATACATGTCACAACCACCAAGTTTTGAACACCCTTATCATACATCTTATGTTTGCAGACTTAAGAAAGCATTCTATGAATTGAAACAAACTCTTATAGCTTAGAATTATTGGTTGATTACATGCGTTCAAGATTAAGGGTTCAAACCTAGCAGCTCAGATCCTTCTCTATTCACCAAAAAAGATCACAATGAGGTTATCTATCTATGTGTATATGTAGATGATACTATTGTGATAATTGATGATTTGAATGGCATTCAAAGGATCTAGAGGCACATGCAAGCGGAGTTCAAAATTAGTGACTTAGATGAGCTCACATATTTCCTAGGTATGTAGGTGATATACATAAATGAAGGAATGTATTTGACTTAGAGAAGATACATTCAAAAACTACTTCTCAAGTTCAAAATGGAGAACAAAAAACCTCCAGGTACACCTTTCAAGATGAATCATAAACCTAGTGTTTTTGAAGTTGAGAAAATTGAAGACATTAAAGATTAGCAAATCTTGGTGGGTAGCTTGATATATGCTACTGATATAAGGGCATACATCTCATATAGTGTGGGAGTGCTAAGCCAATTCATGCACTCCAAGAAGACCACACATTGATGCAGCTATGAGAGTACTTAAGTATCTCAAAGGTATAATTAATGAAGGTATGTTCTATCCTTACTCTTCAGATTTGGATATCAAAATCTATCCAAATGGAGATTTGGCAGGAGTGAAGGATGATAGAAGAAGTACCTCTGGTTACTTAGTATTTGCAGATTCAAAGCTAGTGTCATGGAGTTCTAAGAAGAAACCTACAATTGCATATTCTCAACTGAAGCAGAATACAAAGGTTTGACCATAGCAACTCAAGAGGCAATATTGTTAAAAACATTCTATAAAGATTTGGGACTTCTAAATTCCAAACCTCACATATTTGGAGATAATGTAAGTTCCATGCATCTAACAACAAAACCCTATTCTCCATGCAAGAACGAAACACATAGAGGTTCATTACCACTTCATCAAAGAGAAGCTCAAGGCAAAGGAGATTGACATTTCATTTGTTCCAACTGAAAAGCAAGTAGCATATATGATGAGGAAGGCACTTGATGGAATAAAGCTTTGTAGATTCAAAGCTATTGAAGGAATTCAACCTATAAGAGAATGAATACTAAAGCATACTTTAGCTTGAGGTGGAGTTGTTGGAACATCAAGCTTACACTATGCTTGAGGTGGATTTGATCTATATAAAAAAACTATCGCTTGGATTACATCAAAGGAATATCCATTGTAGAGTTCTTTTACTTATGCTCACTTATTGTATTTAAAGAAAAAATCATGGATCTTTTACCACTGTTAAAGCCTTTAACTTTACACATGTAAAAGTATAAAGAGAGAGCCCAAATTCTAGGAATTTGTGGTATTTGACTTGCGATTAATCAATCACCTAAAAGTACATCAAAGTAGATCTTCATTTTTCCTAGATTGTAGGAAAGTGAATTGATTCCCTCTCACAACCCTTACCGCCTTCATTTGAATTCAAAATCTACTCGCAGAATTCATGGATCAATTCTATAGTCTACATAGAGACTTCAAATCACTTTTAAAATACATAGAATCAATATACATACATTTGTGGCCACCATTGTCTTGCTTCTTCATTTTTATGCATCATCTTCTTCGCCAATAGTAAGCTTGGATAGGTGCTAATCTCTCTATAGAGCTTGAAATAGGATGAAAGATGGCTCATTGGAAAGGTATTAGTGTCTCGTTTATTCTTGAATAGTTTCATAGAATTTGGTTTAGAAGATTAGGAGAAATTGCATTTTTTGTGTCTCGTGGTCAATCTCTGCATATTCCTCAAAAATAGGAGGTACCATCATTGAGTGCCTGGTTCATTAATATAGCATGTTTTGCTTATTCCTTATAATTTTATGCATTATATACACGCAACCCTACGTGTTCCACTCTTATACAAGGATTTGTTCTAATTCTAATCATGTTGGTCACTATGAGCATTTGAAGTTCATTGTCTCATCCCAAGATAGTAAGTTTTTTGAGTTAGTCGATGCACAAACCTATCTCTTTTGTATAAATTATTTCTCCTTGATGCTCCAAACTACATAGTGCATTTTATTGCACTTATTGCATGCCTATAAATTCTATTTGAGTCTTCATAAGCTCAAGGGCTAGTCTAGTTTGGATTGGCTAAAGCAAACTTTGTTGCTTCACAACTACCTTTTCTACCTCATAAAAGCTTCTCCAAGTTCTTTTAGTAGTAGTAGTAATAGTGGTAGTAGTAATCATAATAGTAGCATTAGGAACGGGAATAGCAGTTGAAATAGGAGTAGTAGAAGTAGCAATATCAATAGGAGCAATATATCTAGCAGTAGAGTAATGGTAGTAGTAGTAGTAGTAGTAGTAGTAGTAGTAGTAGTAGTAGTAGTAGTAGTAGTAGTAGTAGTAGTAGTAGTAGTAGTAGTAGTAGTAGTAGTAGT
>CM035439.1:18191604-18219104 GCA_020310875.1 Ceratopteris richardii | reverse complement strand
TACACCTTATGAAGCTTGTTGTGGTAAGAAACCAAACCTTTCACATCTCAAAGTATTTGGTTGTGTGTCTTATGTTCACATATCTCAAGAATTGAGACACAAGTTAAACCGGAAGGCAAGTAGGCATATATTTCTTGGATATTCTTCAGAGAAAAATGGTTCTTGATTCTATAACCCTTGCATAAAAGAGCTTAATGTGTTTAGTGATGTAATATCTGATGAGCTATTTCCTTGGTATGGTAGCAAAGAGCAACAACAAAGCATGCAGATGAGTCATCGAGTCACTTCAAGCACAGCCTCAAAGGATATTATTACATCATCTTGACACGATAGAACAAGGAATGAAGATCATTCAAGTGAAGGAGGTAGCAAAGGAAAGGAAAAGGCAAATGATGAACGCCATCGATGGGTAGACATGGAATCCAAAAGTGATGAAGTTGTGGAGAAATTAGAAACTCCAAGATTTAAAGCATCTAAACCAATGAGGAAGAGATTCTTATCACCTCATGGTGAGGTAAGATCATCCAATAGTGTTAAATGCTCTTCTCAATTGTTAACTTATCATTCATTCATTGCAAAATAGTTTGCCTAGATAAGGCAAGTTATAGCTTGTGAAGAACCAAACTTTTTTAAAGAAACAAATAAGCATAGGGAATGGATTGAACCATGGAGGAGAAATTCAAGGCACTTATATGGAATTATCTCTAGGTATAAAGCAAAGTTGATTGCCAAAGGTTTTTCTCAAATGTATGGAATAGAATTTGACAAAATATTCATTCTAGTAGCTAAGATGTTCAGCATAAGAAGTTTTATTGCAATTCCAACCTCAAAAGGTTGGAAGACGTACTAGTTGCATGTGAAGAATGCTTTCCTAAATGGAGAGCCCGAAGATGTAGTCTTCATAGAGAAGCCCCAAGGCTTTGAAGATCAGAGGTTTCCACATCATGTATGTAGGGTTATAAGGCCCTTCATGGACTCACGCAAGCCCCAACGACTTGGAACTGAAGACTTTTGGACTACTTTGTAAATTGTGGATACAATCAGATTCATGCAAGCCCATCACTCTTTGTGAAGAAGGAGGGTAGCAAAAGCATTTTGATATGTATATATGTTGATGATTTCATCACTATAGGGGATGATGAAGCCAAAATTAAGGACAAAGAAAAAGCTTGGATGTGAGTTTAAAATCTTTGATTTAGGGATTTGGAGGTACTTCCTTGGGATTGGAGTACTATACAAACAAGAAGGTATAGACTTGATGCAAAGGAAATAGATTCTACATCTTTTGAAGAATTTTGTCTTGTGTGATTGCAAGACGATTTCAAATCCATTAGGAGTAAGTGTTAAACTAAGTGCTCATGAAGGTGAAGAAGTGAAGGATGTGATCATGTATAGGTAAATTATTGGTTCTCTCTTGTATGTTACCATGACAAGACTATATATTTGCACATGAAGTTGGAGTATTACCTGAATTTTTGCGGGCATCAAGAGTAACTCATCTTACTACAACCAAAAGGGTACTTAGGTACCTCAAACGATCACTGAATGAAGGGATATGATATCCATTTGATGATGGATTAAATGTTGGATCTTATCATGATGCTGATTAGGTAGGTTCCAAAGGACATAGGAGCAGCACTAGTGGATATGTCATCATGATAGGAAAGAACACTATGTCATGAATGTCAAAGAAACAACGATCAATGGCTCTCACCTTGATCGAGGCTGAGTATAGAGGTTTAGCAAAAGTCTCATGTGAGCTTATGTTGCTCAAAACGTTCTTTGTTGATCTTGACTTAAAGGTTAAGCAAGCACTTAATTTTTTGTGACATTATAAGTAGCATGTACTTGGCTCAAAATCGAGTGTTCCACACAAGGTTGAAGCATATAGAAGTGCATTACCAGTGAGATAATATCATGTTAAAGATGTCACGGTGGAGCATGTCAGTACAAAGGACTAGTCTGCATATATGTTTACAAAAGCTTTGGATGGAGTAAAGATACAACACTTCAAGGCATGCAATAATGCAATGAAGGACCTAGTCATTTAGCCTTGAGGGGAAGAGGTGAAAATCAATTCTCAATCATGAAAAAGGACTCATCCAAAGTCAAAAAGGTAGACCCAAAGTCATGAAATTGAGTTAGGAGCTCCACAAAACTCAATCAAATTTAAATCTCATCAATCACCCACTAAACGGTGCACATACACTAATTGGGGGATGGTTAGCTAGATTGTAGGAAAATTAAAAACTCTATATAAACACCATTGTGCCTTGTTTCCTTGAGTTCTATACATTCCATGAGTTTCCCACTTACTTTAGTGAAGTGATAAACTCCACAAGTTTTCTAGGTGGACTAGTCAAAAAGGTAGACCCAAAGTCATGGAATTTAGTTAGGAGCTCCACAAAACTCAATCAAATTTAAATCTTATTAATCACCCACTAAACGGTGCACATACATAATTTGTGAATTGCATAACATTGTTTGATTTTTCATTGTCTCTCATATAGTGCCCCAAAGCTTGTTGAAGTTGCAAGTTCTTTGACTGCATGAGATATGAGAAACTTCCATGTTTTTGAAGTTATAGATGTACATATATATACATGTAAAAGTGGAAAAGGGGAGTTCTAATGCTGGAGCTTGACAATCAATCAATCAATCAATTACCTAAAGTATATCAAATTAGACCTTCACTTTTCCTAGATTGTAGGAAAGTGTATTGATTCTCTTCAACAACATATCAAGCCTTCATTTGAACTAAAAATCCACTTGTTGAAATTTTGGAACACTTCAAAAGTCTATAGTAAGTCTTTATATCACTTGTACATTATATGGAAGCAATATGCATACACTTTTGGCGATCACTACCTTGCTCCTTCATTTTTTTGCACCATCTTCTTCAACAATAGTGAGCTTCAAGAGGCTCTTGCCCTCTCCACAAAGCTTCAAATTGGATGAATGACCTTTCATTGTAAAAAGTTTTAATATCTAGTCTATTTGTATAAATTTCAAACCATTTGGTTTAGTGAATTTGGCAAAATCTCAACTTTACTATCTCTAGGTTTATCTCTGCATAGCCTTGAAAAATAGGGGGTACCTATGTTGAGTCTCAAGTTCAGTCCAGAAGCATATCTTGATTATTACTTTTACTCTTGTGCATTTTAGAAACTCTACCCTATATGTGTCATTCCTCCAAAAAGCATTTGATGTTGATTGTTTCATCCAAAGATAGCAAGTTGTTTGAGCTAATCAATGTGCAAACCTATCTTTTTTGTATCAAGTCTTTCTCCTTGATGATCCAAAGTATATAGTGGATTTTATTGCACTAATCACATGCCTATAGAGTCTATTTGACTATTTATAAGCTCAAGGGTTGTTCTTGTTCTGGTTGACTGGATGAAACTTTGTCACTTCACAACTCACTTTTCTACCTCTTACGAGCTTCTCCAAGTTCTTTCAATGGTATCAGAGCTAGATCAATATGGGTGATGGATTTCCCTCAATAATTGTGAATCTTGATGGACACAACTATGCAACTTGGCAAATGAGAATGGAGGCCTATTTTCAAGGTATAAATCTTTATGGTATTGTAGTGGATGATGAAGCTATGCCTACTCCAAGATCCAAAGGAGGACCTACACAAGAGGAGAAAGATAAGCTCATAGTTTGGCATGCAATGGATGCTAAATAAATTTCATCCATACTAGAATCTATCTCTGATTTTCTATTACGACATATTAGAGGATGCAAGAAATCTCAAGAGACTTTCTTTTCTACTAGCACCAAATCAAGAAAGAATCATCTTTGGAATGAGTTCAACCAAATGAAGAAGAAACCTAAACAAACTATCAAAGAATTTGTTACCATGATCAAGGAATTTGTAGATCTGTAAGCATCCTTTGCAAAGGCCATCATGAGGCATATTCTTTTTTGAATTAGAGCTGATAAGCAATGGAAATCCTTCACCTTAGCTTATGATCTCATCATGGATGTGCAAACACTGGACTTATGTTAAGAGTAGAAGTTTATGAGAACTTTACTGAGTTTGACTTTTGAGAGTTAGTTATAAAATAGTGCGTTTGAGAGTTAGTTATAATATAGTTTTAACAACTTTGATGCATGATGTAAGAGTTTTGTTCATGTTATACGAATGCTTCCTTATTTTTAATAAAGGAGAGTATGAGAGACAGATCTTTACTCAGCTTGACTTTTGAGAGTTAGTTATAATATAGTTTTAAGGACTTTGATGCATGATGTAATATTTGTGTTCGTTTTATACTAATGCTTCTTTATTTTTAATAGAGGAGAGTATGAGAGAGAAAAGAAGAAGCAACGTGAGAAATGCCCAACTAAACAAGAAAGTAATTTCATCTTCATCTTCATTTTCGTGCTCTATTCAAGTACTGCATATGAGTATGTTCTGATATTTTGGTAATCTTGTTGAAGAATTTAGCTTATTATGAGTAGCACTCTAAAAGTTTTGTTTTAATTGAGTGTTTCAGCGTGAGTATGATTTTGATGTAGCAATGGTGTATAATGTCTAGTTTATTGTTTTTCTTGAGTATTCTGAGATTTTTTGCAAGCATTTTTTGCTGCATAAGTGAGTAGTGATGTGTTTGAGAACCCCAAAACATTTGGCAATCCTACTATGCTTGCTCAAAGAAACAAGAAATGAGTGTCGAAAGGAAGGTGAAGATTTGGTAAAATATATTATACACATGCACAAACTCAAACAGGTAACATCGATCCATTTCTTGATTCATATGATTGGTATGAGGCACAAGAAGATTTAAATTTAGAGTTTAAATGAGGAGGGAGATGGATAAGGTGCAGTGGAAGCAAGGCTAGTGCAGGGAATTCTAGGAGCATAGATCCTAGCACAAGAAACTGTAAAAGTAGGAAGGTGACTCCAAGTCGACCCGCTAGCATGGAGTACCAGGCAAAGACCTAGGGGTACACCTCAGTCATTGCCTATGGCACAACAACCACCCAATCCCAAAGTCAAAGTAGTACATACTTCCTCCTAGAGTGTGCAAGTTGCACGATTGTAGAATTCCTTTCCTAAAATCCTTGTTAATTTGATGTTGTGGTCCATGTGTGAGTATTGGATTTAACTTCAAGAAGGAAAGATGGAATTGCTCATTTTTCTATGTATAGTGCATTAAGAACAACATTTTTGCAAAGATTTAGAAGCGAAAAGACTTACTCTGATGTTCTGAGGAAACTTAGAGCAATCAAGCAGAAAAATATGTTGGTAGAAGATTATGTCGAGAAGTTCATAATTTTAATGGAAAGATGGCAAGGTAATGAGAGACCTACTGACGAGATGTTAGTAGGTTATTTCCTAGAAGGATTAAGAAGTATTAGACATGCAGTAGCCGATGTGATATAGCAAGCAGATTTGATGTGTTGGTATTCATGGCTCCCAGGGTAGAAATGCGGTTTGTAAAAACAAAGAAGAAATATAGCAATTGTAATTGTGAGGAACAATCCCATTTAGGATTAGATTCAAGAAAAGATACAAAAAATTCAAAATCGGAAAGTGAAGAAGAAGAAGTTTTGGTATGAAGGCTTCATAAATCAAAAGGGAAATACAACAAGGAGGAAGCTTTGATTAGTCATTTTAAGAAGCCTGGGTATTCAATAATTGCACCTAAAGGAAAAAGGTTTTGTGAGATATGCGAGAAAGAAGGTCATACCACAAGTGAATGTTGGTAAAGCATAGAGGTCAACATTCAAGGCATGATAGTAGAAGTAACAATGAGGTTGCAGCAAATCAAGCCATTCCGATTCAAGGACAAGCTCGTTTTGAGAGGCCGCAGCAAGGGAGACCTCCATGGAGAGATCAAGGAAACAAGCAAGGAAATCAGCAAGAAAATCAACAAGGAACTCAACAACGACCACTAGCTAAAGTAATGCATGTGGGTATTGCTCTGATCGAGATCATTGGATTCTTCCCAGTTTCCCATTATGGGTTAATTATAGAGAGGAAAGAGGTATACAAGTTATTCGATATAATTAGAATAACTAGCAAGGGCCACAACCACAAGAGGCCCAACAAGTTGCTCAGGCAAATGTCATTGTAATCGATTTATGAGATGAAAAGCTCTAGAGTGATCCAACTTTGAGTACACTAGCAATAGGAAACAAAGATCATGAGGTCCAATGGAGTTGTGATTGTAGACAATGTATTATGACCAAGGACGTAGAAGTTTTGGCTAAAACAAGATGAAAAAATAAGGGTCCGATTGATTGGCACGAACAAAGGCATATTAGGGATCAAGTACAAAAATAGATCCAACAAGATCAAGAGAAGCAGGATAATATTTAGATTGTATCAAAAGTTGATGATAGTGTAATGCCCACTCATACACAAAACAAGGATTATAGGTTGGACACCAAGCAGGAGCGAGACAATGATTGGTTTGAGGTAATTATTAATTCTCCTATACAACTATCTTTGGATCATGTATTATCTTTAGAGCCATCTTTTAAGAAGAAGTGGTTAAAGAAGGTACTTGGGTAACAATCAGAGCCACAAAATGTGCCTACATTTTTACATTAGTCAATAATATTGATCCAGCAGATGTGGATTTTGTAGTACCAATCGTTGAAGCACAATCTAAGCAGAGAGTGTTTGATGAAGTTTTGGTGGCCAGTGGCTCAAGCATGAACATCTTACTGGAACATACTTTCAAAGAGATGAGGAATGGATCTTTAGCTGAATCACCTTTTCCAATCAAGATGGTGGATCAAACCAGAGTTCAACGTTTGGAAATTCCGAAGCAACAGCTAATAGTAAATGCAGGCATGCAATTTGTGGTCAATTATGTGGTAATTTAAATGTCAAAATCTACTTACCCATACGAGATGTTGCTAGGTAGACCAGGGTTCAAGTAAGCTAAGGTGAAGCAAGATTAGGGCTTAAATGTGCTAGTTATCACGAAAGGGAAAAAGGAAGTTACAACACCAATGCAAGGAAGAAGGAATATGTGAGTAAAACAAAAGCCTTTAATGGCCCAGACCATAAGTCTAGTTCACGAAATAGAGGATGATGAAGAAGAGGAATATTTGAAGGAAAATCCAACTATGGTTCCAATGTTGGAAGTGGATGTATAAGGATTACTATGCAAAAAGAGAAGCAATTGTTGGAAAATAGGAGGGAGCCAACTGTAGGTGACAAAATCAAAGGTACAAAGCTGAGATAGTTATTTTAGTAGAATACAGAAATTATGACTCAAAAGAAATTTTTTTAATATAAAGGAAGTTCGGCAATAGCCTACTCTCCTGGACTTGAATTAAATTAAGAAACAAAGGTACAATAGAAGGGGACTAGTGCCCATGGGACCCCCCAAAAGAAATTGGATTAGGAAGAAAAGGAGGTAATAAATTTGGCAAAGAAAATATAGGAACAAAGGTAGGCACAGTCTGGTAGGGTAAAGGAAGATGAACTTGAAGAAGTTAATTTAGGTACTGATGCTGAACTCAAAATGGTGCAGTTAAGCAAAGAATTCAAGGGTCACTTTTTAGATGATTTGATTGGTTTATTAAAGGATTATACTGATGCTTTTTCTTGGGATTATTCTCAAGTATAAAGTATAGACCCAGATTTACATCAACAACGCATTAATTTGAACACATATGTTGTTTGGATGTTGCAACAAAGATATAGGATGAATCCAAATTTTGCACAACAATTCAAAGAGGAAATTGATAAGCTTTTGGCAGTCGGATTCATTAAACGGGTAAATCAAGTAATGTGGTTATCTGGTTATCTCCCATCATTATTGTTCCAAAAAAGAATGGGAAATTGCAAATTTGTGTGGATCACAAAAATTTGAATGCAGATACGATTACAAATCCTTTTCCAATGGCCGGGCATGAAATGTATAGCATTTTAGATGGATTTTGTATCTATAATCAGATAAGTGTGGCTAAAGAGGATAAGCATAAAACAACATTTATTACAAATTTGAGGCATATGTGTTCACTGTTATGCATTTTGGACTTAAGAATGGACCACCTTCATTTAGTTATGTGGTGAATAAAGTTTTTGAGCCCTATTTGCAAGACTTTGTGCAATTATTTGTTGATGATTTTTCAGTGTTCGGAAAGAAGTCGCAACACTAGCTGCATTTGAACTCTTGTTTACATGGATGCACAAAACTCAAAATGGTGTTGAATCCATTTTAAAGTGTTATTGCAGTAAAGAGTGGTATTTTGTTGGGCCATGATATTTCAAGTAAGGTAATGGCTATTGATGTTAAGAAAATTGAGGCTATAAGGACACCAAAATCCTTGACTAATGTAACAGAGGTAATGAGGTTGGTAGGTCAGATTAAATGGCATGCTAGATATTTGAGTTACTTGGCTATTTCTCATTACCCTTGACACACCTAACTAAGAAAGATGTTCCTTTTGTATGGGCTGACGTGCACCGTATGTAGGAGTTGGAGTAGTGTTGATGCAACGAAAAGAGAAGGGATGATATCGAACAGTTTATTGTGCTAGTAGAGTTTTGTGTGCAGCAGAATGGAATTATGCGGTAACTAAACGAGAGGTGTTGGCAATGGTATATGCGTTACATAAATTTAGGCATTATTTCTTGGGAGATAAAGTTGTTTTTCATGTGGATCATCAAGCTTTGTATATCTTATGAAGAAGCCTCTTTTAATAGGGATATTGGCAAGGTAGATGTTGTCACTTCAGGAATTTCATTTTCTAGTTGTTCACACTCTAGGAAAAGAGTATGCTACAGATGATTATTTCAATAGATAATAATCAAATGAAGCACCACTTGAGGCGAATGATGAGTTAGTAGATGTAGGATTGTTTAATGTTTAGATTGCTGATTTGGACTCTTGGTATGATCAATTGTTGGTATTTCTAACGGATGGAGTGTTCCCTCAAAAATTTACACCAAATCAGAGAAAGAAAATCTCTTTAAAAAGAAGACCATATTTGGTGATAGCAGGTGCATTATATAAGAAGGGGGTTCATCCGGTAATTAGAAGATGTGTGCCAGATTTTGAGCAAGTAGCTCTGTTACAGGAAGCTCATTCAGGAGCAGTAGAAGGACATTTATCAGGAGACATTATAGGTAAAAAAACTCTTCAGACTGGGGTACGGTGGCCTATAGTGCTAAAGGATGCTCATGAGATTGCGAAAAGATGTGTTATTTTCCAAAAAACAGGGCATCCAAATAATGAGGATATAATAACTCATCACCCAGTTTTACCATTAAACCCATTTCAGACATGGGGAATGGATTTTGTTGGCCAAATTAAGCTAGTTACTCAGCATGGCAATCAATATATTTTAGTGGCAACAGATTACTGTAAAAAGCGAGTTGAGGTGGTGGTACTTAAAGATAATAAAGCGACTGGTGTAGCAAAGTTTCTCTACCATAACATTATGAATAGATTTGGATGTCGAGTAGAATTGGTGAGTGATATCGGAGCTCATTTTCTTAATGAAGTAATTTAAGAATTGACAAGTGCACATCTCATCATGCACAGAAAATCTATAGCTAACCACCCACAATTCAATGGTCAAACAGAGAGCACTAATAAGACCTTATTAAGGATTCTTAAAAAGTTAGTTCATGATAATCACAGGAATTGGGATTTCCTCTTAGATTCAACATTATGGTCATTCAAAACAGATTTTAAAGTAACAAATAGAATGACACCATTCAAGTTAGTTGATGCTTTAGAAGCTGTGGTTCCAATGGAATTTGTGGTTCCAATTTTACGTGTAACAACAAAAAAAATGTCTCCAAACTTATCGGTGAAGCATAAGAGTGAATACCTTCTACAATTGGAGGAAGATCATTTATTAAGTGCTTATATTATAGAAATTATACAAAGAATGAGACAAGATTGGGTAAATATGAATGTAAAATTTAAAGTATTTCAAGTCGGAGATTGGGTTATGGTGTATCATTCTAAATTAGGATCACATCTAGGAAAGCTCACTTTGAGATATAAGGGACCATATCAGATTGTGCAGGATTTGGGACAAGGGACTTTCTTGGTAGCAGATGTCTTTGGTACGGAAATGGAAGAACTTATTAATCGATTTCACTTGAAAAACTTTCAAGGTACATCTCCACATATGGATTTATTAAAAGCATACTCAAATCAACATCATTAATGGTCCCCAAAGAAACAAGGATTGCTTATTTATATGTTTTTTTGATGGTTGTTGGTCGAACATTACAAAAAGTGGTTTATTAATATCTCCATGGATTTGATGTGTAGGATCAAGGTTTATGGTTTCCTCAATCGGACCTTATACAATTGGATTTTCTATTACCTTAGGAGTATCAATGGGATATTTGTTTGTCCGATTTTGTTTAATCAAAATTAATGGAATTAGAGTTTGGTTAGTTACAAAAGACTAGTGAAATAGCATTTTAAATGATGACCTTGAAGTGTGGGTAAAAATGCAATTATTATGTGAATTTCATTTGAGACTATTTAAATTATGGCAAGGTCACATGAGGTATGTGAATAGTCTTCTCATACGCACGAGCTTTGTCACACAAGTGCATTTTTGTTCAACTTGTATAGTTCAAGTGTGTCTTGCTATGCCTAAAAAAAAAACAACAAGTTAAGAAGTAGTCCTTCAGCCTACCTCTATTGTAGAAATGAGAGACAGACTCAAAAAGAGAGAAAGCATGGTGCGAAAGCATGATATGATGAAAAACGAACAAAAGTGATAGCCTTGTGCACAAGATGAGGAAGGTATTCAAACACCATCATGTGCAAGTACGTTAGCTCAATCACTGATGGATCCTCATAGAGATTTTAAGATGGAGGTTGATACGAGTGTTCCAGTCAAGTAACTTCTCTTTTGTGATATTACCATGGGATAGCTGGAAATCATATTTTATGCAAAGAATTAGATTGATATTGTGCAAAAAACCAAATGATAGATATCACCATACGAACGACTATCTCCTGAGCTAATTTCAAAAGTTTTTAAATTGTTTATCTTAAAGGATCCCTCAGTATCCAAGTATCTAGAGGAGCCCTATGCAAGGAATTTGGGCCTAGAGAGAGAGGTTGACAATATTATATGCATAAGAAGGTCTAGTATTCCAGAAGGGAACAATTGAAGTGGTACTTAGAGAGGCTGTGTTTTATTGTAAAATATGATTACATGTCAAAGGAGAATAATGCAGCACATTGTTGGATAGAAAAGGGGGAGAAGATTAGTTGGGCACACTAGTTGTATGATCTTATGTACGGAGAAAGTTTCTTGTCTGATAGAAGAAAAATGCAGCCGAATAGTCGATTGCCTGCGTACTTGGCAACATTATTTCAATTTGTGTAGAAAGTAGAGAAAGGTGAGATTGTATGGCCAAGTTCAATGTTGCAGTAGTCTGTGCCACTTGTGTCCAAGCAAAAGGATAAAGAACGTGCTATTTTGGGAGAACAACAGGAGGATACATATAAAACATTGTGGAAGGTTGGTTATGGATCCCAAGAGGTACTATCAACAGTAACGAAGCTTAGAAGGGAGACTCCTAAGATGGCGGGTTTACATGAAGAGCCTATTCAAATAATTGAAGAGTTAGAATTGCCTATGGTGATCGGGAAACATATTTGTTTATTGAGCACTGTTTCAGAATATTCATTTTGTGAGAGTTGTTTCTCCATGTGTTCGTCACTCTTTGCTATGATTAAAAGCTTATTAGAATCCTCATACTGACTAGAATATTCTTACAAAATTTCATGACCAATGGTTTCTTGAATCTTGAGATATCGTCATTTTTGCTCACTGGTCTGAGTATTGTTACATACTAGGAAAATCGGGGTCATGCTACCACTTGATAAACATCTTTCTCCTTGTTTAGTCCATCATTTTTTATGAAATAACTCTTCATTGTTAGCTTACTAAGCTAGTAAGAGTTCCCCAAAAGGAATTAATTTAATTATTGTTGTGGTGAGAGAATTTACTCCAACTTATCTGTTTTAATTTAACTTTTTGAGAGTGATCTTCCAAGGTACATAGGGTGTATAATACATCCTTTGGCAAGATAAAAGGGCGCATCACAGGTCTCTGGATTCCATTTTGCTGGTTTAGTGCAAAGTTTTTGCAGCACCACTTCATCTTCATCAACTACAAATCCATCTCTTCACATATAACCCTAACGAGTTACATATCTTTGTATATTCTCTTGGTAATACAGTCAATCTTGTGTCTGATGGTTCAAGATTCTTTCTCCTCCTTGTGATCTTCTTATGTTTCCATAGACCTCAAACTCCATCAATTCATATCAGAGCAAGTCATCGCTTCATCTAGGGCATCGTTAACACCCCTCCAACCACAATCTTAGTATAGCAGAAAAATTGGTGAACATTAGCAATTCAAAAATCTTTCACTTTGTGGTGTCAGAACTGTGATCTAAGCTTTTTTTCACCTCGAAATGCACTATCGAAGAGCCTTTCATCTTTTTGTGCCAAGCATATATATAGGTGTCCATTCCCCTCTATAAAAGCCTCGAAGTCTACTATAGGTTTAGTAGAACTCGATAGGATAGTTTTATTCAACTTTTTGAGATATAGTCATTTTTTTGCATGAAACAATGAAAAATTCCAAGCAGTAAAAGATTTCTTAGAAGATATGAATTTTAAGCTAAAACTAGCCAAGGAAAACCTGAGGAAAGCCCAGGATAGAGATAAATCTTTTAGCGACCCTAAAAGGTGAGATATTTCCTTTCAGGTTGGTGAATTAGTATATCTTAAAGTTTCCAAGAAATTTGAAACATTAAAAACAGGACCTTGTCCTAAACTCTCTCCAAGATTTTGTGGCCCTTTTAAGGTTCTAAAAAGAATAGGGACTTTGGCTTACGAGTTAGAACTCCCAGAAGATTGTTTACTTCATCCAGTATTCCATGTAAGTTGACTAAAAAGAAAACTGGCTGAACAAGAAAATCTTGTATCTTTAGATACAATCATTCAACCAATCTCCCTTCTTAACATCCCTCATGAACCTGAGAGAATACTATGCACTTGAGATAAGAAAACAGGAAACCATTTATATAAAGAGTGCCTAGTCAAATGGAGGGATGGAACGGAAGAAAGTGCTACTTGGGAACGGGTAAGTTCCATAAATAGAAGATTTCCCTCTTTTTTAACTATTGGTTAAAAACGAGGAAAGCATCTTATGAGAGTGAGTCCATGATCAAAAGAAGTGAATCATGGTGCATGGGGGAATACTCCACATAATATACCAAAACAAATTTTCGAGGACGAAAATGTTAAAGGGGGGAAGAATGTTGTATAAATCTTGGGTTAGACCCTCCAAAAGGAACCTATGTTTCTTGGATTTAACCCTTGAGGTTTTATTTCATAGAAGTATCAAATTGAAGGGTTTGTTACCTTAGGAAATTAACCTAAGGGAATAAAACCTTAATCTTGGGAGAAGCTTCTCCCAAGTGACACTTTGACTCGTACGTGACTTCAATTGAAATAGAAGTCATGTGATTCTCTTTGGAAAGTATTCACATGAAGGACACTTGGAAGGACACATTGCTAAAAATTAATGCATGCAACTCTTGGACCTTTGGTATATATATATGGGTGGAGTTGGATGGGTGGATACATACTCACTCACTCTCTAGTGGATGCTATACTCTAGGAAGAATTTTTCACAACAGGACCCCTCAAATCCGACAATGCAGGGGACAAGTTTGGTAAGCTAGAAGGCATTACAAATGAGGTGGATAAAACTATGATCTCTCTCATGCAAGACCCATTTGGTTTTGAGATTGTTATCTTTGAGGAGATAAATACAGTGGTGCCTAAACGGTGGAGATCTCTTATCTCTGGAGGTGACTGAGGCCATCCGAGGCAATAGCAAAGAGTAATGGAGCCAGAGGTTTCCTCAATCGGACCTTATACAATCGGATTTTTTATTACCTTAGGAGTATCAATGGGACATTTGTTTGTCAAATTTTGTTTAATTGAAATTAATTGAATCGGAGTTTGGTCAGTTACAAAAGACTAGTGAAATAGCATTTTAAATCATGACCTTGAAGTGTGGGTAAAAATGCAATTATTATGCGGATTTCATTTGAAATTGTTTAAATTATGGCGAGGTCGCATGAGGTATGTGAATAGTCTTCTCATACGGATGAGCTTTGTCACACAAGTGCATTTTTGTTTGACTTGTATAGTTCAAATGTGCCTTGCTATGCCTAAAAGAAAAACAACAAGTTTAGCAGTAGTCCTTCAGCCTACCTCTATTGTAGAAATGACAAACAAACTGAGAAACAGAGAAAGCATGGTGCGGAAGGATGATATGATGACAAAAGAATAAAATTGATAGCCTTGTGCAAGAAAATGAGGAAGGTATTCAAACACCATCATCTGCAAGTGCGTTAGCTTAGTCATTGATGGATCCTCATAGAGAGTTTAAGATGGAGGTTGATACGAGTGTTCCACTCAAGTAAGTTCTCTTTTGTGATATTATCATGGGATAGCTAGAAATCAAATTTTATGCAAAGAGTCACATTGATATTGTGCAAAAAACCAAATGACAGATATCACCATAGGTACGACTATCTCCTGAGTTAATTTCAAAAGTGTTTAAATTGCCTATCTTAAAGGAGCCCTCAGTATCCAAGTATCCAGAGGATGCCCTATGCAAGGAATTTGGGCCTAGAGAGAGAGGTTGAAAATATTATATGCTTAAGAATGTCTAGTAGGAGAATAATGCACCACGTTTTTGGATAGAAAAGGGGGAGAAGATACATTGGGCACACTAGTTGTATGATCGTATGTATGGAGAAAGTTTCTTATCTGATAAAAGAAAAATGCAGCCGAATTTGATTGCCCACATACTTCGCAACACTATTTCAATTTGTGTAGAAAGTAGAGAAAGGTGAGATTGTATGGCCAAGTTCAATGTTGCAGTAGTCTATGCCACTTGTGTCCAAGCAAAAGGATAAAGAATGTGCTATTTTGGAAGAACAACAGGAGGATACATATAAAACACTGTGGAAGGCTGGTTATGAAGCTCAAGAGGTACTATCAACAGTAAAGAAGCTTAGAAGAGAGACTCCTAAGATGGCAGGTTTACATGAAGAGCCTATTCAAATAATGGAAGAGTTAGAATTGCCTATGGTGATGTGGAAACATATTTGTTTATCCAAGAAAATAAGATTGGAGTCAACATTAACGACGATAGTAGGTGATTTATCTTTTGAGTAGTTGGGTGAGCATTCCTGTAAAGTTATTAAGGATGCTCAAGATGCACATAAAAAATTGCAACAAGTGCAGTAGTTTATGGTGCGACAAGAAGAATGACTAAAATAATAGAAGTTGTTGAATGAGATATTAAATTCAAATGAGTACCTAAAGCAACAGACAGAGGTTCAGGAGTTGCAATTAAAATGAGAATAGTATGAAAAGAGGATGTCAGAGTTGAAGAAACAACAAGCAGTGGAAGTAGTAAAGGTTAAAAAATCTTTGCCAGTATTGGAAGAATGTACAACAAAAATGCAGGAGGCACTGCGCAAGGAAATGCAAGGTCTAGAAGAAGCAAATGTGATGTTACAACTTGAGAATGAGGTGTTAAATTGAATAAGTAAGCCATTGCAAGTGTTGGAAAAGTAAATGCTATAGAATGAAGAAATAGAGATAGATGTGGTACTAATGTCTGAGACTGATATGAGTTTGATAAAGCAACAAATACAGAAAGGGATGTAGGAATTGTGGAAGGTAACCAAAGAAAGAATGAAAGCCTTAATGAGATACCCTTATGAAGTTATAAAGGCTGCTTTTGTTTCTTCCTATGAAAGTCAGTTATCGGAAGTTACTGATCAGAATAGGACTGAGAAGGAGGAATTATTGCAGAGAGTAGTAGAGCTAAAGGAGAAATTGATACATCAGGATCTAAAAAATGATGTGCAAGATGAGATTCAAAAAAATTTGTTTTAGGAGGAGTAGTTCAAACAACAACTATAGAACAAATGGGTACTAAAGTGGAAGTTGACGAAGTAGAAGAAAATGAAGTAGTCTCAGAAATGGCAAAAGAAGAGAATGGGAGTGGGAAGTAAGTGTAGTTGTCATTGATCAAGGGTTTTTGAGTTTAGGTCATATTTATGCAAATCATCCACCAGGTAGTGTTACGTGTTAAGATTACAAGTTTGTGCAAAAGTAGTTTAGTCAGATATTTTCTATTTGCTAGATTGGAATGATCTTAGTCAGATGTTTTACTGAATCGGATCTTTCCTAAGTCAGACTTTTGACAGTTAGTTATAATATAGTTTTAACGAATTTGATGCATGATGTAACGGTTGTGTTCACATTATGTGGATGCTTCTTTATTTTTAATAGAGGAGATTCCTCGTAAATTTGGGATGGGTGAATGCTCAATCTGTGCCACTTTTTAAAAACATTGAAATGGGGGACACAACACTAGAAGAAAAAGATAATTTCAAAAGCTTGTTCAAGAACCATCGTGATAGTCAAGCTTTAGAAAGAAAGAATGCAATTCATCATCGAAGCAAAGCACTTGAAAATCCAAAGAATTATATGTGTTTGTTGATTGATCATATCGATCAAAAGAAAACATGTCTGCCCCATTTTTTGTGCATTCCTAACGATATTGTAGAACAAGTCCTTATGAAAATGCATTTGGTTGGTGCTTCGATATAGAATGGTACCATAAGGTCTAAGGTTTTCTTCACATATCCCAACATGCATAATGATCCAAACTTAGAGTCATTGTTATTGATAAGGTTTTGCAATCATGTGAGAGTCTTTTGCCACCAAATTTGTATTTGGAGGTTCAGAATACTACAAGAGAGAATGAGTTAGGAGATTCAAATATCATATGTGTCCACTCATCAACAATGTGCATATATTCTAACCAAAGCATTGGATGGTAGAAAGCTTTTCAAATTCAAAGATATGATTGGTTTACAAGTAATCTTGGAAGATTGAAGACATCAAGCATACTTGGCTTGAGCAGGAGCTGTTGGATCAAGTCTATGAAGAGCCTAAGTATTGGCTTGAGTCTCACAAAGTGATAGAAGAAGCCTTAAAGTGAAGACAATGTAAAGTTCACTTGTGAACTACCTCTTGTAACTTTTGAAGCTTTTACTTGATGTAAAAGTGAAAGAATCTGAAGTGGTTGAGTGCACTTGATCAAAAAAGGATAGAAAAGCCATGGATTCATGATTAAAGGTATTTGGAGAATCAAATCACTCACTAATAGATTGGAGAGTGATTGTAGGAAGTTAAGCTCCCAAGATCGACTGTAAATACATGGCAGTTTTAGTCGTGGTCAAGAGAAGACATCCATGGGCTGAGCTTTATGCCATATCAAGGTGTGGTTTCAAGGCACACATATGTATCAGTAAGTCCATTGTATTTTACAATCAATATACTTTCATTTTCATGATCATCTAAGTTCATATTTTCATGTTCTTGTGAAGTGTACTGTTTACTGCCATATCTCTCAGTTTTTCTTATTCCGATTGCAGAGATGATTTCTCTGAGCTTGTAGCATCCTTCTCCTTGATCCAACTTATTAAAGTTATCTTTCTAAGTCTAATATATGCCCACAAATTTTCATTCCAATTGGATGTTTCAATCTTGTGCTACGAGCATTTGAAGTCAACATTGTGACCTCATTTTCTACTTCTCTGTCAGCACTCTCTCAAAATAGTCAATTTGTAAGAGTTGTTTCTCTGTGTGTACGTTACTCTTTGCTATGATTAAAAGCTTGTTAGAATCTTCATACTGACTAGAATATTCTTACAAAATGTCATGAGCAATGGTTTCTTGAATCTTGAGCTACCGTCATTTATTTGCTCATTGGTCTGAGTATTGTTACATCCCGGGCAAATCGGGGTCATGCTACCACTTGCTAAACATCTTTCTCCTTGTTTAGTCCATCATGTTTGTTGAAATAACTCCTCATTGTTAGCTTACTAAGCTAGTAAGAGTTCCCCAAAAGGAATTAATTTAATTATTTTTGTGGTGAGAGAATTTACTCCAACTTATCTGTTTTGATTCAACTTTTTGAGAGTGATCTTCCAAGGTACATAGGGTGTCTAATACATCCTTTGGCAAGATAAAAAGGCCCATCACATGTCTCTGCATCCCATTATGTTGGTTTAGTGCAAAGTTTTTGCAGCACCACTTCATCTTCATCAACTACAAATCCATCTCTTTACATATAACCCTAACACATTACATATCTTTGTATATTTTATTGGTAATACATTGAATCTTGTGTCTTATGGTCCAAGATTCTTTTTCTTCCTTGTGATCTTCTTGTGTTTCCATAGAACTCAAACTCCAACAATTCATATTAGAGCAAGTCATCGCTTCATCTAGGGCATCGTTAACACCCCTCCAATCACAATCTTAGTATACTAGAAAAATTGGTGAACATTAGCAATTCAAAAATCTTTCACTTTGTGGTGTCAAAACTGTGATCTAAGCTTTTTTTCACCTCCAAATGCACTATCAAAGATCCTTTCATCTTTTTGTGCCAAGCATATATATAGGTGCCCATTCGCCTCTATAAGCGCCTCGAAGTCTACTCTAGGTTTAGTAGAACTCGATAGGATAGTTTTGTTCAACTTTTTGAGATATAGCCATTTTTCGACATAAAAGTATTTTAGGTAGTGGCCATGTATAAAATTAGTGTATTTTGTATGCTAGTTGTCAAGGATAAGTTGGATGGTACCAATTACCCATTATGGGCATATATGATGTTTCATGTATTGGTCATACAAGGACTATGGAATATTGTTCAGGGTGTTGAAAAATATCTTGCTACACCTGTGAATAGAGTTCTTGAAGGTGATGTGGATGGCATTGAAGATGATGATCTTCATGTTTCTATTCGTGCTCTAGTCCCTACTACATCTATTATAAAGTAACTTTGTTGGGATGGCAAAGATGCTTAGGCACATGCATTGATAGACATGTCCATCACACATGCTATTATACCTCATATTTGCTCTTGAAAAATAGCAAAGCATTCTTGGGATACACTTATTATTTTGTACCAGGCAAGGAATGAAGCTTTTGTTGCTTACCTTTGAAAAATAGTTGGAGAGTGAGCAAATGAATGAGGGAGATGCCATGGATAAATTTGTTATAAAGATCAAAGATTTGAAGGAGCATTTGACTTTTGCTTATGAAGTCTTGTTAGACAGTTCACTTATGCACACTGTTCTGAATGGCCTTCTAGATATGAGCACGTTTATGCAGTGCCAAGGTGTCAAGCATGGACAGGTAGTTAGGTGCATCTTTTCCTACTTGAGTGGTACTCGGCTACTTGGATTGTTTTCTCCAAAGGGGGGATCACTACTACAAGATTTTCCTGCTTTTTTTGACTCTCACTAAGCTAGTGCTATGAGACTCATGTGTCCACTAGCTGTTTCTGTTATGAGAATCTTGATTCACACACACAGAGAGGTTATGAATGCTGAAAACACAAAAAAAAATAGATATTTGAAGGATACAAGACAGAACACAGTATTGGGTGCAATCTCCCCACATGCACTTTGTTTCGAGAGTCCACAAAGTGCATGTATTTATAGGATTTTCCATTATGTAAAAAAACATAGCGGTTACATGAGAGACGATTTGAAAAGCATTCATGAATATAAAAGCTGGTCTCTTTTGTAGAGGGCCTTTTCTTTTATTATTAGAAATCGTAGTCCATAGTGATCCGTACCCTCACCACTAATTTTACTAACTATGTCTAAAAATCAAATCCTCTATATGGGCTTCTTTACAAACTATATAAAATATAAATACGATTATTGATGTCTGTGTTGGATATGCTCAATACCCCACCCTCACGTGACCACAAATGATCCATGGAGCTCCAAGTTGTAAGGCCCCCATTATGATGAGAAGCCATTGTGAGATATCGGACATTTGTGGAACCCTAACTTCTAAGTTAGATAAGGACTATGTGTGACCGTTGATGGTTGTAGATGATCTATGTGAGCCTAGCCATTAGGTTAGGTAGAGCATAAACTTCTGGGCCATTGGGCTACTATTCAAGGTAAAATTAAAGGCCCTATGGCATCGTGCACTTTCCCCATAGAATCTTAATGGGAGGAGTGCAAAGGGGGGCTTTCCCCCATCATCGCGGTCCAGGGGGCCTATCTCCCCGGCCTATAGGACCAAGACGGTAGGACTTCTAGTTGTGGAGATAATGTTGGATTGTATATTTTGCCAACTATTGTGTATCTCTCAACTACGTTTATCTATACTAACTTTGCTTGTAAGAAATTATGTAAGCATGGCCCAGGTTGAGATTTACATAGCATTGTGCACTAGTAAGCCCTTCATCTAGAGTTTGTCTATATTGCCATCTAACCTCCACATTGGGAGTGCATGGGTCCACAACACCATCGTTGTAATTGCATTACGCATAGCAATATGAGAATTTGACTTCTCTCTCTGAGTCTACATCTACATTTTTCTGGTTTTTCTCTCAACTATGTCTACTAGTCTACTCCACTCTGCAGTTATTTTCTTATAGTCAATCCTTTCACACCTTTCACGCTCCTCACAAACCTTCATTTGCTATATAAGAAACACCAAAACACATTAATACATTACTAAATTAACAGTCCAACAATTCCCTTTTCAACACATTCCATAATTCATAACGTGTCCCTTAGTTGAAGAAGAAACTGACCTTAGTTGATAAAAACATGGATAGCTAGTCACATGTTCCATCACTGAACGAAATAAGCATGTTCCATGTAAAATCACATGCATGGAAATGTTCATGGAGGAGTTACATTAATGTGTATGTGTATGGCATAAATTAAGTGATCATAATGGGGTGTTAATTGTGTTTTATGTATCCATTGACATTCTTCAATAGAGTGGTTTTTGTACTTAACTAAAGAGCGATGATACTAAGTACTTGTGTGAAGTAGTGACATCATGATAAATTATTCTCTCAAAAACTAAGATTTTAGATTATTCTTGAATTAAAGGAGGGTCATCAAGAAGTGGAGTGAGTGGTAAAGTTCCTTTCAATGGTTTATGTAAACTAATATGAAAAGAGTTATGCATATTCAAATGAGATGGTATATCTAATCTGAATGAATTATCATTAATTTTTGGTATAATGTGAAACGTTCCATAATATCGTGGTGCAAGTTTAATTTTAGGATGCTGTAAAATATTTTTTTACACGTCTTTTAATAATACCTAACCATACAAGAGCATTTTCCTTGATTTCCTTGGC
Organism: Ceratopteris richardii; assembly: GCA_020310875.1. NCBI lineage: Eukaryota > Viridiplantae > Streptophyta > Polypodiopsida > Polypodiales > Pteridaceae > Ceratopteris > Ceratopteris richardii. The sequence continues at coordinate 18,197,849 of CM035439.1, read as the reverse complement.
TAATTGTTTTGTATTGATATTATGTGTATAACATTCCTAACTTTTCCTAATGTGCTTGTGAACATCATGAAGTATAGAATTGAGATCTTGAGCAATAGACTCAGCCATGGATATATCATTTTGGGCCTATGACATGGGAGTGGGAAGCTTTTTACCATCAATAATTTCAAAAGTTGCACGTCGAGTCCTGGTGTGTGGTGTTATTGTAAGCAAAATAAAGCAAAGGCAACTTGTCATCCCAATTAGTGGGACTATCACAACATAATAAATAAAGAATATTACTATTTGTAGCCTAACTTTGTCCATTACTTCCGGGATGAAATGCAAAACTAAAATCTTTTTTAGAACCAAAATGCTGAATTAAGGCAACCAAAAAATGATTGCAGAAATGAACATCATAATCAAATAACATTACTTTAAGAAATTGATGATGTGGGAACATGCATTTGATGAATGAATTTGTAGCATGAGGTGCAGACAAATTTTTTCTACAAGGAATGAAATATGCATATTTACTAAACCTATCAACTATTGTCCAAATCATATTGTTATGTGATGAAGTGATAGGAAGAACTGTGATAAAATCCATAGAGATTTATTTCCATGGTTCGTTCCGATTGGAAGTGGCATTAATACTCCAAATGGTGTACTGTTTGGCATTGAGAAATATAATGTGCAATATCTTTTTCCATTTTGGGCCAAATGAAGAAAGGTTTCCAAGGAGCAATAGTGCTCGGTATGCCTCTATGCCCCATCTAAGATGGTTCATGAATTTCTTTGATGAAAGAAATTTTAAAAGCTTGGGTTATGCACAATTTATGTTGAAATGAAAGTAAACCATGATGAAATGTATAATGTTAATCACATAAAGGTGCACCATTGTTGAAGTCATGCCATGCACGTGAGAAATACAAATCAGTCGCATAAGTGGAAATCATTTCTTGAAAAGAATGAATTTGGATGGCATAAATATTATGCAAAACAATAGAATGTAAAGAAAAATGGCTAAGAGCATTGGCTATGACATTAGCTTTACCAAGTTGATATTGGATCATGGACTAGAAATTTTGAATGAATGACCCCAATTTAAGATTTTGATTAGAGATTAAGGGTTGATTTAACAAATGCTTAATATCGTGTTGATTGGTTTTGCTTTATACCTTAGATCCCATAAGATAGTGTTTCCAAATTCACAAAGCATGCAGAAGTGCTAATAGTTCTTTATCATATATACTATAATTCCTTTCTGAGGGCTTAAGTTTCTTACTCTCAAATGCAATGGGATGATAATTCTACGTTAAACCAACACCTATTCGTGAACCACTAGCATCAAAAATGACATGAAAAGATTGTGAAAAATAAGATAACTATAAAACAAGTGCTTGTGAAAGTGCATGTTTGAGTTTTTCAAAGGATTTTTAATGGGTAAGTCCCCATGCAAATTTTATTTTCTTCTTCAATAGTAAGGTGACAGGCAGTGCTAAATAAGAAATGTTTTGAACAATCTTCCTATAGAAACTAGCCAACCCAAGAAAAGAATGAACATCATTGACTGATTGTGGTGTAGGCCACTCTATAGTAACTTTAACCTTTTTTGGATCCACATGCATTTCTTCACTTGATATAATATGTCTTAGATATTCTAGCTTATGTTGAAGGAAGTAAATCTTTTCACCATTATGATAAAGTGTGTTCTCTCACAAAAAATGAAAAATTGTTTTAAGGCTCTTCTTGTGTTCACTATCATTCTTACTATAAACAAGTATATCATCAAAGAATACAAGAACAAAAGCTTTGTAATCAAGAAAAATGTTGTTCATCATTCGTGAAAATGTACTTGGAGCATTAGTAAGTCGAAAGATCATTACCATGAATTCATAATGGCCGGTTAGAGTTCTAAATCCGGTTTTGAAAATACTACGTTGTGTCCTACATATCTGATGGTAACTTGATTTAAGATCAATTTCCTGAAGATACAAGATCCTTGTAATTTATCTAAGAGATCCTCTATTCGAGGAATAGGGTATCTATTCTTTATTATGATCTTGTTAAGGGTTCTATAATCAATGCACATTTGATAAGTCTTATTCTTCTTCTCTATGAAGATAATTGGCACTCCAAATCGAGAAAAACTAGGCCTTATAAGTACTTTGTGGAGTAGGTCTTTCACTTGGTTTTCTATTTTCTTTTGGTGTTGTGGGCCATGCCTAAAAGGTTCTTTATGGGGAGGAGAACTACCAAGAATTAAGTCTATGCAATGGTCAAAGGATCCTCATGATGGTGGTAGTTCATAGGGATAATCAGACATAAAAGTAGTAATGTAAGGTTTATGTGCATCAAGAAGTGTATGAGTAGAATTATAAACAATGCACAAATTGTATCCTTTCCTAATTGCACATTTTATTTGAGTATGACTAATCAATGGTAATGGTTGGAAATCATGTCGTGTAGAAAAAGTAATGATTTGACCTTTAAATTCAAATTTAAAGTTATGTGTATGGTAGTCAATGTGTGGGTTATAATGATGAAGAAAAGTCACATGAATTATAACATCGTAAGATTAGGTGGAATTAATAATGTTTGTTCATCTACATATGGACCTATGCTTATTGTAAAATCTAGCACTTCTTGTGTGACATTATAACGATTACCTTGAATTGTAACTTTCACTTTATACAAGGAAGGAGACACTTTTAATTTAGGTTCTTGTCCTAATAAATGTGAAATGAAATCATTTCAACTACCATCTTCATGTCAAATATTAACAAGTTTTTTATGAAAGTACCCTCCATGCAAAGTTAATAATGAATAACAATATCGTTACCCAAGGTACTTAAGTCCTCCAATGCTACCTCTATCCAAACACCAGGAATTGATTCATTATGGACCTCCATGTTATGCAATTGACCTATAGCTAGTTTCATGTCAAGAGGTCGCAATCCACCATTCAATTTTTTATGCCTAGGTTTACCACACTTCTAGCAAGTGATATGTGGTCGCTTCTCTTGGGCATCCACCATTGAAGTTTGTAGCATAGGTGGTTTGGTAGGTTAGAGAGATGAAGCAACATGTGCAATTAATTAGTTGAATTGTGGAGGATGAGGAAAAATAGAGTAAGATGGGGCATTAAAATTATAGTTCATAGAAAAATTTGATTTAATAAAAAGTGATCATTGATGTGGTTGTTGTAGATGGATCGATTTAGTTATGGAATAAATTTCCTTCTCTACATCATAGACAAAACAGATGCCCTCATTGAGGGTTGTAGGCCATAGGGTGTGAAGCTTGGCTTGGATTCCCACCTCCAAATCAAGTTCATATTTTCACTAGAGGCTATTCTCTTGTACATCTTCGAGCATTTGAATGAATAATAAATATTGCTATAACCGTTTCGTGTAGGTACTGATCCTGTCACCCTCCTTCCATGTAAAGATTTTCCATGTACATTGAACATGTAAATGATATTGAGAAGGAAGAAAAAAATTCCTTCACTTTCTCTTGGAAAGCCTTCCACATTGTTGGAGGATCTTGTGCTATGATGCAGGGTATTCCACGAGAGCTGAGATTTTCCTACTAAATAAACAATGGCTAATTTGACTTTTTCACTTTCAAGATATGTTTTGTAAATATAAAAATCATCAAATTGTGATAACCATGAGAGAACTAAAGGACCATCCATGGAGCCATCAAATCCTGAAAACTCGTAATTTTTAACAACAATATTGGAATGTGTGCCATCATATTGGGCAGAGACAATAGCTTTTACCACTCATGCAAGGTTATCTTCATCGGATTGCATCTTTGAAGTACTTCATTACGTCTCTGGATCTCATTCTGAGTGCCTAGAAGTTCGTGTTGTAAGAGCTTTGGCTATTGCTCAAGTGGTACCTCGGGTAGAGGTGACTCACTGAAATCCCCCATGGTGTTTGTAGGGTCCATGGGTATGTAGAGAACAAAACATTCTCGCTAGATATGTAAAAAAAAAATTGAGGTTGCTTGGATTAACATGTAAAAGGAAGGGTTGTTCTTGAAAATTGAAAAAGTAAGAAAGAGATGTAAGTTGTGTTAAATATTAGAAAAGAGAACTACGGTGACAACACAAAGAGATAGTGTAGTGGTAAAACACCTCCCTTGTGAGAGTGAGGTTGTGGGTCCAAATGCTCCCTCCTTGGTGAATATAAAAATCATTATTGCCACTCATTAATTAAAAAGGATTCATGCATAGCCAATGGCTACCAATGATCACCAAGGGAGCCAAAGATGCCAAAGTAATGCATTAATTATGCCTAAGTTCTATGCTTTAGTGGATGCCTAAGTTCTAGAATAAAAATCCAAAACCAAAACTGAAACCGAGACTAAAACTGAAACTAAAACTAGGACAGGGATAGGGATAGGGATCGGGAGCAGGAGCGTAAGACAAAGCAGAAGCAAAAATGGAAACTAATTCGGAAACAAACAACCAAGAGCAAAATGGAGATCAATTTCCAAAATGAGCAGAAAAATACCCCTCCATAGTGATGTGTGTAGAGCTCTGATACCACTATTATGAGAACCTTGATTCAGGTGTACAGAGAGGTTATGAATGTTGAAAATACATTGAAAAATAGATACACAAGGAGCCCTCACGAACCTTCAATTGCTATATCGAAAACACCAAAACATATTAATACATTAATAAATTAACACTCTAAAACTTCTTTGTTCAACACATTCCATAATTCATAACAGTTTTTGCTTCATGCTTTCTAGCTCTGAAATATGTTGGTTGGGAAAGAAGCAGCCTACTCTGGCCACTTCTAGTTGTGACGTTGAGTATAGGGTAGATTTCACAACTACTGTTGAGTATGTGTGGCTCAAATGCCTTATGCTTGATTTCGGTGTTGGTGAGTCTTGCACCACCACCATCTTTAGTGATAGTTAGAGTGCATTGACATTTGTGAGGAGCTGTGTGTTCCATGCTCACACTAAGCATATTGAGTTGCACTATCATTATGTCAGGGAGAGGTTCTCTACTAGAGAGATCAATTTGGCATATGTGTCCACATAGGAGAACATTGTAGACCTTTTCACACAGTTTGGCTTAGTTCCTTTTGTGGATTGATACCACATAGCTTGGAACTTCCTTACACATGACTGCCACCTCCTTGTTCACCGCATCACTCTCAAGGTGATTTGTTGATATATTGCTGTACTAATATCTGCGAACACACGAGGACCACCGAGTAGGTTTTTCCCTCTTTAGGAGGTTTTTTCCTGCGAGCTTGTATATATGTCTATAACCTTGGTGGGTTACATAGCTTTATACATTCAACACACAATACGTTGAGTACTGTGTGTTTTGCTACAAGCATCTTCTTCTACCTTGTGTTGTTCATGTGTTTAGAACTCAAATTCCAACATGTCGAGAGGTACTAATCTTGGATGAGTCTCTTCCTATACCTATGTATCCCTAACTTGGAGAGGTGCCTCTTGTTCTTGTCGTGATGGATTATTAGGTCATGGAAACGTGCATGAGATGTGGTTCATTTCCCACACATGCACACACACACACATACACATGTACATATATATGAATATTCTTCATTCAAGTCAACATTCTTGTGCTCTTTAGTTGTAATCTATTTGATAGTGTATATGATGCTGGTTGGAGGGACATAAGGATCCTCACGCTCTTGTTCTGCCCCCACCTTGTGTCCTCTAAAGGCTCTAGCCTCGTGTGTTCCTTATGGAGGAGTTGGAGCAAGGCCAAACAATTCATCAAGGCCAAACAATTCATCAGAATTAGTGATGAGTGCAAGTGGGTGGCCGGGATAAGACAAGATGACTTTATCTAGTCATTAGGGGGGTGGAGTCTTGGAACCTCCAAATTGCTAAGCGGTTATGGAACAAGGGGTTCAAGCAGTGGAAATAGCTCTAGAAACTAGAGATCGGCCAATGGAACAGGTTCGAAGACTTAGATCCGAGACATAGATTTACCCTTGAGGAATGGACTCTTCTTTAAGGTAGGTGTTTAGCATGGGCCCGCACAACTACCCGCCTTCTCTACGGACAGGATCTTCCTTGCTCGGAGTACCTCAAATGGAGCAATGGCAAGAAGCTATCGAGAATACCCAACTTCAAAGAGAGCTTAGATGTTCATCACACCCTTAACAAGATGTGGTGCCTTTCTTGGACCAAACTTCGATGGGAACTAAAGTTCATGTCTATCTGAAACCCCCTAATTGAGATCAGAAAGTCCATTCTCA